>CM066575.1:43122500-43712500 GCA_033816785.1 Picus viridis | reverse complement strand
AGGAGAGGAGAGGAGAGGAGAGGAGAGGAGAGGAGAGGAGAGGAGAGGAGAGGAGAGGAGAGAGGAGAGGAGAGGAGAGGAGAGGAGAGGAGAGGAGAGGGAGAGGAGAGGAGAGGAGAGGAGAGGAGAGGAGAGGGAGGAGAGGAGAGGAGAGGAGAGGAGAGGAGAGGAGAGGAGAGGGAGAGGCCAGGTTGGAAAAGACCTTCAAGATCATCGCGTCCAACCTATCATCCAACACCATCTAATCAACTAAACCATGGCACCAAGCACCCCATCAAGTCTCCTCCTGAACACCTCCAATGATGGTGACTCCACCACCTCCCTGGGCAGCACATTCAATGGGCAATCATTCTCTCTGTATAGAATTTCCTCCTGACATCCAGTCTGAACCTCCCCTGGTGCAGCTTGAGACTGTGTCCTCTTGTTCTGGTGCTGGCTGCCTGGGAGAAGAGACCAACCTCTGCCTGTCTACATCCTCCCTTTAGGTAGTTGTAGACAGCAATAAGATCACCCCTGAGTCTCCTCTTCTCCAGGCTAAGCAACCCCAGCTCCCTCAGGCTCTCCTCATAGGGCTTGTGTTCCAAACCCCTCACCAACCTCGTCGCCCTTCTCTGGACACGTTCCAGCAAGTCAACATCCTTCCTGAACTGAGGGGCCCAAAAGGGGTCAGGTATATAAGCTATCTAAATGTTACAGACAGTTTACTATAGGTGAGAAAGACAAGGAAAAAAATAAAACACATAGAATTAAGGGAAAAAAAGAAGTGAAAGAGTGCTGTAAATATTTACCAGCAGCTTTTATTGTGGAGGCAGACTGTGTGCTGGGAGTCTAATTGCATTATTATGTTCATGTTGCTGTTGTTTTAAGGGCCAAAATAATGGCTAGACAGATGGGAAAAGTAAAAGAAAAGACATTTATTAGCTAAGAATTGCATTAGCATTGAAAACTACTTAATATTTACCAAGGTTTTTTGTTTGGTTGTTTGGGGCTTTTTTCCCCCTTATTGTCTTGTACTACCGAGGCGAGCAAGATAATGCTTACAGTAAATGTAACTCTGCCAGTTTGTTTTATTAAACCACCTATTAAAATCCTATGCAGATTATTTTCTGTTTCATTAGGCTTATTTTAAGGGCAGCTTAAATATTAGAATCACAGAATTGTCAGGGTTGGAAAGGACCTCAAGGATCAGCCAGTTCCAACCCCCCTGCCATGGGCAGGGACACCTCACACTACAGTAGGTTGCTCACAGCCACATCCAGCCTGGCTGCAAACACCTCCAGGCAGGAGGCTTCCACCACCTCCCTGGGCAACCTGTGCCAGGCTCTCACCACCCTCATGGGCAACAACTTCTTCCTAACATCCAATCTCAATCTACCCACTTCTAGTTTTGCTCCACTCCCCCCAGTCCTTTTTCCTGTTTTCTATTTGAGTCTGAGCTTCTCCTTCTCCTTCTCCTTCTCCTTCTCCTTCTCCTTCTCCTTCTCCTTCTCCTTCTCCTTCTCCTTCTCCTTCTCCTTCTCCTTCTCCTTCTCCTTCTCCTTCTCCTTCTCCTTCTCCTTCTCCTTCTCCTTCTCCTTCTCCTTCTCCTTCTCCTTCTCCTTCTCCTTCTCCTTCTCCTTTTCCCCTTCCCCTTCCCCTTCCCTTTCCCTTTTTGCTTCAAGAGTGGTCAGGGACTGGAACAGGCTACCCAGGGAAGCAGCGGAGTCACCATCTCCGGAGGTGGTCTAGAAATGTGTAGACAGGGCACTCTGGGCCATGGTTTCTTGCCTGTAATGGTGTTAGGTTGACAGGTGGACTCAGTGATCTTAGAGTTCTCTTCCAAGCAGAAGAGAGACTATGATTCTGTGAAGTCAAACTCCTGAAGGTCTGTGTGATCCGGAGTATCCAATGCACTTCACGAAGAAGGTTCCATTCACAACTCATCTGTCACGTGGGAAAATATCTGGATTTGGTTTTGTTATTGGTTTTGCTTTTGGTATTTTTTTTTTTTTAATCTTGGTAATTTTAAATCTCAGTGAGAGAAACTGTCAATAGGAAAGCACGTTGCACAGATGAAAACATTTCCTTTCTGGAGTGACCACCATGGTGTTCATGAGAAGGAAGCTAACAAGCGGCCAGGCAGAGAGGGACCTGGGGGTGCTGGTTGATGGGAGGCTGAACATGAGCCTGCAGTGTGCCCAGGCAGCCAAGAGGGTGAATGGCATCCTGGCCTGCATCAGGAAGAGTGTGGCCAGCAGGACCAGGAATGTCATTCTGCCCCTGGACACTGCACTGGTTAGGCCACACCTTGAGTCCTGTGTCCATTCTGGGCCCCTCAGTTTAGGATGTTGACTTGCTGGAAAGTGTCCAGAGAAGGGCAATGAAGTTGGTGAGGGGTTTGGAACACAAGCCCTGCGAGGAGAGGCTGAGGGAGCTGGGGTTGCTTAGCCTGGAGAAGAGGAGACTGAGGGGTGACCTTATTGCTCTCTACAACTACCAGAAGGGAGGTTGTACACAGGCAGAGGCTGGTCTCTTCTTTCAGGCAACCAGCACCAGAACAAGAGGACACAGTCTCGGGCTGTGCCAGGGCAGGTTTAGGCTGGGTGTTAGGAAGAAGTTCTTAGAAAGAGAGATTGGCCATTGGGATGTGCTGCCCGGGGAAGTGGTGGAGTCACCATCCCTGGAGGTGCTCAGGAGGAGACTTGATGGGGTGATTGGTGCCATGGTCTAGTTGTTTAGGTGGGCTGGATTGGTTGATGGGTTGGATGTGATAATCTTGAACGTCTCTTCCAACCTGGTTTATTGTATTGTATTGTTTTGTATTATTGTATTGTATAAGACAGAAGCTCTTTTTCCTCCACAACTCTGGTGTTCATAGGCAGTGGTTTTTTTTTGTTCTGAAGCAGGCAGTCTGTGATATTGATCCAGACTTTAGCTAATAAATTTTGTTGCAGAGGCACAATTCATTATGACTGCCATGTCTTCCTTTCAGGCCTGCAGCCAGTCTCTTCCTTTTGCCACTCTTTGTTTCATAATATTCCTGATTTATAACTGCAGCTTCCAAACCTAATATTTAATGGAGATTTTTGTATGCCAGGCATTATCCCTACCTTTCCCTAACATAGCTTCACTTTCCTCCTAGCTCTAAATGTCCCTCTTTTAGGAGATGCTCTCTCCATTGGAACACCAGTAATTTTTGTGTGATAGCAGTAAAATATTAAATTGATATATAAGATCACAGATCTGATTTTCACATTCAGACCTTAGAGGTTTTAAGGAAGAAAAGAGGTAGATCCCACAATTTCTACCATATGATTCATCATCTTTTGAGTCTACAGCAGTGTGCCCAGGTGGTCAAGGCGGCCAACGGTATCCTGGCCTGCATTATGAATACTGTGGCTATCAGGAGCAGGGAAGTCATTGTGCCCTGTGCTCAGCACTGGTTAGGCCACACCCTGAGTCCTGTGTCCAGTTCTGGGCTCCTCAGTTTAAGAAAGATGTTGAGTTGCTGGAAGGTGTCCAGAGAAGGGCAATGAGGCTGGGGAGGGATCTGGAGCACAGCCCTATGAGGAGAGGCTGAGGGAGCTGGGGTTGCTTAGCCTGCAGAAGAGGAGGCTCAGAGGAGACCTTCTTGCTGTCTATCACTACCTGAAGGGAGGTTGTAGCCAGGTGGAGGTTGGTCTCTTCTCCCAGGCAACCAGCACCAGAAAAGAGGACACAGTCTGAAGCTGTGCCAGGGGAGGTTTAGACTGGATGTTAGGAAGAAGTTCTTCCCAGCAAGAGATTGGCCATTGGAATGTGCTGCCCAGAGAGGTGGTGGAGTCACCACCACTGGAGGTGTTTAAAAAGAGCCTGCATGTAGCACTTGGTGCCATGGTTGAGTTGATTGGATGGTGTTGGGTGACAGGTTGGACTTGATGATCAATGAGGTCTTTTCCAACCTGGCTGGTTCTGTATTCTATACATTTCAAATATCAAGTGCCTGGGTAAGTTCCTGGTTGGAGTGGGACATAAATGAAGCCTTTACTTTGCATGGTACAGTTTCATTTTTGAACTTTAGATTTCCAGAGAATATTTAGTGAGGGGTTTGGCTTCAGACAGTAGTGGCAGTGCCTCCTCTATGAATACCTGCCTGAAATGGCACTTGGTGCCATGGTCTAGTCATGGGGTCTGTGGTGACAGGTTGCACTCGATGATCTTCGAGGTCTCTTCCAACCTTAGTGATACTGTGATACTGTGAAATGATGTTCCAAACTTCTTCCAAACTTCAATGTTTTCACCATTCATTTGCACTAAATCTGCCCTTCCTTAATTTGAGCTTAAATGTGTGGGGGTTTTGTGTACATAGATAATTGCATTATATAAATAGCCTCCCTTGTCCTGCACTGCCCTGATTTGCAGTCAGGCCAATTACTCCCAAGCCTCCCAAATCCAACAGAACTTTTGTTGCCTTGGCAACAGGAGCCATGGAAAACCTCACAGAACACCTGTCGTTTCTACTCAGATTTCCTGCTGCTTGATGCAGTCAGGCTGCTTTTCTACTTCACCATCCACCTCAAAAATAGGTGAATTGTGGTGAGGGAATAGAGCTGCACCTGAAGACCCACAGCAGACAGGGAAAAAAACCCTGACCATCTCTCAGACTGTTTGACCCTCTTCTGCCTAATAAGAATTAGCATCTTCCCACCAGAGCACCTCTTTTCATCAGAGTTCTTAATGAAAACTTTGGCAGCCAGCAGCATTGCTTAAACTTGAAAAGCCCAGCTAGGTCGAGCAGGAAGTTACACAGTGTGAAATGACAATGCCTTACTGACACTGCAGCTCCCTTGTCACCCTCAGGCTTCCTTGTCAGCCAGAATTCATAATTCATAAAACATAGCACTATAAAAGGGCAATGTGCCTGAGTGCTTGGGATGATTACTGTCAAGTTCTAGCTTATAAATGTCTTAAATTATTCATCTTCTTGATTGGCTTCACTCTTTCAAAAACTGAGTTTTGGTTTGGATTGTTTTGCTTCTGCTTTTTCTTACTTCCCTCTTTTAAACTTCCTCCTACTCTGTGTAGTACCTAATTGGAATCACAGAACTGTTAGGGTTGGAAAGGGCCACAAGGATCATCCACTGCAAACCCCCTGCCATGGGCAGGGACACCTCACACTAGAGCAGGTTGCTCACAGCCACATCCAGCCTGGATGCAAAAACCTCCAGGCATGAAGCTTCCACCACCTCCCTGGGCAACCTGTGTCAGGCTCTCACCACCCTCATGGGGAAGAACTTCTTCCTAACATCCAGTCTCATTCTACCCATTTCCAGTTTTGTTCCATTACCCCTAGTCCTATCACTCCCTGACACCCTCAAAAGTCCCTCCCCAGCTTTCTGGTACTCCCCTTCAGATACTGGAAGGCCACAATAATGTCTCCTCAGAGCCTTCTCTTCTCCACACTGAACAGCTCCAACTCCCTCAGTCTGTCCTCATAGCAGAGCAGGTCCAGCCCTCTGCTCATCCTTGTGGCCCTTCTCTGGACACCTTCCAGCACCCCCAGGTCCTTCCTGTACTAGGGGCTCCAGAACTGGACACAGGACTCCAGGTGGGGTCTCAGCAGAGTGGAGCAGAGGGGGAGAATCACCTCCCTCACCCTGCTGGCTGTGCTTCTCTTGATGCAGCCCAGGATGTGGTTGGTTTTCTGGGCTGCAATTACACACTGCTAGCTCCTGTTGAGCTTCTCCTCCACCAAATTTAAACCAAGGTTTACCATGCATTACACCTATATAATATACTGTCTCTGTGGTGTTATTTCTTTGTTCCTACTATACCCCAACCTCTGTTTTAATTATTGTCCTCTGTCCTAAATCATTCCTACGTTGGCCTCCAAAGTTGGTCACCCTATTAAGAGAACAAAGTGTCTTACTAATTGTATTTCTGAGAAATAAACCATTTCACACATGAGGAAAGTCTTACCTAAGCCTCTTGTTTAGCCTGGAGAAAAAGACGTTCAGGGGAGACTTTATTGCTGTCTACAACTCCCTGAAGGGAGGTTGCAGCTGGGGGGGTTGGTCTCTTCTCCTAGGCAACCAGCACCAGAACAAGAGGACACAGACTCAAGCTGCACCAGGGGAAGTTTAGACTGGAGGTGAGGAGAAAGTTCTTCACAGAGAGAGTTGTTAGCCATTGGAATGTGTTGCACAGGGAGGTGGTGGAGTCACCATCCCTGGAGGTGTTCAAGAGGGGATTAGATGTGGCACTTGCTGGTGCCGTGGTTTCCTAGTCATGAGGTGTTGGGTGACAGGTTGGACTTGATGATCTTTGAGGTCTTTTCCAACCTTATTGATTCTATGAATCTATGATCTCTGTTTAGTCACTGGTATTTGTGGTCAGAAGCATCTTTCTTCAGCAAAGAACTAAGTCTCAAACTTTTGATGTGTGCTGGATAGAAGCCAGAATAATTATGTTTTATGGATTTTCTGCAGGCATCATCATTAGTGTTTGTTATTTGTTCAGTCAGCTCCATCACTTTTGCTAAATGCATTTTGCTTATTGCTCTGAGAGCCAAGAAGAAAAAGTGTCATGCACATGAAATGTGGCATACATATGATATTCCTTGAACAAAACAAAAGAGATGTTTTGCTGACACAGCCACTGTATTTTATTGATTCTGACTTCAGTTCCAATGGTCATTACATAGCTTTGCACTCACAGAATCACAGAACATTAGGGGTTGGAAGGGACCTCGAAAGATCATCCAGTCCAACCCCACTGCCAGAGCAGGATCACACAGAGTAGGTCACACAGGAACACATCCAGTTGGGTTTTCAATGTCTCCAGAGAAGGAGACTCCACAACCTCTCTGGGCAGACTGCTTCAGGGCTCCAGCACTCTCACAGTGAAAATGAATTTCCTTTGTGTTCCTGTAGAGCCTCCGCTGCTCCAACTTGTACCCATTGCCCTTTGTCCTATCAAGGCTGGCTCTGTGCTCCTGACACTGCCCGTTCTCATCTTTATAAACATCAATGAGGGCACTCCTCAGGCTCCTCTTCTCCAACCTAAAGAGCCCCAGCCCCCTCAGCCTTTCCTCGTAAGGAAGATGTTCCACTTCCCTCTGCATCTTTGTGGCTCTCCGCTGAACTCTTTCAAGCAGTTCCCTGAGGTCTTTCTTGATCTGAAGGGCCCAGAACTGGACACAGAATTCCAGATGTGGCCTCACCAGGGCAGAGTAGAGGGAGAGGAGAGCTTCTCTCTCACCACTCATTGCACCCCTTCTAATGCACCCATAGATGCCTTCTTGGCTGCAAGGGCACATTTCTGGCTGATGGTCATCCTTCTGTTCAGTCAGGCACCTTCTGTTCACAATCAGTAATCATAGAATCAACAAAGTTGGGAAAGACCTCAGAGATCATCAAGTCCAACCTGTCACCCAACACCTTATGACTAACTAAACCATGGCTCCAAATGACCTCATGACAAGCACCATCTTCCCCGTTAGCAAGCATCTGTTGATAGGTTTGGATCTGCATGACTTGTTATGACTTGTCCTCTTATTCTGGGGCTGCTTGCCTGGGAGAAGAGACCAACCCCCACATGGCTACAACCTCCCTTCAGGGAGTTGTCTCAAGCTGCACCAGGGGAGGTTTGGGCTTGAGGTGGGGAGGGGTTCTTCACAGAGAGAGTTGTTGGCCATTGGAGTGGGTTGCCCAGGGATGTGGTGGAGTTGCTGTCCCTGGAGGTGTTCAGGGGGATTGGACGTGGCACTTGGTGCCATGGTTTGGTGGTCATGGGGTGTTGGGTGACAGGTTGGACTGGATGATCTCTGAGGTCTTTTCCAACCTTCTTGATTCTATGATTCTCTTTTACTTGAGGAGGTCAGATTTTAGCTTTCAAAAATGGTTTGTCTTTGGTCATAGGCTTGAACCCACAGACTATTTATTTCCTTTACAACCTGAATAATACCAGATCAGCATCCTAGCCTTTGCTATCATGTGTGCTACTGACAAGATTTTTAGAGGAGAGTTAGCAAATTATGGCTGAAGTGCTGAGTCCCTGTGGGCCTAGAAAATGTGTTCAGAATCTGATTTTTGACCATTCTAGAATAACAACAACAGAAACAATTTTGTGCTTATGATCATGCTGTTGGGCATTGTGTCTATTGTGGAATGTGCTGCCCAGGGAGGTGGTGGAGTCCCCATCCCTGGAGGTGTTCAAGAAAGGATTGGATGTGGCACTTGGAGCCATGGTTTAGTTGAGGGAAGGTGTTAGGTACTAGGTAATAGATTGGACTTGATGATCTCTGAGGTCTTTTCCACCCTGGTTGATTCTTTGATTCTGTAGGTTGGACTTGATGATCTCTGAGATCTTTTCCAACCTGGTTGATTCTGTAGGTTGGACTTGATGACCTCTGAGGACTTTTCCAACCTCATTGATTCTGTAGGTTGGACTTGATGATCTCTGAGGTCTTTTCTAACCTGGTTGATACTGTAGGTTGGACTTGATGATCTCTGAGGTCTTTTCTAACCTGGTTGATACTGTAGGTTGGACTTGATGATCTCTGAGGTCTTTTCCACCCTGGTTGATTCTGTGATTCTATAGATTGGACTTGACGATCTCTGAGATCTTTTCCACCCTGGTTGATTTTGTGAGTCTGTAGGTTGGACTTGATGATCTCTGAGATCTTTTCCACCTGTAGGTTGGACTGGTTGATTCTGTGATTCTGTAGGTTGGACTTGATGATCTCTGAGGTCTTTTCTAACCTGGTTGATTCTGTAGGTTGGACTTGATGCTCTCTGAGGTCTTTTCTAACCTGGTTGATTCTGTAGGTTGGACTTGATGCTCTCTGAGGTCTTTTCTAACCTGGTTGATTCTGTAGGTTGGACTTGATGCTCTCTGAGGTCTTTTCTAACCTGGTTGATTCTGTAGGTTGGACTTGATGCTCTCTGATTCTGGTCTTTTCTAACCTGGTTGATTCTGTAGGTTGGACTTGATCTCTGAGGTCTTTTCCAACCTGGTTGATTCTGCGATTCTGTAGGTTGGACTTGATGATCTCTGAGGTCTTTTTCAACCTGGTCAATTCTGTAGGTTGGACTTGACGATCTCTGAGGTCTTTTGCAACCTGGGTGATTCTGTAGGTTGGACTTGATGATCACTGAAGTCTTTTCCAACCTGGTTAATTCTGTGGTTCTGTGATTCTTTCCTCTGAATATTTCACTCTCCTGCTCAGTTCAGCAAAAGATGTCTTTCCCTGAGAAACTCAAGCTGCTTCTAAAGGAATGTGCACTTTCCTCCTTGCCTCTATGAGATGAAGTGGCTGGTTATGCTTTTTGCACATTACACACACATGTCCCTGTGCCCCTAAACAAATAAAGAGATGCCCCCAAATGAAAATAGTTATCCATCACAGTTTCTAATGGAAGCTATCTTTTAATACAAAGGAATCTAATTTCCAGTAATAAATACTGTCCCTTGCACTAGTGCTTATGGGCAGCATAAGGCATTCCTCCCCTCCCCATGGTCTGCTGCTGGGATCCCCCAAGCTAGGGACTGAAATGACAAATGGCCCAAAAGCTCCTCATGATAAGCCAGATTTTATTAGTATTTTCAGGCATGAATCCTTCTACAGAAAGATGATAAAACTGAAGCAAAGGGAGCTAATATCTGCACTAAAGAGATTTTTCACCAGGAGAAACCCTTTGGTCAAACCTTCTTTGTGTCTGCTGGGGAATGTGCTGACAGGGAGATGGTGGAGTCCCTGGAGGTGTTCAGAAAAAGGATTGGATGTGGCCCTTGGAGCCGTGGTTTAGTTGTCAGGAGGTGTTAGGTGTTAGGTACTAGGTTGGACTTGGTGATCTCTGAGGTCTTTTCCAACCTGGTCGATTCGATGATTCTGTTCCAGAGAAGTCAATCTGAGCTGCAAAGCATTAAAGACATGCTTTAAAGAGGTAGCTGAAAACTCTCTTTCATGTGGGTAACATCTGAGTGTTAGCATAGGTCATGTCCTCTCAAAAGCTGCTCAAGCCTGATCCTTCTGTTGGTACGGATTGCCCTACACAGCTTGAGACAAAAGTGTCACAGCCCTTGTAGCTGAGAGAATTCTTTGCATTGGAGATGAACTGTTTTAAAGACTTTATGCTATCACACTGAAAATGTTCATTTAACCCACTGCAAGGCTTGGAGCTCATCACTGGGGTGGAGTCACTGTCCTTGGATGTGTTCAAGAAAGGTGTGAACACAGAACTTCAGGACATGGTTGAATGGCCATGGTGATGTTAGGTTGATAGTTGAACTCAAGGACCTTAGAGGACTTTCCCAAGAGAAACAGCTCTATGATTCTGTTAAACAGTGAGGCTTTTCATACTGAACCAACATTAAATCTCTCTGATCAATATCCAAGTTGAAAAACAATTCAGTGGAAGTCTGGACAAAGCATCCGTGCAGAAAATGTACCTTCAGAGCAATTCCAGCCCAAGTTCAGACCTATTCATTTGTCTCTTTTGGTTGTTTTCTTTAAGATCACAGGATCACAGGATGTCAGGGGTTAGAAGGGACCCAAAGAGATCAGCAAGTCCAACCCGCATGCCAGAGCAGGGCCATACAATCTAGCTCAGGTCACACAGGAACACATCCAGACAGGCCTTGAAAGTCTCCAGAGAAGGAGACTCCACAACCTCTCTGGGCAGCCTGCTCCAGGGCTCTGGGACCCTTACAGGAAAGAAGTTGCCCCTTGTGTTGAGGTGGAACCTCCTGTGCTGCAGCTTCCATTCATTGCCCCTTGTCCTATCCCAGGGAGCAAGTGAGCAGAGCCTGTCTTCTCCTCCTGACCCCCAGCCCTCAGATATTTATTAACATTTATTAAATCCCCTCTCAGTCTTCCCTTCTCCAGACTAAAGAGCCCCAGGTCCCTCAGCCTCTCCTCCCCAGGCAGTGCTCCAGTCCCTAATCATCCTCTTAGCCCTCTGCTGGACCCTCTCCAGCAGATCCCTGTCCCTCTTGAACTGGGGAGCTCAGAACTGAACACAGTACTATGGTTTGGTTGTATGGTTTAGTTGTTGGGTGGGTTGGATTGGTTGATGGGTTAGACGTGATGATCTTGAAGGTCTCTTCCAACCTGGTGTATTGTATTGTGTTGTATTGTATTGTATTGTATTGTATTGTATTGTATTGTATTACTCAAGATGAAGTCAAGTTCAGATTGCTGAGGTGCTGGAAATTAGAACTATGTGCATGTAAAGCAGAAGAACGTTAAAAAGAATATTTTACAAAAACACAACCTCCTTTACCTTCTGTGTCTTCCTCTTCTGCCCTACAAAGGTTGCTACATCTTTTTTGGGAGCTAAAAGTAGGAGCCGTATTGTGATAGAATAGAATAGAATAGAATAGAATAGAATAGAATAGAATAGAATAGAATAGAATAGAATAGAATAGAATAGGAGTAGAGTAGAATAGAATAGAATAGAATAGAATAGAATAGAATAGAATAGGAGTAGAGTAGAATAGAATAGAATAGAATAGAATAGAATAGAATAGAATAGAATAGAATAGAATAGAATAGAATAGAATAGAATAGAATAGAATAGAATTAACCAGGTTGGAAAAGACCTTTGAGATCATCAAGTCCAATGTATCATCCAATCAACTAAAGCATGGCACTAAGTGCCTCATCCAGTCTCCTCCTAAACACCTCCAGGGATGGGGACTCCACCACCTCCTTGGGCAGCACATTCCAATGGGCAATCACTCTCTCTATGAAGAATTTCTTCCTAACATCCAGCCTAAACTTCCCCTGGTGCAGCTTGAGACTGTGTCTTCTTGTTCTGGTGCTGGGTGCCTGGGAGAAGAGACCAACCCCCACCTGGCTACAACCTCCGTTCAGGTAGTTGTAGAGAGCAAGAAGGTCTCCCCTGAGCCTCCTCTTCTCCAGGCTAAGCAACCCCAGCTCCCTCAGCCTCTCTTCACAGGGCTGTGCTCCAGACCCCTCCCCAGCTTTGTTGCCCTTCTCTGGACACCTTCCAGCAACTCAACATCTTTCCTAAACTAAGGGGCCCAGCACTGGACACAGGACTCGAGGTGTGGCCTAAGCAGTGCAGTGTATATTTGAAGAATGAAGCACTTGAGGCTTTTCTGTTGAAGCAGATTTATTTTATTTATTTTTTGTCAGTCACCTGTGCTGCTACCTTCAGCAGCACTTGACATATGCTCACAGAAAATACTTGGTGGCAGGAACGTCTGGCTCTGAGTATCAGTGTTCTCAGTTACCAGAAACTGTAAAGGTTCTTCCCTTGCAGTGGTGTTCTCTGTTGTCATGCAATAATTCTTTGCTGATAGAAACACAAGTCTTTGTAGGTCTTTCCTTACTCTCTGCAGATGCAAAGATCTTAAATCCTTTATTTTCTCCTGTTTACCTCCTTATTCTTTGGGTTGTTTTTTTTTCATATCTGAATGGAATCACCGAATCACAGAGTCACAGAATCATAGAATCACAACCACAGTATCATAGAATCATAGAGTCACAGAACCACAGAATAAGAGAACCACAGAATCACAGAATCATAGAGTCACAGAACCACAGAATCATAGAATCAGAGAATCACAGAACCACAGAATCATAGAACCACAGAATCACAGAATCACAGTCATAGAATCACAGAATCACAGAATCATAGAACCACAGAATCATAGAATCACAGAATCATAGAACCATAGAGTAATAGAATCACAGAATCACAGAATCATAGAATTGTTCCAGCTGGAAAAGACCTCTAAGGTCATCAAGTCCAACCAGTCTCCTTCTCTGGAGAGATTCAAAACCCTTGCGGAGATATTCGAAACCTGCCTGGATGTGTTCCTGTGTGATCTGCCCTAGGTGATCCTGCTCTGGCAGAGGGGTTGGAATGGATGAGCTTTCAAAGTCCTTCCAAACCCTAACATTCTGTGATTCTGTGAGCAATCACATCCTGGGCTGCAGCAAGAGAAGCACAGCCAGCAGGTTGAGGGAGGTGATTCTCCCCCTCTACTCCACTCTCCTGAGACCCCACCTGGAGCACTGTGTCCAGTTCTGGAGCCCCTAGTACAGGAAGGATCTGGATCTACTCCAACATGTCCAGAGAAGGGCCATGAGGATGATCAGAGGACTGGAGCTGCTCTGCTATGAGGACAGACTGAGGGAGCTGGGGCTGTTCAGTCTGGAGAAAAGACCAGTATCTGAAGGGAGCTAGAAGAAAGCTGGGGAGGGACATTTTAGGGCGTCAGGGAGTGATAGGAGCAGGGGGAATGGAGGAATACTAGAAATGGGTAGTCTGAGATTGGATGTTAGGAAGAGGTTGTTCCCCATGAGGGTGGTGAGAGACTGGCACAGGTTGCCCAGGGAGTGGTGGAAGCCTCATCCCTGGAGGTTTTGAAGGCCAGTCTGGATGTGGCTGTGAGCAACCTGCTGTAGTGTGAGATGTCCCTGCCCATGGCAGGGGGGTTGGGACTGGCTGAGCCTTGAGGTCCCTTCCAACCCTGACAATTCTATGATTCTATGATCAACCAAAGACCTCCATGGCCATTAAACCACATCCCAAAGTGCAATGTCCATACATTTTTTGAACACCTCCAGGGACAGTGACTTCATCACCTCCCTGGGCAGCCTCTTCCAATGCCTGAAATGTAAAGAAATTTTCCAAAGTAAAGAAATGTTTCCTAATACCCAACTTAAACCTCCCCTGGTACCATTTCAGGCTGTTTCCTCTCATCCTATCACCTGCTGGAATCCAAATGCAAACCCATCTGTCTCTAATAATTTAACAGATTCAAATGCCATCACTCTGCCCAATTATCCTGTGGCAGACTCAGTCGTCTTTATTACCTGTTTCTATTAATCTCACAGTAAGGCTCTTTGATTTGCTAAGGTAGAGATTGTATTGTTTGAAATCAATTAATATTTCATACTGTCATCATGTGCAGGCTCCCCAATTGGCATCAAAGGATGCCCCAGGTAGATGTCAAGCAATGTCAATAGAAAATAATCATGATGCCAGGTACCTGAATGCTCACAGGGAGCCCTGCGATTAATATTCAGGTAAAACATTCAACAGGAAAAGGCTGTTATATCTTAGATAATAAAATAATCAGAGCACCATCACTGAGCTGAAATATCACTGTGTGCAGTTAATGCTATCTATGAATGGTGCTTTGGGACACAAAAACCAGTGTACTGGGAGATGGTTTTTCAGAGAAAGAGCTGCAAATAAATCTCAGAATCACAGAAGCATTCAGGTTGGAAAAGACCCTCAGCATCATCAAGTCCAGTCCAGAGCCCTACTCTACAAGTTCCAACCCTAAACCATAGCACCAAGCACTACATCCAAACCACGTTGAAACACAGCCAGGGTTGGTGACTCAACCACCTCCCTGGGCAGCACATTCCAATCCCTGACCACTCTTGCCTAATGTCCAGTCTAAACCTACCCAGTTGTAGCTTGAGGCCATTCCCTCTTGTTCTATCACTAATTACCTGTGAGCAGAGACCAGAAGCAGTCTCTCCACAACCTCCTTTCAGGTAGTTGTAAAGAGCAATGAGGTCTCCCCTCAGTCTCCTTTTCCAAACTAACCATCCCCAGCTCCTTCAGTTGGGAGCTAAAAGTAGGAGCCGTATTGTGATAGAATAGAATCTTCATCAGATTTGTTCTCCAGGCCCTTCCCAGCTTCCTTGCCCTCCTCTGCCCTGGCTCCAGCACCTCCACAGCTCTCTTGTATTGAGGTGTCCAAAACTGGACACAATACTCAAGGTGTGGCCTCACCAGAGCTGAGTGCCAGGGGACATTCCCCTCCTGCTCCTGCTGGACACAGCATTGCTGATCCCAGCTAGGAGGCCTTTGGCTTTCTTGGCCAGCTGGGCACACTGCTGGCTCCTATTCAGCTGCTTATCCATTAACACCCCCAGGTCCCTTTCTGCCAGAGAGCTTTCCAGCCACACTTCCCCAAGCCTGCAGCATTTCTTGGGGTTGTTGTGACCCAAATGCAGGACCTGGCATTTGGCCTTGTTGAAGTTCATCCCATTAATGTTGGCCATGGATCCAATCTATCCAGGTCCCTCTGCAGAGCCTCTCTACCCTCATGAAGATCAATAAAGGACAGGTGGCCGAGTATATTATGTATGTTACCTATATAATGAGGCAAATGTTGATTCTTCAATGCAATGACTGTCCTGGGATAACTTTAAGCCTGGAGAAGAGTGATGGGTAATCTAGACTTCAGGACAACATCCCTGAAGACAGGAAAAATTATTCCTGAGCAGCCCATCTGTCAGTTATGAAAAGGACATTAAAAGATGAACTCAGGCAGTTCAAGCAACCTATTTGGATCAGATGCAGTTTGGAAGCAGCCTGTCTTTCAGGAAGGTGAGCAGCTGAAGTTTCAACAAAACATCCACCTCAAAACTGTGGCAGGTACAACCACCCTGACTTGAAACACCTGACAAAGCTGAGGCTTGTTAGAGGCTGAAGAAGTTCACCTTGGCCTCTCTCAGATGTTAACCAGCACCACCTGGCCATGGCTCTTACCCTGCTTAATGTGGTTCTGTGGGCTTGCCCCTACAGCTAATTAGAACTGAACACATCACACTCTCAACTTAGGATGGAATGAAGCTACTTTGAGTTGGTCTTCATAGAATCATAGAATTGTCAGGGTTGGAAGGGACCTCAAGGATCACCTATGTCCAACCCCCTGCCATGGGCAGGGACACCTCACACTGCAGCAGGTTGCTCACAGCCACATCCAGCCTGGCCTTCAAAACCTCCAGGCAGGAGGCTTCCACCACCTCCCTGGGCAACCTGTGCCAGGCTCTCAGCATCTTCACGGCACACAGCAAGTGGCTTGGAAGTTTTGCTAACTGTGTGCTCTGAGAATCTTTTCTTTTTCATTTCTTGAACTCCCTCATACAATAAAAAGATGCAGTGCTGGTTATCTATAGCTGTTCAAGATTAATTGCCCTACTGACAATGAACTCATTGTTCCATACAGAAATGAAGCAACTTGCCCACAAAGATTTGTTTCACAGAAATTAGCTGCTCAGCTGTGACCACAGTTCTTTGCTGGAGCATTTCCACTGATTTCAGTAGGGTTACCTGAGGAGACTTCCCCACATGTTCAACCCACCTGTCTGAAGTCTGTGTTGAGTTTCTTCTTGTTTAGACTACCAAAATGCCTTGAAAAGTCAGAGATTTGTGCATGCATGTCACAGACAACAAAAAGAAGAACATTTACTCTCTTATAATTAATATTTTGGGTGGTTTGATTTGGTTTGGGTTTTTTTTGGTCTGTTTTCTTTTAATCATAGAATCATAGAATGATTTGAGTTGGAAGGGACCTTCCAAAGGTCATCTAGTCCAAATACCTCTGCAGTAAGCAGATTTGGATTTGGATGCTCACAGCCTTCTTGAGCCTCCCCTTGGGTAACTTCAGGGATGGGGCCCCAACCACCTCCCTGGGCAACCTGTTCCAACATTGCACTACCCTCATGGTGCAGAACTTGTTCCTAACATTCAATCTAAATCTGCCATTCTCTAGCTTGAAGCCATTATCCCTTGTCCTATCACTACAGGCCTTTGGAAACAGTCCCTCTGCAGCCCTCTTGTAACCCCCTTAATGTACTGGCAGGCTGCTATTAGGTCTCCCTGGAGCCTTTTCTTCTCCAGGGTGAACACCTCCAGCTCCCTCAGGCTGTCTGAGCAGAGGTGCTCCAACCCCCTGATCATTGTTATGGCTCTCCTCTGACCCTCCCCATCAGGTCCATGTCGTTCCTGTGCTGAGGGCTCCAGAGCTGGGCACAGTGCTCCAGGTGAGGTCTTACCAGAACAAAGTGGCAGAATCATTATTATCACAATTTACTAATTGCCTGACTGGAGAACTCGTGTTGGAGATGTCCCCACTACCCCCAGGTGTTCTTTGCATTCATGTTTTCCTGACAATCAAATAAACCCAGAGATGGAGGTGTTCAAAAAGGGATTGGATGTGGCCCTCGAAGGCATGGTTTAGCAGTCAGGAGGTGTTGGGTGACAGGTTGGACTTGATGATCTTTGAGGTCTTTTCCAACCTTATTGATTCTGTGATTCTCTGGAAGGAGGAGTTCCTCAGAGCCCTCAGATGACTCCTTTGCTCTTCTAGATCTCAGAGTTCTCTGCAAGCCTTTTTTTTGTGTCCTACTCAAAAGAAGAGCTTCCCTTCTGAGGGCTGAAGGGAAAGGCAAACCAGTGAAATCTAACAAATGCCTTTCTGCATCCTGGCAAAGAACTTATCTAATCCAAATGTGATTTTTTAGATCTGCTTATTATGAGTTCCCACACACTTGGGCTTTTTTTTTTTTTCCTCTCTCTCTAAATATCAAAACCCAGCATAATTTAGGAGCCTGCTGTATTCTGGAATAAATCAGGAAATACATTTTATTTCCCCTCAAATGCCTACAGGTTTCAGCTCTGCAGCTCTCCATCTGTTATGAGAATGTTTGGGCTGCTGTTTCATTTTATTTGTTGTTTCAAATGCAGTCCCAGCAGCTGTGCTCTCAAAGACCTGAACTCTCACCAACTTCACTGGGAAGCACTGGGAACTAAGAACCTGTGTTTTGCCATTTGCATTTGGGTTTTATTTTCATAGGGCTGTGCCTGGACCTGGTCTGTTCTAGCACCTGGTCACTTCAACTGAAGCATTAACTTCAATTTAAGGAAGAGTGAGATTGGGACTATTTAGCTTGGAAAAGAGCAAGCACAGGGGGATCTTATCAGCATCTACACACAGCAGAGAGGTGGTGAGACCGCACCTGGAGCTCTGTGTCCAGTTCTGGAGCCCCTAGTACGGGAAGGATCTGGAGGTGCTGGAATGTGCCCAGAGAAGGGCCATGATGGCTGGAGCTCCTCTCCTGTGAGGACAGACTGAGGGAGTTGGGGCTGTTCAGTCTCCTCTGGGGAGACCTAATTGTGGCCTTCCAGTATCTGAAGGGAGCTACAAGAAAGCTGGGGAGGGACTTTTGAGGGTGTCAGGGAGGGATAGGACCAGGGGGAATGGAACAAAACTAGAAGTGGGTAGATTGAGATTGGATGTTAGGAAGAAGTTGTTCCCCATGAGGACGGTGAGAGCCTGGCACAGGTTGCCCGGGGAGGTGGTGGAAGCCCTGGAGGTTTTGAAGGCCAGGCTGGATGTGTCTGTGAGCAACCTGCTGTAGTGTGAGGTGTCCCTGCCCATGGCAGGGGGTTTGGAACTAGATGACCCTTGAGGTCCCTTCCAGCCCTAACAATTCTATGATTCTAGAATAGGAGAGTGTGATGAAGAGGGAGCCAAGATCCTCTCAGTGCTGCTCAGAGGGACCAGAGGCACAAACTGAAATCCCTGTTGTTCCCTCTGAACATCAGGAAATGCTTTTTCATTATGATGGTGGCTAAGCAGATCCAGGGAGGTTCTCCTCCCCCTCTACTCTGCCGTGGGCAGACTTCATCTTGAGTACTGTGTTCAGTTCTGGGCTCCTCAGTGCAAGAGGGACAGGGATCTGCTGGAGAGGGTCCAACAGAGAGCCACGAGGATGATTAGGGGACTGGAGCACTGCCTGGGGAGGAGAGGCTGAGGCACCTGGGGCTTTTTAGTCCGGAGAAGAGAAGACTGAGAGGGGATTTAATGAATGTTTATAAATATCTGAGGGCTGGGGGTCAGGAGGGAGGGGACAGGCTCTGCTCACTTGCTCCCTGGCATAGGACTAGGAGCAATGGATGTGAGGTGCAGCACAGGAGGTTCCACCTCAACACAAGGGGCAACTTCTTTCCTGTAAGGGTCCCAGAGCCCTGGAGCAGGCTGCCCAGAGAGGTTGTGGAGTCTCCTTCTCCAGAGACTTTCATGGCCCATCTGGATGTGTTCCTGAGCTAGATTGTATGGTCCTGTTCTGGCAGGGGGTTGGACTTGCTGATTTCTTTGGGTCCCTTCTAACCCCTGACATCCTGTGATCCTGTGAACCTATTGTTTGCAAACCCAACTGGACTCCTCCCCCACCCCCTCCCCACTCCCCCCGAGTATTGTAGTTTTCATCCTGAAGTGAATTTTAGGCGCTGTGTTGATTTGTATTGAGCTGGGCAGGCTTGTGAGGCAACTGCTCTGCTCAAACTCATTTTGCTAGGAGTCATGCTGACTGCCTAGCTTTTTCCTCTGTCTCAAACCTTTACCTAAAGGTTAAGGGAAAGTGATATGCTGGATTTTTTGAGATGATTTGGAGTCAGCTTGTCTGCTTCTTTCTTTCCTAACCGCTGAGGTACTGACTGATTACTGTACCAGTTTGCTAAGCAGGAAGAGCTACGGAGGCAGAGGTGTTCTCTGCTTCATTCAAATTGCAGCCTACCCTTGGAGAATTGTTTTTCAGGATGGTCTAACAGCCAACACAGCTTTTCAGAAAGGGGGGCAGTGTGAGAAGCAGAGAAGCACCCTCAGAGGAGGAGGAGGACATCTTTTTGCCAGTGAAATCCGTGAGATTTTGAGGTGCCTGGCGCTCTGAAAGATGAAAGCTGCAAGAGCTGGATGTGTCGTGAGGTATTTCTGGTGCTGAGCAAGTTTCAGATCGAAAATCTGAGTCATTATTATATCTGTGCTGCAGACCAGACTGAGAGCACTTAAGTGTCTCACACTTCACGAACCTGTTCACTTGAGAATGTTGTTAGTGCTGGCAGCATTTGAAGATGAACAGTTCCCTCAGATCTGAATATGCTGCTGGGTGCCAGGATTGCGATCTTACAGATCTGGACAGACTTACAGACCTACAGATCTTGACAGGCTGAACAGATGGGCAGAGTCCAAGGGCTTGAAATTGAACACATCCAAGTGCCAGGTTCTACACACTGGCCACAACAACCCCAGGCAGTGCTACAGGCTGGGGTCAGAGTGGCTGGAATGCGGCCAGGCAGAAAGGGACCTGGGGGTGCTGGTTGATAGTAAACTGAACATGAGCCAGCAGTGTGCCCAGGGGGCCAAGAAGGCCAATGGCATCCTGGCCTGCATCAGAAATAGGACCAGCAGGACCAGGGAAGTCCTTGTGCACTGTACTCAGCACTGGTTAGGCCACACCTTGAGTCCTGTGTCCAGTTCTGGGCCCCTCAGTTTAGGAAAGATGTTGAGCTGCTGGAAGGTGTCCAGAGAAGGGCAACAAAGCTGGGGAGGGGTCTGGAGCTCAGCCCTGTGAGGAGAGGCTGAGGGAGTTGGGGTTGCTTAGCCTGGAGAAGAGGAGGCTCAGGGGAGACCTTCTTGCTCTCCACAGCTCCCTGAAGGGAGGTTGTAGCCAGGTGGGGTTTGATCTCTTCTCCCAGACACCCAGCACCAGAACAAGAGGACACAGTCTCAGGCTGTGCCAGGGGAGGTTTAGGCTGGAGGTGAGGAGAAAGTTCTTCCCAGCAAGAGAGATTGGCCCTTGGAATGTGCTGCCCAGGGAGGTGGTGGAGTCACCATCCCTGGAGGTGTTCAAAAATGGATTGGATGTAGCACTTGGAGCCATGGTTTAGTAGCCATGAGGTCTTGGGTGATAGCTTGGACTTGATGATCTCTGAGGTCTTTTCCAACCTTGTTGATTCTATGATTCTCTGATTCTAATTTCTCAGAACAGGTGAAATATTCAGAATCAAATATGCAGAATCAATATATCAATATCAAATATCCTTGTTTCCCTCCTGCCTCCATTAAAGGTTCTCTGCTAGCTGTTCAGTTCTGACTTTGTTGGAAGGAACCACTTATCATTCTCCTGCGTGTGCTCAGCCCAGCGTGGTAGGAGTAGCACTCTTAAAAGCAGAGACTGCAGAAGGTGAGGGTTTGGAAGCAAACTACAATCATTGTTGAAGCTTCTGTTTCAATGCGGCAGCAACCTTTATTTCTTTGCTGTTGCCACTTCACTTTGGTAGTTAAAACAAAGATGTCTGAACTAGAGGTGCTCTGAAACAAAAGCTGTGCTGTCAAGAGGTTTCTGCAGTCAACCAGCAGCTTGGACCAAAAAACCTCAAAGTACAAATGAATGGGAGGATTGTCTTACAGCAGTGAGTTGAAAAGGTTGACATCTCCAGCAGTATGATAGGTTGGACTTTGTGGCGCAATAAAGCAAGGTAATCGTGCTCCAGGGACAAATGGCTGATGTTTTCTATCTCCTATTTGCTTGGATCCCATACAATGGAGGTGTATTGAGAACTTAAAGCACTGTAAGGCTGCTAACAACTGAATCACCAACTGAATTGTCAGGGTTGGAAGGGACCTCAAGGATCAGCCAGTTCCACCCCCCCACCATGGGCAGGGACACCTCACACTACAGCAGGTTGCTTACAGACACATCCAGCCTGGTCTTAAAATCCTCCAGGGATGAGGCTTCTACCAGCTCCCTGGGCAACCTGTGCCAGCCTCTCACCACCCTCATGGGGAAGAACTTCCAACATCCAATCCAAATCTTCTAGCTTTGCTCCATTCCCCCTAGTCCTACCACTACTCAACATCCTAAAATGTCCCTCCCCAGCCTTCTTGTAGTCCACTTCAGATACTGGAAGGTTACAAGAAGGTCTCCTCGGAGCCTTCTCTTCTCCAGACTGAACAGCCCCAACTCCTTCAGTCTGTCCTCACAGGAGAGGTGCTCCAGCCCTCTGCTCATCCTCGTGGCCCTTCTCTGGACACCTTCCAGCACCTCCACATCCCTCTTGTAATAGGAGCTCTAGAAATGGACACAGTACTCCAGGTGGGGTCTCAGCAGAGTGGAGCAAAGGGGGAGAATCACCTCCCTGGCCCTGCTGGCTATGCTTCTCTTGCTGTAGCCCAGGATGTGATTTGCTTTCTGGGCTGCAAGTGCACACTGAAGAAGCAGACTTAGATTTTTGGTTTAAGTTACCTCTACATTGATAACTAAATAAATGGTCCACTTTATTTCACAAGTGAACTAATGAACTGCTGGAGGCTGCAGCATGTGAAAATCTCTGCTGGATTTGGAGTTCAGTGGCATTTGCCTCTCACTCCCAGCTGAGATAGCTGCTACACTTTGAAAGGTGTTTGTTCCTTTAGCCTTTCAGTGGAGAGGGGGCTTGGGGAAAAATCTATGGCATCCTGTGGCTTAACCTCTGTACTGAAGTGCTGGAGCTTTTTGGCCCTCTTTGGTGCAAAGCAGAACAGTAATGAGAGAAAAGCTTCGGTGCTACTCCATCATTTCAAACAGCAGTCCTTGCCTATGGCAGGGAGGTTGGAGTGGATGATCTCTAAGGTCTCTTCCAACCTGAGCCATTCTCTGAACTGGAATTAGAGTTCACATGAGAATAACTTGGGTATGTGGCATGTGGCTTGCCACGTGGCTGCTCTGCCTCATGCACTGCAAAGAAAAGAGAATTAAAAGAGGGCTTTCTGGAATCCAGGCAAGTGTTGATCCACTTGCTCTACAAATTGACTTGATTTCAGTATTTTATTTGTTGCATTTTTAGCTCATCTTTGAAATTTTTTCCTTTGTTCTTCTGCATCTGTGAAAATTTCACAAGTTGCTTTGTTTTCCCTCCCCCTCCCTTCCCTCCCTTCTTACCCAAAACCTGCTATAAAAAGTCAAGCCAGAAAAGGTGCATTTTGTCATAAGCATCCAGCTTGGTGCTTCTGAAAAGCAAATGAGAGGAACAAAATGTTCTCTGTGGAGCCTCTGCACTGTTAGAATATATTAATTCCTGGGAGGGGGAAAAAAAGTTGGAGCAAAAATATTGCTTGTTCCAGCCCTGGTATATTTTAATCCAATACTCAGTGAGGCTACAGCTCCTTCCTTGGGAAAGTTCCTGGTTACATATCTGCTTAATAGCTGGAAATTTTGTAGCTGGCTTGCAGGATGTGAAAAACAATCTTCATGGTGGCAGAAAATGTGTTTCCTCATTTGGGAAGCCAATATGAAGGGCTTAGGAGGATTAGTGACAGAAGATCAAGTTCCAACTCAAAAAACCTAGATGAAAAATGTTTCAATTAAGCTGGTAAAGCTGGGGACAGTGGCACTCTTTTTAGAATAGCATCATAGACTCACGCAGGATTCTGTGTGTCTCAGGTGATTATAGAATGATAAAATCATAGAATCAGAATTGTCAAGGTTGGAAGGGACCTCAAGGATCAGCCAGTTCCAACCCCCCTGCCATGGGCAGGGACATCTCACACTACAGCAGGTTGCTCACAGCCACATCCAGACTGGCCTTCAAAACCTTCAGGGATGAGGCTTCCACCTCCTCCCTGGGCAACCTGTGCCAGGCTCTCACCACCCTCATGGGGAACAACTTCTTCCTAACAACCAATTGGAATCTACTCATTTCTAGTTTTGTTCTTTTCCCCCTGGTCCTATCATTCCCTGACACCCTCAAAAGTCCTTCCCCATCTTTCTTGCCCCCTTCAGATACTGGAAGGCCACAATTAGGTCTCCTCAGAGCCTTCTCTTCTCCAGCCTGAACAGCCCCAGCTCCCTCAGGCTATCCTAGTTCTAGAAGAATAAGCCACACCACTGTCTCCCTGGAGTCTCTCTATGGGGAGAGCCAGTGCAATTTGAAAACAGTTCAAAGAATGTCCAGGTTGGCAAGATGTTTTCTGGCTGAGGGAGCTGGGGTTGCTTAGCCTGGAGAAGAGGAGGCTCAGGGCAGACCTTATTGCTCTCTACAACTACCTGAAGGGTACTAACCAGGTGGCAGTTGGTCTCTTCTCCCAGGCAACCAGCACCAGAACAAGAGGACACAGTCTCAAGCTGTGCCAGGGGAGGCTCAGGCTGGATGTTAGGAAGAAATTCTTCCCAGCAAGTGAGACTGGCCATTGGAATGTGCTGCCCAGGGAGGTGCTGGACTCTCCATCACTGGAGGTGTTTAGGACGAGACTGGATGAGGCACTTGGTGCCATGGTTGAGTTCATGAGGTGGTGTTGGGTGTTAGATTGGACTCAATGGCCTCAAGGTTCTTTTCCAACCAGGTAAATTCTGTATTCTATATTCTACCAGCTGAACTTCTGGAGTCTGAGCACTCTTCTGACCTCTTTCTTCCCGAGTTTCACTTTCCATTTATCTGCAGAAGAGGCCTGAGCACTCAGCTAGAATCCAGAATATTTTGCTGAGAGCAGGCACCTAAAAAACAAAAGGTATTTGACAGGAAACAGAAGAAAATTGCCACCCCTCCCTCTTTCTGCTTTGATTCCAGCATAAACGTGGCATCCTTTCAAATGTCCAGAGTGTGATTTGGCCAATTTCTGTATAGTATAGCTCTATATCAGATGGTGTTGGGTGATGGGTTGGACTTGATGATCTCAACCTATCAACCAACACCAACTAATCCACGGCACCAAGTGCCTCATCCAGTCTCTTCCTAAACATCTCCAGTGATGCTGACTTCACCACCTCCCGGTCAGCACATTCCAATGGGCAAGCTCTCTTGCTGGGAAGAACTTCTTCCTAACATCCAGCCCAAACCTCCCCTGGTGCAGCTTGAGACTGTGTCCTCTTGTTCTGGTGCTGGTTGCCAGGAAGAAGAGACCAGGCCCCACCTGGCTACAACCTCCCTTCATGTAGTTGTAGAGAGCAAGAAGGTCTCCCCTGAGCCTCCTCTTCTCCAGGCTAAGCAAACCCAGCTCCCTCAGCCTCTCTTTAAACTGTGTGATGTTCAAAGTGGCAAAGAGTAACCAGGCAAGAATCCCAAACCCTGCCTTTAAAACTTGTTTTGCAGCAGTGAATTTGGTCACAGACGTTTGTATTTTATTTGTCTTTCCCAAGAATGTTTTCATTTTGCCCATAAGCTGAATTTGAGGCATGGTTCTGTTGGATAAACCTCCATGTCAAATGTCCTACTTCTGGTGTTTTCCAGCTTGTGCCACAAAGATCAAGCATTTCAAACAGATGCCTTTGTGTGCCCATGTACCCCAATAAATCATAAGTATGGGATGAACAAACAAACAGGAAATGACACAAGTCATTGCATGCTGCCAAAATGATGTTTAATGCTGCACAGCTCATCCCTTCTACAAAGGCCTCAGCTCCCAGCTGCTGGACTTGCATTATCAATCATTTTGAAGGAGAAAGCCTTCTAATAGACACGGGCTTATGTTTACCTCTCAGAAGGAGTGCTTCTGAATAGCACTAAGCACAGGTGAGGCTACAGGATTTCAGTTAGAATCAAAGCAGCACAGAGTGGTCTGGGTTGGTGTGGTGGGGTTGAAATTACCCCCAAATCATTTGGGGAATTACCCCCACAACCAAATTTGCCAGACCAGCTCAGTTGAAAGCAACTGAATCACACAGAATCAACCAGGTTGGAAAAGACCTCGGAGATCAAGTCCAACTTATTGCCTAATACCTAACACCTCCTGACAACTGAACCATGGCTCCAAGGGCCACATTCAATCCGGTCTTGAACAACTCCAGGGATGGGGACTCCACCACCTCCCTGGGCAGCACATTCCAATGGCCAATCTCTCTGTCTGGGAAGAACTTTCTCCTCACCTCCAGCCTAAACCTCCCCTGGCACAGCTTGAGACTGTGTCCTTTTGTTCCGGTGCTGCTTGCCTGGGAGAAGCGACCAATCCCCACCTGGCTACAACCTCCCTTCAGGTAGTTGTAGACAGGAATAAGGTCTCCCCTGAGCCTCCTCTTCTCCAGGCTAAACACCTCCAGCTCTATTTGCAGCTATATTTACAATCTACAAATATGAAATGTAATGAACCAAAGTTGGAAGGGACCTCCAAATGTCTTCTAGTCCAACCACCTCTGCAGTAAGCAGGGGAGTTTAGGATGTTGGGTAGCAGTGGGACTAGGGGGAATGGAGTCAAGCTATAGGTGGGTGGATTCAAATTGGATGTCAGGAAGAAGTTCTTGCCCATGAGGGTGGTGAGACCCTGGCACAGGTTGCCCAGGGAGGTGCTGGATGCCTCATCCCTGGAGGTTTTTAAGGTCAGGTTGGATGTTGCTCAGAGCAACCTGATCTGGTGTTAGGTGTCCCTGCCCATGGCAGGGGGGTTGGGACTGGATGATCCTTGAGATCCCTTCCAACCCTGACAATTCTGTGATTCTGTGAAATTCTGAACACAACAGAGGGCATACTACCACTGAAGTACTGTTAAGGAACCTGCATAGAACTGTCAACTTGGGACAGGTAAAGGTCTTCAGGCACTGGAACAGGTTGCCCACAGAGGCTGTGGATACCCCTCCCTGAAGGTGTTCAAGGCAATGTTAGAGAAGGCTTTGAGCAATGTGGTCTAGTGGAAGGTGTCTCTGCCCATAGCAGGGGTGTTGGAGCTAAATGATCTGTATGATTCATTCCAATCCAAACTATTCTGTGATCCTCAACTAGATCAGGTTGCCCAGAGTCCTGTCACTATTTCCAGGGATGGAGCCTCAACCATCTCCCTGGATGCCTCCATTCCTCGTTCTCTGGAGACCAACAGTGACCAGAAGGTGTTTCTATCCCGTAGCAATTTAATGATGGGACATGATCGGATATTTTGCCACAGCTGACTTCAAGGTCAGAAAATGTCACAAAAGAGTGACCTGCTCAGTCTAAAAATCAGGAAACCATCAGGCTGTTCTACTGCTGCTTTCATTTTGAGCAGAGGAAGGGTTTGTTGAGCAAAGGACCGACATGTAGGTGAGGAATTCTTCTATCCCTGCTGCAAGCATCCTAAGAATGCAAGCCATGGCAGGAATGCATGCTAAGCATAGTTGAAAGCCTTTTACAATATCCCACTGATAGAATCATAGAATCATAGTGTCAGTGAGGTTGGAAGAGACCTCAAAGATCATCAAGTCCAGCCTATCACCCAAGACCTCATGACTACTAAACCATGGCACCAAATGCCATGTCCAATCCCCTCTTGAACACCTCCAGGGATGGTGACTCCACCACCTCCCTGGGCAGCACATTACGATGGCCAATCACTCTTTCTGGGAAGAATCTCTTCCTAACATCCAGCCTAAACCTCCCCTGTTGCAGCTTGAGACTGTGTCCTCTTGTTCTGGTGCTGGGTGCCTGGCAGAAGAGACCAATCCCTACCTGGCTACAACCTCCTTTCAGGTAGTTGTAGAGAGCAAGAAGGTCTCCCCTGAGCCTCCTCTTCTCCAGGCTAAGCAACCCCAGCTCCCTCAGCCTCTCCTCCCAGGGCTGTGCTCCAGACCCCTCCCCAGCCTCGTTGCCCTTCTGTGGACATGTTCAACTGTCTCAATGTCCTTCTTAAATTGAGGGTCCCAGAACTGGACACAGGACTCAAGGTGTGGCCTAACCAGTGCTGAGCACGGGGCAGAATGACTTCCCTGCTCCTGCTGGCCACACTGTTCCTGATGCAGGCCAGGATGCCATTGGCCTTCTCGGCCACCTGTGCACACTGCTGGCTCATGTTCAGATGGCTGTCAGACACTTTTAAAGTACAGCATAAGAGTTATTTATAGCATGACTTGTGCCTATCCTGATAAACCTGTGACTCATTGATTTTTTTTTTTTCCTGACCAACTATCTCATACCAGGGGCAGCTGAGTAAGCACAGAAGAGATGGATTTTGAAACCCCACTTAATGGTTGCAGCCTTCTGGCAGCAAAATGTTTCAGTCAGTAAGACCGAGAGTGTGAAACTATGTGCTGGTATGTTATGATGAATGTACCTGCTTGACTTTTATGGCCTTGAAGGTCCTGTAAGACCTTCACAACACTTTACTTCCCCAGGATGATTAAGGAAGAAAGGGGGAAAAAAAGAACCCAACACAGATCCACATTTACCATCTCATTCTTAAGGAGCTATAAATAATCTCAGCTCAAGATACTATAAAGGACTACTTAGCATTTTGCTTATGATTTTACATAATTCATCTAAATATAGTTAATTGCAGAGCAGATTTATTTTTGTTGTGGGTGACATTTCCAGCCCCTAGCTTGATCACTTTGTTTCATCCTGACACCCTTCGTGTCTATTTTTGGTCCATCTCTAGAAGTTGCACCCAGCTACCTTTTTCTATTCTTACATTTCAAAGCCTCTGGGATCAATCCCAGGCCTGGCCCTCATGCATATGTACATGCACCTAAATGCAGTTGTTCATTTAGGTCCATTCTTACTTGGCAAATCATTTAAGGCTGTGCTGAAAAGTAACCAGTGTGTTGCTGGACTGAGCCCTTGGGCAGCAGGTGATGGGAAGTGTCCGGCAGCTCTAGGGAGGTTCTTCTCCCCCTGTGCTCTGCCCTGCTGAGACCACAGCTGCAATCCTGTGTCCAGTTTGGTGCTCCCCAGTTCAAGAGAGACAGAGACCTGCTGCAGAAAGTCCAACAGAGAGCCACGAGGATGATTTGGGGGCTTGAGCATCTCCCCTGTGAGGAGAAACTGAGAGCCCTGGGGCTCTTTAGTCTGGAGAAGGCTGAGTGAGGATCTGATCAATGCCTATAAATATCTGAGATATCTGAGAGGTGGGTGTCAAGTGAAGGGGACCAAGCTCTTTTTGGTGGTATGCAGTAATAAGACAAGGAACAATGAGTACAAACCTGAACATAGAAGGTTTCACCACAACATGAGGAGACACTTCTTTACAGTGAGAGTGACAGAGCACTGTAGCAGGCTGCCCAGAGAGGTTGTGGCATCTCCTTCCCTGGACACATTCAAAACCCACCTGGATGCATTTCTCTGTGGAATACCCTAAGTGATCCTGCTTTGGCAGGGGGTTTGGACTCAATGATCTCTCAGTGATCCAACCTCTAATGTTCTGTGATACTATGAAGTGTATTTAAGAGTCCTAATACAGAAGCAGATTCACTTAAGAAATCATAGAATCATTAAGGTTGGAAAAGAAGGGGCAATGGGTACAAGCTTGAGCATTGAAGGTTCCACATGAAGACAAGGGAAAACTTTTCCACTGTGAGGGTGAGAAAACACTGGTACAAGCTGCCCAGAGAGGTTGTGGAGTCTCCTGCTCTGGAGACATTCCAAACCCACCTGGACATTTTCCTGTGACCTACTGTAGGTGATCCTGCCCTGGTAGCAGGGTTGGACTGGATGATCTTTTGAGGTCCCTCCCAACCCCTAATATTCTGTGATTCTGTGATCACTGAGTCCCATCATCAGCCTAACACCAGCATGTCCATTAAACAATGTCCCAAACTACCAGGGCACCCAGCACCAGAACAAGAGGACACAGTCTCAAGCTGCACCAGGGGAGCTTTAGGCTAGATGTTAGGAAGAAATTCTTCACAGATAGATTGCCCATTGGAATGTGCTGCCCAGGGAGGTGGTGGAGTCACCATCCCTGGAGGTGTTTAGGAAGAGACTGGATGGGGTGCTTGGTGCCATGGTTTAGTTGGTTAGATGGCGTTGGGTGACAGGTTGGACTCAATGATCTCTGAGGTATTTTCCAACCTGGTTAATTCTATTCTATTCTATTCTATTCTATTCTATTCTATTCTATTCTATTCTATTCTATTCTATTCTATTCTATTCTATTCTATTCTATTCTATTCTTTCTTTCACAAATTAGGCTCAGTTCTTCAAAACCTTCCAGAGGCTTCCAGAAACCTCTACTCCACTCACCCTTAGCAGGTCCAAGAGCAGGCAAACTGACCCCTCATCATCACTAGACCTAGGCCTATTGCAGGCTTCAACAAGCCCTGTGGTGTAGCTGGAAATTCCCTGCCTACAAAGGCCAAGAGAAAAGTTCTCCCCTACAAACCATAAGATAAGACAGAGGGAAGAGAGAAAGAGCTTTGTCTGTACACTCCCTCTAAATAGAGAGATACAGGAAAACAGAATACAATAACAGATTGCAATATCCTGGGACAAGCTGGCCATCCCCTGGGACACTTTAGCCTCTGGAGGTCTTTTCTTTATGGTTATACCCATTAACTCTTGATTTCCCTTAACCTATAACACTGTCTCATATAGACACTTCCTCCAAATAAAAAGCATGAATCATATTCAGAGTACCTGCAAGTGCACAGCTATTAGTCTAAAACCAGAAGCATGTTAAACTGCATTAAGAAATTCTACTGAAAGAGTTCCCCAACATAAAATTGTATTAATTCCCTTCCTGTGGCATCAGTGCTGGCAAAGGTTATGTCTACTGGCTCATTCATGCCACTTCTGCTCCATTAAACCTATTCTATTCTATTCTATTCTATTCTATTCTATTCTATTCTATTCTATTCTATTCTATTCTATTCTATTCTATTCTATTCCATTCCATTCCATTCCATTCCATTCCATTCCATTCCATGATTATGGAAATTGTGACGTTATTTCCTCAACAGTTCTCCACTGTGAAAAGAGAGATGCAACTGAGGATAGTAACAAGAATAAAACAGAAGTTTTCCTCCCACAATCTACAGTGTATACTGCATATAAAAATCTAAATACAGAATCAGAATTGTCAGGGTTGGAAGGGACCTCAGTGATGATGTAGTTCCTACTCCCTGCCATGCGCAGGGACACCTCACACTACAGCAGGTTGCTCACAGCCACATCCAGCCTGGCCTTCAATACCTCCAGGGATGAGGCTTTCACCACCTCCCTGGGCAGCTTGTGCCAGTCTCTCACCACCCTCATGGGGAAGGACTTCTTCCTAATGCTTCATCTAAATTTCCCCTTCTTTAGCTTGGATCCATTCTCCCTGGTCCTATCCCTCCCTGACATTCTAAAAATCCCTCCCCAGCTTTCTTGTAGCCCACTTCTGATACTGGAAGGCCACAATAAGGTCTCCTTGGAGCCTTCTCTTTTCCAAACTGAACAACCCCAACTCCCTCAGTCTGTCCTCTTAGGAGAGGAGCTCCATCCCTCTGCTCATCCTTGTGGCTTTTCTCTGGACATATTCCTGCATGTCCAGGTCTTTGTTGTAATAGGGGTTCCAGAGCTGGACAGTGTTGCAGGTGAGGGTCTCACAAGAGCACTCTAGAAGGGGAGAATCACCCCTCTGAACAGTATATAGGAACTGCCACAAAGGAGCTAATTCTGGTCCCAGAACGTTGGTGGATGAAGGAAGGAAGGACTGGTATGTGGAGGAGGGGAGGGGAAAATAATCTCCTGAGGCAGTTAAACTGAAATGACTGGATTTAGTTATTTATTTATCTATCTATTTATTTATATATTTATTTTTTCCATGGGGAATGTCTGCCAAGCTATTTTCTCCCTGGTATTTTGATGTATTTTTTTTCTTATATGCCATAGATAGAGAGATAGAGAGATGGATGGATAGCTAGATAGAGAGATAGATATGTAGATATAGATATAAATATAGATGTAGATAGAGATGTAAATATAGATGATAGAGATGTAGATATAGATATAGTTGTAGATACAGATAGAGATGTAGATATAGAGATAGAGATAGAGATAGATGTAGATATATAGAGATATAGACATATTTACAGATGATATAGATATAGATATAGATATAGATATAGATATAGATATAGATATAGATATAGATATAGATATAGATATAGATATAGATATAGATATAGATATAGATATGGAATGAAGCTGGAGGTGGGGAGATTCAGGCTGGATGTAAGGAGGAGGTTCTTCACCATGAGAGTGGTGAAGCCTTGGAATGGATTGTCCAGGGAGGTGGTTGGGGACCTCATCCATGGAGGCATTTAAGCCCAGGCTGGATGAGGCTCTGGCCAGGCTGATCTAGTGTGGGGTGTCCCTGCCCATGGCCGGGGGGTTGGAACTAGATGATCCTCATGGTCCCTTCCAACCCTGACTGATACTATGATACTATGATACTATGATACTATGATAGATATAGATATAGACATAGACATAGACATAGATATAGATATAGATATAGATATAGATATAGATATATAGATATAGATATAGATATAGATATAGATAGATATAGATATATAGATGTGGATGTAGATATAGGTATAGGTATAGATGTAGCCATAGATACAGATACAGAGACAGAGCTAGAGCTAGAGCTAGAGCTAAAGAGAGATAAAGATAGAGATAAAGAGAGAGATAAAGAGAGAGAGACAGAGAGAGAGCAATAGTGAGATAGAGATAGAGATAGAGATAGAGATAGAGATAGAGATAGAGATAGAGATAGAGATAGAGATAGAGATAGAGATAGAGATAGAGACAGAGATAGAGATAGAGATAGAGATAGAGATAGAGATAGAGATAGAGATAGAGATAGAGATAGAGATAGAGATAGAGATAGAGATAGAGATAGAGATAGAGATATTACTGGTTAAATATTATGTGCAGTGGCTTGTTTGTTTGTTTGTTTTTTCCCTGTGCTGAATGCCCAGCTGGCAGCTAATTCACAGAATGACTTTTCAAAGTGACTGGATGTAGGCACTGAATTCAATTTGCCTTCTCCAGCCTGCAATATTAATGTGGGCCTCTTCATTCCACTCAGCTGCCAGTTTTCATAAACAGGACAGGAACTTTGTGTTTCTGAGGTTCTTACTCTTTTGTCAAATCTTGTTGGGATTGACCAATGAGTTAAAATCTGGCTGTCATCTGTGATAGATGAAGACAGAGGATGCTAACCCAAGTCTTATTTCATATGGAAACTGAGCATAAAGAATATGGAATAGAGATCTCTGGGCTCCATTTTTGTAAGCTGAATGCATTTGTCACTGCTGTGATGCAGTAACTGTGACTGATCATGCAAACTTCAAAATCACTGTGTTACAGAGGCACTGACTCCCAGCACACATCCAGCTGTTGGAGTGAGGCCAGAGGAGGGCCACAAAGATGATGAGCCAAGGGATGGAGCACCTCTGCTAAGAGGATAGGCTGAGGGAGCTGGGGGTGTTCAGCCTAGAGAAGACTCTGCAGGGAACCTGATAGCTGCCTTCCATAACTTAAAAGCAGCCTACAGGAAAGCTGGAGAGGGACTTTTCATAAGGATGTCTAACAATGGAATGGTTTGATGCTGAGGGAGGGCAGGTTTAGACTGGATATTTGGAAGAAGTTCTTCAATACAAGTGTGGTGAGACTCTGGCACAGGCTGCCCAGGAAGGTTGTGGATGCCTCCTCCCTGGGGGTGTTCAAGGTCAGGCAGGATGAGGCCTTAAGCAGCTATGTCCCTTCCAACCTAAGCCATCCTATGAAATGTAATTCAGATACTATGAGATGATGAAGTTGTCACCTACAGGTGGCAGAGCTGATTTTGCAGTCACCTTGAGAACTCAACATGTGAGCCTTAATGGAGATGTTGTCAGAAGCCTTCTACTCTTAGCCCTCACCCAGGGCATCTTAGCCTTTCACTCGGAGCGTGCCTATCACAGAGGTTTGAAGTGTGACCATATTTGTGTCTGAGCAGTAAGCCTCTTTAAAACAGTCACTTTCTGGCTGATGAGTTCTTGACTTGTGATCTCATCCCCTGACTCTAGTTTCCTATCCTAATCTCTATGTGTTGGCTTTTGACATTTTGGGTTCTGCCCACTCCTGGTCCCTGACCTTAATCATCAGGCAGGGCCATCTAATCCTTGTCCTCCTTATGCCTGTTCAAGCCAGTAAAGGTTTTCTATTCGTCAACATGGAGCTCTGCAATATCTCTCTGAAAATTTCTGCAGTGTCCTTCATGGTGGAAACCATGAAGGTGAAAAAAAAGATGATTTTTAAAGAACTCTGTTGTATTCTTAAATGATACAATCACATTGGCTAAAGCATAACCAAAACATGGAATTCAGCCCATAAAAACAAACAATTAAGAAATATCAGGGTCTCAAATCAAAGTCCCCACATCTCTCAGTCCTGTTTAGGCATTTTTTTTCAGTAGCTGTTTGCTATAGTGGGGAAATATCTGGAATTTTGAGGACAGTTAGCAAGCTGGGGTCAGAGTGGCTGGAGAGCAGCCAGGCAGAGAGGGACCTTGGGGTACCGGCTGATGGTAGGCTGAACATGAGCCTACAGTGTGCCCAGGTGGACAAGAAGGCCAATGGCATCCTGGCCTGTATCAGGAACAGTGTGGCCAGCAGGAGCAGGGAGCTCATTCTGATCCTGTACACAGCACTGGTTAGGCCACACCTTGAGTCCTGTGTCCAGTTCTGGGCCCCTCAGTTTAGGAAGGATGTTGAGTTGCTGGAAGGTGTCCAGGGAAGGGCAACAAAGCTGGGGAGGAGTTTGGAACACAAGCCCTATGAGGAGAGGCTGAGGGAGCTGGGGTTACTTAGCCTGGAGAAGAGGAGGCTCAGGGGAGACCTTCTTGCTGTCCATAACTTCCTGAAGGGAGGTTGCAGCTAGGTGGGGTTTGGTCTCTTCTCCCAAGCAACCAGCACCAGAACAAGGGGACACAGTCTCAAGCTGCACCAGGGCAGGTTCAGACTGTATGTTAGGAAGAAGTTCTACACAGAGTGAGTGATTGCCCATTGGAATGTGCTGCTAGGGAGGTGGTGGAGTCACCACCATTGGAGGTGTTTAGGAGGAGACTTGATAGGGTGCTTGGTTGCATGGTTTAGTTGATTAAGTGGTGTTGGATGACAGGTTGGGCGCAATGATCCTGAAGGTCTCTTCCAACCTGGTCTGGTCTATTCTATTCTATTCTATTCTATTCTATTCTATTCTATTCTATTCTATTCTATTCTATTCTATTCCATTCCATTCCATTCCATTCCATTCCATTCCTATTCTACTCCTATTCTATTCTATTCTATTCTATTCTATTCTATTCTATTCTATTCTATTCTATTCTATTCTATTCTATTCTATTCTATTCTAAGCAAAGCTTTCAGTTTTATGCTGAGTAGGTCATAATATACATCTCAGTCCCAATTATTCATTTTTTCAGTCCCTGTTTGCTATAGTGGGGAAATGCCTGGAATTTTGAGGACACTCACCAAGCAAAACTTTCAGTTTTGTCCTGAGTAGGTCATAAAATTTAATATTTTTTTGTTCTTGTACAGCTTTAAAGGAGGTTTGATCAAGGGGTTTCTCCTGGTGGAGGATATTAGCTCCCTTTGCTTCAGTTTTATCATCTTTCTGTAGAAGGATTCATGCCTGAAAATATTAATAAAATATGGCTTATCATGAGGAGCTTTTGGGCCATTTGTCATTTCAGTCCCTAGCTTGGGGGGATCCCAGCAGCAGACCATGGGGAGGGGAGGAATGCCTTATGCTGCCCATAAGCACTAGTGCAAGGGACAGTATTTATTACTGGAAATTAGATTCCTTTGTATTAAAAGATAGCTTCTATTAGAAGCTGTGATGGATAGGGGTTTGGAGCACAAGCCCTACGAGGAGAGGCTGAGGGAGCTGGGGTTGCTGAGCCTGGAGAAGAGGAGGCTCAGAGGAGACCTTATTGCTCTCTACAACTCCTGAAGGGAGGTTGCAGCCAGGTGGGGGCTGGTCTCTTCTCCTGGGCAGCCAGTGACAGAACAAGAGGACACAGTCATAAGCTGCACCAGGGGAGGTTTAGGCTGGATGTTAGGAAGAAGTTCTTCCCAGAAAGAGAGACCGGCCATGTGCTGCCCAGGGAGGTGGTGGAGTCACCATCCCTGGAGGTGTTTAGGATGAGACTGGATGAGGCATTTGGTGCCATGGTTGAATTGCTTAGGTGGTGTTGGGTGATAGGTTGGACTTGGTGATCTCAAAGGTCTTTTCCAACCTGGTTAATTCTATTCTATTCTATTCTATTCTATTCTATTCTATTCTATTCTATTCTATTCTATTCTATTCTATTCTACTCTACTCTACTCTACTCTACTCTACTCTACCCAACTCTACTCTACCCAACTCTACTCTACTCTACCCAGTCTGAGGGAGAGGGGGGCAGGGTAAATGCACGGAGAGTTAAGTGCTGTGTGCAAGCAAAAACTTGGAATTGAACATATTCATTAGCTGACATAATTAGATTTTCCAGTAACCATGAATTAGCTGACAGCAGGTCAAGTTTAATTGAATATTTTAAACTGAGCAGGCTCTAGCATTTTATTGGCTCATGTCACTATATTTAACTGCCTGTCAGTGTTTTCATTAGGGGCCATATTTTGGAAAATGGAGTGTAATGAAACTGTGTCTCTTAACGCTCTAAGTTTCTGTCAGGCTGAGAGCTGACATACAGGCTAGACAGGAAATATTTCACAAGATAATTATGGCCCTAAAGGCACTGATGCAGCCAGGCAGGACATTCACCTGAGTTCACAGAAGCACAGAATGTTAGGGTTTGGAAGGACCTCAAAAGCTCATCCAGTCCACCCCCTGCCAGAGCAGGAGCACCTAGGGCAGAAAACACAGGAACACATCCAGGTGGGCTTTGAATATCTGCAGAGAGGGAGACTCCACACCCCCCCCCCGAGAAGCCTGCTCCAGTGTTCCATCATCCTCACAGTGAAAAAAAAATACTATGGAACTTCCTCTGCCTCAACTTCCATCATTGCCTCTTGTGCTGGCACTGGGCATCACCCAGCAGAGCCTGGCTCCAGCCTCTTGGCACTCACCTTGCACATCATTATCAATATGAATGAGGTCACCCCTCAGGCTCCTCTTCTCTAAACTCAAGAGCCCTCAACTCTCTCAGTATCTCTGCATAAGGAAGATGTTCCACTCCCTTCAGCATTTTTGTGCCTCTTTCACTGGACTCTCTCAAGCAGTTCCCTGAGGTCTTCTTGAACTGAGGGGCCCAGAACTGGACACAATACTCAAGATGCAGTGACCCCAAGGCAGAGTAGAGGGGGAAGGGAGCCTCTCTTCACCTACTAACCACAGCCCTTGTAATCCACCCCAGAATGGCATTGGCCTTCTTGGCCACAAGAGCACATTGCTGGCTCATGGGCATCCTTCCATCCACTAGAACCCATAGGTCCTTCTCCCCTTCACTGCTCTCCAACACATCAGTCCTCAGCCTATACTGATACATGGGGTTGTTCTCCAAGTACCTCTGCTAAGAGCAAAATCTAAAGAAGCTGAAGGAAGGAAATTGATGAGGGTTGTGTGGTTTTTTTATCCCCTCTTATTATAACTTAATAAAGGTGTAGTCAAATCAGCTAGGAGGTGAGCAGGGCTGAAAGAAAGAAAACCAAAATTAGATTGTTGGAAGAGAAGGGAGACTCTATTATAGCTGACATCTTCTTCTTGTCCCCAGACACAGCAGGTCCATTAAATAAACCTCAGATCTGTGCAGTCAGCACTCTATGAGCAGGTACAACCCAAATGTTAAAGTCACAGAGAAGTGGCCCAGGACAAGTGGTGTATAACTTTGTTGTAGGTATCTTTGGGGATTTCTGGAGCCATTTAACTTCTATTGCAAGAATTGCCAGTATACCACAGGAGGAGAAGGGCCAATTTAAACTCTGAAGGTCATATTTATGCCTTCAGCCACTTGCTCCTGGAAACGAAGGAGATGCCCAGTGTATGCAAGGTGGAAGCAAAGACTGCTGAATTAAGCTAGTCTATAGTTCTGCTGTTAATCAGATCAATATCCTGTCTGAGAAGCTAAATAGAAAGTAACAGAATTGAACTTTCAGTACTAGGAAATGAGGTGTGGCCACCCTTCTGAATTTCATGGCCTCAACATGCAACACTTGCTCAGGCTACAGAATAAAGAATTAACCAGGTTGGAAAAGACCCTCAAGATCATCGAGTCCAGCCTATCACCCAACACCATCTAATCAACTCAACCATGGCACCAAGTGCCTCATCCAGTCCCCTCTTGAACATCTCCAGGGACAGTGACTCCACCACCTCCCTGGGCAGCACATTCCAATGGCCAATCTATCTTTCTGGGAAGAACTTCTTCCTCACCTCCAGCCTATACCTCCCCTGGCACAGCTTCAGACTGTGTCCTCTTGTTCTGGTGCTGGTTGTCTGGGAGAAATAGACCAACCCCCACCTGGCTACAACCTCCTTCAGGTAGTTGTAGAGAGCAAGAAAGGTCTCCCCTGAGCCTCCTCTTCTGGAGGTGTTCAAGAGGGGATTGGATGTGGCACTTGAAGCCATGGTTTAGTTAGTCATGAGGTGTTGGGTGACAGGTTGGACTTGATGATCTCTGAGGTCTTTTCCAACCTTATTGATGCTATGATTGGGTCAGTGGGTTGGGGTTGGATGGTCCATTGGGGTTGCTGGGTTTGCTTGTGTGGTTTTTTTGATTGGACGGTGTTGGTTGTGAGCTTGTGAGTTTCTTGGGGTTTGGGGTTATTTTTCCAGGAGTTTTGTTACTTCATGTGTTTTGCTTATGTGGTTTGGGGACTTTTGGAGAGAAAAGCAGAGAATGGATAAAAGTTTGCACAGTGATTTGTGGTTGTGGTAGGGGGGTTGGTTTGGTTTTTTTGTTGGTTTGTTTATTTTTGTTAGTTTCATTAAAAAAGGGAATCATGGCAAATGTAAGGAGCACAGGACTGGATCCAAAAAACCCTTCCCCAGCAGTCTGTGTCTTTCTGACACAGCATATGTTTGACTTGTCAATTCAAATTCATTAAGAAATATTGCAGGGCAACTGCAGCTTGTCACTTGTTCTGCCAGATCTTTCTGCTGCCTGTCTCTGCAGCTCCAGTAATGTGCCTGGCTGGGCTGTCCACACTTCACTGAATGATTTATTTTGGTTTTCTTTGGTCCTATTTTGAGTAAGAACAGCACAAATTCTGTTCAGAGGTTTTACTTTTCAGCTCAGGTTCATCAAAGCAACTAAACTTTGATTGGTTGATGGGTTGGACGCAATGATCTTGAAGGTCTCTTTCAACCTGGTGTATTGTATTGTAAACATGATGGAATGGAATGGAATGGAATGGAATGGAATGGAATGGAATGGAATGGAATGGAATGGAATGGAATGGAATAGAATAGAATAGAATAGAATAGAATAGAATAGAATAGAATAGAATAGAATAGAATAGAATAGAATAGAATAGAATAGAATAGAATAGAATTAACCAGGTTGGAAAAGACCTTTGAGATCATCAAGTCCAACCTATCCCCCAACACCATCAAGCATCACCTCCAGCCTAAACCTCCCTGGGTTGGTCTCTTCTCCCAGGCAACCAGCACCAGAACAAGAGGACACAGTCTCAAGCTGTGCCAGGGGAGGTTCAGGCTGGAAGTTAGGAAGAAGTTCTTCCCAGAAAGAGATTGGCCATTGGACTGTGCTGCCCAGGGAGGTGGTGCAGTCACCATCCCTGGAGGTGTTTAGGAAGAAATTGGATGAGGCACTTTGTGCCATGGTTTAATTGATTAGGTGGTGCTGGGTGATAGATTGGACTTGATGATCTCTCCTCTCCTCTCTCCTCTCCTCTCCTCTCCTCTCCTCTCTCTCTCTCCTCTCCTCCTCTCCTCTCTCCTCTCCCTCTCCTCTCCTCTCCTCTCCTCTCCTCTCCTCTCTCTCCTCTCCTCTCCTCTCTCTCCTCTCCTCTCCTCTCCTCTCCTCTCCTCTCCTCTCTCCTCTCTCCCTCTCCTCTCCTCTCCTCTCCTCTCCTCGAGTCTCCTCTCCTCTCTCCTCTCCTCTCCTCTCCTCTCCTCTCTCTCTCTCTCTCTCCTCTCCTCTCCTCTCCTCTCCTCGAGTCTCCTCTCCTCTCCTCTCCTCTCCTCTCCTCTCCTCTCCTCTCCTCTCTCTCCTCTCCTCTCCTCTCCTCTCCTCTCCTCTCCTCTCCTCTCCTCTCCTCTCCTCTCTCTCCTCTCCTCTCTCCTCTCCTCTCCCTCGAGTCTCCTCTCCTCTCTCCTCTCCTCTCTCCTCTCCTCTCCTCTCCTCGAGTCTCCTCTCCTCGAGTCTCCTCTCCTCTCCTCTCCTCTCCTCTCTCTCTCTCCTCTCCTCTCTCCTCTCTCTCCTCTCCTCTCCTCTCCTCTCCTCTCCTCTCCTCTCTCTCTCTCTCCTCTCCTCTCCTCTCCTCTCCTCTCCTCTCCTCTCCCTCTCCCTCTCCTCTCTCTCCTCTCCTCTCCTCTCCTCTCCTCTCCTCTCCTCTCCTCTCCTCTCCTCTCCTCTCCTCTCTCCTCTCCTCTCCTCTCCTCTCCTCGAGTCTCCTCTCCTCTCCTCTCCTCTCCTCTCCTCTCTCCTCTCCTCGAGTCTCCTCTTCCCTTCTCTTCCCTTCTTCTTCTGCCCTCAATAATTCCACTCACCTTGGCGTGGTCTTCAAACTTACTGCCCAGAGCCCTGATCTTTACATGAAGAGCTCATAAAAATTTTAAGTGCTCTGGTAACTTGCAACCAGCGTGTGCTGCAATGCCCAGAGCCCTGATCACTTCCAAATTTCCCTTCCAATAAATTTAAATTGCTTTGTGCAGTGCAGAGTGATCTGAAAATTATTGGAGTGCTTTAAATTCCTGACTGAAGTGCCTATAAATTTTGAAATCCTCCAATAATTTTAAATCACTCTGCATGTTGCCCTGCCATCTGAGCCTGTTTGAAACAGCCCAAATCAAAGCAGAGGATGCTTGGAGTTATGATAAGCAGCACTGGAAATGGCAGTTAAGGGTGTACATGAAATAGAATATGGAATACAGAATTAACCAGGTTGGAAAAGACCTCAGAGATCATCAAGTCCGACTATGACCCAACACCATCTAATCATAGTATCACCAAGGTCAACTCAAGCATGGCACCAAGTGCCTCATCCAAGCTCTTTTTAAACACCTCCAGTGATGGTGACTCCACCACCTCCCTGGGCAGCACATTCCAATGGCCAATCTCTCTTGCTGGGAAGAATTTCTTCCTAACATCCAGCCTAAACCTCCCCTGGTACAGCTTGAGACTGTGTCCTCTTGTTCTGGTGCTGGTTGCCTGGGAGAACAGACCAACCCCAACCTGGCTACAACCTCCCTTCAGGTAGTTGTAGAGAGCAAGAAGGTCTCCCTGAGCCTCCTCTTCTCCAGGCTAAACAACCCCACCTCCCTCAGCCTCTCCTTGTAAGGCTTGTGGTTGAGGCCTCTCACCAGCCTCGTTGCCCTTCTCTGGACACATTCCAGCAACTCAACATCTTTCCTAAACTGAGGGGCCCAGATATGCCATTTCTCAGTGAATTTAGTTGAAATAAAGATATTACATTGTTTGGATTGGAAGGGACCTCCAAAGCTCATCCAGTCCAGTCCCCCTGCAGTCAGTACAGACATCCTCCCCAGATCGGGTTGCTCAGAGTCTTGGTGGCCTGACTTTGAATAGCTCCTCAACTACCTCCCTGGGCAACCTGTTGCAGTGTTCCAGCACCCTCATGGTGCAGTACTCATTGCTAACACCCATTCTAATTCTGCTCTTTCGCTTGAAACCACTGCTCCTTGTCCTCTGTCTGCAGGCCTTTGCAAACTGTCCTTCTGCAGCCTTCCTGCAGCCTCCTTCAGGTCTGGTAACAGAGTTGTGCCTCTTTTTAAGACAATAGGATAGAAACATCATTGTTTTGAGAGAGCCCTGCTACTGTAACACAAAGTGAACCTTGTGAACACACAATTACTCACCTTTGTCACAGCTATAAAGGATATAGATGACTGCTATAAAGTAAGCTGACAGCATGCAGAGTGCTGAGCGTAAACACACCTACAGGATCTGTCAATGCAACGCTTCCAGATAGTACCTGGAATGTGCTATTTGTCAGTGAAGCCAGCTCCTACTCTTAATACCATCAGTCTACATTCAGAGAAGTTTTGTTCACTTTAAACAACACTTCATAATCTTATGAGGTGAGGTGTATCTTCCAGGACAATAGCTGCACAGGGAATGTTTCATAGAATAGAATTAAGCAGGTTGGAAAAGACCTTTGAGATCATCGAGTCCAACCTATCACCCAACACCATCTGATCAAGTAAACCATGGCACCAAGTGCCTCATCCAATCTCTTCTTAAACACCTCCAGTGATAGTGACTCCACCACTTCCCTGGGCAGCACATCCCAATGGCCAGTCTCTCTTTCTGTGAAGAATTTCATCCTAACATCCAACCTAAACCTTCTCTGGCACATCTTGAGACTGTGTCCTCTTATTCGGGGGCTTGTTGCCTGGGAAAAGAGACCAACCCCTACCTGGCTTCATTGGTTGGAAAAGGCCTTTGAGTCCAGACATTGAGCTGACACCACCATGGCCATTAAACCACATCACAGAATGGCTTAGGTTGGAAGGGACCTTAGAAGGATTCCAGTTCTGGGCTCCCCAGTTTAAGAAGGACATTGAGACACTTGAACCTGTCCAGAGAAGGGCAACAAAGCTGCTGAGGGGCACAAATAAAAACAAAAAAAGGGGGAAAAAAAGGATGCTGCATGGGAGTAGATTAAAATGTACAGAATACAGAATTAACCAGGTTGGAAAAGACTTTTGAGATCATTGAGTCCAACCTATCACCCAACACCATCTATTCAACTCAACCATGGCACCAAGTGCCTCATCCAGGCTCTTCCTAAACCCCTCCAGGGATGGTGAATCCCCCACCTCCTTGGGCAGCACATTCCAAAGGCCAGTCTCTCTTTCTGGGGAGAACTTCTTCTTAACATCCAGCCCAAACCCCCCTGGCACAGCTTGAGACTGTGTCCTTGTTTTGGTGCTGGTTGCTAGGGAGAAGAGACCAGCCCCCACCTGGCTACAACCTCCCTTCAGGGAGTTGGAGAGAGTAATAAGGTCTCCCCTGAGCCTCCTCTTCTCCAGGCTAAGCAACCCCAGCTCCCTCAGCCTCTCCTCACAGGGCTGTGCTCCAAACCCCTCCCCGGCTTTATTGCCCTTCTCTGGACACAAGAAGGCTCTCCTGAAGTTTAGAGGGCTTTCCTGCCCATGCCTTGCTTTCAAGCTAAGTGTACCTGCTAGTAAGATGAAAATTGTCCTTATCAAGCTTTAGATTTAAATGACAAATTCTTTCCTGGGTTGCTCGCCTCAGTAATTATTGTTCCTAGGCTAAGAGCCTGGGTTTCTGGGTTAAGACAAAGCCAGACAGGTGACAAAATGCATCTCTTGGCAGGTAAAAGGCGTCTGTGACCCTAGTGGCTGCTTTTTACTCCTCTGTGCCTTCTCAGATGTGCTGCATGAAGTTCTGAACTAGAGAGAAGGACTGCTTCCAGGAAAGTAGGAGCAGGGCTGTCACTATTACTGAGACAAATGTCAGCTAACTCTCCCCTTTCTTTTCTTCCAGAGCAAATTTCCTGCCACTAGAGGGAAAAAAGCCCTAACAGCTCCAAGTGAAAGGGCTACTGGCATTTGTTGTTTGATTGCCTAAGAACATTTTTTGTTTAATGAAGAGAATCAAATCTGGCATATAATCACATTGCCTGAAAGTGAATAATAACTAAATACACCTTTTTGCTTGCTATCTTGCTTAGAGGATGGATCACATTTATTGCTTCCTGCATATAAATTAACTCTAGCTGCAGCTGAGCAGCACACAGCTGCTTCCTTGCCTCCAAACACAGTGGGAAAGAGGAAAAGGGAGCAAAAGGGAAAGGACTTCACTACACTGCTCTCGTGAGACCCCCATCTGGAGTACTCCATCCAGTTGTGCTGCTCTGAGTATAAGAGGGAGATGCAACTACTGGAGCAGGTCCAGAAGGGGGCCACAAAGAGGACCAAAGGGCTGGAGCACCTTCCCTACAGGGACAGGCTGAGGGAGTGGGGCTTTGCTGCCTGGAGAAGAAAGAGAAGGCTTCAGGGACACCTTGCAGGGGTGACTCCACCACCTCCCCAGGCAGCCCATTCCAATGGGCAATCACTCTTGCTGGGAAGAACTTCTTCCTAACCTCCAGTCTAAACCTCCCCTGGTGCAGCTTGAGACTGTGTCCTCTTGTTCTGGTGCTGGTTGCTAGAGAGAAGAGACCAACCTCTGTCTGTCTACAACCTCCCTTCAGGTAGTTGTAGAGAGCAATGAAGTCTCCCCTGAGCCTCCTCTTCTCCAGGCTAAGCAACCCCAGCTCCCTCAGCCTCTCCTCACAGAGCTGTGCTCCAAGCCCCTCCCCAGCCTCTGGACACCTTCCAGCAACTCAACACCTTTCCTAAACTGAGAAGGCCAGAACTCCCTGAGTAGGAAAAAACTTTCCTAACATCCTTACACTTCTGTGTATCATCACACTACACCCTGAGTCTGAAGTGTCCCAGATTTAATCAGCAGCCTGTCATGTGAAATCCTATGAAAAGCCATTTGAAAATATATAGACCCTAATAAGTTACATCTTGAGCACATAATGGTGAGCAGAACATTAACAACCTCTGTTACACAGCTTTTCAGAGGCTCCAGTTTTGCTCTTGGTAATGAGATCCTGCCTTAAATCAGAGCCTAATCATTATTCCACATCTTCTGACTGCTAGTGTAAACTTCATTACTCCATATGTGCAAAATGTTTTATGGTAAATTCATGCTCTGAGCATTCTGTTTGTCCAGAAATCTCACAGTGGCATTTTGAGTAGCAGCCATGGGACCTGTCAGTTTTTCATTACTTTATCTTCAAGCAGCTGAACATGAACCAGCAGTGTGCCCAGGTGGCCAAGAAAGCCAGAGGCATCCTGGCTGGGATTAGGAACGCTGTGCCCAGCAGGAGCAGGTAGGTGATGGTCCCCTGGGACTCAGCTCTGGTGAAGCCACACCTTGAGTATTGTGTCCAGTTTGGGGCACCTCAGTACAAGGGAAACACCTAGGTGTGGGAGTGAGTACAGAGCAGGGCAATGAAGCTGGGGAAGGGCCTGGAGAATAAATCTAACAAAGAGCAACTGAAGGAGCTGGGGATGGTTAGTTTGAAGAAGAGGAGCCTGAGGGGAGACCTCATTGCTCTCTACAACTACCTGAGAGGATGTTGTAGAGAGGCTGCTGGTCTCTTTTCACAGGTAATTAGTCATAGAACAAGAGGGAATGGCCTAAAGATGTGACAGAGTAGGTTTAGACTGGACTTCAGGCTGGATGTGAGGAGGAGGTTCTTCACCACGAGAGTGGTGAAGCCCTGGAATGGGTTGTCCAGGGAGGTGGTTGAGGCCCCATCCCTGGAGGTGTTTAAGCCCAGGCTGGATGAGGCTCTGGCCAGCCTGATCTAGTGTGGGGTGTCCCTGCCCATGGCTGGGGGTTGGAACTAGATGATCCTTGTGGTCCCTTCCAACCCTGACTGATGCTATGATACTATGACTTTAGGAAAGCAATTTTGTCAGGGAAAGAGCGGTCAGGGATTGGAAAGTGCTGCCCAGGGAGGTGGTGGAGTCAGCAACCCTGGCTGTGTTTAAAGGTCATTTGGATGTGGTACTTGGGGATGTGGTTTAGGGGTGAACTTTGTAGAGTAGTGTTCTTGATGATCCTCAGGGTCTTTTCCAACCTGAATGCTTCTAGGATTTGTGTGATTTCTGTGTAAGTCTAGCTGAGAGGCATCCCTCCCCATGGTGGGCAGGGGGGAGTTTGGAGTAGATGCTCTCTGAGGTCCTTTCCAACCTGAGCCATTCTATGATTGCATGTTTCAAACTGTCCTAACTTCCAGAGCCTGGACTTCGAGAAGGAACTCCAGCACAGGGATATGAAAGAGGTCTTTCTGAGGGCTGTTTGGTCCAATAATTGCATTTGTTAAAAAGGGTAGGAATCATCCTTGCAAATCCTCCTGTTTGTTTCCTGTTGCTGGTTTGGTTTGGTTTGGTTTAAGGCTCTGCTGAATACATTAAGCGTCCTGCCATTCTTTATGCTCACCATGACGCAGCAGGAGGTGATGAACACAACCAGGCAAATAGACTGGAAAGATGGTCAAGGTTTATTTTGCAGCAAACTTTAGCCACTTAGAACTCTTCTTAAATCTGACATTTTTAGTGGAATTATTCTCAAAGCTGACATTTTGTTGAACTCCTCTCACCACAGATCACATCTTCTGTGAGCCAAAAATACCTCAGTGGCTCAATTCCTGGCAGCTATCTTCCTGCTTGACTAAGCAATTCTGTTAAGGTTGCTACAGGTCACACTGGGCTGAATGGAGTCATTTGGACATCCTTTCCATCACTGAATAAGAGTCATTTGGACTTCTTTTCCATCACTGAATAAGGATTGAAGCTCTTGCATCTCTTTATCTCTTTGTCTCAAACTGTATGCATCCACGAGTCTCTGATTTTAAAACTGCAGTTGAACTTTGCATAACCTCCAAGTTGCAAATAACTCTAATTATAGAGTACAGTAGGTGAGGGATTTATATTTAAATGGTGTAAGTATGACTCATAGGAAGGCACCAAATAACACCAGTTGTTGCTAGGTGTAAATCGACGCTGGCAAAAGCAAGGACTAAAGACTGTATCATGTTGGTGATGCTTGGCCAAGAGTAAGCAACACTGAAAGAAATAAACTATGAGGCAGAAAAAACAGTTGAAATGAGAAAGAGAAAAGTAAAGAGTCAAGTAGAGAAACATAGAATCAATAAGGTTGGAAAAGACCTCAAAGATCATCAAGTCCAACCTGTCACCCAACACCCCATGACTACTAGACCATGGCTCCAAGTGCCACGACCAATCCCCTCATGAACACCTCCAGGGATGGTGACTCCACCACCTCCCTGGGCAGCATATTCCAATGGCTAACAACTCTTTCTGGGAAGAACTTTCTCCTCACCTCAAGCCTAAACTTCCTCTGGCACAGCTTGAGACTGTGTCCTCTTGTTCTGGTGCTGGGTGCCTGGGAGAAGAGACCAACCCCCACCTGGCTGCATCCTCCCTTCAGGGAGTTGTAGCAATAAGGTCTCCTCTGAGCCTCCTCTTCTCCAGGCTCCTCTGAGGCTCTGGCCAGCCTGATCTAGTGTGAGGTGCCCCTGCCCATGGCAGGGGGGTTGGAACTAGATGATCCTTGTGGTCCCTTCCAACCCTGACTGATTCTATGATTCTATGATTCCAGGCTAAGCAACCCCAGCTCCCTCAGCCTCTCCTCACAGGGCTGTGCTCAAGGCCTCTCCCCACCCTCATTGCCCTTCTCTGGACACGTTCAAGAGTCTAAATCAGGATTAAACTCCAATTCCTTTGGTTTTATCTTCTTTGGCTGGGGGGCAGGATTTTGGGGGTTTGTTTCTTGTTGGAGTTTTTAATCAAATTTTGCTATTAAAAAAAAGGCCAATGAAACCCCCTTGTTTGTTGTTTTGGTTGGTTGGGGGTTAGGTTGGTTGGTTAGGATTTTTGTTTGCTTGTGGCTTTCCTGTGAGGTTTTGTTTTGTCTGTTTATGTACTAACCCCTGCATTCAACAATGACATCTTCAACTACATCAGGTTGCCCAGAGCCCAGTCCAGCCTCACCTTAATTATCTTCAGGGATGGGGCCCCAGCCACCTCCCTGGGCAACCTGTTCCAGTTCTCAACCACCATCATGGTGCAGATCTTCCTCTTGTAAATCTCCTCTAACTTCAAACCATTGCCCCTCATCCTGTCACTGTAGGCCTTTGTAAACAGTCCCTCTGCAGCCTTCTTTTAGGCCCCCTACAGATACTGGAAAACTGCTATCTCTATCTCTATCTGGGTTTAGGCTGAATGTTAGGAAGAAGTTCTTCCCAGAAAGAGAGATTGGCCATTGGGATGTGCTGCCCAGGGAGGTGGTGGAGTCACCATCCCTGGAGGTGTTTAAGAAGAGACTGGATGGGGCACTTGGTGCCATGGTTGAGTTAGGATTAGAAGGGCAACAAAGCTGGGGAGGGGTTTGGAACACAAGCCCTATGAGGAAAGGTTGAGGGAGCTGGGGTTGCTTAGCCTGGAGAGGAGGAGACTGAGGGGTGACCTTATTGCTCTCTACAACTACCTGAAGGGAGGTTGTAGCCAGGCAGAGGTTGGCCTCTTCTCCCAGGCAGCCAGCACCAGAACAAGAGGACACAGTCTCAGGCTGCGCCAGGGCAGGTTTAGGCTGGATGTTAGGAAGAAGTTCTACACGGAGAGAGTGATTGCCCATTGGAATCGGCTACCCGTGGAGGTGGTGGAGTCACCTTCACTGGAGGTGTTCAGGAGAAGACTTGATGGGGTGCTTGGCTGTATGGTCTAGTTGTTGGGTGGGTTGGATTGTTTGATGGGTTGGACGCGATGATCTTGAAGGTCTCTTCCAACCTGGTGTATTGTATTGTATTGTATTATTGTATTTATTGTATTGTAAGAGTTGATCAGATGGTGTTGGGTGATAGGTTGGACTTGATGATCTCTGAGGTCTTACCCCACCTGGTTAACTCCTATTCTATTCTATTCTATTCTATTCTATTCTATTCTATTCTATTCTATTCTATTCTATTCTATTCTATTCTATTCTATTCTATTCTATTCTATTCTATTCCAAAATATCTCAATCTCTCTATCCCCATCTCTCATCTGTCTCTCTCTCACCTATCTCTACCTCTCTCATCTATCTCTATCTCTATCCCTATCCCTATCTCTATCTCTATCTCTATCCCTATCCCTATCTCTATCTCTATCTCTATCTCTATCTCTATCTCTATCTCTATATCTCTATTTCTATCCCTATCTCTATCTCTATCCATATCTTTATCTCTATCTCTATCTCTATCTCTATCTCTATCTCTATCTCTATCTCTATCTCTATCTCTATCTCTATCCCTATCCCTATCTCTATCTCTATCTCTATCTCTATCCCTATCCCTATCTCTATCTCTATCTCTATCTCTATCTCTATCTCTATCTCTATCTCTATCTCTATCTCTATCTCTATCTCTGTCTCTGTCTCTCTCACCTATCTCTATCTCTATTTCTCTCTCATCTATCTCTATCTCTGTCTCTCTCTCTCTCTCTCTCACCTAGCTCTATCTCTATTTCTCTCTCATCTATCTCTATCTCTGTCTCTGTCTCTCTCTCTCTCACCTAGCTCTCTCTCTGTCTCTCTCTCTCCCGGCTCTCTCTCTGTCTCCATATACCTATATCCTCTCTCTCTGTATCTGTATATGCAAATATAGATGCAGAGATAAGTAGATAGATTTTTTAATTATTTTTTCAAGAAGAAACAAATAAAAACTACTTAAAAAAATATAATTTAATCTAGGGCTGTGCTTCCAGACTTCCTCTCCTCTATTTGGGCTGGCCTGATAATAAGTTCGTATGAAAGAGAGCTAAGATTTTCCACAGCAGACCTCAGTTAACCTTTATTGGGACTATGAAAACACAAGTGCCCTTCAGAAAGCTATTAAGCTAAACAGGTGAGAGGAATTAAAGCTGTTTTGGTTTTTTTTTATGACTAGCCCATTATCCTTTCACAGTCATCATTCTCTGGCCATCAACTTGAACCTGGTGAACTCTTTGAAATAGATCTTGCACTCTGTTGAGGCAGAATGCATCCAGAAAATATTTGTCTGACAGGAAAAGACTGAAAGCAAGATATGAGGCATTTAGTGTTACAGCACTGGGAAGCAACCACAGCCATATTACTAAGCTGCTGAGTAAAGGCTGCAAGCTGATACTGATAGAAGTCAAAGAGACCACAGCTTTCCTTCTGAAGAGCCAAAGAGGAAGGGCAACCACTGATGACAGTAGCTGAAAGGGGCAGTGCAAGAGAGAGATTTATAATGTGTAGGATTGTCTCTATCTCACAGAATCCTAGCCCTAGAAGGAACTTGGAGCAGACCTTGTTCACCTTTCATTATAGAAATGGTACAGAACTAATATAACTGTCAAGAGGAAAAATACCAGCAGACCTCATGAAACCTTGACAGAGCTCCCCTGGCTCAGCTGCAGGATGGAAAGCTCAAAACAGGCAGCAGGGGGAGAGAAAAAAGGCTGCTAGAGGACTTGAGATATCTTTGCAGTGAGGCAAATCCCTACCCTCTGAGGACACGGGAGCTAGGCCTTAATCTTTTCTCCTAATGCAGAGTAATGTTTGTGAAGAAAAGTCTGTTCTGGCCTGTACTGGGAATGGTGTGGCGAGGAGGAGTAGGGAGTGATCATGCCCCTGTAGTCAGCACTGGTAAGACCACACCTCAAATACTTTTGGGTCCCACACTGCAAGAAGGACATTGAGGTGCTGGAGTGTGTCCAGAGAAAGGCAAGAAAGCTGCTGAAGAGTCCAGAGAACAGGGCTGGTGAGGAGAAGCTGAGGGAACTGAGGTTGTTTAGTCTGCAGGAGGCTGAGGGGAGAGCTCATTGCTCTCTACAGCTACTTGAAAGGAGGATAAGATAGGATGGGATTGGATGGGATAGGACAGGATAGGAGTAGAGTAGAGTAGAGTAGAGTAGAGTAGAGTAGAGTAGAGTAGAGTAGAGTAGAGTAGAGTAGAGTAGAATAGAGTAGAGTAGAACAGAATAGAATAGAATAGGAATAGAATAGAATAGAATAGAATAGAATAGAATAGAATAGAATAGAATAGAATAGAATAGAATAGAATAGAATAGAATAGAATAGAATAGAATAGAATAGAATAGAATAGAATAGAATAGAATAGAATAGAATAGAATAGACCAGGTTGGAAAAGACCTCTGAGATCATGAAGTCCAACCTATCACCCAACACCATCTGACCAACTCAACCATGCCACCAAATGCCTCATCCAGGCTCCTCCTAAACACCTCCAGTGACTGTGACTCTACCACCTCCCTGGGTGGGTTTCTTCTCCCTGGTATCAAGTGATATGAAGAGATAAAATGGGCTCTAGTTGTGCCAGGGGATATATAGATTAGATATTAGGAAAAATTTCTGTACATTAAGGGTGGTCAGGCATTGGAACAGGCTGCCCAGGGCGGTGGTGAAGGCACTGTCCCTAAAGGTGTGTGTGGGCATGGCACTCTGGGATGTGGTTTAATAGCCATGGTTGTGTTGGATCAGTGGCTGGACTCAGTCTTGGAGGTCTTTTCCCACTGAAGTTATTCTAAGATCCTGCTGATACTGCTCTTCTCAGGATTTTCCACAACACCTCATAGAGAAAGTATTTAATAGTAAGTACACGGAGGGGCTTAAGTATCTTGCATATCCTGAGGAACTATTAAATCCAGCTCTGAATTCAGTTCCTGCAAATGGGTTAGTCTGTCACAAATCAAAGGGAAGGTGCCAATCCAAAAGCATGTGGTGCTGCTGGAGAATATTCCATCCCCTTACCTCATGTATTTCTGCACGAAAATCCTCATCTTTCCTTGTTAAACCACTAGGAAAAGACATGAAACAGAACTCGTGTTTGCATTCACAAAGGATGCTTCTTGATTAGCTGGAGGCAAAGGTTAACTCTGAAACAGAAGCTAGCGGTTTGCTAAGGCATGCAGCTTCCCACACCTAGAATCATAGAATCATAGCATGATCTGAGTTGGAAGGGCCCTCCAAAGCTCATCCAGTCTACCCCTCTACGGTAAGCAGGGACAATCTCAACTAGATCAGGATGCCCAGAGCCCTATTGAGCCTCACTTTGAATATCTGTCTACATGCAACCTCCCACACCTCTCTGTGTGCAGCAACCTCCCACACCTCTCTGTGTGCAGCAACCTCCCACACCTCTCTGTGTGCAAGTTCCCACACCTCTCTGTGTGCAAGTTCCCACACCTCTCTGTGTGCAAGTTCCCACACCTCTCTGTGTGCAAGTTCCCACACCTCTCTGTGTGCAAGTTCCCACACCTCTCTGTGTGCAAGTTCCCACACTCTCAACCTCCCACACCTCTCTGTGTGCAACTTCCCACACCTCTCTGTGTGCAACTTCCCACACCTCTCTGTGTGCAAGTTCCCACACCTCTCTGTGTGCAACTTCCCACGCCTCTCTGTGTGCAAGTTCCCACACCTCTCTGTTCCCACACCTCTCTGTGCAACTTCCCACACCTCTCTGTGTGCAACTCCCACACCTCTGTGTGCAAGTTCAAGTTCCCACACCTCTCTGTGTGTCTCTGTGTGCAACTTCCCACGCCTCTCTGTGTGCAAGTTCCCACACTCTCTGTGTGCAACTTCCCACACCTCTCTGTGTGCAACTTCCCAGTGTGCAATTAGAATCATAGAATCATAGAATCAGTCAGGGTTGGAAGGGACCACAAGGATCATCTAGTTCCAATCCCGCAGCCATGGGCAGGGACACCCCACACTAGATCACGCTGGCCAGAGCCTCATCCAGCCTGGCCTTAAACACCTCCAGGGACGGGGCCCCAACCACCTCCCTGGACAACCCATTCCAGGGCTTCACCACTCTCATGGGGAAGAACTTCTTCCTCACATCTAGCCTGAATCTCCCCACCTCCAGCTTCATTCCATTCCCCCCAGTCCTATCACTACCTGAGATCCTGAGAAGTCCCTCCCCAGCCTTCCTGTAGGCCCCCTTCAGATACTGGAAGGCCACAATGAGGTCACCTGGGAGCCTTCTCTTCTCCAGACTGAACAGCCCCAACTCCTTCAGTCTGTCCTCATAGGAGAGGTGCTCCAGCCCTCTGCTCATCCTCGTGGCCCTTCTCTGGACACGCTCCAGCACGTCCACATCCGTCCTGTAATAGGGGCTTCCTACACTTCTCTGTGTGCAGCAACCTCCCACACCTCTCTGTGCAACCTCCCACAGCTTTTTGTGTGCAGCAACCTCCCACACCTCTGTGTGCAATCTCCCACACCTCTCTGGGAAGAACTTCTTCCTAACATCCTGCCTAAACCTCCCCTGGCACAGCTTGAGACTGTGTCCTCTTCTTCTGGTGCTGGTTGCCTGGGAAAAGAGACCAACCCCCACCTGGCTACAACCACCCTTCAGGGAGTTGTAGAGAGCAAGAAGGTCTCCCCTGAGCCTCCTCTTCTCCAGGCTAAGGAACCCCAGCTCCCTCAGCCTCTCCTCACAGGGCTGTGCTCCAGACCCCTCCCCAGCCTTATTGCCCTTCTCTGGACATGTTCAAGTGTCTCAATGTCCTTCTTAAATTGAGGAGCCCAGAACTGGACACAGGACTCAAGGTGTGGTCTAACCAGTGCTGAGTACAGGGCAGAATGACTTCCCTGCTCCTGCTGGCCACACTGTTCCTGATGCAGGCCAGGATGCCATTGGTCTTCTTGGCCATCTGGGCACACTGCAGGTTCATGTTCAGCTGCTGTCAACCAGTACCCCCAGGTCCCTTTCTGACTGGCTGCTCTCCAGCCACTCTGACCCCAGCCTGTAGCACTGCCTGGGGTCGGTGTGGCTAAATTCATTTGAGTAGCTCCACTGGCAATCAGTAATCACTGACTTGTCTTCCTGACACTGCATGGATTATATGACAGCAGTTCAAATTTCGAGTTTTTTGGGTGTGATTTTTGGGTGTAATTTCCATTTGGGACTCAAACTGGATACAGTTTGCACAACTTGATATCTGGGTTTTTTTTTCCATGTGATTAGTGCTGGGGTTCCCTAGAGCTCACTGGAATGATGCTGGCTTTTAAAGAAGTGGTTATTTCTGTCGTGCTAAGTAACAGCCTTTGAAACAAAAATGAGTCAGAAGGCTTAATAAAGCAAAGAGAAATGTGGATTAAATATATTATTTTTGGCAAATATTACTACATTTTTTATTATTAAGAGATTATTAATGCACCAAGAGAATGTTAACATCATGACTTCTAAACACAAAGATGATTAACAAAACCAGGATACTGAAATAGAGAAATGCAGAATTAACCAAGTTGGAAAAGTCCTTCAAGATCATTGAGACCAACCTATCATCCAACACCATCTCATCAACTAAACCAGGGCACCAAATGCCACATCCGAGCCTTTTTGACCACCTCCAGGGATGAGGACTCCACCACCTCCCGGGCAGCACATTCCAATGGCCAATTACTCTTTCTGGGATGAAATTCTTCCTAACATCCAGCCTAAACCTCCCCTGGCACAGCTTCAGACTGTGTCCTCTTGTTCTGGTGCTGGTTGTCTGGGAGAATAGACCAACCCCCACCTGGCTACAACCTCCCTTCAGGGAGTTATGGACAGCAAGAAGGTCTCCCCTGAGCCTCCTCTTCTCCAGGCTAAGCAACCCCAGCTCCCTCAGCCTCTCCTCACAGGGCTGTGCTCCAAACCCCTCCCCAGCTTTGTTGCCCTTCTCTGGACACCTTCCAACATCTTTCCTAAACTGAGGGGCCCAGAACTGGACACAGGACTCAAGGTGTGGCCTAACCAGTGCAGTGTACAGGGGCAGAATGAGTTCCCTGCTCCTGCTGGCCACACTGTTCCTGATACAGGCCAGGATGCCATTGGCCTTCTCGGCCACCTGTGCACACTGCTGGCTCATGTTCAGGTGGCTGTCAACCAGTACCCCAGGTCCCTTTCTGCCTGGCTACTCTTCAGCCACTCTGACCCCATCCTGTAGCACTGCCTGGGGTTGTTGTGGCCAATCTCAGAAGATGTTGCTGCAAACTATTAGGCAGAAAATAAATACTCTGGGAATTTGGGATACAGAATTAGCAGAAACCCCAGAAATCACCCTGATGGAAAACAGTACTGTGACCCATCTCACGTCTTTGACCTCTTTCCACACTTCATCCATGTTGTGCAAAGACCATAGAATCATAGAATTGTTAGGGTTGGAAGTGACCTCAAGGATCATCCAGTTCCAGCCCCCTGTCATGGGCAGGGACACCTCTCACTAGATCAGGTTGCCCAGAGGCACCTCCAGCCTAGCCTTAAAAACCTCCAGGGATGAGGCTTCCACCACCTCCCTGGGCAAGGAAACGATGGAGAAACTATTTCTACTTAGGTGGGTTTTTATACCAGCCTAATTGACCAAAGTACAGTTCCTATCCTTGTGAATCAGACCAGAAGTCAGCCTTCAGCATCACCTTGGAGGTTTTTAGAGAAGATAAATGCATGTCAAGCATTGAGCTGATGGAGAGAGACTGTTTCCAAAGGCCTATAGTGATAGGATGAGGAGGAATGGCTTGAAACTAGAGCAGAGCAGATTTAGCTTGGATGTGAGGAACAAGTTCTGCACCACGAGGGTGGTAGAACACTGGAACATGTTGCCCAGGGAGGCAGTTGAGGTCCCATGCATGGAGATATTCAATGTGAGGCTTGACAGGGCTCTGGGCAACCTGATCTAGTTGAGGCTGTCCCTGCTGACTGCAGAGGGGATTGGAGTGGATGACCTTTGGAGGTCCCTTCCAACCCAGACCCATTCTATGATTGCTTAATGAACATTATGCTAATAAATGCTCTCACTTCCGGGACTTACCTAGCAATTAATAGCAGCAACTCATTTTACTTCACACCATTCTGTGATTACTGAAAATATTTTTAACTTACCTTTTGCCTTTCTTTTTTTTTTTGGTTCATTTCTTCCAATTGAACCTAAGGCAGCTGAAAGTCAGATGCTAGGTTGTGAGACTAGTACCTTAAAAAGCTCAGACACAGACACAGGCAACATTCTTCTGATTCATAGTATTAATTTGTGCTGGCTGATGCTTCATAGCAAAGCTCAAGGAACTCTGCAAGAGACAATTAAGACATAACATTTCCAGACAAAATTTCCTCCCAACTCTTGACAGTTAGAGGTTGTTCTGGCCTGAAACATGGGGCTTTATATCTTTCCCTTGGGTCCACTGCTTTAGACATGGTTAGAGTGCTAAAATGAAAGTTAGAATTCATTGAGGCTGCTGTGTGGGATCAGTTAGAATTCTTAATTGTGTTGGCCCAGATCCACAGAAATATCTACAGAATATAGGGGCTCGAGGCTAAGGCTCATCTTTCTGTTCAACATTTAGGTGCCTTAAGGTCACAGCTGTTGCAATTCAGGATAGCAAAGCTCCCTGAGGAATATTTCTTCTGCCCTGCTCTTTGGTGGTTTTCGTTATTGGGTTGAGCATCTTGTCGTGCTGTACCTCAGACAGAGCTAACAGAGGTCAGTTCTAAAACTCTGGGCAGAATTTATGTGGCTCAAACTATAACCACAAAAAAGACACGCAATCTGTTCTGTCCCTAGTCCTTCCACTGAAACCAATGACATGTCTGCAGGTATTGCGAGTGTGTGACTGGTTCCCTGAGAAATCTACATGGAATCACCATGGGAAATGAAGAAAGAAAACAGTGTTCAGCAAATTGGTCCTTGTAGAACAGAGAGCTGCTGTGTTTGGATAAGAGAAGGCCTGAAATTAAGTCCTCCACTGGCTTGAATGGGCAATATTCAAGCCAGTGCTGGGTTAGGAACTGGCTGGAGGGCCGAGCCCAGAGAGTGGTGGTGAATGGTGCCACATCCAGCTGGAGGCCAGTCACTAGTGGTGTGCCCCAGGGATCAGTGCTGGGCCCCATCCTCTTTAATATCTTCATTGATGATCTGGATGGGGCATTGAGTCAGTTATCAGCAAATTTGCAGATGACACCAAGCTGGGGGCAGATGCTAGTTAGAGGGTAGGAGAGCTCTGCAGAGGGACCTCGACTGACTGGACAGATGGGAGGAGTCCAACGGGATGACATTCAACAAGTCCAAGTGCCAGGTGCTGCACTTTGGCCACAGCAACCCCATGCAGAGCTACAGGCTGGGGTCAGAGTGGCTGAGAGCTGCCAAACGGAGAGGGACCTGGGGGTGCTGATCGACACCCGCCTAAACATGAGCCAGCAGTGTGCCCAGGTGGCCAAGAAGGCCAATGGCATCCTGGCCTGCATTAGGAATGGTGTGGCCAGCAGGAGCAGGGAAGTCATTGTGCCCCTGGACTCTGCACTGGTTAGGCCACACCTTGAGTCCTGTGTCCAGTTCTGGGCCCCTCAGTTTAAGAAGGACATCAAGACACTTGAAGGTGTCCAGAGAAGGGCAACAAAGCTGGGGAGGGGTCTGGAGCACAGCCCTGTGAGGAGAGGCTGAGGGAGCTGGGGTTGCTTAGCCTGCAGAAGAGGAGGCTCAGGGAGACCTCATTGCTCTCTACAACTACCTGAAAGGTGGTTGTAGCCAGGAAGGGGTTGGTCTTTTCTCTCTGGCAACCAGCACTAGAGCAAGAGGACACAGTCTCAAGCTGTGCCAGGGGAGGTTTAGGCTGGATGTTAGGAAGAAGTTCTTCCCAGCAAGAGAGATTGGCCATTGGAATGTGCCGCCCAGGGAGGTGGTGGAGTCACCGTCCCTGGAGGTGTTCAAGAGGGGACTGGATGTGGCACTTGGTGCCATGGTCTAGTCATGAGGTCTGGTGACAGGTTGGACTCGATGATCTTTGAGGTCTCTTCCAACCTTGGTGTTACTGTGATACTGTAATATTCCATTTCACTTCAGGAGAGCAATGCAATTTTAGCTTAGATTAGGCAAAATCCAGGTTTTCACAAACATGCAAGAGTAGAATCCTCACAAAAGCCATTTACCTTCTCACTATGCCCTTCAGTAGTCAAGTTGGTAAGAGATTCAACACATTTTGAGACAAAGAGATTGCAACAGGTTGAAAGGGTATTGCTCTTCCAGAGATTACAGTTCTTGAACGTTGCAAATGCTTAATCATAGCCTGGTTTGGCTTGGAAGGGACCACCAAAGGTCATCCAGTCCAACCCCTCTGCAGTCAGCAGGGACATCATCAACTAGATCAGGTTGCCTAGAGCACTGTTGAGCCTCACCTTGAATATCTCCAGGGATGGGGCCTTAAATGCCTCCCTGGGCAATCTATTTTAGTGCCCCACCACCATCCTCATGGTAAATAACTTGTTTCTAACATCCAATCTAAATTGCTTCTCTACTTTGAAGCCATTGCTCCTTATCCTAAGACTCCAGGCCTTTGTAAACAGTCCCTCTGCAGCCTTCTTGTAGGCTCCCATCAAGTAGTGGAAGGTCATTATTAGTTCTTCCTGGAGCCTTCTATTCTCCAGGCTGGACACCCCCAGCTCTTGTCCTTGTAGCAGAGGTGTTCCAACTCCCTGACCATATTCCTGGGCCTCCTCTGCACCCACTCCACCAGAACAGAAACTTTTCTTCTGTTTGTCTTTTACTAAAAGCTCCATAGGAGCCAGTAGGTCTTTGACCTGTTGCAGAATAGGAGAGTGAGCCCTGCTGGGAAGATAAATAGTACCTTGGAGTGTAGCTTTATCCTAAGAGGCTCCTTTTTCTAAGTGATGTATTGCTTGCAGATCTAGGTGCAAGCATAACATTCATCTCCAGCTCTGTGGGGCAGCAGCATGGACTGCTTCTGCATTACTTTTGTCATGATCTCATAGTTGGTAAATCTTCAGTAAAAATAGTTTCAGTTTCTTGGGACCATGGGTTGTGGGCTTTGGGCAGTGCTAAATCATGTGAGAAAGGGGATGTGGGCTACTGGTGAACCAGGGAAGGAGTTGTCACAGTTGTCGTAAGGGCTGGGAGGCTCTAGGTTTGATCCATGGCCAGTGTTAATGGGATGAGCTTCAACAAGGCCAAGTGCCAGGTCCTGTACTTGGGGCACAGCAACCCCAAGCAATCCTACAGGTTTAGGACACTGTGGCTGCAAAGCTGTCTGGCAGAAAGGGACCTGGGGGTACTAATGGACAAGCAGCTGAATAGGAGCCAGCAGTGTGCCCAGCTGGCCGAGAAAGCCAAAGGCATCATGGCGGGGATTAGAAATGCTGTGTCCAGCAGGAGCAAGGAGGTGATGGTACCCTGGCACTCAGCTCTGGTGAGGCCACACCTTGAGTATTGTGTCCAGTTTTGAGCACCTCAGTACAAGAGAGATGTGGAGGTGCTGGAGCCAGGATAGAGGAGGGCAAGGAAGCTGGGAAGGGCCTGGAGAATAAATCTGATGGAGAGAGACTGAAGGAGCTGGGGATGGTTAGTTTGGGAAAGAAGAGGCTGAAGGGAGACTTCATTGGTGTCTACAACTACCTGAAAGGAGGCTGTGGAGAGATTGGTGCCACACCTTGAGTACTGTGTCAGTTCTGGGCCCCTCAATTTAAGAAGGACATTGAGATACTCAAACGTGTCCAGAGAAGGGCAATGAGTCTGGGGAGAGGCTGAGGGAGCTGGGATTGTTTAGCCTGGAGAAGAAGAGGCTCAGGGGAGACCTCATTGCTGTCTACAACTACCTGAAGGCAGGTTGCAGCAGGTGGGGGTTGGTCTCTTCTCCCAGGCAACCAGCACCAGAACAAGAGGACACAGTCTCAAACTGTGCCAGGGGAGGTTTAGGCTGGAGGTGAGGAAAAAGTTCTTCACAGAATGAGAGATTGGCCTTTGGAATGTGCTGCCCAGGGAGGTGGTGGAGTCCCTGTCCCTAGAGTGCTCAAGAGGGGATTGGATGTGGCACTTGGAGCCATGGTTTAGTTGTCAGGCGCTGTTAGGTATTAGGTAAGAGGTTGGAGTTGATGATCTCTGAGGTCTTTTCCAACCTGGTTGATTCTATGATCCTATGACTACTTCATGAATATTCCAGGTCAAGACTTGCATCTGCCAGTAACTTCAGGCTCAATCCACACTGGATATTGCAGATGTAACAGGTTTGAAAGCTTGAAATAATTGACCAGATAAAACATTCTGATTTTTAGACACCTCTCATGATGAAATTACTTTGGAGGTCCTCTCCCTTACCACTCATCATATGTGTTTGCTTGAAGAAGATGTGCTGCAAACCAGAACAATGTCTTTATTTCCCATTTATTAGCTTGTGGTCTTGTTGAATGCTTTATTAAAAGCAGTGCTAGGAATCTGAATAGCAAATTAGTGCCCCTTCAAATCTGATGTGAATAGGATGCTGGCAATTTTCTTCAGATGAAACATGAATTTCAAAACAAAGCTCATGACAGTTTAATTGAAGGGGATTCCTTCTATTCCTTAACTGAATATTTGGTTCACCCAGGTAGTTTATATTTCACAGGATCACACAGGCTCACTGGATGTTAGGGCTTGGCAGGGACCTCCGAAGAGCACTTGAAGCCATGGTTTACTGGTCATGAGGTCTTGGGTGACAGGTTGGACCTGGTGATCTTTGAGGTCTTTTCCAACCTTATTGATTCTACGATTCTATGATCATCAAGTCCAACTCCCCTGCCAGAGCAGGACCATAGAATCCAGCACAGGTCACACAGAAGCACATCCAGATGGGTCTTGAAAGTCTCCAGACAAGGAGACTCCACAACCTCTCTGGGCAGCCTGCTCCAGGGCTCTGTGACCCACACAGGGAAGAAGTTCCTCCTCATGTTGAGGTGGAACTTCCTGTGCTGTAGTTTATATCCATTACCCCTTGTTCTATTCTAGAGAGTACAACTGAGCAAAGCCTGTCCCCTCCCTCAGATATTTATAGACATTGATTAGATCTCCTCTCAGTCTTCTCTTCTCCAGACTGAACAGCCCCAGGGCTCTCAGCCTCTCCTCACCAGTCCCCTAATCATCCTTTTAGCCCTCCCTTGGACTCTCTCCATCAGATCCCTGTCCCTCTTGAACTTGGGAGCCCAGAACTGGTTGCAATATTCCAGGTGTGGTCTCAGCTGGGCAAAACAGAGGGGAGGAGAACCTCCCTGGATCTGCTGAACACACTCCTCTGAATGCATTCCGGGATCTCATTTGCCTTCGTGGCCACCAGGGCACATTAGTGTCCCATGCAGAACTTGTTCTCCACCAGAACTCCCAGGTGCTTCTCCACAGGGCTGCTCTAGCAGGTGTAGGATAGAATACAGTAGAGTAGAGTAGAGTAGAGTAGAGTAGAGTAGAGTAGAGTAGAGTAGAGTAGAGTAGAGTAGAGTAGAGTAGAGTAGAATAGAATAGAATAGAATAGAATAGAATAGAATAGAATAGACCAGACCCGACCCGACCCGACCCGACCAGACCAGGCTGGAGGTAGTTCACTTCACAGCAGTGTATAGCAGTGACAATAGAACAACAACAACCAAAGAAGAGGTTTTCTACTTCAAAGCACTGGGGGAAAACTAGGGAATAAGTTTAAATATGATGATAGTGCTAATGCATCCCACAATAAATCTGCTACTAAAGTATGGGGTTGTTATTGTTGCATTTTCAGATCTGAATTATCTAAGGCTTCCTTACCAACAGCACAGAATACAGGATTTCAAAGTGTGCCTGGATCTTGATATGCAAGGAAATTACAGGTGACAAGTCCCTTGAATTAAAAAAAGAAGGGGGTGGGGGGGAAGCCATCTTAGCTCTGAAATTTTCAACAAGGAATGAAGCCTGTGCGAGGTTAATTCCTTTACAAAGAGCACTGATCATAATAAATGAAGAGATAAATAAATAAATTGGTTGATCTGTTGGAGGGCAGAGAGGCTTTGCAGAGGGACCTCGACAGGCTGGACAGATGGGCAGAGGCCAAGGGCAGGAGATTGAACACGTCCAAGTGCCGGGTTCTGCACATTGGCCACAGCAACCCCAGGCAGTGCTACAGGCTGGGGTCAGAGTGGCTGGAGAGTGGCCAGGCAGAGAGGGACATGGTTGACAGTAGGCTGAACATGAGCCTGCAGTGTGCCCAGGCAGCCAAGAAGGCCAATGGCATCCTGGCCTGCATCAGGAACAGTGTGGCCAGCAGGAGCATGGAGGTCATTCTGCCCCTGGACACTGCACTGGTTAGACCACACCTCGAGTCGTGTGTCCAGTTGTGGGCTCCTCAGTTTAGGAAGGATGTTGAGTTGCTGGAACGTGTACAGAGAAGGGCAACAAGGTTGGTGAGGGTTTGGAACACAAGCCCCATGAGGAGAGGCTGAGGGAGCTGGGATGGCTTAGCCTGGAGAAGAGGAGACTGAGGGGTGACCTTATTGCTCTCTACAACTACCTGAAGGGAGGTTGTAGCCAGGCAGAGGTTGGCCTCTTCTCCCAGGCAGCCAGCACCAGAACAAGAGGACACAGTCTCAGGCTGCACCAGGGCAGGTTTAGGCTGGAGGCTAGGAAGAAGTTCTATACAGAGAGAGTGATTGCCCATTGGAATGGGCTGCCCGGGAGGTGGTGGAGTCACCTTCATTGGAGGTGTTCAGGGGGAGACTTGATGGGGTGCTTGGTGCCATGGGTTAGTTGTTTAGGTGGTGTTGGATTGCTTGATGGGTTGGACACGATGATCTTGAAGGTCTCTTCTGACCTGGTCTATTCTATTCTATTCTATTCTATTCTATTCTATTCTATTCTATTCTATTCTATTCTATTCTATTCTAAATGAAGTGAGATCCCAGAGGAACAAATTACTGAGGCAACTGAATAGATGTTCAGGTTTGAAGGTTTCTTGAATTTCATTTTAAAGAGAATTTTTTGTTTTAAAAGGAGAGGAAAACTCCATTTAAATCCTTCTCTATATAATAGAGAAAATAAATAGTCCACTGGAAGAGACTCTCTTAGAATAGATTAAACCAGCTTGGAAGAGACCTTCAAGATCATCGTGTCCAGCCTATCATCCAACACCACCTAATCAACTAAACCATGCAACCAAGCACCCTATCAAGTCTCTTCCTGAACACCTCCAGTGATGGTGACTCCACCACCTCCCCAGGCAGCCCATTCCAATGGGCAATCACTCTTGCTGGGAAGAACTTCTTCCTAACCTCCAGCCTAAACCTCCCCTGGTGCAGCTTGAGACTGTGTCCTCTTGTTCTGGTACTGGTTGCCTGGGAGAAGAGACCAACCTCCTCCTGGCTACAACCTCCTTCAGGGAGTTGTAGAGAGCAATAATCTTTTCTGGCCATAAAGTTTGTGGCACAGAAAACCAGAAATAATTGGACTTGACTTTGTTTTTCTTTGTTTGTGTTTCTTTTTTTTAATTCTCTGCTTCTGAACAATTAAAGTTGAAGGGCAGCAAAATTTACTCATAAATATGTTGAGCTTTGAGGTTGGAAGTCTACGTGAATGTGAAATGTTAACCCAAATATCCCTTCCTGCGTGTCGTGAGCCACAAAGCAAGGAGAAGCTTTGATCACAGAACAAGTCCTCCACAAGCAGCTCTCATATCTTAAACTCACTCCAAATGCTAATTCAAAGGTAGCTCCAAATTTAGAAACTCTGTAAAGAGCAGAGTAGCAAAAAGGCACTGCTGCAGTTCTACAATCACCCTTAGCACTGCAGATAGCTATGAAGCTCTGACAGCTCTTTCCTGGAAGCTTGCACATTTCTTGGTGATTTTTACTAGTCACTTTGATGGGGTAGTTGTGTGGCTCTTAAAAGATGAAAAACTGATGTTACTTGCACTTCAAGAAAGATATTGTGGTGCTGGAGCTGGTCCAGAAGACAGCCATGAGACTGGGAAGGGGACTGGAGGGAATGCCTGATGAGGAGGGGCTGAGGGAGCTGGGATTGATTAGCCTGGAGAACAGAAGACTCAGGGGGGACCTTATCACAGAATCATAGAATCATAGAATCAAATAGTTGATTAGATGGTGTTGGGTGATAGAATTTAGAACATAGAACATAGACTATAGAATATAGAATTAACCAGGTTGGAAAAGACTGAGATCATTGAGTCAAACCTATCACCCAACAGCTCATGACCAACTAAACCATGGCCCCAAGTGCCATGTCCGATACCCTCTTGAACACCTCCAGGGAAAATGACTCCACCACCTCCCTGGGCAGCCCATTCCAACGGCCAACAACTCTTTCTGTGAAGAAGTCTCTCCTCAAGCCTAAACTTCCCCTGGTGCAGCTTGAGACCTTCTCACACTCTACAAGTACCTGAAGAGAAGTTGCAGTAAGCTGGGGGTCAGGCTCTGCTCCCAGGCAACTTGAGACAAGAGGAGAGGGCATGGCCTGAAATTGCACCAGGGGAGGTTTAAGTCAGATGTTAGGAAGCACTTCCTGAGGGAAAGGGGAATTAGACACTGGAATGTGTTGCCCAGGGAGGTAGTGGAGTTGCCATCCCTGGAGTTGTTCAAGGGAGGATTGGATGGGGCACTTAGATGGGAAGATGGGGCACTTAGTGCCATGGTCTGGTCAGTGTGGTGGTGTTAGGTCATAGGCTGGGCTGGATGATCTCAGAGGTCTATTCCAGCCTCAGTCATTCTGTGATGCTTGGTTCCTTGCCTGTCTCTACTTGAGAATTCCCTTCAGCAGAAATGCACAAATTCAAATATACCTGAGTGAAAGCAAGCAGGCAGATACTGGGGGCAAGATAAGATGAAGTGACATACTACAAGCCTGATTAAGTGTGTGTTTCTAAATACCAGTTAAATCCTCGAAAGCCTGCTTGGCAGGGCCACGCACACTATGGGAAGGCCAAAGGCAAGCTGTGCATTGTGTATCTGCATGGGTGTAGGAGAAGCACAGACTGGCATTTTTGATGGTTTCTTTCAGAATATGGGAAGACCAATCAAAAACAACAGAAGAGTTTATGTTTGAGGTTTATATTTTGGCTTTCTAGGGCTAGGTGGTTTTCAGGTGAAAAAGGATGATACTGGGAGTGTCAGAGTATGTGGAGAAGGTGGCACAGCAGAGTGAAAGATAAGGGAAAGGACAGAGTGGGAGTATCTACAGGCTAAGACTTACAGATTCACAGATGACATCAGGTTGGAAGGAACACTCAAAGGTCATCTAGTCCAAGCCCCCTGCAGTGAGCAAGGACACCTCCAATGAGATCAGGCTGTCCAGGGCCACGTCAGGTCTGATCTTGAATATCTGACCTTCAACAACTAGAGGGATTAGACAATTGCTAGAGCAGCCCAGCTGTGGTGAGAGGGAGAATGGCTGTCAAAGAGCACCTGGGAGGAGGTAGTAATAACTGTCTCAAATTGGAGCCCAAGGTCATGGGTGGTTCATGCACACTGAATTGCTGCACAGATGTCTCCAGGCCGCACACTGCGTCCTTCTTTGTGCTCTCAGAACCGCTGTCATCCTGCTCTGCTTCCAGTCTGCTTTCTCACAGCTGGGTCACAAGACCTTATCTTCTGTATGAAAAAAGTCACTGAGGTTTGGTGGTTGTTTTTCTTTATCAGTTCAAGCATGGCTGAAATAAGCAAGGTCAGCTGAGTTAGAACTGCTGCACACTCATTATGGAGGGGAGGGACAGAAAAAGGAGCATGCACACCCTGACCCTGACTGCTTTGTTTCTTCTCTGTAAATTGTTCAGTAGAGCTCTTCAGTGTGAGTGGTTCATCCAGGAGTTGAAAACATGACCTTTTACACTTAGCTGCAGAGAAATTTTTTCAGGCTGTTGTTGGTGTAGGATTTGCTATGAAGTCTGTTTTCTACAACACACAGTGCAGGGGGAAGGAGGAGGAGAGAAAAAGTTAACCAGTTGGTGTTGTGAAAACAAGAGCAGGCAGAAGCTACCACTTTTGGACTGGCTGGTGTATCAAAAGCTGTGGTTTCTGTTTCATCCTGGAGTTGTTTGTTTGTGTGCTTGTTTGTTTTCACACAATCACAGAATGTCAGGGGTTGGAGGGGACCTCAAAAGCTCATCCCGTCCAACCCCCCTGCCAGAGCAGGTTCACCTAAGGCAGATCACACAGGAACACATCCAGGTGGGTTTTGAATATCTCCAGAGCGGGAGACTCCACAGCCCCCTGGGCAGCCTGCTCCAGTGTTCTGTTACCCTCACAGTGAAAAACTTTTTCCTCATGTTCCCAAGGAACTTCCTATGCCTCAGCTTCCACCACTGCCCCTTGTGCTGGCATTGGGCATCACCCAGCAGAGCCTGGCTCCAGCCCTTTGGCACTCATCCTGCACTTCTTTATAAACATGAATGAGGTCACCCCTTAGGCTCCTCCAAGCTCAAGAGCCCTCAGCTCCCTCAGTCTCTCCAAATAAGGAAGATGTTCCACTCCTTTCATTTCTGTGGCTTGGTGCTGCACTCTTTCTTTCTCTCTCTACTTTTTTCCCCCTTTTCCTCATTTTTGTTTCTTTGTTTTCTTATTAATAAATACTATTTCTAGGAATCACCAGTTTAATTATCTCAGCATCTGATTTAGGGTGTCAGGGAATGATAGGACCAGGGAGAATGGAAAAAAGCAGAAAAGGGTAGATCCAGATTGGATGTTAGGAAGAAGGTGTTCCCCATGAGGGTGGGGAGAGACTGGCACAGGTTGCCCAGGGAGGTGTCAGAAGCCTCATCCCTGGAGGTTTGTAAGGCCAGGCTGGAGGTGGCTGTGAGCAACCTGCTGTAGTGTGAGATGCCCCTGCCCATGGCAGGGGGATTGGAACAAGATGATCCTTGAGGTCCCTTCCAACCCTAACAATTCTATGATGTTATGATTCTATTTTAGCAGCTTAACTTCAGATTCCTACTCGAGCTGGCTGGGTCCAGCATATTCTGTGTTACTGAGGAAGTGAACATCATTTCTCTGACAAGTTCTGACTTTGTGCCTGTGGGTAAATAATGGGAGAATATGACCAAGTGTTGTCCTTAAAGAGTATTGATAGTAAGAGTTAGGAGATAAAAGGGAGGTGGTGGAGTCACCAACCCTGGATGTGTTTCAGGGTGGTTTGTATGTGGTGCTTGGGGCTATGGTTTAGGGGTGAACCTTGTGGAGTAGGTCAATTGGATTGCATTGGCCATTCCATTTTATACCAATTTATCTGCTGGTAATGTGTGAGGAAGGCAGAATTGTGTTCATGCACATGAATAAAAACCTCAGTTGTCAAAAGTGCCTGTGAAATGTATATTCAAATTGTGAGCCAGAGCTCTGACCCAGAAGCTGGCTTAAAGCCCTCAAAAGGCATGGGAATAGAGAAATCTCAGTGTTTTTCATGAGATGTTGCCTCGGTACCTGCAGTTCAGTGCTGCTCACCACTCAGTCACAAGACATTAGTAAAGGGCATGCACAAAGGGAGCAAAAACTGCAGTTTTGGGCTCCCCAGTTCAAGAGGGACAGGGATCTGATGGAGAAGGTCCGGCGGAGGGCTCCAAGGATGATTAGGGGACTGGAGCACGGCCTGGGGAGGAGAGGCTGAGGCACCTGGGGCTCTTTAGTCTGGAAAACAGAAGACTGAGAGGGGATTTAATCAATGTTTATCAATATCTGAGGACTGGGGGTCATGAGGGAGGGGACAGGTTCTGCTCACTAGTTCCCTGGGATAGGACAACGGGCAATGGATGGAAGCTACAGCACAGGAGGTTCCACCTCAACACAAGGGGGAAATTCTTTCCTGTGAAAGTCCCAGAGCCCTGGAGCAGGCTGCCCAGAGAGGCTGTGGAGTCTCCTTTTCTGGAGAGTTTCAAGGCCTGTCTGGATGTGTTCCTGTGTGACCTGAGCTAGATTGTATGGTCCTGCTCTGGCAGGGGGGTTGGACTGGATGATCTCTTTAGGTCCCTTCCACCCCCTGAGATCCTGTGAGCCTGTGATTACATATTCCTTACTATGGCTCACAGGGGTTAAGCTTTATAATTCTGCAGAGGCAAATTCCTATGCTTAGTGTCATACAATTTGATTATTTTTTTTCAGGGCTACAAGGGAATTTTGTGGCTTAAACATAGGACATTGCATGAGACTTTGGAGAGATAATTGCTTATTGCAGGGGAATTTCAAACGGGTGCTTTATGAATGAACACTGCCTGCTGAAAGAGCAGCTTATGGCACTTTAAATCAAGGTTACTGTGCTTAGGTCATGCAAGATTAGGAGCTATAAAAGTGACCCTCTGTCTCAGTGAAATCATAATTTTAATATTAAATGCTTTTAATTGAAATGTGGGTTATGAATTGGAAGAATTTAAGGGAGTTATTTCAAACCTGTGGTCTGGACTTCTTGCCTTCAGGCCTTGTAGCCACTGTGGAGCAAGGAGGAATTGATGAGTGTATGAATATAGAGCTAAAGTCCTGAGCAGCCTGCTGACACCACAGCTGCCCTTTGAGCAGGAAGTTGGAGTGGAATGGAATGGAATGGAATGGAGTGGAATGGAGTGGAGTGGAGTGGAGTGGAGTGGAGTGGAGTGGAGTGGAGTGGAGTGGAGTGGAGTGGAGTGGAGTGGAGTAGCGTAGAGTAGAGTAGAGTAGAATAGAGTAGAATAGAATAGAATAGAATAGAATAGAATAGAATAGAATAGAATTGAATTGAATTGAATTGAATTGAATTGAATTGAATTGACGAGGTTGGAAGAGACCTTCAAGATCATCAAGTCCAACCTATCACCCAACACCATCCCGTGGAGGTGGTGGAGTCACCTTCATTGGAGGTGTTCAGGAGGAGACTTGCTGGGGTGCTTGGTGCCATGGGTTAGTTGTTTAGGTGGGTTGGATTGGTTGATGGGTTGGACACGATGATCTTGAAGGTCTCTTCCAACCTATTCTATTCTATTCTATTCTATTCTATTCTATTCTATTCTATTCTATTCTATTCTAATCGCACTAGAGCAGGTTGCTCACAGCCACATCCAGCCTGGCCTTGAAATCTTCCAGGGATGAAGCTCCCACCACCTACCTGGGCACCCTGTGCCAGGTGTCACCACCCTCAGTACCATCTCACCTCCTCCTGAACACCTTTACGATAGTTAAACCAGACTCATTGTTGGTAAAGAGAAGCAAGCTGAGCATGTTAAAAGAAATTCAGTGAAGCCTATTCACTGCTCAAACAATTAATACCTGTGCAAGCAGATTGAGAATAACAGTTGTGAGTGCTTTTTGAACATGTCTATTATTCAAGGCTTTGGCAGCTACACATTGCAAAAACGTGTCAGATGTAAAATGTTCTTACCCTTCTGCTTGTTATTCTCAGAAAAGAGCTGGCTGTGAGGACAGTCATTGAAAGCTCTCAGGATGTTTATCAAACAATAACATAGAATAATAGAACTCTCCAAGGGCATCCTGGCTTGTATCAGGAGTAGTGTGGCCAGCAGGAGCAGGGAACTCATTCTGATTCTGTACTCAGCAATGGTTAGGCCACACCTTGAGGATTCTATCCAGTTCTGGGCTCATCAGTTTAGGAAAGATGCTGAGCTGCTGGAAGGTGTCCAGAGAAGGGCAACAAAGCTGGGGAGGGGTCTGGAGCACAGCCCTGTGAGGAGAGGCTGAGGGAGCTGGGGTTGCTTAGCCTGGAGAAGAGGAGGCTCAGGGGAGACCTTCTTGCCTTCAAAACCTCCAGGGATGAGGCTTCCACCACCTCCCTGGGCAAACTGTGCCAGTCTCTCACCACCCTCATGGAGAAGGACTTCTTCCTAACATCCAATCTGAATCTACCCACTTCAAGTTTCATTCCATTCCCCATAGTCCTCTCACTCCCTGACACCCTAAAAAGTCCCTCCCCAGCTGTCTTGTAGCCCCCTTCAGATACTGGAAGGCCACAAGAAGGTCTCCTCAGAGCCTTTTCCTCTGCAAACTGAACAACCCCAGCTCTCTCAGTCTGTCCCCATAGGAGAGGAGCTCCAGCCCTCTGTTCATCCTCATGGCCCTCCTCTGGACCAGAGATCTTTCTTGTAATTGGGGCTCCAGAACTGGATGCAGTGCTCCAGGTGGAGTTGCACCAGAGTGGAGCAGAGAAGAATCTCATGCTGAAGCACCTCAGTAACTCTGGTTATTAGGAGTCTTTTCCTTAAAAACAAGACACTGCAGCTGTTGCAGGCAGTACAACTGGGAAATCTGTTCTGTGGGGAAGCTGCAGGGTGAGAATAGTGCAGGCATGATACATGTAATGGCTTTGAAGGAATAATAGATTTTTATTTGTTCAGCTGTAATGACAAATAGAAGGAAACCAAGGTAAAACTGTGACATTTGAGTTCTGTGTTGTTAGGAAGCTTTTCATTTAGGTTCTCTTTTTTTTTTTCCCTGCAAATAAATGACTGTTTGAGAACTTCTGCAAGTAGCAAAAGTGTTAACCTTGGAAAGCTGAGTTCTGTTCACACAGAGGAATAGCTCAGACACGAGCATTTGACATGCTAATTGACAAATAATGGTGGCATTACAGATTCATTTTAATGTCATTCTCTGCTCTTGCACGTTGTCATTGCTCCCTGAAATCAGTGCCAGCTAATCAACTCAACCATGGCACCAAGTGCCTCAGCCAGGCTCCTCTTAAACACCTCCAGTGATGGTGACTCCACCACCTCCCTGGGCAGCACATTCCAATGGTCAATCTCTCTTGCTGGATAGAACTTTCTCCTCACCTCCAGCTTAAACCTCCCTTGGCACAGCTTGAGACCGTGTCCTCTTGTTCTGGTGCTGGTTGCCTGGGAGAAGAGACCAACCCCCACCTGGCTACAACCTCCCTTCAGGGAGTTGGAGAGAGCAAGAAGGTCTCCCTGATCCTCCTCTTCTGCAGGCTAAGCAACCCCAGCTCCCTCAGCCTCTCCTCACAGGGCTGTGCTCCAGGCCCCTCCCCAGCTTTGTTGCCCCTCTCTGGACACACTCAAGCCTCTCAATGTCCTTCTTAAACTGAGGGGCCCAGAACTGGATGATGAGTCTATTCCAAGCCCCCTCTATACAAATATCATAATGTAAAGACCATTTATACTTCAGAGGGCTAACAACCTGAAACACAGACAAGAACATGCAAGATGCAGGGGACCTTCCTGATTTTTCTTCTATTTTCTAAGCCTACAGTGCAAGGAGAATTTAATTTAGGCAATCTGTGTCCCATTTGGTTACACTAATATGTATTTCATGGACTAAATCTTGCCTTGTTATGAAATATTTATCTGATGTCAGTGCAGCTTAAGCAGGCTCAGAGGAAAAGTTGTGGTTTTCAACCTTATTCATACTACACAGAGTCGATTTTTGCCTCTGTTGCCATTTGTTTCTCCATTATTCACTGAGTGAAGAAGAATTGGCTGCAGGCTCTTATGGGAAGAGCCTGTTTATCACACCCTGGCTCTAAGCCATTAACCTTCCTGTCCTGTAGTACTGCAGTGCATATTTACATGAGATTTCAGCACACTGCAATCATCTTTATTTGTCCATACAAATAAAGGTGGGCATTATTTTTCTAGCCCTGGCTGATGGGAGTGAAGCATCCTTACAAAATCCCAGCCTCTGTTTAGAGGTGTGAAATACAGAGCACTGTGTATCTATTTATCTTTCATCTTCTTCCTCTGACCATACAGATTGCTTTCAACATAGAGGTGTTATTTTTTGTTAGCCTCAATCTTTTATGAAACATGAATAAATTTCCACCATCAGTGACTGAGTTATTGTTATTGCCATCCTAAGGGAGGGGTGGAACACCTCTGCTATGAGGAAACACTGAGACAGTTGGGGTTGTTCAGTCTGGAGAAAAAAGGCTCTGAGGACACCTAGTTGTGGCCTTCCAGTATCTGAAGAGCATCCAGCATGCCCTTAAAAACTTCCAGGGATGGGGCTTCCACCACCTCCCTGGGCAACATGTGCCAGTCTCTCACCACCCTCATGGGGAGCAACTTCTTCCTGACATCCAATCTGAATCCAACCACTTCCAGTTTTTTGCCATTCCCCCTAGCCCTGTCACTACCTGACACCCTAAAAAGCCCCTCCCCAGCTTTTTTGTAGCCCCTTTCAGATACTGGATGGCCACAACAAGATCTCCTCAGAGCCTTCTCCTCGCCAAATAGAACCCCAGCTCTCTCAGTCTGTCCTCACAGGAGATCGGCTCCAGTGTTCTGATTATCCTCATGGCCTTTCTCTGGACATGCTGGAGCATGTCCAGATCTTTCTTGTAATAGGAGGTCCAGAACTGGATGCAGGACTCCAGGTGGGGTCTCAGAAGAGCAGAGTAGAGAGGGGGAGAATTACCTCCCTCACCCTGCTGGCCACACTTCTCTTGATGCAGCCCAGGCTCTGCTTGGCTTTCAAGTGCACACTGACAGCTGATACTGAGCTTCTCATCCACCAGCACCCCCAGGTCGTTTTCTTCAGGGCAGCTCTCAAGCCAGCCAATAACAGTGCTTGGGATTGCCCCAACCCAGCTGCAGGACCTTGCACTTTATGTCAGAATGCAAACACAATGCCCAGTACCAGCTGAGAGGAACATTTCCACAGGAAGTTTGCTGCCAGTCATTTTGTAGAGTTTTTGACAGTGAAAAAAATAAAGACCCCCGGTGAGATGGTTTAAATGTATGTATGTATGTATGTATAGGTAAGTTACCAGAGGAGAAGCAGAGCCATGCAATTAATCACTTTCTTCCTTTGATGTAACAGCTTTCCAAGTCAAATGCATTCTGGAAAAGTTGCCAAGCTGATATTTTGGGTGGGTTTTTTGATTGATATTATCCACTGCAAGCAGTGCAAAATTTAATCCAGATGGCATTTGGGATGAGCCAAATGAAACCTGACTGGATTTAGTGAGGCTATTCTTGTGACAAAGCTTTCCTCATATTAGCAGCCGAGGTGGCTCTCTTTTCAGTCGCTCCTCTTTTCCCTGCTTGACTTCCACGCTGTGGATGTAAATGAAGCCTTCCATTGATGAAGATGATAGAGCAGGGCAGCAGTCTCTGTGCATAATTGTACTTTTTAAATGTGCCTTTTCAATTTCAATCCAAGCTGCAATTACCTTTAGATAGGCAGATGATCAAATTGAGGGCAAGATTGCAAGAGAAATTCATACCAGATCCAAATAAGAGTAGCAATGACTATCTTTGTCAGAGAATGATTGAAGATATGATGATAGGAAATTCATACCAAGGTAAAGGGGGGTTGAAAATAACACCTTTCATGCTCTGTCATCTCCTGTCAGAGTCCAATACTTTCTGTCCAGGTTCTTTCAGAGAGCCACAGAAGCATAGAATTGTCAGGGTTGGAAAGGACCTCAGGGATCATCTAGTTCCAACCCCCTGCCATGGGCATGGACACCTCACACTACATCAGGTTGACCAGAGCCACATCCAGCTTGGCCTTAAAAGCCTTGAATGGGCTGCCCAGGAAAGTGGTGGAGTCACCATCCCTGGAGGGGCTCAAGAGGGGATTGGATGTGGCACTTGGTGCCATGGTCTAGTCATGAGGTCTCTGGTGACAGGTTGGACTCGATGATCTTTGAGGTCTCTTCCAACCTTGGTGATACTGTGGTACCTCCAGGGATGAGACTTCTACCACCTCCCTGGGCAACTAGATAGGCACACTAGAGCGGGTTGCTCATAAAACACTCTTTTACCTTAGAATCATAGAATCATTCTATGTCCATGGTGCTTTTATCTCCTGACTCTTACTATCAATATTCTTTAAGGACAACACTGGGTCATATTCTCCCATTATTTACTCACAGGCGCAAAGTCAGTAGTTGTCAGAGAAATGTGGCAACTGCATCACTGAAGATCTTCTCCTTGGAACAAGTACCTTCACTGAATTGCATCTTCTCCTCACCCTGCTTCTGTAATGTTCACTTCCTCAGTAACACAGAATATGCTGGACCCAGCCAACTCCAGTAGGAATCTGAAGTTAAACTGATAAAATAGAATCACAACATCATAGAATTGTTAGGGCTGGAAGGGACCCCAAGGATCATGTAGTTCCAACCCCCTGCCATGGGCAGGGACACCTCACACTACAGCAGGTTGCTCACAGCCGCATCCAGCCTGGCCTTAAAACTCCCCAGGGATGAGGCTTCCACCCCCTCCCTGGGCAAGCTTAAGAGGCTTTAACCTGCAATACCAAATTTATTTACCATGACACAGGAATTTGACTTAATAGTGACACAAGCAGTGTGCTGAAATTACAATACAGGCATGACACAGCAATTGCAACATAGAGCTGAATCACAACACAAAGATCACTCATGTTCCCATTCCTCATGCTCACCATCATGACAGTGGGCAGTCTAATCACTAGGAAGGAATACTAAATTGAAGTCAACTCAAGTCATAGAGTTATAGAATCACCCAGGATGGAAGGGACCTTCAAAAGTCATCTACTCCAACCCCCTCTGCAGTCAGCAGGGACATCCTCAACTAGATCAGGTTGCCCAGAGCCCTGTCGAGCCTCATCTTGAATATCTCTAGGGTTGGGGCTACAAGGACTTCCCTGAGCATTCTGTTCCAGTGTTCCACTACCTTCATGGTAACGAACTTGGTCCTAACAGTCTAAATCTGCACTTCTCTAGTTTGAAGCCATTGCCTCTCATCCTATCACTGCAGGCCTTCATAAAGAGTCCCTCTGCAGCCCTCTTTCAGGACCATTTCAGGTACTGGAATGTGCAATTAAGTGTCCTTGGAGCCTTCTCTTCTCCAGGCTGAACACTCCCAGCTCCGTCAGCCTGTCCTCATAGCTGATGTGCTCCAGCCCCCGATCACAGAATGACAGAATCATAGAGTGGCTTAGGTTGGAAGGGACATTATAAATCATCTGCTCCAACCTCCCTGCTGTAGGCAGGAAGGCCTTTGTGGCTGTGCATTGCCTCATCCAACCTGGCCTTGAACTCCTCCAGAGAGGGAGCATCCACAACCTCCCTGGGCAACCTGTTCCAGCGCCTCACTACCCTCACTGGAAAGAATTTCTTCCTGATATCTAGTCTCAATCTCCCCTCCTCGAGCTTCAATCCATTCCCTCTTGTCCTATCACTACAAGCTCTTGTAAAAAATCCCTTCTTGGCTTTCTTGTAGGCCCCTTTCAGGTACCGGGAGGCTGCTAAAAGGTCTCTCCAGAGCCTTCTCTTCTCCAGGCTGAACAGACCCAATACAATCAAATATCAAATATCAAATCTCCTTCCCCCTCCTTTTTTTTTTTTCCTCTTTTTTTTTTTTTTTTTTTAGAGTATTTTGTTTCTCCTTACAAAGACAAAAAAAATGAGGGCAATTCTTGGGTCTATTTTAGTTCACATCAGAACTCATCTTCTGGAAGAAATTGCCCATGCTGTGTTTCAGTTAGCTTCAAAAGAGAGCTTGTGAATTTGTTTGCTTCCAGATTAAACTAAAATTAGAAGATGCAAGGGTGCACTTAATGCTTGACACCCACTTAGGGCCATTTACTCAGAGAGGTACTAAAAGTCTGAAAAACACATAGAGACTTCAGGTCCTCAGAATCAAGTATTTCCCTTTGCAAATTTGCTCACATTCTACTCTCAAGAGACTTTGAGTGTCTTCCTAAGTGTAAAGAAACTCTCTTCTTCATCAGAAGGATCCTCAAGGCATCCCACTTGGCAAGCCTAGCTCACCAAAAAAAGTGTTTTGTAGCAGCAGTTGATTCATTGATCTTTATTTAAGCATTTCTGTTCAGTGATGTCTGCAGGAGACGATCCAGAGACGATCATTTCTGAACTTCCCCCGTTGAAGGCAAATGCATTTTGGATGCCAGCTTTGATTGCAGCCTGGGCCCCATCCTGTTTAGTATCTTCATTGATGATCTGGATGAGAGGGTTGAGTCAGTCATCAGTAAATTTCCAGATGACACCAAGCTGGTAGCAGGTATTGATCAGTTAGAAGGTAGAAGGGCTCTCCAGAGGGTCCTTGACCAGCTGGATAGGTGGGCAGAGTCCAACATGATGGCATTCAACAAGTCCAAGTGCCGGGTGCTGCGCTTTGGCCACAGCAACCCCATGCAGAGCTACAGGCTGGGGTCAGAGTGGTTGGAGAGCTGCCAGACAGACAGGGACCTGGGGGTACAGGTTGCCAGCTGGCTGAACATGAGCCAGCAGTGTGCCCAGGTGGCCAAGAAGGCCAATGGCATCCTGGCCTGCATCAAGAAAGGTGTGGTCAGCAGGAGCAGGGAGGTCATTGTGCCCCTGTACTCTGCACTGGTTAGGCCACACCTTGAGGCCTGTGTCCAGTTCTGGGCCCCTCAATTTAAGAAGGACATTGAGACACTTGAATGTGTCCAGAGAAGGGCAACAAGGCTGGGGAGAGGTCTGGAGCACAGCCCTATGAGGAGAGGCTGAGGGAGCTGGGGTTGCTTAACCTGGAGAAGAGGAGGCTCAGGCAGGACCTTCTTGCTCTCTACAACTCCCTGAAGGGATGTTGTAGCCAGGTGGGGGTTGGTCTCTTCCCCAGGCAACCAGCACCAGAACAAGAGGACACAGTCTCAAGTTGTGCCAGGGGAGGTTTAGGCTGGAGGTGAGGAGAAAGTTCTTCCCACAGAGAGTTGTTAGCCATTGGAATGTGCTGCCCAGGGAAGTGGTGGAGTCACCATCCCTGAAGAGGTTCAAGAGGGCATTGGACGTGGCACTTGGTGCCGTGGTTTAGTAATCATGAGGTCTGTGGTGACAGGTTGGACTTGATAATCTTTGAAGTCTTTTCCAACCTTATTGATTCTATTATTCTATTATTCTATGACAGCTCTCTCTGAGCCAAGTTTATCCACAACAGAACAGTGCAGCCATTGCTCTATGATCTACAGGTGGGTGGAAATGCACTTCCTAACCTTAGGAACTATATTCATAGAATCATAGAATCAGACCTCAGAGATCATCAAGAGCAGAGAAACCAGAGGGGGCTGGAGGGAAAGTCATGTGAGGAAAAGCTGAGGGAGCTGGGGGAGTTCATCCTGGAGAAGAGGGGACCTTATCACTCTCTACAACTACCTAAAAGGCAGTAGTAGTCAGGTGGGGATTAGGCTCTTCTCCCAGGCAACTTGTGACAGGACAAGAGGGCATGGCCTGAAGCTGTGCCAGGGGAGGTTTATGTTGGAAGCACTTCCTCACATAAAGGCTGATTAGGCACTGGGATGGACTGCCCAGGTGGTGGAGTCCCCATCACTGAAGGTCTTTAAGAAAAGCATGGATGTGGCACTTGGTGTCGTGGTTTAGCTGCTGTGGTGGTGTTAGGCCATAGGCAGGGCTTGATGGCCTCAGAGGTCTTTTCCAGCCTCAATAATTCTGTGTGATCACGTGCTGAAGGCATTCTTTTCTTTCGGATGTATTACCTCCATGAGAAATATTGAGAGAAGATTGTTACTGCTTTATTTACTATTTGGCTTTATTTTATTCTTTTTTTTTTTTTTTAATGAAAACTTAACTGAATACAGAAAGCTGCAAGTTGAAAGGCAGGATAGAAAGCCACCCATCTACACAGGAATATATTTGCCCAAGCTATTAGCATATCTTATGCCACCAGCGAATGAATCACGATCATTATGGAAGCAGCTCCTTGTTAGAACCCTCACCTTCAAATCCACATGAAGACCTTGCCTGATTGTGCATGAGTCACAGAGGATTGTAATTCTTCTCTTCCTAATTAAACTGATTTACTAATTTGATATGCAAAGGTTTTCATCATCCTCTGCAGTCCCCTAGTTAAATGCTGCTCCCCTCACAGGGAAAAAGAAGCAGAAGAATTGAGGGGAGAGGGGGGTAGGCTGTAGACTAGAGTGAGAATCCTGCAATTTCAAGCATCTTTACTGCAATAATTACATTAAACAATTGTATGAAAATAATAATTATATAATAATATAATTACATGTATATAATGATATAATTATGTATTATACAATGATATAATACAATGGAATAATAATGATATAAAAATAACCAGCCTCTGAGCATTGTCATTTCATAACACAAAAATCACAGAATCACCAAGGTTGGAAGAGACCTCAAAGATCATCGAGTCCAACCTGTCACCCGACACCTCAAGACTAAATCATGGCACCAAATGTCACATCCAGTCCCCTGTTGAACACCTCCAGGGATGGTGACTCCACCACCTCCCTGAGCAGCACATTCCAGTGGCTAACAACTCTCTCTGTGAAGAACTTTCTCCTCACCTCCAGTCTAAACCTCCCCTGGTGCAGCTTGAGACTGTGTCCTCTTGTTCTGGTGCTGGTTGCCTGGGAGAAGAGACCAACCTCCACCTGGCTACAACCTCCTTCAGGGAGTTGGAGAGAGCAAGAAGGTCACCCCTGAGCCTCCTCTTCTCCAGGCTAAGCAACCCCAGCTCCCTCAGCCTCTCCTCACAGGGCTGTGCTCCAGACCCCTCCCCAGCTTTCTTGCCCTTCTCTGGACACCTTCCAGCATCTCAACATCTTTCCTAAACTGAGGAGCCCTTTGTTACCCTTCTCTGGACACATTCAAGAGTCTCAATGTCCTTCTTAAAATGAGGGGCCCAGAACTGGACACAGGACTCAAGGTGTGGCCTAACCAGTGTGGAGTACAGGGGCAGAATGACCTCCCTGCTCCTGCTGGTCACACTCTTCCTGATGCAGGCCAGGATGCCATTGGCCCTCTTAGCCACCTGGGCACACTGCTAGCTCATGTTCAGCCTCCTATCAACCAGTACCCCCAGGTCCCTCTCTGCCTGGACGCTCTCCAGCCACTCGGACCCCAGCCTGTAGCACTGCCTGGGGTTGTTGTTAATATGATTACCCCTGGCACAACCATATCATTAAAAATATCCCAAATGTGTTCACCCAATTTACAGCAACACCTTGTAAAACAAGTTATCTGATTACCAATAGCAGTACTTTTCACCTCTGAGGAATGATTTTCTAAGGAAACTCAATTAGAATATTAGTTCAGCTCCTCATAGTAATTATAACAATTATCAAGTACTGTGTGTGCTGGAGGGCTGGAGCCTTACAAATGCTATGAAATCCTTCCTCTGAAGATAATTCTGCTTCCAATTGGCCAAATTTTGTCTCCAAACTAATTATAGCTCTATAATCTGTACTTTGGATTTCAGAGAGAGTCATCACCCTGTCAAATGATGAATAGAATAGAATAGAATAGAATAGAATAGAATAGAATAGAATAGAATAGAATAGAATAAGAATGGAATAGAATAGACTAGAATAGACTAGAATAGACTAGACTGGAATGGAATGGAATGGAATAGAATAGAATAGAATAGAATAGAATAGAATAGAATAGAATAGAATAGAATAGAATAGAATAGAATAGAATAGAATAGAATAGAATGGAATGGAATGGAATGGAATGGAATGGAATGGAATGGAATGGAATGGAATGGAATGGAATGGAATGGAATGGAATGGACCAGACCAGGTTGGAAGAGACCTTTGAGATCGCTGTGTCCAACCTATTATCCAACCCACCTAATCACAATCCTGTATTGTCCAAACAACGGTGGTGGGCAGCAAGTTCCCCATGAGACAGCAATGTGCCCTTGTGGCCAAGAGAGCCAAAGGGATCCTGGGGTGCATCGAGAACTGTGGCCAGCAGGTCCAGGGAGGTTCTTCTCCCCCTCTGCCCTGCCCTGCTGAGACCACAGCTGCAATCCCGTGTCCAGTTTTGGGCTCAGTTCAAGAGAGACAGAGACCTGCTGGAGAGAGTCCAAGGGAGAGCCAAGAGGATGATTTGGGGATTTGAGCATCTCCCCTGTGAAGAGAGACTGAGAGCCCTGGGGCTGTTTAGTCTGGAGAAGACTGAGTGGGGATCTGATCAAAGCCTATGAATATCTGAGAGGTGGGTGTCAAGTGGAGAGGGCCAAGCTCTTTTCAGTGGTGCACACTAATAAAACAAGCAACAGCAGTTACAAGCTTGAACATAGAAGGTTTCACCTCAACAAGTATATAGAAAAAGGAAAACAAAAATAGAAGCATATGAACAAAAGAAAATAAAGATAGAAGTATATGAAAAAAAGAAAACCCAAATAGAAGTTTGCAAAAAAAAGAAAAGAAAAAGAGAAGCACATATTAAAAAAAAGGAAATTAAAATAGAAGTAGATATGAAAAGGAAAAGAAAAAGAGAAGCATAGATAAAAAATTGAAACAAAAATAGAAGTAGATATAAAAAGGAAAACAAAAAGAGAAGTATATATATAAAAAACGAAAATAAATATATTTTAAAAGGAAGACAATAAAGATGCAAGTGAATAAAAAAGGAAGAAAATGAAAAGAGAAGTATATATAAAAAAAGAAAACAAAAAGAAAGATATATATGAAAAAAGGAAACAGGGGAAATAGCAGTAGATAAAAGAAGGGAAATATAGAAGCATATAAAGGAAAGAAAATAAAAAGGGAAGTATATAAAAAAGAAAAAAAAAGAAAAGAAACATATAAACATATAAAAAGGAAGAAAATAAAGATAGCCAAGCCTTCGACACTGTCCTGCACCACCTCCTGGTCTCCATGCTGGTGACACATGGGTTTGATGGGTGACCAGATGGATACAGAACTGGCTTGATGGCTGCACCCACAGAGTGGCTGTCAATGGGTCCATGTCCCAGTGGAGGCCAGGGACAAGCGGAGTCCCTCAGGGATCAGTCCTGGGACCAGGCTTGCTCAACATCTCTGTGGGTGCCATGGGCAGTGGCATCGAGTGCAGCCTCAGCAAGTTTGCTGATGACACCAAGCTGTGTGGTGCAGCAGACACAGGCTGGAGGGAAGGGATCCATCCAGAGGGACCTGGAAAGGCTGGAGAGGTGGGCACAAGCCAACCTCAGGAGCTTCAACAAGACCAAGGGCAGGCTCCTGCAGCTGGGTGGAGGCAATCCCAGGCACAAATCCAGGCTGGGCAGGGACTGGCTGGAAAGCAGCCCTGAGGAGAGAGATGTGGGGGTCCGGGTGGAGAAGCTCAACAGGAGCTCTCAATATGCACTTGCAGCCCGGAAAGCCAATCAGATCCTGGGCTGCATCAGGAGAAGTGTGGCCAGCAGGTCAAGGGAGGGGATTCTCCCCCTCTCCTCAGCCCTGGTGAGACCCCACCTGGAGTACTGCCTCCAGTTCTGGAGCCCCTATTCAAAGAAGGATCTGGAGGTGCTGGAAGGTGTCCAGAGACGGGCCACGAGGATGCTCAGAGGGCTGGAGCACCTCTCCTATGAGGACAGACTGAAGGAGTTGGGGCTGTTCAGTCTGGAGAAGAGAAGGCTCCGAGGTGACCTCATTGTGGCCTTCCAGTATCTGAAGGGGGTCTGCAGGAAGGCTGGGGAGGGACTTCTCAGAATCTCAGGCAGGGATAGGACTAGGGGGAATGGAATGAAGCTGGAGGTGGGGAGATTCAGGCTGGATGTGAGGAGGAAGTTCTTCACCATGAGAGTTCTCAAGCCCTGGAACGGGCTGTCCAGGGATGTGGTTGAGGCCCCGTCCCTGGAGGTATTTAAGAGCAGGCTGGATGAGGTTCTGGCCAGCCTGATCTAGTGTGGGGTGTCCCTGCCCATGGCAGGGGGGTTGGAACTATCTGATCCTTGTGGTCCCTTCCAACCCTGACTGATACTATGATACTATGATACAAAGAAACAAAAATAGAAGTACGTAATGAAAGAAAATAAAGAGAGAAGTATATAAAAAAGGAAAACAAAAATAGAAGTATGGGAAAAAAAGAAAATAACCATATAAACATATAAAAAAGGAAGAAAGTAAAGATAGAAGTATACTAAAAAGTAAGCAAAAATAGAAGTATATAAAAGTAAGAAAATAAAGATACAAGTGTATATAAAAAGAAAACAAAATCAGAAATGCATAACAAAGACAAAATAAAAAATAGAAGTATATAAAAAAGGGAAAGCAAAAATAGAAGAATAAAAAAGAAAGAAAATAAAGATGCAAGTGCATATAAAAAAAGGAAAACAAAAATAGAAGTATAAAAAATGGAAAATAGGAATAAATGAAAAGGGAAGGGTGATGAGATTTCTCATCTCTAAAACAAAACAGGAAACAAAATACAAACTGAAGAAGAGTTTCAGAAGATAGGATCTGCAGGCACAGCCAGAACTGCAATAAAGGGGAAAGTGCAAGAGAGTCTGGAAAGGACAGACATTTATGAACAAATCCCATAAGTCCTTCACACCAATAATCTCAGAGCTACTCCAATAAAATGTGATACCCACATAAGCCATGACGCAGTCAGAAGGAAAGAGAGGAAAAAAATACAGAGAAAGAAAAAAGAAAAGAAAATTTAAAAAAATAAAAGGAAGGAAGGAAGGAAGGAAGGAAGGAAGGAAGGAAGGAAGGAAGGAAGGAAGGAAGGAAGGAAGGAAGGAAGGAAGGAAGGAAGGAAGGAAGGAAGGAAGGAAGGAAGGAAGGAAGGAAGGAAGAAAGAAAGAAAGAAAGAAAGAAGAAAGAAAGAAAGAAAGAAAGAAAGAAAGAAAGAAAGAAAGAAAGAAAGAAAGAAAGAAAGAAAGAAAGAAAGAAAGAAAGAAAGAAAGAAAGAAAGAAAGAAAGAAAGAAAGAGAAAGAAAGAAAAGAAAGAAAGAAAGAAAGAAAGAAAGAAAGAAAGAAAGAAAGAAAGAGAAAGAAAGAAAGAAAGAAAGAAAGAAAGAAAGAAAGAAAGAAAGAAAGAAAGAAAGAAAGAAAGAAAGAAAGAAAGAAAGAGAAAGAAAGAAAGAAAGAAAGAAAGAAAGAAAGAAAGAAAGAAAGAAAGAAAGAAAGAAAGAGAAAGAAAGAAAGAAAGAAAGAAAGAAAGAAAGAAAGAAAGAAAGAAAGAAAGAAAGAAAGAAAGAAAGAAAGAAAGAAAGAAAGAAAGAAAGAAAGAACTGTCATCCAACACCTCATGACTACTAAACCATGGCACCAAGAAGTGCCACGTCCAATCCCCTCTTGAACACCTCCAGGGATGGTGACTCCACCTCCTCCTGGGCAGCACATTCCAATGGCTAACAACTATCTCTGAGAAGAACTTTCTCCTCACCTCTAGGCTAAACTTCCCCTGGCACAGTTTGAGACTATGTCCTCTTGTTCTGGTGGTGGCTGCCTGGGATGATAATAAAGATAGAACACTTCTGTTATGAGGAAAAGTTGAGAGAGGCTCTGAGGTAACCTCATTGCATCGTCTTAGTACTTAAAGGAGGTCCATACGAAAGATGAGGGTAGACTCAGCCTGGAGAAGAGAAGGCTCTGGGAAGCCCTCATTGTGGCATCTCAGTACTTAAGGGGGACCATAAGAAAGATCATAGTATCATAGTATCAGTCAGGGTTGGAAGGGAAAACAAGGATCATCTAGTTCCAACCCCCCTGCCATGGGCAGGGACACCCCACACTAGATCAGGCTGGCCACAGCCTCATCCAGCCTGGGCTTAAACACCTCCAGGGATGGGGCCTCAACCACCTCCCTGGACAACCCATTCTAGGGCTTCACCACTCTCATGGGGAAGAACTTCTTCCTCACATCCAGCCTGAATCACCCTATTTCCAGCTTCATTCCATTGCCCCTAGTCCTATCACTACCTGATAGCCTGAGAAGTTCCTCCCCAGCCTTCTTGTAGGCCCCCTTCAGATACTGGAAGGCCACAATGAGGACAAGCTTTTTAACAGGGCCTGTTGTGATAGGACTAAGGGTGATGGCTTTAAACTAAAAGAAAGGAGTTTTAGACTGGATGTAAGAAAGAGGTTTTGTGCAATGAGTGGCCCAGGCTGCTCAGAAAGGCAGCAAATGCCCTTTGGAAGGGGCTGTATGGAATCTCATCTAGTTGAAGATATCCCTACCCATCACAGAGAGCTTGGGACTTGATGACCTTTCAAGGCCCTTCCTAACCCAACCCATTCTATGATCTTAATTGATGGGGTTTCTTAATTTTCTCTCCTGCCATCAGAAATCTCTGTGTCTACAGGAGAAGACTTCTTTAATGAAAGCTCTGCAGTCAATCTCTCCTGATTGAAGCCTGTCTTTTCCGTGACTATGCTGAAATTGAGAAGTTAAAGGGAATAAGAGTAACAATATGAAATTGTTAGGGCACAGACTTTCTGTTTATGTGAATTGCATTTCAAAGCAGGCCTAGAAGTGGTCTAATAGAAGATCTGGCATAGCCAGCAGGTCAAGGGAGGTGATTCTTCCCCTATACTCAGCCCTGGTGAGACCTCACCTGGAGTACTGTGTCCAGTGCTAGAGCCCCTATTCCAAGAGGGATCTGGAGGTGCTGGAAGGTGTCCAGAGAAGGGCCACGAGGATGAGCAGAGGGCTGGAGCACCTCTCCTGTGAGGACAGACTGAAGGAGTTGGGGTTATTCAGTCTGCAGAAGAGAAGGCTCTGAGGAGACCTCATTGTGGCCTTCCAATATCTGAAGGGGGCTACAAGAAATCTGGGGAGAGACTTTTAGGGTGTCAGGGAGTGATAGGACTGGGGAATTGAGCAAAACTAGAAATGGGTAGATTCAGATAGGATGTTAGGAAGAAGTTCTTCCCCATGAAGGTAGTGAGAGACTGGCACAGGTTGCCCAGGGAGGTGGTGGAAGCCTCATCCCTGGACGTGTCTGCAGCCAGGCTGGATGTGGCTGTGAGCAACCAGCTCTGGTATGAGGTGTGCCTGCCCATGGCAGTTGTAGACAGCAATAAGGTCTTACCTGAGCCTCCTCTTCTCCAGGCTAAGCCACCCCAGCTCCCTCAGCCTCTCCTCACAGGGCTGTGTTCCAAGCCCCTTCACCAACCTTGTTGCCTTTCTCTGGACACGCTCTAGCAAGTCAACATCTTTCCTAAACTGAGGGGCCCAGAACTGGACACAGGACTCAAGGTGTGGCCTAACCAGTGCAGTGTACAGGGGCAGAATGACCTCCCTGCTCCTGCTGGCCACACTGTTCCTGATCCAGGCCAGGATGCCATTGGCCTTGTCCTCATAAATAAGATGAAGATAACGTATTGCCATCTTAGGCCTCTTTTATCAACATCATCTAAGCATCATGGGTCTGATCCTGAATGTATTAAGGTTGATTCTTTCTGCTGACTTTGGCTGACTTGAATTTGATGTGTGTCTCTCTTTGTGGATTCATAACTACTGGGGAAAAATAGTAAAAATAAATAAATATATATTCTAACTCCCCTGTGCTTTGCTATTCAACATCCTCTGTTCCTTCCAGGATTGCCATTTATCAATAGCTGAGCATAAAGTCTGTTTACTATGATTTGGGAATCCTTTTGAGCTTCAGATTTTTTTCCACCAGCCTATGAAGTCAAAATCTAGGCAATCTAGGAAAAAAAACTGATGCCTCAGATCTTGTGTTGGAATTGTGTGAGTGTGATGGTTTGATAATTTCCCTAAGACAAAGCATGACTGGTTTTGATCCTTCTCTGTTTTCAGTTTTCACAAATCAATTCTGTCCAGAGAAAAACCCCACATCAAAATTCATAACTTCTCCTGATTAGGATCTCAGGGGCTGTAAGGCTGCAAAACTGCACTGATTTCAACAAAACAAAACTAAGGAGGCTGAGGACTTTGAGGATGGGATGAGGGAGGTGGGAATGCTCAGGCTGGAGATGGCTCATGTAAAACTTATTAATGTATATGGAATGGAATAGAATAGAATGGAATAGAATAGAATAGAATAGAATAGAATAGAATAGGAATAGAATAGAATAGAATAGAATAGAGTAGAGTAGAATAAGAGTAGAGTAGAGTAGAGTAGAGTAGAATAGAATAGAATAGAATAGAATAGAATAGAATAGAATAGAATAGAATAGAATAGAATAGAATAGAATAAAATAAAATAAAATAAAATAAAATAAAATAAAATAAAATAAAAATAAAATAAAATAAAATAAAATAAAATAAAATAAATTAAATCAAACAGGTTGGAAAAGACCTCAGAGACCATCAGATCCAACCTATCACCCAACACCATCTAATCAACTAAACCATGGCACTACGTGCCTCATCCAGTCTCCTCTTAAACACCTCCAGTGATTGAGACTCCACCACCTGGGCAGCACATTCCAATGGCCAAGCTCTCTGTGTAGAATTTCTTCCTCATCTCCAGCCTAAATCTGCCCTGGCACAGTTTGAGACTGTGTCCTCTTGTTCTGCTGCTGGGTGCCTGGAGAAGAGACCAACCCCCACCTGGCTACAACCTCCTTCAGGGAGTTGGAGAGAGTGCAGTGTCTCCCCTGAGCCTCCTCTTCTCCAGGCTAAAACAACCCCAGCTCCCTCAGCCTCTCCTCACGGGGCTGTGCTCCAGACCCCTCCCCAGCTTTCTTGCCCTTCTCTGGACACCTTCCAGCATCTCATCATCTTTCCTAAACTGAGGAGCTCAGAACTGGACACAGGACTCAAGGTGTGGCCTAACCAGTGCTGAGTCCAGGGCAGAATGACTTTCCTGCTCTTGCTGGCCATACAGTTCCTGATGCAGGAAAGGAAGCCATTGGCCACCTTGGCCACCTGGGCACACTGCTGGCTCATCTTCAGCCTACTCTCAATCATGATCCCCAGGTCCCTCTCTGCCTGGCTGCTCTCCAGCCAATCAGACCCCAGCCTGTAGCACTGCATGGGGTTGCTGTGGCCAAAGTGTAGAACTCAGCACTTAGATGTGTTAACTATAAATACATGAAGGAAGGGAGCAAACAGGATGGAGCCAGTCCTCAATCACACCCAGTAACAGAACCAGATGTAACAGGCACAAACTGAAACTCAGGAGTTGGCATCTGCGTATCAGGAACGAGTTTCTCACTCTGAGGGTGACTGAGCGCTGGCACAGATTGCCCTTAGGAATATTCAGAGAGCAAGTGGACATGATGCTGAGCAGCCAGCTCTGGATGGCCTTGCTTGAGCAGAAGAGCTGCCCCACATGACCTTTTTAAGGGTTTCTTCCAGCCTCAGCCATTCTCTGAGCATAAGATTCTGGGTGGGGGGTGAGTGTGTCTCTAAGGGCAAGAGCACAGGAGGAGCTGGATGTTAGGGGACTTCAGGAATTCCGGTTGCCCTGTTCCTCTCTGGAAAGATCTTGAGGTCCGGAGAACTTTAGGTGTGAGACCTCTGTGTGTGTCTGCATGTGTGTGCCTCTCTCCCCTCTCTCTCTAGGACTGAGACAACTGATTCAGGACCAGCATATGGGACAGTGTGGTTTATGCTTGAGTCTGAGTGTGCCTGTGAGTGAGACTGTGGCCCAGGGGCTCATGTATCCAGATCCCAGTAACTGGGGCAATTCAGATCCAAGGGTAACTCATGAGAAGGCTGTGTCCAAGCCCAACTGCCAGAGGCATCCACACTGTACATATGTATATAGGCACATAGGTGTATCTCTTACTACAGGACCTTTATCCTCATCAGCCACAGATAGGAACAGGAGGAAGCCACTGCTGCTGGTTTTGTTTGTGTGCCTGTGAAGTCCAAAGTGGACAGCCATGTAGATGAGTGCTTGTATAGGAGTTTGTGTTGTATTCTCCCTGGAGTACCTCCTCAGCCTTTCTGCTTGTTGGGTCAGCAGAGAGGGAGCTGCTTCAGGCTCACCCAGAATCAGCTACTGGATTCACTACCCCCCAAGATAAAAGTCAACAAAGAAGAGTTCACTTCAGCTATCAGCAGAATACTGAAGTCATTGCAGCATCTAATATCTAAGACCCACTCACTAGTGAAAACACCTCACCCATACTAGGGAACATAATGATGATTTTTATGTTTTGAAGCTAAACAGCCAAGTCTGAGCCAGCTTGAGTCCAGGTGCAGCACAGCAGGGAAGCATGAGCTGCAATCAAACTAATAAGTATCTCCCAGGCTCAGTGCTTAATAACTTCTTCATAGTGCTGATTCAATATGATTATGTTCCTTCTGGAGTCAAGCTAGCATACAAGTCTGCATTGTATTCTGTGGGATTTCAGCAATTTTGGTCTTTATTTGGATTAAGAATCTGTGCAGTGTGTCCTGTTGTTTGATGTAGACACACAATAATCTTGCAGCCTGGGAAGGGCTCTTCTTTGGGTTGCTTGTTGCTAGCAAATGACAACTGAGTGCAGGAAATGGCAGTGGGCAGAAGAGGAGCCTTATCAGCTCTTGATGGATGTAACTGCCTGATTTCTTTCTCTCACCACTATAATTATTCCATTGAATTTCTCATAGCTACTCCCAATTTATCCTATTTTGAGAGTGGCTTGGCTCCTAAAGATGCCATTGCACTTTCCTCAGCAGCAGGGGCTTTCCATGATGGACTAAAACTGCATTTTCCTCCCTTTACTTTCTGGCGGCGTGCTGTGCCCATCAGCCAACTGAGAGCTTCCATCCCAGAGGTGGCTGCATTTCATTAGTGGTGTTCTGTGCAGCTATACAGTTACATTTGGTTTGAAGGTTAATATATATATAGATATAAAATTAAAATAAATTAATGCCTGGATCAGCAGTGCTTTCAATTCTTTATGGCCTCTATTTCTCTGCTGTCATCATCTCCCTGTGCAGGCTGAGGATGATGCAGGACATCTCTGGCATAACACAGTGTCCACCCTGAGCAAGCAACAAAACCCTCCAGGCTTTCAAGAGCACATTTAATTCTTTTGAAACCAGGGATTTGTTGGGTTTTTTTTTCCTTAGCTTATTTCATTGCCCAACTCTCAGGAGAGCTTCATACCCACGGCAGCTGCTAGCCTCTCTCCAGAACTTAATAGGAAGTCTTTGCCAGCAGACAGATCAATGTGGACGAGATAATGATTGCTGCTGTCACACTACTCATCTTTGAAAGGTGGAATCTGGACTGCCTTTTGTTTGGTTCACTCTATGCACAAGAAACCCACTTTTTCCACTGATCAAGGACACACTGATGGACAGTGCTTGATGGGACATTAAATTAACTGCTTCTTAAAGGCATCTTTAAAGCAAGCTATTACCGAGCTAATGATGTGCAAGGGATGGAACTTCTTCACTTGCCATCCCTGTGATGTCATTCTGACGACTGCCACGTGGCTGGTAGCTAGAAAGGAAAGCAGCTTTTTGCCCAGCATGCCTCTGTCCTTCTAGATTTAGCAACCTTGCCTGCATTGAAATGTTAATCATAGCTAAGATTTGAAAAAAAAAAAAGATTGACTTAAGAGTAGAAAATCTTTCCATAATAATAAGCATTCTGACACTGCAGTACTTCAGTTGGGAGCAGGAGTTGATCTGTTAGAGGGTAGGAGAGCTCTGCAGAGGGACTTTGCCAGGCTGGACAGATGGGCAGAGTCCAGGGGCAGGAGACTGAACACATCCAAGTGCCGGGTTCTGCACATTGGCCACAACAGCCCCATGCAGTGCTACAGGCTGGGGTCAGAGTGGCTGGAGAGCAGCCAGGCAGAGAGGGACCTGGGGACAGTGGTTGAGAGTAGGCTGAAGATGAGCCAGCAGTGTACCCAGGTGGCCAAGAAGGCCAATGGCTTCCTTTCCTGCATCAGGAACTGCATGGCCAGCAAGAGCAGGAAAGTCATTCTGCCCTGGACTCAGCACTGGTTAGGCTACACCTTGAGTCCTGTGTCCAGTTCTGGGCCCCTCAGTTTGGGAAAGATGTTGAGATGCTGGAAGGTGTCCAGAGAAGGGCAAGAAAGCTGGGGAGGGTCTGGAGCACAGCCCCGTGAGGAGAGGCTGAGGGAGCTGGGGTTGTTTAGCCTGCAGAAGAGGAGGCTCGGGGGAAACCTTATGTGAGCGGTTTAGGCTGTGCCTTTAAGAAAAGGACACTTTCTGAACACTCTGGCTGAATGTTTTGGGATTATAACAGAAAAAAAAGATATGCTACACCAATTTCATTGGTAGAATGCAGCTGTAACTTTTAGCTTAGTCTGTCAGTCTGGGCAGTCTTTTTCTTCTCCCTGTACTGTGAGCTGGCCTGCTTTCTCTCTCTGAAGCAACAGCTTGCTACTTAGGGACGACTTTGCTAACCAGATAAGAAAACTAACTCTTGCATTCGCTTTGAGCTTACCAGAGTTTTCCCTTTTAATTACCTTCCTTTCTCTTTCTCTCTTACCCTTTTGGGAAAAAGGGGAGGTAGGGAGGGAGAAGGGGGGAACAGGGCCGAACCCCCCTGGCCGCAGGGGGGTTGGGAAAAGGTCTCCTGTATTACAAAGATTGCTGTATATTTCTGTATATATTGTAAATATTGTATGTTTTTGTACATATTCATTGTATTCCATATCTGCTTGTAAATATAACTTTCATCTGCTTCTCCGGCTGAGTTAGCTGTGGAATTCTTTTGTGTGTGTGGGGAACCTTCCTACCCCACCACACCTTGTTGTTGTCTACAACTCCCTGAAGGGAGTTTGTAGCCAGGTGGGGGTTGGTCTCTTCTCCCAGGCAACCTATGACAGAAAATCCTATGAGAGTCTCAAGTTTTGCCAGGGGAGGCTTAGGCTGGATGTTAGAAGAAATTCTTCCCAGCAAGAGAGATTGGCCATTGGAATGTGCTGCCCAGGGAGATGGTGGAGTCCCCATCACTGGTGGTGTTTAGGAAGAGCCTGGATGAGGCACTTGGTGCCATGGTTTAGTTGATTAGATGGTGTTGGGTGATAGGTTGGATCTGATGATCTCTGAGGTCTTTTCCAACCTGGTTTATTCTGTATTCTGTATTCAATAAAACCGTCAGTATTGATCCAGATAACTCACTTTTGATGATGTGAGCCTTTCCTCACATCATTCCTTTCCAGTGACAGTTAGCTTGTCAATATAGCTCTAAATAAATACATAGAGAGTTAGGTAGATTCATGAACAAATGATGAACAAAGAAATAAATAAAAGCAAACAAAAATTAAGCAAATACATTTCTTAAGAGAAAACTAGAACTTGAGAGTCAATTTTCTCCTGCCACTGACTCCCTGAGTTGGCCATAAGTGTATGAATCAATTTGCCATGTCACAAGCCCTGCCTTTAAAACAGAAATTGCATTTCCATTGCACATGCCCTCTGGCTCTGTGAGGGAAGCACTGTCCCTTGCTGGATGCTTTTATAACATTCAAAACAATAAGATGCTGATCTCCCACATTTCTCTCAAGGCCTGCAAAATGATAGTATAATGCAAGAAGTGAATAAATTCATAGTATCATAGTATCAGTCAGGGTTGGAAGGGACCACAAGGATCATCTACTTGCAACCCCCTGCCATGGGCAGGGACACCCCACACTAGATCAGGCTGGCCAGAGCCTCATCCAGCCTGGGCTTAAATACCTCCAGGGATGGGGCCTCAACCACCTCCCTGCACAACCCATTCCAGGCCTTCACCACTCTCATGGGGAAGAACTTCCTCCTCACATCCAGCCTGAATCTCCCCACCTCCAGCTTCATTCCATTCCCCCTAGTCCTATCACTACCTGATGTCCTGAAAAGTCCCTCCCCAGCCTTCCTGTAGCCCCCTTCAGATACTGGAAGGCCACAATGAGGTCACCTGGGAGCCTTCTCTTCTCCAGACTGAACAGCCCCAACTCCTTCAGTCTGTCCTCATAGGAGAGGTGCTCCAGCCCTCTGATCATCCTCATGGCCCTTCTCTGGACACCTTCCAGCACCTCCAGATCCCTCTTGGAATAGGGCTCCAGAACTGGAGGCAGTACTCCCAGTGGGGTCTCCCCAGAGCTGAGCAGAGGGGGAAAATCCCCTCCCCTTGCCCTGCTGGCCACACTTTCTCCTGATGCAGCCCAGGATCTGATTGGCTTTCCGGGCTGCAAGTGCACACTGAGAGCTCCTGTTGAGCTCCTCCTCCCCCAGCACCCCCCAAGTCTCTCTCCTCAGGGCTGCTCTCCAGCCAGTCCCTGCCCAGACGAATTCTATATAGTCAACATGTACATGAAGAACTTCTTCTGTTTCTTTCTTTCTTTGTTGTCTTTAAAGTGAAAAATTGAAGGTATCATTCACATCCACCTCCTCCCAGCACTACAGAGAGCTTTGTGGAGTTTGGGATGAACAACCTATCTGAATACAACCACATTGCCACCCTCATGGTGGATGAGAAGGTCAACAGGAGCCAGCAGTGTGCACTTGCAGCCCAGAAAGCCAATCACATCCTGGGCTGCCTCAAGAGAAGCAGAACCAGCAGGTTGAGGGAGGGGATTCTCCCCCTCTACTCTGCTCTGGTGAGATCCCACCTGGAGTACTGTGTCCACTTCTGGAGCCTCTGTTACAGGAAGGATCTGGAGGTGCTGGAAGGTGTCCAGAGAAGGGCCATGAGGATGAGCAGAGGGCTGGAGCATCTCTGCTATGAGGACAGACTGAGGGAGTTGGAGCTGTTCAGTCTGCAGAAGAGAAGGATCTGAGGTGACCTAATTGTGGCCTTCCAGTATCTGAAAGGAGCTACAAGAAAGCTGGGGAGGGGCTTCCTAGGCTGTCAGGTAGGGATAGGACTAGGGGGAATGGAACGAAATAGAAATGGGTAGATTGAGATTGGATGTTAGGAAGAAGTTGTTCCCCATGAGGGTGGTGAGAGCCTGGCACAGGTTGCCCAGGGACGGGGTGGAAGCCTCCTGCCTGGAGGTTTTGAAGGCCAGGCTGGATGTCGCTGTGAGCAACCTGCTGTAGTGTGAGGTGTCCCTGCCCATGGCAGGGGTTGGGACTGGCTGAGCCTTGAGGTCCCTTCCAACCCTGACAATTCTCTGATTCTGTGATCCTTCACCAATCTCTATTCTTTTCTTTCATTTTCTTATTGAAGACATTAACTGTGAAGTGCTGGAGGGGCCCTAGAAAAGCAAGAACATCACCCAAAAAGGCAGAGACAGCTGGGGTTAGATACAAGAATCTATGAGAGGAACAGCTCTCTGCAGGCTGAAAGCCTCTGGACTTAGCAGAGATAAGGATGGTCAGTGGACTGTGCTACCCTTCCACCATTCCAGGCAGGGACATCTTGGTAAGGACTTTGACCTCACTGATGTTCATAAATATGTGAAGGGTGAGTGTCAAGAGGCTGGAGCCAGGCTCTGCTGGGTGATGCTCAATGACAGCACAAGGGGCAATGGATGGAAGTTGAGGCATAGGAAGTTCCATGTGAACATGAGGAAGATTTTTTTTCACTGTGAGGATGACAGAGCACTGGAACAGGCTGCCCAGGGTGGGTGTGGAGTCTCCTCTGGAAACAGTAAAAACCCACCTGGATGTTTTCCTGTGTGACCTGCTCTAGGTGATCCTGCTCTGGCAGGGGGGTTGGCCTGGATGATCTTTTTGAGGTCCCTTCCAGCCCCTAACATTCTGTGGTGCTGTGAACAGTGCTTTCAGGTTAAATTTTGCTGCATTATTATTACTGTGACACTCTAGCACCATCACAAAGGTTTATGCCTCTGCCTGTGCTGGATGCTACCTGAGGTTTATGTGCTTGAGCACAATCACTTGCAGTTGGTGCATTTATCACCTGCCATGTTGAATCTGTTGTATCTGTAGCTTTAACAAAGTAAACCACCTCATAATTTTAACATTCTCATCCTGTGTCAGTGCAAGTCCTCACCAGGGCACTGGAAAAGAGGCAAACATTAAGTTTGTCAAACAGTTTCAGTAATAGTCCTGGGGCTCTGAGACTGGCAGATGCTGGGATCTTCCCTGTAACGTGACAAACAGACCAGCTGTTAAGTATGATGAGATTACCTCTTCTGTGATGCCACACAATGTGCCCTTGTGGCCCAGAAGGCCAAAGGTATGCTGGGGTGCACTAGTAAAAGTGTGTCCAGCAGGTCTAGGGAGGCTCTCCTTTCCCCTCTAATCTGCCCTGGTGAGACCACTCCTGGAATACTGTGTCCAGTTTTGAGCTCCCTAATTCAGGAGAGTCAGAGACCTGCTGGGGAGAGTCCAACAGAGAGGTACAAGCATCATTAAGGGACTTGATCCTCTCTCCTGTGAAGAAAGACTGGGAGACCTGGGGCTGTTTAGTCTGAGAAGGCTGAGAGGGGATCTTATTAATGTCTATAAATATCTGTGGGAAGTGGATGTCAGGAGGAAGGGGCGAGGCTCTTCTCAGTGTTACCCAGTAAGAGGACAAGGAATGATGGATGGAAGCTGGAATACAGGAAGTTCCACCTCAACATGAAGAGAAACTTCATTGTGAGTGTGATGGAGCACTGGACCAGGCTGCGCGGAGAGGTTGTGGAGTCTCCTCTGGAGAATTTCAGCGCCAGCCTGGACCTGCTCCTGTGTGGCCTGCTTCCCAGGTGATCCTGCTTTGGCAGGGGGTGGACTGAATGATCTCTGGAGGCCCCTTCCAAAGAATCATAGAATCAACAAGGTTGGAAAAGACCTCAAGGATCATCAAGTCCATCCTGTCACCCAAGACCTCATGACTACTAGACCATGGAACCAAGTGCCACATCCAATCCCCTCTGAACACTTCCAGGACTCTGACTCCACCACCTCCTGGGCAGCACATTCCAATGGCCAATTGCTCTCTCTGTGAAGAACTTTCTCCTCACCTCCAGCCTAAACTTCCCCTGGCGCAGCTTGAGACTGTGTCCTCATTCTGGTGCTGGTTGCCTGGGAGAAGAGACCTTCCAAGCCCTAACATTCTATGGTTCTGTAATTCTAATGTGTCATAGGATCACAGGATGGCTTGAATCCTTAGGGACCTTAAAGATCCCCTAGTTCCAACTCCTCTGCCATGGTCAGGGCCACTTCACACTAGACCAGGTTACTCAAAGCCTCATTCAACCTTGTCTCAAACTTACAGGGATAAACCAATACAATAGGAATAAACCAGGTTGGAAGAGACCTTCAAGATCACCAAGTCCAACCCATCAACCAATCCAACCCACCTAAACAACTAACCCATGGCACCAAGCACCCCAGCAAGTCTCCTCCTGAACACCTCCAATGATGGTGACTCCACCACCTCCACGGGATGAGGTGTCCAGAACCCCTCTCTGGCTACCTGTTCCAGCATCACACCACCCCCTCCAAGTATACAACTTCTTCCTGATATCTAATCTCCATCTACCCCTGCTCTAGTGTAAAACCATTGCCCCACTGATCATAGCTACATAGCCAGTGGGTGGTTTCCCTCACCGAAAAATGGGGCTTCATAAGAAAGTTGAACCAATACAGCTGCTTAAGAGAAAAGGCTCGCCTGCTCTCTTGTCTCCACCTCTGTTCCAGCCACATCATTTGCACCTCCACCACTACTCAGGAAAAATAACAAAGCAAGCTGCTTTTGATGGCTTACTGAACTGAGCTGGTCCAGAAGGGTCTAATGAGCACCAGAGCAGCAGTGAGGGAGGATTCAGGACATAGATCAGTGGACAAGGGAGTAAAAAGAAAGGACCTTCTCCTGTTGGCATTAGGAACCAAGGGGTTGTGTGTGAAAGGCACTTCCATCTGGAAGCCTCATTGTAAAAATGGCCTGGGGGTAGTAGTTAGCAGAGATCTAACCAATTGTCCTGGTGTCATGAAGCCATTATTATTATTATTATTATTATGATCATCATTATTATTATTATTATTATTATTATTATTATTATTATCATTATTATTTCCAAGCACAAGACAAAAACAAACCAAATCCCTGGAATTTAACATCACCAACTTGTATTTCAAGATGATAACTCTCCTATATTTTTTGGGGGTGACAACATGAATGAATGCTATCCTGCTCCCAAAATGCTAAAGGGTAGGTTTATAATCACCTGTTCTGAGCTAGGACAGCAGGACTGCAGACTAATAAAGGCTGGGTAAGATTCTTCCACTCTCTTCCATAACATCTCTCTTTTTTTTTTTCCCCTCTATCTTTCTGCCTTAGTTTTGTTGCACTGATAAAAAAAAGAGAGAGAGAGGAGAAAAAAAAAAAACCCTCCTGTGGTGTAATTGAGCCCAACACAAAACACCAGAACAAGCCCTGTGCAGCTCCTGCTTACCCGGGCAGCTGAAGAATAGATGTAAAGAACCAGCGAGGGAGAAACAAATGGACACATCCATTGTTCCAAAGCTGTGGCTTTGAAAGTTTCAAAGGAGTGATGAATCTCTTCCAGCCAGCAGAACAAAAGATATATATATATATTTTAAAAGATGTTAAAAAAGCCTTAGACCTCTCAGTCTACTATTGCACAGATTATACCAACACATGGGAACAGACCACAGCAAACCCAACCAGCAAAGGGACTTTTTCTCCATTTACATGGAATAGGATAGGATAGGATAGGATAGGATAGGATAGGATAGGATAGGATGGAATAGAATAGAATAGAATAGAATAGAATAGAATAGAATAGAATAGAATAGAATAGAATAGAATAGAATAGAATAGAATAGAAAAGAAAACAATACAATACAATACAATACAATACACCAGGTTGAAAGAGACCTTCAAGATCATCGCGTCCAACCCATCAACCAATCCAACCCACCCAACAACTAAACCATGGCACCAAGCACCCCATCAAGTCTCCTCCTGAACACCTCCAATGAAGGTGACTCCACCACCTCCACAGGTAGCCCATTCCAATGGGCAATCACTCTCTCTGTATAGAACTTCTTCCTAACATCCAGCCTAAACCTTCCCTGGCACAGCCTGAGACTGTGTCCTCTTGTTCTGGTGCTGGGTGCCTGGGAGAAGAGACCAACCCTCACCTGGCTACAACCTCCTTCAGGGAGTTGGAAAGAGCAAGAAGGTCACCCCTGAGTCTCCTCTTCTCCAGGCTAAGCAACCCCAGCTCCTCAGCCTCTCCTCACAGGGCTGTGCTCCAGACCCTCCCCAGCTTTGTTGCCCTTCTCTGACACCTTCCAGCAACTCAACATCTTTCTAAACTGAGAGTCATCGAACAATAGAATCATGGAATTGTGGAATCATAGAATCAGGGAATCATGGAAACTTGAATGGTCTGGGTTGGAAGGGATCTCAACGATCATCTAGTCCAACCCCCCTGCAGTCAACAGGGGCAGCCTCAACTAGATCAGGGTCACCCACAATCCTATCCAGCCTCACCCTGAATATCTCCAGGGATGAGGCCTCAACAACCCTCCCTGGGCGTTCTCTTCCAGTGTTCCCCTACCCTCATGGTAAAAGAACTTGTTCCTAACATCCCAATCTAAGCCTACTCTAGTTTGAAGCCATTGCCCCCATGTCCTTTCACTGCAGGCCTTTGCAATCAGTCTCTCCATCATTCTTGTATCACCCTTCCAGGTACTGAAGGCTGCTATTAAGTGTCCCTGAAGCCTCGTCTTTCCAGGCTGAACACACCCTGGTCCCTCATCCCATCTTCATAGCAGAGGTGCTCCAAACCACAGATGATTTTGTGGCCCTGCTTTACCATGAGCTCCATTCAAACTGTGTCAGCAATTACTGCTGCCATGGAGATGCCATGCTGATAAATTTCTTCCTGTTATGAGGTTTTGTGACAATCCCTGAAATCATTTAAGGACAGACACCATATGGACAAAAACCTGTGTGCCTGGAATATAAAAATAACAGTGTTCTTGAAGACCCCAGAGCTTAACTGAAACTCTTGTGCGTGTCATGCACAGATTCACAGGGATTGCATCGGGATGGAAGGGACCCTCCAAGATCATCTCAGGAAGAAGTTGTTCCTCATGAGGGTGGTGAGGGAGCTGGCACAGGTTGCCCAGGGAGGTGGTGGAAGCTTCATCCTGGAGGTTTTTAAGGCCAGGCTGGATGTGCTCTGGGCAACCTGCTGTAGTGTAAGGTCTCCCTGCCCATAGCAAGGAGGTTGGAACTGGCTGATCCTTGAGGTCCCTTCCAGCCCTAACAATTCTGTGATTCTATGTTTCCATGAACTTCTTCAGTACCCCCTGCAGTTAGCAGGGGCTCCTCCAACCAGACCAGGCTGCCCAGGGCCACATCAGGTCGGATCATGAGTGTTTCAGGGACAAGGCTTCAGCCTGAATTTGGTCTAAAAGTAGTGTTTAGGCTAGAGGAAGTAGACCATATCTTGTTTCACTTTAACACACACGCACATACACACACACATATATATATATGTGTATATATTATCCTTGCACCTCAGATGCCAAATGGTAAAGTATAAACCCAAGTCTGCTTCCAACAGACAATACCCACTGTTCTAGTTACTCAGCTTTGGATAACAAACAGAAACAAAACAAACCTCTCAGTGTGCACTTGCAGCCCGGAAAGCCAATCAGATGCTGAGCTGCATCAGGAGAAGTGTGGCCAGCAGGTCAAGGGAGGTGATTCTCCCCCTCTACTCAGCTCTGCTGAGACCCCACCTGGAGTACTGCCTCCAGTTCTGGAGCCCCTATTCCCAGAGGGATCTGGAGGTGCTGGAAGGTGTCCAGAGAAGGGCCACGAGGAGGAGCAGAGGGCTGGAGCACCTCTCCTATGAGGACAGACTGAAGGAGTTGGGGCTGTTCAGTCCTGGAGAAGAGAAGGCTCCCAGGTGACCTCATTGTGGCCTTCCAGTATCTGAAGGGGTCTGCAAGAAGGCTGGGGAGGGACTTCTCAGGCTCTCAGGTAGTGATAGGACTAGGGGCAATGGAATGAAGCTGGAGGTGGGGAGATTCAGACTGGATGTGAGGAGGAAGTTCTTCCCCATACGAGTGATGAAGCCCTGAATGGGACCACCTCCAGGGAGGTGGTTGAGGCCCCATCCCTGGAGATGTTTAAGCCCAGGCTGGATGAGGCTCTGGCCAGCCTGACCTAGTGTGGGGTGTCCCTGCCCATGGCAGGGGTTGCAAGTAGATGATCCTTGTGGTCCCTTCCAACCCTGACTGATACTATGGTACCATGATACCACTGTAGTTATTTCTGTGCTACTATAATCCATGAGGTTTCAAGGCAGAGCAGATTGAAATGGAAAAAAAAAGTAGAAATTTGTAGATTGAGATTGGATGTCAGGAAGAAGTTGTTCCCCATGGGGGTGGTGAGGAGCCTGGCACAGGCTGCCCAGGGAGGTGGTGGAAGCCTCCTGTCTGGAGGTGTTTGCAGCCAGGCTGGATGTGGCTGTGAGCAACCTGCTGTAGTCTGAGGTGTCCCTGCCCCATAGCAGGGGGGTTGGAACTGGCTGATCCTTGAGGTCCTCTCCAACCCTGACAATTCTGTGATCCTGTGATCTTGCTCTAACACAAATCTTGTTTATCTTATGAGTAGAAACCTTCTGCTACAAAATCTCTGATGAGAAACACAAAATGTGGAGCACGTAGGTGACATTTTACAAGGTCTCCTTTCCAGCCTGTTGCTATAATTTAACAGGGGAAGCCTTCACTGCTGCCTATTCATTGCTGTTTGGCTATTTCAAATGTGCTCATACCTGAAATTAAATCTCACTTGCCCTTTATTTGGGAAGAAATAGTTCAGGGGAAAAAATCACACTGGAATTGTCAGAGCTGATTCTCATGTTGCACACACTCGGATAAGGCAGGAGTAAATCCCCTGTACTCTGGGCAGTGATATTTGTGTGAGCAATGTGTTGCCAAAGAAATAAAGCAAGCCCCTGGAAATAGATTTTTCACCAGAGAATGATAAATATTTATAGTAATTTATTCAAAGAAAGAGACAATTAAAAGGATCCTGGGGTGTATTAAGAAGAGTGTGTCCAGCAGATCCAGGAGGTTCTCCCTCCCCTTCTACTCTGCCCTGGGAGACCTCATCTTGAGTACTGCATTCAGTTTTGGGCTCCCTAGTTCAAGAGGGACAGGGATCTGCTGGAGAGGGTCCAGTGGAAGGCAATAAGAATGATTAGGGGAATGGAGCACTGCCTGGGGAGGAGAGGCTGAGGCACCTGGGACATTTTAGTCTGGAAAAGAGAAGACTGAGAGGGGATTTAATCAATGTTTATCAATATCTGAGGGCTGGGGGTCAGGAGGGAGGGGACAGGCTCTGCTCACTTGCTCCCTGGGATAGGACAAGGAACAATGGATGTAAGCTGCAGCAAAGGAGGTTCCACCTCAACACAAGGGGCTATTTCTTTCCTGTAAGGGTCCCAGATCCCTGGAGCAGGCTGCCCAGAGAGGCTGTGGAGTCTCCTTTTTCTGGAGAGTTTCAAGGCCTGTTTGGATGTGTTCCTGTGTGACCTGGAGCTAGATTATGCTCCTGCTCTGCAGGGGGATTGGACTCAATGATCTCTTTGGGTCCCTTCCAGTCCCTGACATCCCAGACCCTGTGGTGCTATTCTGAAGTATCTTTTAGGGAAGAGCTTCCTCCTGACAAGAAAAATATCCATCTGTGTATTGGATAATGACTCCAGTGAACTGTACATCACAGAACACATCCTTACAGAAGAAGGAACCTAGATTTCTCTTTATAATTAATAACTATCATGTATTACCTTTCTCAGAAATTACAAGTCTGCTAAATAAAAGAATTGTATGAAATAGGAATGTTTGGGACACCACCTCGACCCAATATTCCTTCTCATCACAGAAAATATCTGGTTGGAGAGACCTCCAAGGTCATCCATTCCAACTTTCAACCCAGCACTGAAGGGTGATACCTAAGGACAGAAGACAAAGGAAGAGAAGAAAGCAGTGTATGCAACACAGATCCCAGCTGGGGATATCCCATTCTGCAACAGCTTCCTCATATAATTTTTTATTTCCTGTGGAACACACCCTTGGACAAGCAGGACAGCAGTCAGGAGTTATTTCTCCCCCAGCTTTATTCTGAAGACTTAGCTGCAACTTGGTGACTGAAAAGAGAATCATAGTCACAGAATCATCACAGAGTCACAGAATCATCGAGTCACAGAATCATCATAGAGTCACAGAACTTCATGGAGTCACAGAATCATCACAGTCACAGAATCATAGAGTCACAGAATCATAGAGCCAGAGAATCATAGAGTCATTGAATCATAGAGTCCCAGACTCCCAGAATCATAGAGCCATAGAATCATAGAGCCAGAGAATCATAGAATCGTAGAGTCACTGAATCATAGAGCCATAGATTCATAGAGCCAGAGAACCATAGAATCATAGAGTCCCAGAATCAAAAAGTCCCAGAATCATAGAGCCAGAGAATCATAGAATCATAGAGTCACTGAATCATAGAGCCATAGATTCATAGAGCCAGAGAACCATAGAATCATAGAGTCCCAGAATCAAAAAGTCCCAGAATCATAGAGCCAGAGAATCATAGAATCATAGAGTCATGGAATCATAGAGTCACAGAATCTTAGAGTCATCGAATCATAAAATCACAGAATCATAGAGTCATAGGTTGGTCTCTTCTCCCAGGCAGCCAGTACCAGAGCAAGAGGACACAGTCTCAGGCTGCACCAGGGCAGGTTTAGGCTGGATGTTAGGAAGAAGTTCTAAACAGAGAGAGTGATTGCCCATTGGAATGGGCTACCTGTGGAGGTGGTGGAGTCACCTTCATTGGAGGTGTTCAGGAGGAGACTTGATGGGGTGCTTGGTGCCATGGGTTAGTTGTTTAGGTGGGTTGGATTGGTTGCTGGGTTGGACGTGATGATCTTGAAGGTCTCTTCCAACCTGGTGTATTGTATTGTATTGTATTGTATTGTATTGTATTGTATTGTATTGTATTGTATCAGCAAGTCCAACCGTCAATCAACTAAGCCATGGCACTAAGTGCCTCATCCACTTCCAGGGATGGTGACTCCACCACCTTTCTGGGCAGCACATTTCCCAGGGAAGGTTTAGGCTGGAGGTGAGGAAGAAGTTCTTCCCAGAAAGAGAGATTGGCCATTGGAATGTGCTGCCCAGAAAGGTGGTGGAGTCACCATCCCTGGAAGTGGATGAGGCACTTAGTGCCATGGCTTAGTTGATTGACGGTTGGACTTGCTGATACAATACAATACAATACAATACAATACAATACAATACAATACAATACAATACACCAGGTTGGAAGAGACCTTCAAGATCATCACGTCCAACCCAGCAACCAATCCAACCCACCTAAACAACTAACCCATGGCACCAAGCACCCCATCAAGTCTCCTCCTGAACACCTCCAATGAAGGTGACTCCACCACCTCCACAGGTAGCCCATTCCAATGGGCAATCACTCTCTCTGTTTAGAACTTCTTCCTAACATCCAGCCTAAACCTGCCCTGGTGCAGCCTGAGACTGTGTCCTCTTGCTCTGGTACTGGCTGCCTGGGAGAAGAGACCAACCTATGACTCTATGATTCTGTGATTTTATGATTCGATGACTCTAAGATTCTGTGACTCTATGATTCCATGACTCTATGATTCTATGATTCTCTGGCTCTATGATTCTGGGACTTTTTGATTCTGGGACTCTATGATTCTATGGTTCTCTGGCTCTATGAATCTATGGCTCTATGATTCAGTGACTCTATGATTCTATGATTCTCTGGCTCTATGATTCTGGGACTTTTTGATTCTGGGACTCTATGATTCTATGGTTCTCTGGCTCTATGAATCTATGGCTCTATGATTCAGTGACTCTACGATTCTATGATTCTCTGGCTCTATGATTCTATGGCTCTATGATTCTGGGAGTCTGGGACTCTATGATTCAATGACTCTATGATTCTCTGGCTCTATGATTCTGTGACTCTATGATTCTGTGACTGTGATGATTCTGTGACTCCATGATTCTGTGACTCTATGATGATTCTGTGACTCGATGATTCTGTGACTCTGTGATGATTCTGTGACTATGATTCTCTTTTCAGTCACCAAGTTGCAGCTAAGTCTTCAGAATAAAGCTGGGGAGAAATAACTCCTGACTGCTGTCCTGCTTGTCCAAGGAGTGTGTTCCACAGGAAATAAAAAATTATATGAGGAAGCTGTTGCAGAATGGGATATCCCCAGCTGGGATCTGTGTTGCATACACTGCTTTCTTCTCTTCCTTTGTCTTCTGTCACTTAGGTATCACCCTTCAGTGCTGGGTTGAAAGTTGGAATGGATGACCTTGGAGGTCTCTCCAACCAGATATTTTCTGTGATGAGAAGGAATATTGGGTCGAGGTGGTGTCCCAAACATTCCTATTTCATACAATTCTTTTATTTAGCAGACTTGTAATTTCTGAAAGGTAATACATGATAGTTATTAATTATAAAGAGAAATCTAGGTTCCTTCTTCTGTAAGGATGTGTTCTGTGATGTACAGTTCACTGGAGTCATTATCCAATACACAGATGGATATTTTCTTGTCAGGAGGAAGCTCTTCCCTAAAAAAGATACTTCAGAATAGCACCACAGGGTCACAGGATGTCAGGGACTGGAAGGGACCCAAAGAGATCATTGAGTCCAATCCCCCTGCCAGAGCAGGAGCATACAATCTAGCTCAGGTCACACAGGAACACATCCAAACAGGCCTTGAAACTCTCCAGAAAAGGAGACTCCACAGCCTCTCTGGGCAGCCTGCTCCAGGGATCTGGGACCCTTACAGGAAAGAAATAGCCCCTTGTGTTGAGGTGGAACCTCCTTTGCTGCAGCTTACATCCATTGTTCCTTGTCCTATCCCAGGGAGCAAGTGAGCAGAGCCTGTCCCCTCCCTCCTGACCCCCAGCCCTCAGATATTGATAAACATTGATTAAATCCCCTCTCAGTCTTCTCTTTTCCAGACTAAAATGTCCCAGGTGCCTCAGCCTCTCCTCCCCAGGCAGTGCTCCATTCCCCTAATCATTCTTATTGCCTTCCACTGGACCCTCTCCAGCAGATCCCTGTCCCTCTTGAACTAGGGAGCCCAAAACTGAATGCAGTACTCAAGATGAGGTCTCCCCAGGGCAGAGTAGAAGGGGAGGAGAACCTCCCTGGATCTGCTGGACACACTCTTCTTAATACACCCCAGGATCCTTTTAATTGTCTCTTTCTTTGAATAAATTACTATAAATATTTATCATTCTCTGGTGAAAAATCTATTTCCAGGGGCTTGCTTTATTTCTTTGGCAACACATTGCTCACACAAATATCACTGCCCAGAGTACAGGGGATTTACTCCTGCCTTATCCGAGTGTGTGCAACATGAGAATCAGCTCTGACAATTCCAGTGTGATTTTTTTTCCCCTGAACTATTTCTTCCCAAATAAAGGGCAAGTGAGATTTAATTTCAGGTATGAGCACATTTGAAATAGCCAAACAGCAATGAATAGGCAGCAGTGAAGGCTTCCCCTGTTAAATTATAGCAACAGGCTGGAAAGGAGACCTTGTAAAATGTCACCTACGTGCTCCACATTTTGTGTTTCTCATCAGAGATTTTGTAGCAGAAGGTTTCTACTCATAAGATAAACAAGATTTGTGTTAGAGCAAGATCACAGGATCACAGAATTGTCAGGGTTGGAGAGGACCTCAAGGATCAGCCAGTTCCAACCCCCTGCTATGGGCAGGGACACCTCAGACTACAGCAGGTTGCTCACAGCCACATCCAGCCTGGCTGCAAACACCTCCAGACAGGAGGCTTCCACCACCTCCCTGGGCAGCCTGTGCCAGGCTCTCACCACCCCCATGGGGAACAACTTCTTCCTGACATCCAATCTCAATCTACAAATTTCTACTTTTTTTTTTTTTCCATTTCAATCTGCTCTGCCTTGAAACCTCATGGATTATAGTAGCACAGAAATAACTACAGTGGTATCATGGTACCATAGTATCAGTCAGGGTTGGAAGGGACCACAAGGATCATCTACTTGCAACCCCCTGCCATGGGCAGGGACACCCCACACTAGGTCAGGCTGGCCAGAGCCTCATCCAGCCTGGGCTTAAACATCTCCAGGGATGGGGCCTCAACCACCTCCCTGGAGGTGGTCCCATTCCAGGGCTTCATCACTCGTATGGGGAAGAACTTCCTCCTCACATCCAGTCTGAATCTCCCCACCTCCAGCTTCATTCCATTGCCCCTAGTCCTATCACTACCTGAGAGCCTGAGAAGTCCCTCCCCAGCCTTCTTGCAGACCCCTTCAGATACTGGAAGGCCACAATGAGGTCACCTGGGAGCCTTCTCTTCTCCAGACTGAACAGCCCCAACTCCTTCAGTCTGTCCTCATAGGAGAGGTGCTCCAGCCCTCTGCTCCTCCTCGTGGCCCTTCTCTGGACACCTTCCAGCACCTCCAGATCCCTCTGGGAATAGGGGCTCCAGAACTGGAGGCAGTACTCCAGGTGGGGTCTCAGCAGAGCTGAGTAGAGGGGGAGAATCACCTCCCTTGACCTGCTGGCCACACTTCTCCTGATGCAGCTCAGCATCTGATTGGCTTTCCGGGCTGCAAGTGCACACTGAGAGGTTTGTTTTGTTTCTGTTTGTTATCCAAAGCTGAGTAACTAGAACAGTGGGTATTGTCTGTTGGAAGCAGACTTGGGTTTATACTTTACCATTTGGCATCTGAGGTGCAAGGATAATATATACACATATATATATATGTGTGTGTATGTGCGTGTGTGTTAAAGTGAAACAAGATATGGTCTACTTCCTCTAGCCTAAACACTACTTTTAGACCAAATTCAGGCTGAAGCCTTGTCCCTGGAAACACTCATGATCCGACCTGATGTGGCCCTGGGCAGCCTGGTCTGGTTGGAGGAGCCCCTGCTAACTGCAGGGGGTACTGAAGAAGTTCATGGAAACATAGAATCACAGAATTGTTAGGGCTGGAAGGGACCTCAAGGATCAGCCAGTTCCAACCTCCTTGCTATGGGCAGGGAGACCTTACACTACAGCAGGTTGCCCAGAGCCACATCCAGCCTGGCCTTAAAAACCTCCAGGGATGAAGCTTCCACCACCTCCCTGGGCAACCTGTGCCAGCCTCTCACCACCCTCATGAGGAACAACTTCTTCCTGAGATGATCTTGGAGGGTCCCTTCCATCCCGATGCAATCTGTGAATCTGTGCATGACACGCACAAGAGTTTCAGTTAAGCTCTGGGGTCTTCAAGAACACTGTTATTTTTATATTCCAGGCACACAGGTTTTTGTCCATATGGTGTCTGTCCTTAAATGATTTCAGGGATTGTCACAAAACCTCATAACAGGAAGAAATTTATCAGCATGGCATCTCCATGGCAGCAGTAATTGCTGACACAGTTTGAATGGAGCTCATGGTAAAGCAGGGCCACAAAAATCATCTGTGGTTTGGAGCACCTCTGCTATGAAGATGGGATGAGGGACCAGGGTGTGTTCAGCCTGGAAAAGACGAGGCTTCAGGGACACTTAATAGCAGCCTTCCAGTACCTGAAGGGTGATACAAGAATGATGGAGAGAGACTGATTGCAAAGGCCTGCAGTGAAAGGACATGGGGCAATGGCTTCAAACTAGAGTAGGCTTAGATTGGATGTTAGGAACAAGTTCTTTACCATGAGGGTAGGGGAACACTGGAAGAGAACGCCCAGGAGGGTTGTTGAGGCCTCATCCCTGGAGATATTCAGGGTGAGGCTGGATAGGGTTGTGGGTGACCTGATCTAGTTGAGGCTGCCCCTGTTGACTGCAGGGGGGTTGGACTAGATGATCGTTGGAGATCCCTTCCAACCCAGACCATTCAAGTTTCCATGATTCCCTGATTCTATGATTCCACAATTCCATGATTCTATTGTTCGATGACTCTCAGTTTAGGAAAGATGTTGAGTTGCTGGAAGGTGTCCAGAGAAGGGCAACAAAGCTGGGGAGGGGTCTGGAGCACAGCCCTGTGAGGAGAGGCTGAGGGAGCTGGGGTTGCTTAGCCTGGAGAAGAGGAGACTCAGGGGTGACCTTCTTGCTCTTTCCAACTCCCTGAAGGGAGGTTGTAGCCAGGTGAGGGTTGGTCTCTTCTCCCAGGCACCCAGCACCAGAACAAGAGGACACAGTCTCAGGCTGTGCCAGGGAAGGTTTAGGCTGGATGTTAGGAAGAAGTTCTATACAGAGAGAGTGATTGCCCATTGGAATGGGCTACCTGTGGAGGTGGTGGAGTCACCTTCATTGGAGGTGTTCAGGAGGAGACTTGATGGGGTGCTTGGTGCCATGGTTTAGTTGTTGGGTGGGTTGGATTGGTTGATGGGTTGGACGCGATGATCTTGAAGGTCTCTTTCAACCTGGTGTATTGTATTGTATTGTATTGTATTGTTTTCTTTTCTATTCTATTCTATTCTATTCTATTCTATTCTATTCTATTCTATTCTATTCTATTCTATTCTATTCTATTCTATTCTATTCCATCCTATCCTATCCTATCCTATCCTATCCTATCCTATCCTATCCTATTCCATGTAAATGGAGAAAAAGTCCCTTTGCTGGTTGGGTTTGCTGTGGTCTGTTCCCATGTGTTGGTATAATCTGTGCAATAGTAGACTGAGAGGTCTAAGGCTTTTTTAACATCTTTTAAAATATATATATATATCTTTTGTTCTGCTGGCTGGAAGAGATTCATCACTCCTTTGAAACTTTCAAAGCCACAGCTTTGGAACAATGGATGTGTCCATTTGTTTCTCCCTCGCTGGTTCTTTACATCTATTCTTCAGCTGCCCGGGTAAGCAGGAGCTGCACAGGGCTTGTTCTGGTGTTTTGTGTTGGGCTCAATTACACCACAGGAGGGTTTTTTTTTTCTCCTCTCTCTCTCTTTTTTTTATCAGTGCAACAAAACTAAGGCAGAAAGATAGAGGGGAAAAAAAAAAAAAAGAGATGTTATGGAAGAGAGTGGAAGAATCTTACCCAGCCTTTATTAGTCTGCAGTCCTGCTGTCCTAGCTCAGAACAGGTGATTATAAACCTACCCTTTAGCATTTTGGGAGCAGGATAGCATTCATTCATGTTGTCACCCCAAAAAAAATATAGGAGGAGTTATCATCTTGAAATACAAGTTGGTGATGTTAAATTCCAGGGATTTGGTTTGTTTTGTCTTGTGCTTGAAATAATAATGATGATAATAATAATAATAATAATGATAATGATGATGATCATAATAATAATAATAATAATAATGGCTTCATGACACCAGGACAATTGGTTAGATCTCTGCTAACTACTACCCCCAGGCCATTTTTTTAATGAGGCTTCCAGATGGAAGTACCTTTTCACACACAACCCCTTGGTTCCTAATGCCAACAGGAGAAGGTCCTTTCTTTTTACTCCCTTGTCCACTGATCTATGTCCTGAATCCTCCCTCACTGCTGCTCTGGTGCTCATTAGACCCTTCTGGACCAGCTCAGTTCAGTAAGCCATCAAAAGCGAGCTTGCTTTGTTATTTTTCCTGAGTAGTGGTGGAGGTGCAAATGATGTGGCTGGAACAGAGGTGAGACAAGAGAGCAGGCGAGCCTTTTCTCTTAAGCAGCTGTATTGGTTCAACTTTTCTTATGAAGCCCCATTTTTCGGCAGGGAAACCACCCACTGGCTATGTAGCTATGATCAGTGGGGCAATGGTTTTACACTAGAGCAGGGTAGATGGAGATTAGATATCAGGAAGAAGTTGTATACTTGGAGGGTGGTGTGATGCTGGAACAGGTAGCCAGAGGGGTTCTGGACACCTCATCCCGTGGAGGTGGTGGAGTCACCATCATTGGAGGTGTTCAGGAGGAGACTTGCTGGGGTGCTTGGTGCCATGGGTTAGTTGTTTAGGTGGGTTGGATTGGTTGATGGGTTGGACTTGGTGATCTTGAAGGTCTCTTCCAACCTGGTTTATTCTATTGTATTGGTTTATCCCTGTAAGTTTGAGACAAGGTTGAATGAGGCTTTGAGTAACCTGGTCTAGTGTGAAGTGGCCCTGACCATGGCAGAGGAGTTGGAACTAGGGGATCTTTAAGGTCCCTAAGGATTCAAGCCATCCTGTGATCCTATGACACATTAGAATTACAGAACCATAGAATGTTAGGGCTTGGAAGGTCTCTTCTCCCAGGCAACCAGCACCAGAATGAGAGGACACAGTCTCAAGCTGCGCCAGGGGAAGTTTAGGCTGGAGGTGAGGAGAAAGTTCTTCACAGAGAGAGCAATTGGCCATTGGAATGTGCTGCCCAGGGAGGTGGTGGAGTCAGAGTCCCTGGAAGTGTTCAAGAGGGGATTGGATGTGGCACTTGGTTCCATGGTCTAGTAGTCATGAGGTCTTGGGTGACAGGATGGACTTGATGATCCTTGAGGTCTTTTCCAACCTTGTTGATTCTATGATTCTTTGGAAGGGGCCTCCAGAGATCATTCAGTCCACCCCCCTGCCAAAGCAGGATCACCTGGGAAGCAGGCCACACAGGAGCAGGTCCAGGCTGGCGCTGAAATTCTCCAGAGGAGACTCCACAACCTCTCCGCGCAGCCTGGTCCAGTGCTCCATCACACTCACAATGAAGTTTCTCTTCATGTTGAGGTGGAACTTCCTGTATTCCAGCTTCCATCCATCATTCCTTGTCCTCTTACTGGGTAACACTGAGAAGAGCCTCGCCCCTTCCTCCTGACATCCACTTCCACAGATATTTATAGACATTAATAAGATCCCCTCTCAGCCTTCTCCAGACTAAACAGCCCCAGGTCTCCCAGTCTTTCTTCACAGGAGAGAGGATCAAGTCCCTTAATGATGCTTGTACCTCTCTGTTGGACTCTCCCCAGCAGGTCTCTGACTCTCCTGAATTAGGGAGCTCAAAACTGGACACAGTATTCCAGGAGTGGTCTCACCAGGGCAGATTAGAGGGAAAGGAGAGCCTCCCTAGACCTGCTGGACACACTTTTACTAGTGCACCCCAGCATACCTTTGGCCTTCTGGGCCACAAGGGCACATTGTGTGGCATCACAGAAAGAGGTAATCTCATCATACTTAACAGCTGGTCTGTTTGTCACGTTACAGGGAAGATCCCAGCATCTGCCAGTCTCAGAGCCCCAGGACTATTACTGAAACTGTTTGACAAACTTAATGTTTGCCTCTTTTCCAGTGCCCTGGTGAGGACTTGCACTGACACAGGATGAGAATGTTAAAATTATGAGGTGGTTTACTTTGTTAAAGCTACAGATACAACAGATTCAACATGGCAGGTGATAAATGCACCAACTGCAAGTGATTGTGCTCAAGCACATAAACCTCAGGTAGCATCCAGCACAGGCAGAGGCATAAACCTTTGTGATGGTGCTAGAGTGTCACAGTAATAATAATGCAGCAAAATTTAACCTGAAAGCACTGTTCACAGCACCACAGAATGTTAGGGGCTGGAAGGGACCTCAAAAGATCATCCAGGCCAACCCCCCTGCCAGAGCAGGATCACCTAGAGCAGGTCACACAGGAAAACATCCAGGTGGGTTTTTACTGTTTCCAGAGAGGGAGACTCCACACCCACCCTGGGCAGCCTGTTCCAGTGCTCTGTCATCCTCACAGTGAAAAAAAATCTTCCTCATGTTCACATGGAACTTCCTATGCCTCAACTTCCATCCATTGCCCCTTGTGCTGTCATTGAGCATCACCCAGCAGAGCCTGGCTCCAGCCTCTTGACACTCACCCTTCACATATTTATGAACATCAGTGAGGTCAAAGTCCTTACCAAGATGTCCCTGCCTGGAATGGTGGAAGGGTAGCACAGTCCACTGACCATCCTTATCTCTGCTAAGTCCAGAGGCTTTCAGCCTGCAGAGAGCTGTTCCTCTCATAGATTCTTGTATCCTAACCCCAGCTGTCTCTGCCTTTTTGGGTGATGTTCTTGCTTTTCTAGGGCCCCTCCAGCACTTCACAGTTAATGTCTTCAATAAGAAAATGAAAGAAAAGAATAGAGATTGGTGAAGGATCACAGAATCAGAGAATTGTCAGGGTTGGAAGGGACCTCAAGGCTCAGCCAGTCCCAACCCCCTGCCATGGGCAGGGACACCTCACACTACAGCAGGTTGCTCACAGCGACATCCAGCCTGGCCTTCAAAACCTCCAGGCAGGAGGCTTCCACCCCGTCCCTGGGCAACCTGTGCCAGGCTCTCACCACCCTCATGGGGAACAACTTCTTCCTAACATCCAATCTCAATCTACCCATTTCTATTTCGTTCCATTCCCCCTAGTCCTATCCCTACCTGACAGCCTAGGAAGCCCCTCCCCAGCTTTCTTGTAGCTCCTTTCAGATACTGGAAGGCCACAATTAGGTCACCTCAGATCCTTCTCTTCTGCAGACTGAACAGCTCCAACTCCCTCAGTCTGTCCTCATAGCAGAGATGCTCCAGCCCTCTGCTCATCCTCATGGCCCTTCTCTGGACACCTTCCAGCACCTCCAGATCCTTCCTGTAACAGAGGCTCCAGAAGTGGACACAGTACTCCAGGTGGGATCTCACCAGAGCAGAGTAGAGGGGGAGAATCCCCTCCCTCAACCTGCTGGTTCTGCTTCTCTTGAGGCAGCCCAGGATGTGATTGGCTTTCTGGGCTGCAAGTGCACACTGCTGGCTCCTGTTGACCTTCTCATCCACCATGAGGGTGGCAATGTGGTTGTATTCAGATAGGTTGTTCATCCCAAACTCCACAAAGCTCTCTGTAGTGCTGGGAGGAGGTGGATGTGAATGATACCTTCAATTTTTCACTTTAAAGACAACAAAGAAAGAAAGAAACAGAAGAAGTTCTTCATGTACATGTTGACTATATAGAATTCGTCTGGGCAGGGACTGGCTGGAGAGCAGCCCTGAGGAGAGAGACTTGGGGGTGCTGGGGGAGGAGGAGCTCAACAGGAGCTCTCAGTGTGCACTTGCAGCCCGGAAAGCCAATCAGATCCTGGGCTGCATCAGGAGAAGTGTGGCCAGCAGGGCAAGGGAGGGGATTTTCCCCCTCTGCTCAGCTCTGGGGAGACCCCACTGGGAGTACTGCCTCCAGTTCTGGAGCCCCTATTCCAAGAGGGATCTGGAGGTGCTGGAAGGTGTCCAGAGAAGGGCCATGAGGATGATCAGAGGGCTGGAGCACCTCTCCTATGAGGACAGACTGAAGGAGTTGGGGCTGTTCAGTCTGGAGAAGAGAAGGCTCCCAGGTGACCTCATTGTGGCCTTCCAGTATCTGAAGGGGGCTACAGGAAGGCTGGGGAGGGACTTTTCAGGACATCAGGTAGTGATAGGACTAGGGGGAATGGAATGAAGCTGGAGGTGGGGAGATTCAGGCTGGATGTGAGGAGGAAGTTCTTCCCCATGAGAGTGGTGAAGGCCTGGAATGGGTTGTGCAGGGAGGTGGTTGAGGCCCCATCCCTGGAGGTATTTAAGCCCAGGCTGGATGAGGCTCTGGCCAGCCTGATCTAGTGTGGGGTGTCCCTGCCCATGGCAGGGGGGTTGCAAGTAGATGATCCTTGTGGTCCCTTCCAACCCTGACTGATACTATGATACTATGAATTTATTCACTTCTTGCATTATACTATCATTTTGCAGGCCTTGAGAGAAATGTGGGAGATCAGCATCTTATTGTTTTGAATGTTATAAAAGCATCCAGCAAGGGACAGTGCTTCCCTCACAGAGCCAGAGGGCATGTGCAATGGAAATGCAATTTCTGTTTTAAAGGCAGGGCTTGTGACATGGCAAATTGATTCATACACTTATGGCCAACTCAGGGAGTCAGTGGCAGGAGAAAATTGACTCTCAAGTTCTAGTTTTCTCTTAAGAAATGTATTTGCTTAATTTTTGTTTGCTTTTATTTATTTCTTTGTTCATCATTTGTTCATGAATCTACCTAACTCTCTATGTATTTATTTAGAGCTATATTGACAAGCTAACTGTCACTGGAAAGGAATGATATGAGGAAAGGCTCACATCATCAAAAGTGAGTTATCTGGATCAATACTGACGGTTTTATTGAATACAGAATACAGAATAAACCAGGTTGGAAAAGACCTCAGAGATCATCAGATCCAACCTATCACCCAACACCATCTAATCAACTAAACCATGGCACCAAGTGCCTCATCCAGGCTCTTCCTAAACACCACCAGTGATGGGGACTCCACCATCTCCCTGGGCAGCACATTCCAATGGCCAATCTCTCTTGCTGGGAAGAATTTCTTCTAACATCCAGCCTAAGCCTCCCCTGGCAAAACTTGAGACTCTCATAGGATTTTCTGTCATAGGTTGCCTGGGAGAAGAGACCAACCCCCACCTGGCTACAAACTCCCTTCAGGGAGTTGTAGACAGCAACAAGGTGTGGTGGGGTAGGAAGGTTCCCCCACACACACAAAAGAATTCCACAGCTAACTCAGCCGGAGAAGCAGATGAAAGTTATATTTACAAGCAGATATGGAATACAATGAATATGTACAAAAACATACAATATTTACAATATATACAGAAATATACAGCAATCTTTGTAATACAGGAGACCTTTTCCCAACCCCCTGCGGCCAGGGGGTTCGGCCTGTTCCCCCTTCTCCCTCCCTACCTCCCCTTTTTCCCAAAAGGGTAAGAGAGAAAGAGAAAGGAAGGTAATTAAAAGGGGAAAACTCTGGTAAGCTCAAAGCGAATGCAAGAGTTAGTTTTCTTATCTGGTTAGCAAAGTCGTCCCTAAGTAGCAAGCTGTTGCTTCAGAGAGAGAAAGCAGGCCAGCTCACAGTACAGGGAGAAGAAAAAGACTGCCCAGACTGACAGACTAAGCTAAAAGTTACAGCTGCATTCTACCAATGAAATTGGTGTAGCATATCTTTTTTCTGTTATAATCCCAAAACATTCAGCCAGAGTGTTCAGAAAGTGTCCTTTTCTTAAAGGCACAGCCTAAACCGCTCACATAAGGTTTCCCCCGAGCCTCCTCTTCTGCAGGCTAAACAACCCCAGCTCCCTCAGCCTCTCCTCACGGGGCTGTGCTCCAGACCCTCCCCAGCTTTCTTGCCCTTCTCTGGACACCTTCCAGCATCTCAACATCTTTCCCAAACTGAGGGGCCCAGAACTGGACACAGGACTCAAGGTGTAGCCTAACCAGTGCTGAGTCCAGGGCAGAATGACTTTCCTGCTCTTGCTGGCCATGCAGTTCCTGATGCAGGAAAGGAAGCCATTGGCCTTCTTGGCCACCTGGGTACACTGCTGGCTCATCTTCAGCCTACTCTCAACCACTGTCCCCAGGTCCCTCTCTGCCTGGCTGCTCTCCAGCCACTCTGACCCCAGCCTGTAGCACTGCATGGGGCTGTTGTGGCCAATGTGCAGAACCCGGCACTTGGATGTGTTCAGTCTCCTGCCCCTGGACTCTGCCCATCTGTCCAGCCTGGCAAAGTCCCTCTGCAGAGCTCTCCTACCCTCTAACAGATCAACTCCTGCTCCCAACTGAAGTACTGCAGTGTCAGAATGCTTATTATTATGGAAAGATTTTCTACTCTTAAGTCAATCTTTTTTTTTCAAATCTTAGCTATGATTAACATTTCAATGCAGGCAAGGTTGCTAAATCTAGAAGGACAGAGGCATGCTGGGCAAAAAGCTGCTTTCCTTTCTAGCTACCAGCCACGTGGCAGTCGTCAGAATGACATCACAGGGATGGCAAGTGAAGAAGTTCCATCCCTTGCACATCATTAGCTCGGTAATAGCTTGCTTTAAAGATGCCTTTAAGAAGCAGTTAATTTAATGTCCCATCAAGCACTGTCCATCAGTGTGTCCTTGATCAGTGGAAAAAGTGGGTTTCTTGTGCATAGAGTGAACCAAACAAAAGGCAGTCCAGATTCCACCTTTCAAAGATGAGTAGTGTGACAGCAGCAATCATTATCTCGTCCACATTGATCTGTCTGCTGGCAAAGACTTCCTATTAAGTTCTGGAGAGAGGCTAGCAGCTGCCGTGGGTATGAAGCTCTCCCTGAGAGTTGGGCAATGAAATAAGCTAAGGAAAAAAAAACCCAACAAATCCCTGGTTTCAAAAAGAATTAAATGTGCTCTTGAAAGCCTGGAGGGTTTTGTTGCTTGCTCAGGGTGGACACTGTGTTATGCCAGAGATGTCCTGCACATCCTCAGCCTGCACAGGGAGATGATGACAGCAGAGAAATAGAGGCCATAAAGAATTGAAAGCACTGCTGATCCAGGCATTAATTTATTTTAATTTTATATCTATATATATATTAACCTTCAAACCAAATGTAACTGTATAGCTGCACAGAACACCACTAATGAAATGCAGCCACCTCTGGGATGGAAGCTCTCAGTTGGCTGATGGGCACAGCACGCCGCCAGAAAGTAAAGGGAGGGAAAATGCAGTTTTAGTCCATCATGGAAAGCCCCTGCTGCTGAGGAAAGTGCAATGGCATCTTTAGGAGCCAAGCCACTCTCAAAATAGGATAAATTGGGAGTAGCTATGAGAAATTCAATGGAATAATTATAGTGGTGAGAGAAAGAAATCAGGCAGTTACATCCATCAAGAGCTGATAAGGCTCCTCTTCTGCCCACTGCCATTTCCTGCACTCAGTTGTCATTTGCTAGCAACAAGCAACCCAAAGAAGAGCCCTTCCCAGGCTGCAAGATTATTGTGTGTCTACATCAAACAACAGGACACACTGCACAGATTCTTAATCCAAATAAAGACCAAAATTGCTGAAATCCCACAGAATACAATGCAGACTTGTATGCTAGCTTGACTCCAGAAGGAACATAATCATATTGAATCAGCACTATGAAGAAGTTATTAAGCACTGAGCCTGGGAGATACTTATTAGTTTGATTGCAGCTCATGCTTCCCTGCTGTGCTGCACCTGGACTCAAGCTGGCTCAGACTTGGCTGTTTAGCTTCAAAACATAAAAATCATCATTATGTTCCCTAGTATGGGTGAGGTGTTTTCACTAGTGAGTGGGTCTTAGATATTAGATGCTGCAATGACTTCAGTATTCTGCTGATAGCTGAAGTGAACTCTTCTTTGTTGACTTTTATCTTGGGGGGTAGTGAATCCAGTAGCTGATTCTGGGTGAGCCTGAAGCAGCTCCCTCTCTGCTGACCCAACAAGCAGAAAGGCTGAGGAGGTACTCCCAGGGAGAATACAACACAAACTCCCCTATACAAGCACTCATCTACATGGCTGTCCACTTTGGACTTCACAGGCACACAAACAAAACCAGCAGCAGTGGCTTCCTCCTGTTCCTATCTGTGGCTGATGAGGATAAAGGTCCTGTAGTAAGAGATACACCTATGTGCCTATATACATATGTACAGTGTGGATGCCTCTGGCAGTTGGGCTTGGACACAGCCTTCTCATGAGTTACCCTTGGATCTGAATTGCCCCAGTTACTGGGATCTGGATACATGAGCCCCTGGGCCACAGTCTCACTCACAGGCACACTCAGACTCAAGCATAAACCACACTGTCCCATATGCTGGTCCTGAATCAGTTGTCTCAGTCCTAGAGAGAGAGGGAGAGAGGCACACACACATGCAGACACACACAGAGGTCTCACACCTAAAGTTCTCCGGACCTCAAGATCTTTCCAGAGAGGAACAGGGCAACCGGAATTCCTGAAGTCCCCTAACATCCAGCTCCTCCTGTGCTCTTGCCCTTAGAGACACACTCACCCCCCACCCAGAATCTTATGCTCAGAGAATGGCTGAGGCTGGAAGAAACCCTTAAAGGTCATGTGGGGCAGCTCTTCTGCTCAAGCAAGGCCATCCAGAGCTGGCTGCTCAGCATCATGTCCACTTGCTCTCTGAATATTCCTAAGGGCAATCTGTGCCAGCGCTCAGTCACCCTCAGAGTGAGAAACTCGTTCCTGATACGCAGATGCCAACTCCTGAGTTTCAGTTTGTGCCTGTTACATCTGGTTCTGTTACTGGGTGTGATTGAGGACTGGCTCCATCCTGTTTGCTCCCTTCCTTCATGTATTTATAGTTAACACATCTAAGTGCTGAGTTCTACACTTTGGCCACAGCAACCCCATGCAGTGCTACAGGCTGGGGTCTGATTGGCTGGAGAGCAGCCAGGCAGAGAGGGACCTGGGGATCATGATTGAGAGTAGGCTGAAGATGAGCCAGCAGTGTGCCCAGGTGGCCAAGGTGGCCAATGGCTTCCTTTCCTGCATCAGGAACTGTATGGCCAGCAAGAGCAGGAAAGTCATTCTGCCCTGGACTCAGCACTGGTTAGGCCACACCTTGAGTCCTGTGTCCAGTTCTGAGCTCCTCAGTTTAGGAAAGATGATGAGATGCTGGAAGGTGTCCAGAGAAGGGCAAGAAAGCTGGGGAGGGGTCTGGAGCACAGCCCCGTGAGGAGAGGCTGAGGGAGCTGGGGTTGTTTAGCCTGGAGAAGAGGAGGCTCAGGGAGACCTTCTTGCTCTCTCCAACTCCCTGAAGGGAGGTTGTAGCCAGGTGGGGGTTGGTCTCTTCTCCCAGGCACCCAGCAGCAGAACAAGAGGACACAGTCTCAAACTGTGCCAGGGCAGATTTAGGCTGGAGATGAGGAAGAAATTCTACACAGAGAGCTTGGCCATTGGAATGTGCTGCCCAGGGAGGTGGTGGAGTCTCAATCACTGGAGGTGTTTAAGAGGAGACTGGATGAGGCACGTAGTGCCATGGTTTAGTTGATTAGATGGTGTTGGGTGATAGGTTGGATCTGATGGTCTCTGAGGTCTTTTCCAACCTGTTTGATTTAATTTATTTTATTTTATTTTATTTTATTTTATTTTATTTTATTTTATTTTATTTTATTTTATTTTATTTTATTTTATTTTATTCTATTCTATTCTATTCTATTCTATTCTATTCTATTCTATTCTATTCTATTCTATTCTATTCTATTCTACTCTACTCTACTCTACTCTACTCTTATTCTACTCTACTATTCTATTCTATTCTATTCTATTCTATTCTATTCTATTCTATTCTATTCTATTCTATTCCATTCTATTCTATTCCATTCCATATACATTAATAAGTTTCCCATGAGCCATCTCCAGCCTGAGCATTCCCACCTCCCTCATCCCATCCTCAAAGTCCTCAGCCTCCTTAGTTTTGTTTTGTTGAAATCAGTGCAGTTTTGCAGCCTTACAGCCCCTGAGATCCTAATCAGGAGAAGTTATGAATTTTGATGTGGGGTTTTTCTCTGGACAGAATTGATTTGTGAAAACTGAAAACAGAGAAGGATCAAAACCAGTCATGCTTTGTCTTAGGGAAATTATCAAACCATCACACTCACACAATTCCAACACAAGATCTGAGGCATCAGTTTTTTTTCCTAGATTGCCTAGATTTTGACTTCATAGGCTGGTGGAAAAAAATCTGAAGCTCAAAAGGATTCCCAAATCATAGTAAACAGACTTTATGCTCAGCTATTGATAAATGGCAATCCTGGAAGGAACAGAGGATGTTGAATAGCAAAGCACAGGGGAGTTAGAATATATATTTATTTATTTTTACTATTTTTCCCCAGTAGTTATGAATCCACAAAGAGAGACACACATCAAATTCAAGTCAGCCAAAGTCAGCAGAAAGAATCAACCTTAATACATTCAGGATCAGACCCATGATGCTTAGATGATGTTGATAAAAGAGGCCTAAGATGGCAATACGTTATCTTCATCTTATTTATGAGGACAAGGCCAATGGCATCCTGGCCTGGATCAGGAACAGTGTGGCCAGCAGGAGCAGGGAGGTCATTCTGCCCCTGTACACTGCACTGGTTAGGCCACACCTTGAGTCCTGTGTCCAGTTCTGGGCCCCTCAGTTTAGGAAAGATGTTGACTTGCTAGAGCGTGTCCAGAGAAAGGCAACAAGGTTGGTGAAGGGGCTTGGAACACAGCCCTGTGAGGAGAGGCTGAGGGAGCTGGGGTGGCTTAGCCTGGAGAAGAGGAGGCTCAGGTAAGACCTTATTGCTGTCTACAACTGCCATGGGCAGGCACACCTCATACCAGAGCTGGTTGCTCACAGCCACATCCAGCCTGGCTGCAGACACGTCCAGGGATGAGGCTTCCACCACCTCCCTGGGCAACCTGTGCCAGTCTCTCACTACCTTCATGGGGAAGAACTTCTTCCTAACATCCTATCTGAATCTACCCATTTCTAGTTTTGCTCAATTCCCCCAGTCCTATCACTCCCTGACACCCTAAAAGTCTCTCCCCAGATTTCTTGTAGCCCCCTTCAGATATTGGAAGGCCACAATGAGGTCTCCTCAGAGCCTTCTCTTCTGCAGACTGAATAACCCCAACTCCTTCAGTCTGTCCTCACAGGAGAGGTGCTCCAGCCCTCTGCTCATCCTCGTGGCCCTTCTCTGGACACCTTCCAGCACCTCCAGATCCCTCTTGGAATAGGGGCTCTAGCACTGGACACAGTACTCCAGGTGAGGTCTCACCAGGGCTGAGTATAGGGGAAGAATCACCTCCCTTGACCTGCTGGCTATGCCAGATCTTCTATTAGACCACTTCTAGGCCTGCTTTGAAATGCAATTCACATAAACAGAAAGTCTGTGCCCTAACAATTTCATATTGTTACTCTTATTCCCTTTAACTTCTCAATTTCAGCATAGTCACGGAAAAGACAGGCTTCAATCAGGAGAGATTGACTGCAGAGCTTTCATTAAAGAAGTCTTCTCCCTGTAGACACAGAGATTTCTGATGGCAGGAGAGAAAATTAAGAAACCCCATCAATTAAGATCATAGAATGGGTTGGGTTAGGAAGGGCCTTGAAAGGTCATCAAGTCCCAAGCTCTCTGTGATGGGTAGGGATATCTTCAACTAGATGAGATTCCATACAGCCCCTTCCAAAGGGCATTTGCTGCCTTTCTGAGCAGCCTGGGCCACTCATTGCACAAAACCTCTTTCTTACATCCAGTCTAAAACTCCTTTCTTTTAGTTTAAAGCCATCACCCTTAGTCCTATCACAACAGGCCCTGTTAAAAAGCTTGTCCTCATTGTGGCCTTCCAGTATCTGAAGGGGGCCTACAAGAAGGCTGGGGAGGAACTTCTCAGGCTATCAGGTAGTGATAGGACTAGGGGCAATGGAATGAAGCTGGAAATAGGGTGATTCAGGCTGGATGTGAGGAAGAAGTTCTTCCCCATGAGAGTGGTGAAGCCCTAGAATGGGTTGTCCAGGGAGGTGGTTGAGGCCCCATCCCTGGAGGTGTTTAAGCCCAGGCTGGATGAGGCTGTGGCCAGCCTGATCTAGTGTGGGGTGTCCCTGCCCATGGCAGGGGGTTGGAACTAGATGATCCTTGTTTTCCCTTCCAACCCTGACTGATACTATGATACTATGATCTTTCTTATGGTCCCCCTTTAAGTACTGAGATGCCACAATGAGGGCTTCCCAGAGCCTTCTCTTCTCCAGGCTGAGTCTACCCTCATCTTTCGTATGGACCTCCTTTAAGTACTAAGACGATGCAATGAGGTTACCTCAGAGCCTCTCTCAACTTTTCCTCATAACAGAAGTGTTCTATCTTTATTATCATCCCAGGCAGCCACCACCAGAACAAGAGGACATAGTCTCAAACTGTGCCAGGGGAAGTTTAGCCTAGAGGTGAGGAGAAAGTTCTTCTCAGAGATAGTTGTTAGCCATTGGAATGTGCTGCCCAGGGAGGAGGTGGAGTCACCATCCCTGGAGGTGTTCAAGAGGGGATTGGACGTGGCACTTCTTGGTGCCATGGTTTAGTAGTCATGAGGTGTTGGATGACAGGTTGGACTTGATGATCTTTGAGGTCTCTTCCAACCTTATTGATTCTATGATTCTATGAAAAAAAAACCCACAATAGGTTGTGACAAAGTTCAGATGAGCTGTGCTTGAGCCCCTGCACTGCTCCTGTCCCGGGCATGAGGCACTCCAGATGCAAACCCCAGGAGTGTACCCAGACATCTGTTGGAATTGCCCACCTGTTGGGGCAGAAAAGAATATTCCCTGCCTGAAATGTCCAGCTCCTTTGTCAGTGCTTTCCTCTGAGGCGCTCCTTTGTTCAAAAGAAGGTTTATTGGTGTTTATTGCAGTCCAAGAATGTTCTGTTCATTAGTAAACAGGGATCTGAAAGGTTGAAACACTCTCCAGGCTCCCTGCCAGCCGGTAACTGTGGGTGGAAAAGGTAGATAGGATCAAAAAGTAAACAATGCTTCAGCCCACTGAGAGAGATGCTTGAAGGTTGGTAATAAAGACAGTTGGATTATATCCTGCCTTTTCTTCAGGGAGGGAGTACTGCAGAGTTTCCTGTTGATTACTTCTCTAAATCTTTTGCTTTCATGTTCAGTCTTGACACAGGCTTTACTAGCTGCTCTGCTGCTCCTTCCAGTAGGAAGTTTTCATATTGATGAAGAAAAGCACGAAATTCTCAGGTAACAGAAATCACAGAATGGCCTGGGTTGGAAGGGGCCTCCAAAGGTCATCTAGACCAACACCTCCTGCAGTAAACAGGAGGATCCTCAACTAGATCAGAGCCCTGTCAAGCCTCACCTTGAATATCTCCAGGGATGGGGCCCCAACCACCTCCCTAGGCAACCTGTTCCAGTGTTTTACCACCCTCGTGGTGCAGAACTTGTTCTTAACACCCACCTTAAATCGGCTCAGAATCATAGAATCATAGAATCAATAAGGATGGGAAAGACCTCAGAGATCATCAGATCCAACCTGCCACCCAACACCTCATGACTACTAAACCATGGCACCAAGTGCCACATCCAATCCCCTCTTGAACACCTCCAGGGATGGGGACTTCACCACCTCCCTGGGCAGTACATTCCAATGGCTAACAACTATCTCTGAGAAGAACATTCTCCTCACCTCCAGCCTAAACCTCCCCTGGTGCATCTTGAGACTGTGTCCTCTTGTTCTGGTGCCGGTTGCCTGGGAGAAGAGACCAACCCCCATCTGGCTACAACCTCCCTTCAGGTAGTTTTAGAGAGCAATAAGGTCTCCCTGAGCCTCCTCTTCTCCAGGCTAAACAATCCCAGCTCCCTCTGCTTTAGTTTGAAGGCGCTGCCTCTAGTCCTATCAGTGCAGACCTTCATAAAAAGTCTCTCTGCAGCCTTCTTGTCAGCCCCCTTCAGGTACTGCAAGGCTGCTATTGGGTCTCCCTGGAACTTTCCCTCTCCCAGGCTGAACCCCCCCACAGCTCTCTCAGCAGAACTTGGCATCTTTGTTTTCTGAGCAAGATCTGGGTTCACCTCTTACGCCATGTGTTTATATCCTCTGATATGAGCCCTGCAGAAGAATACAGAAAGAGTTGTCCAGAGGAAGGATGTTGAGGTGAAAAGTCCTTACCTTGAAGATCTCCAACAGAAAGACTCTATGGGCAGCAGTGCTTTTGGGACTGATGAAGACATTTTCTTCTCATCCAGAGAAACCTCATTTCAAAGCTGCACAGTTCACAGAGGATTTCAGTAGAATTAATTTAGGCTCACTGCATCAAAACAATTTACAGTACACTCCACTCCTCAAGGTGATGTAGAAGGAAAATATTGAAACATAAATAATATTCTTATCCTGGAGTCATTGTATTGGTCCTGGAAAGGTCACTTGAGTAAATTCAAGCATTCAATCAATAACTCTGTAAATGTACCAGCAGATAGGGAAGCTGAATGTTAGCTATAATTGGAATTTGCTTATGCATTCCAAATAATTTGATTTTCATTTCCATGACATTTGAGATGCTTTTTCACCATTACAGGATCACAGGACCACAGGATGTTAGGGGTTGAAAGGGACCTCTGAAGATCATCGAGTCCAAGCCCTCTGCCTGAGCAGGACCATAGAATCCAGCACAGGTCACACAGGAACACATCCAGAGGGGTCTTGAGAGTCTCCAGAGAAGAAGACTCCACAACCTCTCTGGGCAGCCTGTTCCAGTCCCTCACAGTGAAGAAGTTCCTCCTTGTGTTGAGGTGGAACCTCCTGTGCTGCAGCTTACATCCATTGCTACTTGTCCTATCCCAGGGTACGACTGAGCAGAGCCTGTCCCCTCTCTCTTGACACCCAGCCCTCAGATATTTATAAACATTGATTAGATCCCCTCCCAGTCTTCTGTTCTCCAGACCAAAAAGCTGCAGGGCTTTCAGCATCTCCTCATAGGGCTCATGCTCCAGGCCTTTAATCATCCTGCTTGCCCTCCCTTGGACTCTCTCCAGCAGATCCCTGTCCCTCTTGAACTAGGGAGCCCAGAACTGGTTGCAATATTCCAGGGGAGGTCTCACCAGGGCAGAGTAGAGTGGGAGGAGAACCTCCCTGGATCTGCTGGATCCTCCTCTTAATGGACCCCAGGACCCCGTTGGCCTTCCTGGCCACCAGGGCACATTGCTGACCCATGCAGAACTTCTCCACCAGGACTCCCAAGTTCCTCTCCACAGGGCTGCTCTCCAGCCGATCACCTCCCAGCCTGTACTGGTACAGTTTGTTATTCCTTCCCAGATGAAGGACTCTGCACTTGTCCTTGTTGAACCTCATTAAGCTTTTCTTAGCCCAGCTCTCAGTCTGTCCAAATCTCACTGAATGGAATATCCAAGTTGTGCTGTCACTGTGCTCTAGATTGAAGGTGACCTTCATTATTGGGACTGAACTTCTTTATAAAGGAATGCAATTAAAGAGATTTTTCCTTGTTCCAACCTACTTTCAAGCACAGGACCTGCTGAAATATGCAGTGTGATTTCCAGCAACCTTATGCTATGTGGGGGAAAAGTAATCTGCATCAAGGGAAGCATAGCCAGCAGGTCAAGGGAGGTGATTCTCCCCCTCTATTCTGCTCTGGTGAGATCCCACCTGGAGTACTGCCTCCAGCTCTGGAGCTTCTATTACAGGAAGGATCTGGAGGTGCTGGAAGGTGTCCAGAGAAGGGCCAGGAGGAGGAGCAGAGGGCTGGAGCTGCTCTGCTATGAGGACAGACTGAGGGAGTTGGGGCTGTTCAGTCTGGAGAAGAGAAGGCTCTGAGGAGACCTCATTGTGGCCTTCCAGCACCTGAAAGGGGCTAGAAGAAAGCTGGGGAGGGACTTTTAGGGTGTCAGGGAGTGATAGGACTAGGGGGAATGAAGCAAAACTTGAAAAGGGTAGATTGAGATTGGATGTTAGGAAGTTGTTCCCCATGAGGGCAGTGAGAGACTGGCACAGGTTGCCCAGGGAGGTGGTGGAAGCCTCATCTCTGGAGGATTCTAAGGCCAAGCTGGATGTGGCTCTGGGCAACCAGCTGTAGTGTGAGGTGTCCCTGCCCATGGCAGGGGGTTGGAATTGGCTGATCCTTGAGGTCCCTTCCAACCCTCACAATTCTGTGATTCTATGATTTCCAGAGACCCTGCAGGGCTGCCTCCCAGAGAATAATTGCCTTGAGACTGCACACAGATTTGAGAACAAAACATTGAATGTCATTACTTTAGACATTACAGTTTCACAGAATCATAGTCTGGGTTGGAAGGGGCCTGCAGAGGTTATCTAAACCAACCCCCACTGAATGCAAGAAGGAATGCAAAGTGTAGAAAAATCTACAACCCAGGAAGTTATCAACACAAGTCCTATGAAGAGAGGCTGAGGGAGCTGGGGTTGCTTAGCCTGGAGAAGAGGAGGCTCAGGGATGACCTTATTGCTCTCTCCAACTCCCTGAAGGGAGGTTGTGGACAGGCAGAGGTTGGTCTCTTCTCCCAGGCAGCCAGCACCAGAACAAGAGGACACAGTCTCAAGCTGCACCAGGGGAGGTTTAGGCTGGGTGTTAGGAAGAAGTTCTATACAGTGAGAGTGATTGCCCATTGGAGTGGACTGCCCGGGGAGGTGGTGGAGTCACCATCAATGCTGGGCCCCATGCTCTTCAACATCTTTATTGATGATCTGGATGAGGGCATCGAGTCCATCATCAGTAAGTTTGGGGACAACACCAAGCTGGGGGCAGGAATTGATCTGCTGGAGGGTTGAGAGGCTTTGCAGAGGGACCTCGACAGGCTGGACAGATGGGCAGAGTCCAAGGGCAGGAGGCTGAACACATCCAAGTGCCGGGTTCTGCACATTGGCCACAGCAACCCCAGGCAGTGCTACAGGCTGGGGTCAGAGTGGCTGGAGAGCAGCCAGGCAGAGAGGGACCTGGGGGTACTGCTCACAGCCACATCCAGCCTGGCTGCAAAAACCTCCAGGGAGGAGGCTTCCACCACCTCCCTGGGCTACGTGTGCCAATATCTCACCACCCTCATGGGGAAGAACTTTTTCCTAACATCCAATCTGAATCTCCCCACATATAGATGTTTTTCTTTTCTATTCCCCCTAATCTTAGGGGGACTGGGAAAAAAAATTGGAAACCTTTTCACAGTCCATTTTGTAGCATGGAGAGCATGGACAGAGGTTTGTCAGCCTTTGCTTGGGGCTTCCTATGGCCTCACCTGCCATAAGGAACAGAAGATCTTCAGACAGCCTATGGGCAGGAACACCTCACACTACATCATGTTGCCCAGAGCAACATCCAGCCTGGCTGCAAAAACCTCAAAGGGAGGGAGGCTTCCACCACCTCCCTGGGAACTTGTTCCAGTCTCTCACCTCCCTAGTGGGGAAGAACTTCTTCCTAACACTCAATCTGCACCTCCCCATGTATAGATGTGCTTTTTCCTCATTTCCCCTAATCTTAGGGGGAAGGTGGAAAAAACATTGGAAGCTGCTATAGATGACTCCAGGCAAAAGTTTTTGGTAACAGTTTTAATGCCACTAAAAGATGTTAAAAAGGTAATAAAAGGCAATGAAAGAATTAAAAGGCAAGCAAAGCAGCGCTGGGCTTGAGAGGGGACAAAGCTCCACCTCCACAGCAGCTTCACAATAGCTTTCTTCATCTCATAGAGTTACATCATCTACATAAACAAACTTACGCTAAATAGAAGGCAGGCTTATGCTAATGAGGCTTAGTATAGGTGGGCAGATCCCTGCTCCCGTGCACTCTGTGTGCTAAGGGTCAAAGTCCCCTGTGATTCGTCCCCTTTGCTCTTGTGAGACCCCACCTCAGACACTGCACCCAGTTCTGGTGTCCCTATCATAGGAAGGACACAGAACTTCTGGAGTGAGTCCAGAAGGCCACAAAGATGATCCAAGGGCTGGAGCTATGAAGATGGACTGAGGGAGTTGGGTTTTTCAGCCTGGAGAAGAGAAGACTCCGGGGAACCTTAGGGCTGCCTTCCAATACCTGAAAGGAGCCTACAGGAAAGCTGGAGAGAGACTTACCATAAGGGTGTCTAGAGACAGAAAAAGTGGGAATGGTTTTAAACTGATGGATACAGGGTTTAGACTGGAATCTTAGGAAGAAGTTCAGTACGAGGTTGGTGGGACTGTGGAATAGGCTGCCCAGAATGGTTGTGGATGCCACCTTCCTGGAGATGTGTAAGGCAAAGCCTGAGGCTTTGAGCAAACAAGTCTAGATGGGGGAATCCCTGCCCATGGCAGGGAGGTTGGTCTAGATGATCTGTGAGGTGTCAGAATCACAGAACTCCAGGGGCTGGAAGGGGCCTCAAAAGCTCATCCAGTCCAACCCCCCTGCCAGAGCAGGATCACCTATACCAGGAACACATCCAGGCGACTTTGGATCATCTCCAGAGGGGAGACTCCACAACCCCCCTGGGCAGCCTGTTCCAGCGCTGTCACCCTCACAGGGCAAAAATTTTCCTCCTGTTTCCATGGCACTTCCTATGCCTCAGCTTCCACCACTGCCTCTTGTGCTGTCACTGGGCATCACCCAGCAGAGCCTGGCTCCAGCCTCTGGGCACTCACCCTTTGCATATTCATAGACATTGATGAGGTCACCTCTCAGTCTCCTCTAAGCTAGAGAGCCCTCAGCTCCCTCAGTCTCCCTTCCAACCTAAGCCATTCCATGATTCTATTCAAAGACATCTGCTCTGCAGTGGTGCAAAACATTATTTCAAAGATGGAAAAGTGAAATCACTTTACCAAGTAACTGCACTGATTTCTGTATTATTTCAAGCAGTGTGCAGCACAGGTGTGAATTGTGTGTAGGCTGAGTTTTGCTTCGAATGGAAAAGGCTTCCTGCCAAACTTCCAACTTTGCACTTTTTGATATATTAAGAGCATGAAAACTCATTTTTATAGGAGTTACCATCAGTAAGTTGGCAGACAACAGCAAGGTGGGGGCAGGTGTTGTCCTGGGAGCAGGCTTGTCCAATATCTTTGTGGGTACCATGGACAGTGGCATCGAGTGCACCCTCAGCAAGGTTGCTGATGACACCAAGCTGTGTGGTGCAGCAGACAGGCTGGAGGGAAGGGATGCCATCCAGAGGGACCTGGACAGGCTGGAGAGGTGGGCACAAGCCAACCTCATGAGCTTCAACAAGACCAAGGGCAGGGTCCTGCAGCTGGGTCGAGGCAATCCCAGGCACAAATCCAGGCTGGGCAGGGACTGGCTGGAAAGCAGCCCTGAGGAGAGAGACTTGGGGGTGCTGGTGGAGGAGAAGCTCAACAGGAGCTCTCAATGTGCACTTGCAGCCCAGAAAGCCAATCAGATCCTGGGCTGCATCAGGAGAAGTGTGACCAGCAGGTCAAGGGAGGTGATTCTCCCCCTCTACTCAGCTCTGCTGAGACCCCACCTGGAGTACTGCCTCCAGTTCTGGAGCCCCTATTCCAAGAGGGATCTGGAGGTGCTGGAAGGTGTCCAGAGAAGGGCCACGAGGATGAGCAGAGGGCTGGAGCACCTCTCCTATGAGGACAGACTGAAGGAGTTGGGGCTGTTCAGTCTGGAGAAGAGAAGGCTCCCAGGTGACCTCATTGTGGCCTTCCAGTGTCTGAAGGGGGCCTACAAGAAGGCTGGGGAGGGACTTCTCAGGCTCTCAGGTAGTGATAGGACTAGGGGCAATGGAATGAAGCTGGAGGTGGGGAGATTCAGGCTAGATGTGAGAAGGAAGTTCTTCCCCACGAGAGTGGTGAAGCCCTGGAATGGGTTGTCCAGGGAGGTGGTTGAGGCCCCATCCCTGGAGGTCATAGAATCATAGAATCAGTCAGGGTTGGAAGGGACCACAAGGATCATCTAGTTCCAACCCCCTGCCATGGGCAGGGACACCCTACACTAGATCACGCTGGCCAGAGCCTCGTCCAGCCTGGTCTTAAACACCTCCAGGGACTGGGCTTCAACCACCTCCCTGGACAACCCATTCCAGGGCTTCACCACTCTCATGGTAAAGAACTTCTTCCTCACATCCAGCCTGAATCTCCCCATTTCCAGCTTCATTCCACTCCCCCTAGTCCTATCACTACCTGAGATCCTGAGAAGTCCCTCCCCAGCCTTCCTGTAGGCCCCCTTCAGATACTGGAAAGCCACAATGAGGTCACCTGGGAGCCTTCTCTTCTCCAGACTGAACAGCCCCAACTCCTTCAGTCTGTCCTCATAGGAGAGGTGCTCCAGCCCTCTGCTCATCCTCGTGGCCCTTCTCTGGACACGCTCCAGCACGTCCACATCTCTCCTGTAATATGGGCTCCAGAACTGGACGCAGTACTCCAGGTGGGGTCTCAGCAGAGCTGAGTAGAGGGGGAGAAGCACCTCCCTTGACCTGCTGGTCACACTTCTCCTGATGCAGCCCAGGATCTGATTGGCTTTCCGGGCTGCAAGCGCACATTGAGAGCTCATGTCGAGCTTCTCATCCACCAGCACCCCCAAGTCTCTCTCCTCAGGGCTGCTCTCCAGCCAGTCACTGCCCAGCCTGTATTTGTGCCTGGGATTGCCTCGACCCAGGTGTTTAAGCCCAGGCTGGATGAGGCTCTGGCCAGCCTGATGTAGTGTGGGGTATCCCTGCCCATGGCAGGGGGTTTGCACTAGATGATCCTTGTGGTCTCTTCCAACCCTGACTGATACTATGGTACTATTATCTGTTAGAGGCTAGAAGGGCTCTGCAGAGGGACCTTGACAGGCTGGACAGATGGGCAGAGTCCAGCATGATGGCATTCAACAAGTCCAAGTGCCTTATGTACACACAAACTGCTATGTAAACATGAAAAGATCAGGAGGCTTTCAGAACTTTCCAGAAGGCCAGTTACATCTTGCCTGCACCAAAAGCTGCATTGCCAGCAGATCAAGAGAGGTGATTCTGCCACTTCGCTCTGGTACTGCATCCAGCTCTGGAACCTTCAATACAGGAAGGACATGGACCTGATGGAGAGAGTCTGGAGGAGGGACACAAAGATGATCAGCTGTTGGCGCACCTCTGCTCTTAGGACAGGCTGAGGTAGATGGGCTTGTTCAGCCTGGAAAAGAGGAGGCTTCAGGGAGATCTTCCAGTATCTGAAGGGGGGCGTGCGTGTGCGTGTGCTGAAAGAAGGCTGCAGGGACTGTTTGCAAAGGCCTGCAGTGATAAGAAGAGGGGCAATGGCTTCCGACTGGAGAAGAGCAGATTTAGATTGGATGTTAGGAACAAGTTCTTTACCAGGAGGGTAGTGGAATGCTAGGACAGGTTGTCTTGGGAGTTAGTTGAGGGCTTATCCCTGGAGATATTCAAGGTGATGCTCAACAGGGCTCTGGGCAGCCTGATCTGGTTGAGGATGCCCCTGCTGATTGCAGAGGCTGATTCTCTCCACAGCTACCTGAAGAGAGGTTGTAGCCAGGCAGGGACTGGTCTCTTCTCCCAGGCAACCAGCACCAGAACAAGAGGACACAGTCTCAAGCTGCGCCAGGGGAGGTTCAGACTGGCTGTTAGGAAGAAATTCTTCCCAGAAGGAGAGATTGGCCATTGGAATGTGCTGCCCGGGGAGGTGGTGGAGTCACCATCCCTGGAGGTGTTTAGGAGGAGACTGCATGGGGCACTTGGTTGCATTGTTTAGTTGATTAGGTGGTGTTGGATAGTAGGTTGGACATGATGATCTTGAAGGTCCAACCTGGTTTACGCCTATTCCCTTCCTTCCCTTCCCTTCCCTTCCCTTCCCTTCCCTTCCCTTCCCTTCCCTTCCCTTCCCTTCCCTTCCCTTCCCTTCCCTTCCCTTCCCTTCCCTTCCTTCCCTTCCCTTCCTTCCCTTCCCTTCCTTCCCTTCCCTTCCCTTCCCTTCCCTTCCCTTCCTTCCCTTCCCTTCCCTTCCCTTCCCTTCCCCCTTCCCTTCCCTTCCCTTCCCTTCCCTTCCCTTCCCTGGGATTTGGACTAGATGACCTTTGGAGGTCCCTTCCAGAACATTCCGTGATTCTGTGATCCTGTGAACTTTCTCTCATAAACTGAGCAGGCTTCACTCTGTCTACTGAGGCTCATCATCAGCCAGGCAGAGAGGAATATCACTGGCCATAAAAATCAGCTCTACTGTTAAATGCATTATGAGGAAGAGCAATCTACAGTTATGTCAACCACCCCTCCAAATAATCCATTAACTTGGTCAGCTCATGCAAACTGCAGGAGTTTGAGGTTCTTCTCTTAGTTAATAATATTTAAGGTTCTTAGTTATTTAAAACTGTTTTTTCTGCCAAACTGCCTTTAGAATTAGAGAGAAGGGGGAGAGGGGGGAAAGACTCACAAAGCAGGCTCTCCAGATGGATACAAATATAAGCACAGGTTTTTAACTTTAAACAGGTTAGTCTACACCATGAAAAACAAAAAATGCCTACAACATATATATATATGATCAAAATGGGCCTGTTTTCAAAGTTCCCTCTTACACACCCAACCAAAGCCTATGCTCGTGAATCATTCACTGAGATCTACCCCTGTAAATGTGCACTCAGGAAATCAGGCCCCAAGTTTTTGCCATGATCTAAAGAAATGTAAAGTACAAGCCACCTGAGATTGGGGGACTGCCTCCTTACACAGAACACAGTCATTTTTATCAGTGATATGGACAATGGCACTGACTGCACCATGTGTCCAGTACTGGGCCCCTCAGTTTAGGAAAGATGTTGAGTTGCTGGGAAGTGTCCAGAGAAGGGCAACAAAGCTGGGGAGGGGTTTGGAACACAAGCCCTATGAAGAGAGGCTGAGGGAGCTGGGGTTGCTTAGCCTGGAGAAGAGGAGACTGAGGGGTGACATTATTGCTCTCCACAACTACCTGAAGGGAGGTTGTAGACAGGCAGAGGTTGGCCTCTTCTCCCAGGCAGCCAGCACCAGAACAAGAGGACACAGTCTCAGGCTGCACCAGGGAAGGTTTAGGTTGGATGTTAGGAAGAAGTTCTACACAGAGAGAGTGATTGCCCATTGGAATGGGCTGCCCGGGGAGGTGGTGGAGTCACCTTCATTGGAGGTGTTCAGGAGGAGACTTGATGGGGTGCTTGGTGCCATGGGTTAGTTGTTTAGGTGGGTTGGATTGGTTGCTGGGTTGGATGCGATGACCTTGAAGGTCGCTTTCAACCTGGTGTATTGTATTGTATTGTATTGTATTGTATTGTATTGTATTGTATCAAGTCCAACCTATCATCCAACACCATCTCATCAACTAAACCTTGGCACCAAGCGCCCCATCAAGTCTCCTCCTAAACACCTCCAGTGATGGTCACTCCACCACCTCCCTGGGCAGCACATTCCAATAGCCAGTATCTCTTTCTGTGAAGAACTTCCTAACATCCAGCCTAAACCTCCCCTGGCGCAGCTTGAGACCGTGTCCCCTTGTTCTGGTGGGGAATGGCCCTGCACACAGAGAGGGGGTTGGACTAGCTGACCTTTCCAGGTCCCTTTCAACCAAAACCATTCTATGACTCTATGATAACTGATAAATTTCCTGAAATCCAGGATTACCTGAGAAAATAATGGATTCAAGATTTTATCTCTTTCTTTCCTCTTCCACCCCCTCCCCCCTTCATATAATGGATTCTTTCTGCTCTTTCTGCTGACTGCTGTTTCTCTCTTCCTGCTGAGAGGATGACATATGTTTCTACTACTTTAAGAGCGAGCTATTGTCAATCCAGCCCCTTGTGAGGATGAGATTAGTGTTCTCAATTAGGTGCTGCTGGAGAAGATAATTACCTGAATTACATTAAACAAAAAAAAAAAAAAGTGAAACTGAAAGGGAGTTCAGCAAAGGAAAGTGTGAAGTCCTGCACCTGAACCCCATGCACCAGGACAGGTTAGGGGTTTACCTGCTGGAAAGCAGCTCTGCAGAGAAGAACTTGTGAGTCCTTGTGGATAACCCGTTGACCACAAGCCCTAAGAGGAGAAGCTGAGGGAGCTGAGGTTGTTTAGCCTGGAGAAGAGGAGGCTCAGGGAGACCTTCTTGCCATCTACAACTCCCTGAAGGGAGGTTGTAGCCAGGTGGGGATTGGTCTCTTCCCCCAGGCAACCAGCACCAGAACAAGAGGACACAGTCTCAAGTTGTGCCAAGGGAAGTTTAGGCTAGAGGTGAGGAGAAAGGGATGGTTTAGGGTATGAGGAAAAAATTCTTCCCAGCAAGAGAGATTGGCCATTGGAATGTGCTGCCCAGGGAAGTGGTGGAGTCACTGTCCCTCGAAGTGTTTAAAAAGAGACTGGATGAGGCACTTGGTGCCATGGTTGAGTTGATTAGATGGTGTTGGGTGATGGGTTGGACTCAATGATCCTGAAGATCTTGTCCAACCTGGTTAATTCTGTATTCTATATAAGCCTGCAATGTGCCCTTGTGGCCTAGATGGTCAATGGTATTCTGGGGTGCATTAAGAGGAGTGTGGCCAGTAGATCGAGGGAAGCTCTCCTCCCCCTTCCTGTTTTGCCTTTTGAGGCCACATCTGGAGTACTGTGTCCACTTTTGGTCTCCCCAGTTCAAGACAGGCAGGAGAGGAGAGACTCTCTACTGGAGAGAGTCTAATGGAGCATTAGGGGACTGGAGCCTCTGAGAGACCTGGGCATGGAGAAGATTGAAGACTGAGAGGGGATTTGCTCAGTATTTATCAGTATCTAGAGGGTGGGTGTCAAGAGAATGAGGCTAGACTCTTCCCAGTGATACCCAGAGACAGGAACAAGAGGAAAGAGGCAGAAACTGGAACACATGAAGTTTCAGCTGAAGATGAGGGGAAACATTATTGCTGTGACTCATCTGAAAGCAGCATGAAGTAATTTTACATTTTATGCATTAAGCTTACAACAGAAAAAAAAATAATATGAAAAACAAACAACCCAGCAGGCAAAAAACCAAAACAAACCCAAACCCATATATGTTTTGAAAAGGCTGTGACCATATATACTGTTCAGTTTGGAGAAGAGAAGGCTCCAAAGAGACCTTCTTGTGGCCTTCGAGTATCTGAAGGGGGCTACAAGAAAGCTGGGGAGGGGCTTTTGAGGGTGTCAGGGAGTGATAGGACTAGGGGGAATGGGCAAAAAAAATAGAAAGGGGCAGATTCAGATTGGATGTCAGGAAGAAATTCTTCCCCATGAGTGTGGTGAGACACTGGAACATTCCAACCCCCTGCCAAAACAGGATCACCCAGGGTAATCCACACTGGAATGCATCCAGCCTGATTTTGAAAGTGTCCAGAGAAGGAGACTCCACAACCTCTCTGGGCAGCCTGCTCCAGGGCTCCAGCACCCTCACTGTGAAGAAGTTTCTCCTCATGTTGAGGTGAAATCTTCTATGTTCAAGCTTGAACCTGTTGTTTCTTGTCTTATTAGTGCACACCACCAAAAAGAGCTTGGCCCCTTCCACTTGCCCCCCACCCTTCACATATTGATAGACATTGATCAGATCCCCTCTCAGCCTTCTCTTCTCCAGATTAAACAGCCCCAGGGCTCTCAGTCTCTCTTCACAGAGGAGATGCCCAAGTCCCCTAATAATCCTCATGGCTCTTCCTTGAATTCTTTCCAGCAGGTCCTTGTGTGTCTTGAACTGGAGAGCCCCACACTGGACACAGTATTGCAGGTGTGGTCTCACCAGGGCAGATCAGAGAGGGTAGAACACCTCTAGACCTGCTGGACATGCTTCTTGATGCATCCCAGGATCCCATTGGCTCTCTTGGCCACAAGGGCACATTACTGTCCCATGCAGAACTTGCCATCCACTAGGTCTCCAAGGTCTTTCTCCTTGAAGCTGCCCTCCAGCAGGAACAACTTGTTCCTAACATCCAATATGAATCTACCCATTGTTAGTTTTGCTCCATTCCCCCCAGTCCTATCACTCCCTGACACCCTCAAAAGTCCCTCCCCAGCTTTCTTGTAGCCCCCTTGAGATACTGGAAGCCCACAATGAGGTCTCCTTGGAGCCTTCTCTTCTCCAGACTGAACAGCCCCAACTCCTTCAGTCTGTCCTCACAGGAGAGGTGCTCCAGCCCTCTGCTCATCCTCGTGGCCCTTCTCTGGACACCTTCCAGCACCTCCAGATCCCTCTTCCCCACAGGTACAGCAGTAGCAGCAGCAACAACAGCAAAGGCACATTTGACAGGAAGGTTTGGGTAGTTTTTCTCTTTCCTTACAAAGAAAGAAGTAAGCATTTGAATGGGAGCACTGTTGTTTCAATAGCATATTTGCAATAAAAGTGGTGGTGTTTTTTTTTTTCTCTGAGACATCACTCCTGAAAACCTCTTCTCTCTCTGCAGTCTGCTTTAAAAAGGAAAAGATTTTATCTGAACCTAGCTTTAGTTTTATGTCTTCCCTCCCCCTTCCTTTATTTACAATTCTCTTCTCTACAAACATGCCAGCAATTATTGTGAGGATAACAAGACCCCTAAGACCTTTCCACTAAAGCGTAACATAAAGCCATGCACATTCGGACTCCAGGGAGACCTAAAAGCAGCCTTCCAGTGTCTGAAGGGGACCTACAAGAAGTCTGGAGAGAGAGTCTTTCCAAAGACCTGTAGTGGTAAGACAGGGGACAATGGTTTCAAACTAGGGAAGAGTAGATTTAGATTGTATGCCAGGAAGAAGTTAAAGGTGGTTGAGCACTGGCACAGGCTGCCCTGGGAGGTGGTGGAAGACTCATCCCTGGAGATCACAGAATCACCAAGGTTGGAAGAGATCTCAAAGATTATCAAGTCCAACCTGTCACCACAGACCTCATGACTAAACCATGGCAGCAAGTGCCACATCCAATCCCCTCTTGAACACCTCCAGGGATGGGGACTCCACCACCTCCCTGGGCAGATATTCAAGGTGAGGCTTGACAGAGCTCTGGGCAGCCTGATCTAGTTGAGGATGTCCCTGCTGAATGCAGAGGGGGTCAGACTAGATGACTGTGACCGGTTTAGGCTGTGCCTTTAAGAAAGGGACACTTTCTGAACACTCTGGGCGAATGTTTTGATATTAGAATGAAAACAAGAGATATGCTAATTCAATTTCATTGGTGAGACCCAGTTGCAATTTTTTTGTTTAGTCTTTCAGTCGGGGGGAGTCAGTCAGGCAGTTTTTTTCTTCTTCCCTCTGTGCTGTGAGCTGGCTCGTGTCTCTCTACGATTCCTCTCTAACCAGATAAGAAAACTAACTTTTTGCATTTGCTTTGAGCTTTAACAAATTTTTCCCCTTTTAATTACCTTCCTTTCTCTCTCTCTCTCTAACCCTTTTGGGAAAAAGGGGAGGTAGGGAGGGAGAAGGGAGGGGCAGGCCGAACCCCCCTGGCCGCGGGGGGGGTTGGGGAAAGGTTTCCTGTATTACATACTTTGCTGTATATTTCTGTATATATTGTAAATATTGTATATTTTTGTACATATTCACTGCATTCCATATCTGCTTGTAAAATACAGCTTTCATCTGCTTCTCCGGCTGAGTTAGCTGTGGAATTCTTTTGTGTGTGGGGGGAACTTTCCTACTCCACCACAATGACCTTTGGAGGTCCCTTCCAACCCAGGCTACTCTACTATTCTATTCCTGTTGAATATGTCACACACATTCTGCACACTCTGCTTCAGACTGCTTGTTGCTTAGCAGCTTGCCAGAAAGATATGCAGGTATCCTTCTTCCTCCTACAATCTTTTCCTCATCATAACTTTAACTGTTCCAGTGTTAAAGACCTGAGGCTATAGGACTTGACCTGTAATTCAAGTGAGCCTTTGAAAGCCTCATTCCCGGATGTTTTTAAGGCCAGGCCGGATGTGGCCCTGGGCAACCAGCTGTAGTGTGAGGTGTCCCTGCCCACGGCAGGAGGGTTGGAACTGGCTGATCCTTGAGGTCCCTTCCAACCCTGACAATTCTGTGATTCTGTGAAACACCACCTCATAACTGTGCAGCCTGACTCTATTTTCCTTCCCAGGTCCTGAGGTTAAGTTTTCATCTAATGCCATGATGTGACTGCAGGCAATTTCCCCACCCTCCTTCCAAAGGCTTCCATCAGAGCTCATGAACAGCCGTCACGACGATGCAAACGGCCAGATGTGCTCCCTTGGCAGTGCGAACAGTGGTGGTGAATAAATCCAACCCAGATGCATAAAAACACTCCCCCCGACAAAGGCACTTCAAACAATGCAAGTGTTTGGTCATATTGTTTATTCATTCTCTTAAACAAACAACAGTTTCAAACTAATCTGGAAAACAGCTTGAGGCCATTCTCACAGCTTGGGTAAGAAAAGTGCAGCCTAAATGTCACTTAAGAACCAGACAAGAGTGGAAATGTCTTCTTCTGGCGTGCTGGGACTTGGGGAGCATATATCAAAACCAGGACTGTGCTTATTGACTTCAGCTCCTTCCAGTTCCACTTCCAAGAGTCTGGTGAGGATTGTTTATGAAGGCCAACAGTGGTAGGATGAGGGGCAATGGTTTGAAATTAGAGAGGAGCAGATTTAGATTGGGTGTTAGGAAGAAGTTCTTTACAATGAGGGTGGTTGAGCACTGGAGCAGGTTGCCCAGGGTGGGGGTTGCATCCCCATCGCTGGAGATATTCAAGGTGAAGCTTGACAGGGCTCTGGCCAGCCTGATCTAGTTGAGGATATCCCTGCTGACTGCAGAGGGGTTGGACTGGATGACCTTTGGAGGTCACTTCTGGCCTGGACTGTTCTATGATTCTATGTGCTTCTGTGATAGACAACATAGCACAGTTCATCCAGAAACTGCTGATTTAAGTACATCAGCCTTAATGAAATCAAAACATGTTAGTCTTGGAGATAAAACAGTGCAACTGTGTATGCCAGGCATCTTGGATAGGGTTGAATCCCAGAATCACAGAATTATTGAGGCTGGAATAGACCATCAAGTCCAGCCTACGACCTAACACCACCACATCAACCTGACCATGTCACGAAGTGCCACAGCAAGCCTTTCCTTAAACACTTCCAGGGATGGCAACTCCACCACCTCCCTGGACAGCCCATTCCAGTCTCTAATTCCCTTTTCCATGAGGAATTGCTTCCTAATAACCAATCTAAACTGCCTGTGGCACAGCTTCAGGCCATGCCCTCTTGCCACAGGCTGCCTGGGAGAAGAGCCTGACCCCCACCTTATTACAACCTCCTTTCAGGTAGGTGTAGAGTGTGCTAAGGTCCCTCCCTGTGCCTCCTCTTCTCCAGGCTGAACACCCCCAGCTCCCTCAGCCCCTCCTTAGAGAGTAATGGCAAAAGTCTGATTGTGTGAAATATGTCCAGCTGATCCTAGCACACAAATCATCACCAAGCAAGAGCAAGACTCGTCACCAAGCACTGAGTAAGGGACGGGACATGACAACATTTTATCCTCTCTCCTGTAGCCAGCTGGTGAAATGTTAGGAAAGATTAAATTAAATACAGCAAAATACAACTGCAAATCAAGAAGCCACATCTGTCATAACATCTGTAGCTGATCACAGACAGACCTGGATCATGAACCACTGTCAAAATAAAAATCATAGAGTTTTGAAGGTCTTTCCCAGCCTGGTTAGTTCTGTAAGCTTGTTCACCAAAATCCTGCTCTTATTCTCAACACAGGCACTGCATTCAGGTGCAGGACACTTTGGGGTTTGGGGTTTGCCTGTGGATTTTGGTTCATTTTGAAGCATACTACCAGCTGGATGTTAGGAAATCCTTCTTTGTGATGAGGGTGGTTGAGCACTGGAACAGGTTGCCCAGAGATGTGGTTGAGGCCTCATCCCTGAAGCTATTTAAGGCAAGGCTTGATGGGGCTCTGGGAGACCTGAATGAGTTCAGGATGCCCCTGATGACTGCAGGGGGTGGACTAGATGACTTTTAGAGGTCCCTTCCACCGCGGGGTGATTCTGTGTCTGTTGAACCTTCAACAAGTTACCATAGAGATTAGAAAGAAATACAGAATTAACCAGGTTGGAAAAGATCTTTGAGATCATTAAGTCCAACCTATCATCCAACACAACCTAATCGACTAAACCAAGGCACCAAGTGCCTCATCCAGGCTCTTTTAAAACAGATGGTGACTTCAGATACTGGAAGGGCACAAGAAGGTCTCCTCAGAGCCTTCTCTTCTCCAGACTAAGCAGGCCCAAATCTCTCAGTCTGTCCTCAGAGCAGAGCAGGTCCAGCCCTCTGCTCATCCTCACGGCCCTTCTCTGGACACCTTCCAGCACCTCCAGATCCTTCACGTAATAGAGGCTCCAGAACTGGACACAGTACTCCAGGTGGGGTCTCAGCAGAGTGGAGCAGAGGGGGGAATCCCCTCCCTCAACTGCTGGCTATGCTTCTCTTGCTGCAGCCCAGGATGGGATTGGCTTTCTGGGCTGCAAGTGCACACTTCTGACTCATGTTGAGCTTCTCCTCCACCAGCACCCCCAAGTCATTTTCTTCAGGACTGCTCTCAAGCCAGTCCCTGCCCAGCCTATATCAGTGCTTGGCTTTGCCCCGACCCAGCTGCAGGACCTTGCACTTGGTCTTGTTGAACCTCATGAGGTTGTCATGGGCTCAGCTCTGCAGCCTGTCAAGCTCCCTCTGGATGGATCCCTTCCCTCCAGCCTGTGTCTGCTGCACCACACAGCTTGGTGTCATCAGCAACCCTGCTGAGGCTGCACTCAATAACTTTGTCCATGTCACCAAGAAAGATGTTAAACAAGACTGCTCCCAGTACCGATGCCTGAGGGACTCCACTTGTCACTGGCCTCCACATGGGCATGGAGCCATTGACAGCCACCCTTTGTGTGTAGCAATCAAGCCAGTTCTTTATCCACTGAATGAGTTCTTTAACTAAAGTTAATATGAAACAAAATTAAAGGCATTCAACAAATCCAAGTGCCAGGTGCTGCACTTTGGCCACAACAACCCCATGCAGAGCTACAAGCTGGGGTTGGAGTGGCTGGAGAGCTGCCAAAGAGAGAGACCTGGGGGTGCTGGTTGACAGACAACTAAACATGAGCCAGCAGTGTGCCCAGGTGGCCAAGAAGGCCAATGGCATCCTGGCCTGCACTAGGAATAGTGTGGCCAGCAGGAGCAGGGAGGTCATTGTGCCCCTGTACTCTGCATTGGTTAGGCCACACCTTGAGTCCTGTGTCCAGCTCTGGGCCCCTCAGTTTAAGAAGGCCATCAAGACACTTGAACTTTGGTGCCATGGTCTAGTCATGGGGTCTGTGGTGACAGAGATCTCTTCTAACCTTGGTGATACTGTGATCATAGAATCATAGAATTATGAGTGAGGGAAAAACAAAGGCAGATACTTGTGGAAAAAAAGATAAATAAAGGAATCATTTTCATTGTGAAAATGCAGTTATGAGAAAACCAAATATGTGAAAAGTGAGAAAGTAAAAGAATTGTGTTTTTTTCCCCAAAAAACATTTTCTGGATCTTTGCATTCCAAAATGAAATACATTCAAAATGTGCTTTTGTAGGAAGTCACAACTGTGTTCAGTTTCTGTATGGATCTGAAAATGTCAGCTTTCTAAGTCTCTTAAAAATAGAATCATCATCTGCTTGTTGCTTTTATCTTAACTGCTGAACTCTCTGAACTCTCTGCTGTTCCCTTAGTATGGAAGCACAATAGTTTCTTTGGTACTCCCAGCTGCCATTTGCTTTCTTTCCTCCTTCCCCTTTCTCTGCTCTAAACTTCATCTCAGTCTCTTAAGTCCTCCCCCTTAATTTCCTCATTCTACCTGGCATTAAAAATAGCCACAGGAGCTCACTGTGCCAGTCTCTGTCCCAGAATCACGGAATGTTAGAGGTTGGAAGGGACCTCCAATGTTCATCCAGGCCAAGCCCTCTGCCAGAGCAGAATCACCTAGAGCAGATCCCACAGGAATGCATGCAAGTGGGTTTGGAATATATCTAGAGGAGGAGATTCCACAACCCCCTTGGGCAGCCTGAGTTCTGTCACCCTCACAGTGAAATCATTCTTCCTCCTGTTTCCATGGAACTTCCTATGCCTCAGCTTCCACCGTTGCCCCTTGTGCTGTCGTTGGGCAGCACCCAGCAGAGCCTGGCTCCAGCCTCTTGGCACTCAACCTTTATCAACAGGAATGAGGTCACCTCTCAGGCTCCTCCTCTCCAAGCTCAAGAGCCCTCAGCTCCCTCAGGCTCTCCTCTTAAGGAAGATATTCCACTCCCTTCAGCATTTTTGTTACTCTGTGCTGGACTCTTTCAAGCAGTTCCCTGAAGTCCTTCTTGAACTGAGAGGCTTCTGCTCTTTCTTCACTTCTTTTCTACCTAGATACTTTACAGTCTTTACTGATCTTAATTTTTCCCCCCATTCAATGACACTCTGGTATGAGTTCCTTTCATTCCACCTCATCAGACTTCCAAAAAATCACCATGAAGTATTGGAAAGGGTATTCCTATCTGGTTTTGGTAGTTCTAAAGAGTCTCTCACAATGGTATTTAGACACAGATGAGTGTACAGTATTATATTAAGCAATAGATATTCTTCCTCTTAAATAACTCTCGAAAGATTAACTAATCTCCACCTTGGAAAAGCCTCAGTTACTCTTTACACTTTATTTGTATGAAAGGCAGCTAATCTAGCTTGAAATTCTCAATAAATCATGTTCTAAATTAAAAACAAACTGGTTTAAGGCAATCATCTAAGAAACTGAGAGTTTCATACTGATAAAGAGTCACTTATTGTATTGGTTTGGTGTGGTTTGGTTTTTTTAAGGAGGAGAGGAAATAAGTTAAATTAGAAACCAGTACAGCTGTCTGTCAGAATCACAGAATTGTCAGGGTTGGAAGGGACCCCAAGGATCAGCCAGTTCCAACCCTCCTGCCATGGGCAGGGACACCTCACACTACAACAGGTTGCCCAGGGCCACATCCGGCCTGGCCTTAAAAATATCCAGGGATGAGGCTTCCAGAGGCTCATTTGAATTGCAGGTGAAGTCACAGTCTCACAGTATCACCAAGGTTGGAAGAGACCTCAAAGATCATCGAGTCCAACCTGTCACCACAGACCTCATGACTAGACCATGGCACCAAGTGCCACGTCAAATCCCCACTTGATCACCTACAGGGATGGTGACTCCATCACCTCCTGGGCAGCACATTCCAGTGGCGAATGACTCTCAGTGAAGAACTTTCTCCTCACGTCCAGCCTAAACTTCCCTTGGTGCAGCTTGAGACTGTTTCCCCTTGTTCTGGTGCTGGTTGCTAGACAGAAGAGACCAACCCCTTCCTGGCTACAACCACCGTTCAAGTAGTTGTAGAGAGCAATGAGGTCTCCCTGAGCCTCCTCTTCTCCAGGCTAAGCAACCCCAGCTCCCTCAGCCTCTCCTCACAGGGCTGTGCTCAAGGCCTCTCCCCAGCCTTGTTGCCCTTCTCTGGACACGTTCAAGTGTCTCGATGTCCTTCCTAAACTGAGGGGCCCAGAACTGGACACAGGACTCAAGGTGTGGCCTAACCAATGCAGAGTACAGGGGCACAATGACTTCCCTGCTCCTGCTGGCCACGCTATTCCTGATGCAGGCCAGGATGCCATTGGCCTTCTGGGCCCCCTGGGCACACTGCTGGCTCATGTTTAGTTGTCTGTCAATCAGCACCCCCAGGTCCCTTTCTGTTTGGCAGCTCTCCAGCTACTGGCAGCTCTCCAGGCACAAGTCCTATAACCTCAGGTTTTTAATGCTGGAACAGTTAAAGTAAGGATGAGGAAGGAAGGAAGGAAGGAAGGAGGAAGAGGGAGACCTGCATATCTTTCTGTCAAGCTGCTAAGCAAAAAGTGGTCTGAAGCATAATGTGCAGAATGCGTGTGACATATTCAACAGGTATAGAATCATAGAATGGTTTGGGTTGGAAGGGACCTCCAAAGGTCTTCTAGTCCAACCCCTCTGCATTCAGCAGGGGCATCCTCAACTAGGTCAGGTGGTCAAGCCTCACCTTGAATATCTCCAGGCATGGGGCTTCCTCCACCTCCCCTGGATAACCTGTTCCAGGATCTCACCCCCTCACGGTGAAGAACTTCTTCCGAACATCTAATCTGAATCTCACCTCCTCTACCTTGGATCCATTCCCCCTAGTCCTATTACTACCTGACACTCTAAGAAGTCCCTCACCAGCTCTCCTGCAGACCCCTTTCAGATACTGGCAGGCCACAATAAGGTCTCCTCAAAGCCTTGTCTGCTCCAAACTGACCATCCCCAACTCTTTCAGCCTGCCCTGATAGGAGAGGTGCTCCGATCATCCTAATGGCCATTCCCTGGACACAGAAGAAGACAAGGAAATTGCTGCAATGAACCCCTCATTACTTGTTGTTAATAAACCAACCTCTTTTTTCTATTCCAGTGTGACCATAACTCCTAAGAAGGACAGCTGGAATAAAACCTGTTAAAAATGCTTTCAGGTTATTCTAACCCAGTAAGGTGTTTTAAGTAGGAGCATAAACCAGTAACTCAGTTACTGAGTAAATAATGACCATAAACCTGATGTGTAGATGAAAAAGTGTTGTATGAGCTAATCCACAGGCAATTAGCCATTAATTGAAGGTGTGCATGCCTGGCTTTGAAAGTTTAATTACCCAGTTACCTAATCTGATGAAGCACCTAGGTAATGTGGTAGGTAACTGCCCTGTTTTCCATTGCAATTAATTATGGGTGTAAAAATGTTAGTGAACACTTCTTTAGTTTATTATTTAGAATGTAGGATATGTGCCTCATATATCTGAACTTCTGCTGCTCTTGCTGATTCGCTTTGTTCAGAATCTGGGGAACACGTTTGATTCAAGAGTAGCCTGGAGAAGAGGAGGCTCAGGGAGACCTTATTGCTGTCTACAACTACCTGAAGGGAAGTTGTAGCCAGGTGGGGGTTGGTCTCTTCTCCCAGGTAAGCAGCACCAGAACAAGAGGACCTAGTCTCAAGCTGTGCCAGGAGAGGTTTAGGCTGGAGGAGAGGAGAAAGTTCTCCCCAGATAGAGTAATTGACCATTGGAAGGTGGTGGAGTCCCCATCTCTGGAGTTGTTCAATATTGGATGTGGCACTTGGAGCCATGGTTTACTTGTCAGGAGGTGTTAGTTATTAGGTGATAGGTTGGACTTGATGATCTTGAAGGTCTTTTCCAACCTGGTTGATTCTATAATACAATACAATACGATACAATACGATACAATACAATACAATACAATACACCAGGTTGAAAGAGACCTTCAAGATCATCGCATCCAACCCATCAACCAATCCAACCCACCTAAACAACTAACCCATGGCACCAATAATTCTGTTCTATGAACTCTATCATCTTGCAAACAATGTCAGCATCCAAAGGAGACTAACAGTGCCCCTGAGTGACTGAAATAGCACAGAATAGAATTAACCAGATTTTTATTTTCTAGTTGATCAGCTTTGTACAAAATGCTTCAGGGAACTACCAGCAATAACAGAAAACTCTGTGCTATAGTCTCTGTCCTCCTAATGTCATAGCACCTCAGAATGCACTGGGTTGGAAGGAACCCTTTAAGGTCATCTTGTCCAACTCCCCTGCAGTAAGCAGGGACATCTTTAACTAGATCAGATTGCTTGGGGTCCCACCAAGCTTACAGAATCAAAGAACTGTTAGGGTGGGAAGGGACCTCAAGGATCATCTAGTTCCAACCCCCTGCCGTTCAAACTTGATATTGAGTGTCTCCAAGGCCAGCACCTCCACATCTCAGTGCAACCTCTTCCAGTATTTCACTACCCTTATTATGAAGAACTTCCTTGCAATGCCTTGATTTGAAAGCAGTAAGGTTGTTATTGACTCAGCAAATAGAACCATGAAACTCAAAAATTCTAAGTTAATCCAGTTAATTTTGAAGATCAAGAGGAGAAAGGCAGAGCCTCTCAATTCTAGTGTGGGGTGTCCCTGCCCATGGCGGGGGTTGGAACTAGATGATCCTTGTGGTCCCTTCCAACCCTGACTGATTCTATGATTCTATGATTCTATGATTCTATGAATTCCCTGTTCTGGACCTTCATGATGATGAAGTGAGGCTTTTGCTATCAGTTCAATCAAGGTAGTCTACTTTCTTTGGCTTTCCCATGAAAGCTCTGAGAAGACCTTCTTGCGGCCTTCCAGTGTCTTAAGGAGGCTACAAGAAAGCTGGGGAGGGACTTTTTAGGGTGTCAGGGAGTGACAGCACTGTGGGGAGTGGAAAACAAGCTAGAAATGGGTAGATTGAGATTGGATGTTAGTTCTTCCCCATGAGGGTGGTGAGAGACTGGCACAGGTTGCCCAGGGAGGTGGTGGAAGCCTCATCTCTGGAGGATTTTAAGGCCAGGCTGGATGTGGCTGTGAGCAACCTGCTGTAGTGTGAGGTGTCCCTGCCCATGGCAGGGGGGTTGCAACTGGATGATCCTTGAGGTCCCTTCCAACCCTAACAATTCTATGATTCTATGAAGAAAGACTGAGAGAAATGAGGTTGCTAAGCCTTGAGAAGGCTGAGAGGGGATTTTATCCATGCCTATAAATATCTGAGGGGTGGGTGTCAAGATGAAGCTCTCTGTCTCCCTTTGGTGGTACCCAATGGTAAGACAAAGAACCATGTGTATAAGCTGCTATACAGGAGGTTCCACCTCAGCATGAGGACAAACTTCTTTAATAGAAGGGTGACAGAGCCCTGGAACAGGCTGCCCAGGGATGTTGTGGAATATCCTTCCTGGAGACTTTCCAAACCCACCTGGATGCATTCCTGTGTGGCCTGCTCTAGGTGATCCTGCTTTGGCAGGGGGATTGGACTGCAGGGGGATTGGACTCTGATCTCTAGAAGCCGCTTCCAGCCCCTAGCATGCTGTGATTTTGGGCTTCCTTGATGCATGCACTTAACTGCTTCAGCTGCACAGCAGCTGCAGGAGGTGGTGGTATTGTGCCCATATCTTTGTGTTCTCCCCCAACAACTGTCTGCTGCATTTGCAAAGTATATCAATTGCTCAGTATCCATGGATATAATCGCACCTCCTGTGGTCACGCCTACACTAGCTTGGGTACTGACAGCACAAGGTAGCAGTGAAGAGAATTCTGGCAGCCAGATAACTTCCAAGCAGCTCTCACAGCCTCGTACAGGCACTACCAAACTCAGGTTTCTGCAGTTTAATTGCTTTTGGCACTTCAAACAGCTAAATGAGGTCTCGATTGATGCTATCTATACATGCATCCATCTCTACGCTGATGTCACCAGCCACATTTTTAACCTGACGAGAGTTTGTTGGGTTGTTTAAATTAATTTTAGAGGCACTGCTTGCTAGAGGAAAGCTCTTTTTTCTTTCATTATCCTCTCCTGAGGTGAAGTACTCATACCATTAATGCTGGCACGATGTCAGCATGGTATTGAATAGTCATCCACAGATTCAATTGACTAAACCCATGGCAGCTAACTAATCATGAAATGAACAGCATTTCACTCCAGTGTAAGCAGACTGGGAAGGGCAGCCCAATGAAGAGAAGAAAGGCAAGATTGTAAAGTGTCAGATGCTTGTCAAGTGCTGGTCCTCAGCAATGAGTTTTGAGGGCCTGAGTTTTGGAAAGCAGAGCAAAGACCTCCCTTTTAACACAATATAATCTTTAAGTGAGACAAAAAGGGGTTTGGTATCATCCAATTAGCAGTTGCTTAAGAAAGCTCCATATAAGCAGCTATGCAGTGCATTCCACAGCTACTCCATCTGAGCCCTTCTTTAACCTGCTACTCAGAATTCAGTTAAACTGTTAATGATCTCCAGTATGGAATGGAATGGAATGGAATGGAATGGAATGGAATGGAATGGAATGGAATGGAATGGAATGGAATGGAATGGAATGGAATGGAATGGAATGGAATGGAATGGAATGGAATGGAATGGAATGACAGAATCACCCAGAATCACAGAATCACCAAGGTTGGAAGAGACTTCAAAGATCATCAAGTTCAAGCCATCACCACAGACCTCATGACTAAACCATGGCACCAAGTGCCACATCCAATCCCCTCTTGAACACCTCCCTGGGCAGCACATTCCAATGGCGAATGATTCTCAGTGAAGAACTTTCTCCTCACCTCCAGCCTAAACTTCCCCTGGCACAACTTCAGACTGTGTCCTCTTGTTCTGGTGCTGCTTGCCTGGGAGAAGAGACCAACCCCCTTCTGGCTACAACCACCCTTCAGGTAGTTGTAGACAGCAAGAAGGTCTCCCCTGAGCCTCCTCTTCTCCAAGCTAAACAATCCCAGCTCCCTCAGCCTCTCCTGGTACGGCTTGTGCTCAAGGCCTCTCCCCAGCCTTGTTGCCCTTCTCTGGACACATTCAAGAGTGGAATGGAATGGAATGGAATGGAATGGAATGGAATGGAATGGAATGGAATGGAATGGAATGGAATGGAATGGAATGGAATGGAATAGAATGGAATAGAATAGAATAGAATAGAATAGAATAGAATAGAATAGAATAGAATAGAATAGAATAGAATAGAATAGAATAGAATAGACCAGGTTGGGAAAGACCTTCAAGATCATCAAGTCCAACCTATCACCCCACACCATCTAATCAATTAAACCATGGCACTAAGTTCCTCATCCAGGCTCTTCTTAAACACTTGATCCTTGTGGTCCCTTCCAACCCTGACTGATACTATGATACTACGATACTTCCAGTGATGGTGACTCCACCACCTCCCTGGGCAGCCCATTCCTGGGCAGTACAGCACCTCCTTGGGCTGTACTCAATGTCAGCCTCATAACTCAGAGGCAAATAAGTTTTTACTATTCTTAGTATCTTGCAAAACCACTTTCTTTTGGAAAGTTTTCTATCTGTGGGCAAATGAGTGCACAGTACTGTAAAAATGCACTGAAATTTGGTCTGGAGCAACTAAAAGTGTAGCTGTTGCAGGCAAGAAAATGGAATCAGCAATGAGAATCCACAGGACCATGCAGCAGGGAAAGATTAAGTTACACAAACACAGTGCCAGGTTAGGAGAGACAAATGATGAGTGCTGTAAAGAGGCCACCCTTAAGCACAACATTGGGCTGTCACAACCTAAGGGCCATTCCTAATTTTCATGTGTGTTTGGATTTGTCTGAGGAAGGTGAGCTTTAATTGCTGCCACGTTGCCCCAGGCTTGATTACCACTTTTATTATGAAAGAGAGGAGGAGGGAAAGTGTCACAGTGAATCCTTATTTCTATTTAACCAGCTCCCAACAGAAAGCCACACTGGTATTACAAAATGGAACATAAATGATTTAAACACTTAGGTGTAGTAAACATAACACCGTGGCACCTGTTCAAAATCTGGTCTAGACCCAAGAAGTGGAAAGGAGAAATTGGTTTGGTGTTCAACAGAACCTGAGAAATCTATTCATGCATTCTTTCTGCAGAATTACTGAGGCATGAAGCAGTTACTTTGTATGTATTTATTACATCCTTTGAGAATAGTAAACCACATTTAGGACTCATTTCTATGTTATCTGTATTGAATGAGCCTCTGTTTGGTTTGCCACTTCAGTCACTGTGAAAGAAAATGGCAAGAGAATAGGAGCAACAACTAAGGGAGTGTGTGAGAGATCATAGAATCATAGAATCAATAAGGTTGGAAAAGACCTTCTTTCTCTTCTCACAGGCAACCAGCATCAGAACAAGAAGACAGAGTCTCAAGCTGTGCCAGGGGAAGTTTAGGCTGGAGGTGAGGAGAAAGTTCTTCCAGAAAGAGAGATTGGCCTTTGGAATGTGCTGCCCAGGGAGGTGGTGGAGTCCCCATCCCTGGAGGTGTTCAAGAGGGGATTGGATGTGGCACTTGAAGCCATGGTTTAGTTAGTCATGAGGTGTTGGGTGACAGGTTGGACTTGACGACCTCTGAGGTCTCTTCCAACCTTATTGATTCCATGATTCTATAATTCTGTGATTCACTGCAAACACACATTTGAACTACACTACTGAGAAAATAGGAGAAGCAGCTGTGGGCATCTAACACCTATAAAGCTGTGGGAACTGGACGTAGAGAGAGAAAAGGTAAAGGCTCAAGCATGTAAAAGATATCCTTCAAGATTGGAAAACCACATCTGAAAACTTCAAGGAATTGTACTCTCTGCTGCATAGAATACAAAACTTTTCAAAAGAAAGTGTTTTTGCAAGACACTAAGAAGAGTAAAAACTTCTTTGCCTCTGAGTTATGAGACAAACATTGAGTGCTGCCCACGGAGGTGCTGTACTGCCCTGGAATGTGCTGCCCAGGGAGGTGGTGGAGTCACCTTCACTGGAAGCGTTTAAGAAGAGCCTGGATGAGGTACTTGGTGCCATGGTTTTAGTTGATGGTGTTGGGTGATAGGTTGCACTTGATGATCTCAAAGGTCTTTTCCAACCTTGTTAATTCTGTATTCTGTACTGTGCTCAGTTCTGGAGCCCCTATTACAAGAAAGATCTGGATGTGCTGGCAGGTGTCCAGAGAAAGGCCATGAGGATGATCAGAGGGCTGGAGATCCTCTGCTATGGAGACTGAGAGAGTTATGGATGTTCAGTCTGAAGAGAAGAACGCTCCAAGGAGACATTCTTATGGCCTTCCAGTATCTTTAGGGGATACAAAAAAGCTGGTGAAGGATTTTTTAGGATGTCAGGTAGTGATAGGACCAGGGGGAATGGATCCAAGCTACAGGAGGGGTCATTTAGATTAGACATTAGGAAGAAGTTTTTCACCCTGAGGGTGGTGAGACACTGGAACAGGTTGCCCAAGGAGTTGAATGGAGCTCTGAGCAACCTGATCTAGTGTGAAGTGTCCCTGTCCATGGTGGAGGGGTTGGAATTAGATGATCCTTGAGGTCCCTTCCAACCCTGACAGATCTGTGGTTTTGAAGGGGAAAAGAATGAGGAAAGAAACACAAGAGAGAAGTGATGGGCTACCACCCAAGACAAAGTTATACACATTAGATGTGCAAATGCCATTCCTTTTCAGACTACAAGTATAGAAATTGATTACAAAGCATTTTTGGTGTTTTGTGTTCTACACTTGAACAAACTTTCTTGCTGTGGCATGAAGAAACTCCATGATACCCAGCTACAAAATCTAATGAAAGCTATTTGCAGTGAACAAGGGCATCACTGTATGCAGACAGGTTTCCTTCTTGGAAAAGACAAGGACACTGAACACTACACTCACTTTTTCTTTTGTTCCTTCTTGCTTGCTTCTTGCTTGTGTCTTAAGAACTCCATTTACTCTTCAGTATGTTGCTTTTTGTCATTGGAGAAAGCACAAAGCACTTAAGAGAAAACACTTTCCCCCCCCTTCTCTGGTAACACCAGGACATAAAACAACACTGGTGTAATCTTGGCCTAGCTGAAGTGCATAGAAAAAAACCCTCTTGACTTCTGTGGTGGGTTAAAAATTACCATACCTTCAAGGAGAGCAGTAGTGGATCTCTGCTTTAGTCAGATTCACACTATTTGCTACCCAAAGATTTGTAAGATGTGATGGAGAAATTACTGGTTTGAACTTCCTGGATGCTAGGAAGAAATTCTTCATAGAGGGAGTGATTGCCCATTGGAATGTGCTGCCCAGGGAGGTGGTGGAGTCACCATCACTGGAGGTGTTTAAGAGGAGACTTGATGGGGTGCTTGGTGCCATGGTTTAGTTGACTAATTGGTGTTGGATGATGGGTTGGACATGATGATCTTGAAGGTCTCTTCCAACCTGGTCTATTCTATTCTATTCTATTCTATTCTATTCTATTCTATTCTATTCTATTCTATTCTATTCTATTCTATTCTATTCTCTCATCTGCCCTCTGTCAGCTCTGCCTTGGAAAATGGACTAAACATTCACTGAGCCTCTTCTCCCAGAACAGCATGGAGAAGGGCCCTCTTATACACACCTGACATTAGTAGCTCTCTGACATGCACTGCACTTCAGCCTGCAGGTGGATATAAATGTCCAGAGAAGGGTAACAAAGCTGGGGAGGAGTCTGTAGCACAAGCCCTATGAGGAGAAGCTGAGGGAGCTGGGGTTGCTTAGCCCAGAGAAGAGGATGCTCAGAGGAGACCTTATTGCTCTACAGTTGCAAGCAACCTCTAGTCCCAAGAGAGGGTCCTGTTAATATAATCAAATTCAGTTACAGCTGTATAAGCACATAGGAAAGATCTCTGTTGTTTAATCAGGACAGAAGTTCCATCCAGGTCCTGCACCTAGCTCAGGGCAATCCCAAGCACTGATACAGGCTGGGCAGGGACTGGCTTGAGAGCAGCCCTGAAGAAAAGGCCTTGGGGGTGCTGGTGGAGGAGAAGCTCAAGAGGAGCCAGCAGTGAGCACTTGCAGCCTAAAAAGCCAATCCCATCCTGGGCTACAGCAAGTGAAGCACAGCCAGCAGGTCAAGGGAAGTGATTCTCTCCATCTACTCCACTCTGCTGAGACCCCACCTGGAGTACTGTGTCCAGGTCTGGAGCCTCTATTACAGGAAGGATCTGGAGGTGCTGGAAGGTGTCCAGAGAAGGGCAACGAGGTTGAACAGAGGGCTGGAGCTGCTCCGCTCTGAGGACAGACTGAGTGAGTTGGGGCTGTTCAGTCTGGAGAAGAGAGGGCTCTGAGGAGACCTAATTATGGCCTTCCAGTATCTGAAGGGAGCTACAAGAAAGCTGGGGAGGGACTTTTTAGGGTGTCAGGGAGTGATAGGACTGGGGGAATGGAGCAAAACTAGAAATGGGTAGATTCATATTGGCTGTTAGGAAGAAGTTGTTCCCCATGGGGGTGGTGAGAGACTGGCACAGGTTACCCAAGAAGGTGGTGGAAGCCTCCTCCCTGGAGGTTTATCAGGCCAGGCTGGATGTGGCTGTGAGCAACCTGTTGAGGAATAAGTTGGTTCAGTAAAGGTCATTTCAAATTAAGCAATGGAAAACTATCAAAAAGGACCAGATTTTGATTGGCTCTCCTGGCTAACATGGCTCACTCATTTAGTTGATAAACCCCATATTAACTTCCAGTGAAGTAGGAATATGCCTATGGAGTAAGGCCTGAGATCTCTCTTTCACTGGAAGTTCACAGCTAGATCAGATTCAAAATGTTGGCAGTCAACACTTTGTTGCTGTTATCTTTCTAGGTTTCAATGTAGGAAACTCATTCTGATATAAAAAAGCACCAGAGCTTGCATTTTTAATTTCTAAAGGTGTGCACAGTGGCTGTTACCTGCCTAGAGGCCTTATTGTAAGCAAATGGAATCATAGAATCAGTCAGGTGTGGAAGGGACCACAAGGATTATCTAGTTCCAACTCCTCTGCCACAGACAGAACACCTCACACCGGATCAGGCTGGCCAGAGCTATGTAGTGCTACAGCAGCCACTGCTGTCTAAGCTTTCACATAGAACCATGGAATGGTTTCCAGGTGGAAAAGATGCCTGAGATCCAGGCAACCATCAACCCAGCACCACCATGGCTATTAAACCAAGCCCCCAAGAGCCATGCCCAGATGTTTCATGAACACCTCCAGGGATGGTGACTCCACCACCTCCCTGGGCAACTTATTCCAATGCCTGATCACCTGTTCAGTAGAAAACTTTTCCTAATATCCAATCTAAACCTCTTCTCATGCAATTTCACAGCATTTCCCTTCATTCTATCACCTGATACTAGAGAGAAGACACCAACTCCAACCTCTTACTCTGTCTGGGAAGAACTATCTCCTCCCCTCAAGCCTAAACTGCAAATCATGTGCAGGCTGAGAGAGTTGGGGTTGTCCATTCTGAAGAAAAGAGAAGGCTCTGAGAAGACCTTCCAGTGGCCTTGCAGTATGTGAAGGGGGCTACAAGAAAGCTGGGGAAGGACTTTATAGGGTGTTGGGTAGTGATAGGACCAGGGGGCATGGAGCAAAACTAGAAGTGGGTAGATTCAGATTGGATGCTAGGAAGAAGTTCTTGCCCATGAGGGTGGTGAGAGACTGAAACAGGTTGCCCAGGGAGGCAGTCTATAATGACAAAAACATTGTTAAAAACAGAATCATAGACTCAATGAGGTTGGAAAAGACCTGAAAGATCATCAAGTCCAACCTGTCACCCAACACCTCATGACTGCTAGACCATGGCACTAAGTGTCACATCCAATCCCCTCTTGAACACCTCCAGGGATGGTGATTCCACCACCTCCCTGGGCAGCACATTCCAGCGGCTAACAACTCTCTCTGTGAAGAACATTCTCCTCACCTCCAGTCTAAACTTCCCTTGGCATATCTTGAGACTGTGTCCTCTTGTTCTGGTGCTGGTTGCCTGTGAGAAGAGACCAACTCCCACCTTGCTCCAACCTCCTCTCAGGTAGTTGCAGAGAGCAATGAGGTTTCCCCTCACTCTTTTGCACTCTTTCACACTGCTGTTTAATTCTGCTTACTGTAGCTCCAGGAGGTAGAAGCAGTTAACAACATCACTTGAGGTCAGAGCTTTTGGTTGGTGCTTGCAAACTGCATCACAGGATAGGATATTGGAAATGCAGGAGACAGCAATCTGAATTTGGTGAAATTCGACACGGGTGAGGTAAATTCAGTCAGAAAATTATCCTGCACTCCCTACTGGAGTGGAAAGAGAAACATCAACAACCAAACCCAGTTCGACTCAGGTTATTTTCCCCCCTATGTAGCAGTACAAAAAGTGACAGAAAGCTTGCTCCATTTTTATTATCTTCCATATAAATTATTTAAGCTGTGCATTTGTCAGCATCCCCTGGTGCAATCAGTCTTCTCTGCACAGTTTCTTCTGTTGGGAAACTAAATACTTACTCCATGAAAACTGTGCCACTTGATAATGGATTGTTTTAATATGATGCTTTAATTCTGATTTCAAGCCAAGTAAGAGCATAATTACTTTTCAGATCTTTAATGTGTATATTTCTTATTGTCTATTGGTGTATATATTTGATAGGTTGCAATGACATGTTGTAAAGCATATACTTCTGGTAGAGGGTAGGAGAGCTCTGCAGAGGGACCTAGACAGGCTGGACAGATGGGCAGAGTCCAAGGGAATGAGATTGAACACATCTAAGTACCAGGTTCTACACATTGGCCACAGCAACCCCAGGCAGTGCTACAGGCTGGGGACAGAGTGGCTGGAGAGCGGCCAGGCAGAGAGGGACCTGGGGGTGCTGATTGATAGCAGGCTGAGCATGAGCCTGCAGTGTGCCCAGGTGGCCAAGGCAGCCAATGGCATCCTGGCCTGCATCAGGAAGAGTGTGGCCAGCAGGAGCAGGGAATTCATTCTGCCTCTGTACTCAGCACTGCTTAGGCCACACCTTGAGTCCTGTGTCCAGTTCTGAGCTCCTCAGTTTAGGAAAGATGTTGAGTTGCTGGAAGGTGTCCAGAGAAGGGCAACAAAGCTGGGGAGGGGTCTGGAGCACAGCCCTGTGAGGAGAGGCTGAGGGAGCTGGGGTTGCTTAGCCTGGAGAAGAGGAGGCTCAGGGGAGACCTTCTTGCTCTGTACAACTCCCTGAAGGGAGGTTGTAGCCCGGTGGGGGTTGGTCTCTTCTCCCAGGCATCCAGCACCAGAACAAGAGAACACAGTCTCAAGCTGTGCCAGGGGAAGATTAGGCTGGAGGTGAGGAAGAAATTCTTCCCAGAAGGAGAGATTGGCCATTGGAATGTGCTGCCCAGGGAGGTGGTGGAGTCACCATCACTGGAGGTGTTTAGGAAGAGACTGGATGAGGCACTTGGTGCCATGGTTGAGTTGATTAGATGGTGTTGGGTGATAGGTTGGACTTGATGATCTCGAAGATATTTTCCAACCTGTTTAATTCTTTTCTGTTCTTCTGATGCAGCTATGTTAAGAAGAAATTCTTTGTCATGAGGGTAGTGAAACACTGGAACAGGTTGCTCAGGGAGGTGGTTGAGGCCCCGTCCCTGGAGATACTCAAGGTGAGGCTCAACAGTGCTCTGGGCAACCTGATCTAGTTGAGGATACCCCTGCTGACTGCAAAGGGAGTTGGACTGGAAGACCTATGAAGGTTCCTTCCAACCCAGAGCATTCTATGATTCTATGATCTTTCTTTCCTGAAACACTGCCTTTTTTCTTTCAACTTTTCCATATCATGTCAGGTTTTTTCCCCAACCACTGCCACTGGAAACAAGAATCAAACAAACAAAAACAAATAAGGTAAGCTCCACATTATGATTTCTGTTTTGTGAATTTGGCTTTTTCATATCAGTAAGCATTGAATATGTATGAAATGCATTGCATTAAATAGCTTTGGACTCAGAACTGGGTTCTATTTGCAAATGTTTCTAGCAGGTGACTGCCTTGGAATGAATTTCTGCCTTCCCAGTAAGCGAAAAGCTCAAGCCTGGGGTCTTCAGCTATTGATCATGTGCACAGGGGAGCAAAGCAGAACACTTGCAGTTTTCCCACTCAGATAAGTAGGGCCCATCTGCATTTCTGAGAGGAGCTCTTCCAGGAACTCATTCTGGGTAGAAGCTAATGCAATTTACAAGTCATTAAAAATCAACACAGTGATGTCAGAGGTTGCAAGCACCCTCCTTTAGAAATGCTCAGCGGAATAAGCTTCAGTTAGGGCTGTTTCTAGCTGGGACAAAACTTCAATGAAGCTTAGATCTCCCTTTCCACTGAAAATAGGAGTTGCTCAACCACAGGTGAGGGGCTTTTTTTCACTGATGAAACTTATATCTGCCACAGCTTTCTGTGAAATTAAGATTTTATCCTCATGAATAGAATAGAATAGATTAGGAGTAGAATAGAATAGAATAGAATAGAATAGAATAGAATAGAATAGAATAGAATAGAATAGAATAGAATAGAATAGAATTGAATTGAATTGAATAGACTAGACTAGACTAGACTTGAATTGAATTGAATTGAATTGAATTGAATTGAATTGAATTGAATTGAACTGAATTGAATTGAATTGAATTGAATTAACCAGGTTGGAAAAGACCTCAAAGATCATCAAGTCCAATGTATCATCCAATCAACTAAACCATGGCACTAAGTGCCTCATCCAGTCTCCTCCTAAACACCTCCAGGGATGGTGACTCCACCACCTCCCTGGACAGCACATTCCAATGGCCAATCTCTCTATGAAAAACTTCTTCCTAACATCCAGTCATCAGGGACCTTGAAGGACCCTGATGGAGAGCACAAAGATGCCTCCTAAAAGGAGGTTGTAGTGAGGTGGGGGTCAAGCTATTCTCCCTAGTATCAGGTGATAGAACAAGAGGGAATTGAATGAATCATAGGATTGTCAGGGTTGGTAGGGACCTCAAGGCTCATCTAGTTCCAACCCCCTGCCATAGACAGGGACACTTCACACTAGATCAGGTTGCTCAAGGCTTCATCCAATCTACCATTCAGCACCTCCAGGGAGAGGGTATCCATGACCTTCTTGGGCAACCTGTTTCAGTGTCTAACCACCCTTCCTGTAAATTATTCCTCTTCCTCTGTTGCACAGCTTCAAGCAAGACAATCATCAGATGCCTGCATAGATAAGAGAGACAGAGACAGAGACAGAGATGGGAGAGACAGAGAAGAAAAAGTTGGAGGTCTACAGAATCTCCAAAGCTTTGGCTTCTACACAGCAATCCAGTTAATCATAGAACCATAGAATGATTTAAGTTGGTTGCCTGTGCCAAGTTCATGGCTATCCCTTCAAAATCCGAGTACTGGAGCATGACTATAGATAGAGAGAGAAATCCAGCTTTGCAGTTTCCTCACCTTTGCAGGTGTGACCAAGTCCAGCAGTAGATTCAAAGAGTCTTCCATATATTGATCAAATGCAAAGTTTCTTCACAGTCTAGGGTAATAAAAACACTGGGGAAGGCCCCTTTAAATTCCTGATGCATCCAGTTTGTACTCACAAGCTACCTGCATTTGATTTGCCATTCATAACTTGCTCTGTTACTGACATTGTTCTGTGCCCCTTTCAGAAAACCCAGAAGTAGAATTAAATCTGAAATAAAGAATTCATTTTCTCCAAGCCAAAATGATTTCTGTGCAACCAAGCTACAGATACCTGTGGGATGCTATTGGGGAGTATAAAATATTCAGCACTTCTTCAAAGGCTGCACTGGGCTTAAAAAATATTATTACATACATTATGGATCCTCTCCCCAGCTGCATGTTTGATACATCTTCATCAGATGCATTCCTACCTCGCCTTGTCATTGTTAGCATTCAGGTAGTTTTAGCTGAAACTGCAAATTCTGTGTTTTGGAAGTGGTAGTGAGAATTCTAGAGCCATTTGCCTTATTGCCATGGGCAGGGACACCTCACACTAGATCAGGATGCTCAGAGCCACATCCTTTGGAGGTAGCCATTTCTGCTTCCAGGATTGTGACTAATTAGCCTAAATTTCAACATCTAGCACAAACTGATGGGTACAGGTGAGCTGAATTCCATGTACTGGGGTCAGAGTGGCTGGAGAGCAGCCAGACAGAAAGGGACCTGGGGGTACTGATTGACAGCAGGATGAACATGAGCCAGCAGTGTGTCCAGGTAGCCAAGAAGGTCAATGGCATCCTGGTCTGCATCAAGAAGAGTGTGGCCAGCAGGAGCAGGGAGGTTATTCTGCCCTGTACTCAGCACTGGGTAGGCCATGCCTTGAGTACTATGTCCAGTTCTGGGCCCCTCAATTTAAGAAGGACATTGAGACTCTTGAATGTGTCCAGAGAAGGGCAACAAGGATGGGGAGAGGCCTCAAGCACAAGCCCTATGAGAGGCTGAGGGAGCTGGGGTTGTTTAGCCTGGAGAAGAGGAGGCTCAGGGGAGACATTATTGCTCTCTACAACTACCTGAAGGAAGGTTTTAGCCAGGAGGGGGTTGGTCTCTTCTCCCAGGCAACCAGCACCAGAACAAGAGGACACAGTCTCAAGCTGTGCCAGGGGAGGTTTAGGCTGGAGGTGAGGAGAAAATTCTTCCCAGAGAGAGTTATTAGCCATTGGAATGTGCAGCCCAGGGAGGTGGTGGAGTCCCCATCCCTGGAGGTGTTCAATAGGGGATTGGACGTGGCACTTGGAGCCATGGTTTAGTAGTCATGAGGTCAACAGGTTGGACTTGATCTCTCTGGGGTCTGTTTCAACCTTATTGATTCTGTGATTCTATGATTCTATGATTCCATTGTATTTGCTTTATATCTGAAGATGTTTCTGCCCTTTTGGTAGTGTCAGGTCCCAAGAGAAATGACACACAGCAGTATTTTGCTCTCTCTGCTTCCTCCAGTTGTAGCCAATACAGCTTGCTTGCAGCACCAATAGGAGAATAGACAATTCTTTGGCATCTAAAACTGCAGCAAGGAATACTTGAATGAAGAGAATTTTCATAAACATTGAAGTTCTTAAAACAAAGTGGAAGTAGCATCATCAAAAGAGTTATTTATAGCTGTGTGGCACCAGCAGCTGTAATCAAAGGAGCAGCCAGGCCCTCACTCATCACAGCCTCATTTCACACTCAGCCATCTGAGGAATCCCAACACAAATCCAGATTGCAAAGGTCTAGAAATCAACCACTGTTTCCAAACAGGTGAACGACATTCAATGGAGACAAACAGTTTTCCACAGCTGGCTGTGAAGCAGCTTCAATCTGAGGGTGATTCTTTGCAACTTTTCTACACAGATTCTTCTGCCTGACTTCAGGACCAAAAGCTTTTTTGCAGAATTGTTGGGGTTAGAAAGTGACCTCAAGGATCATCCAGTTCCAAGCCCCCTGCCATGGCCAGGGACACCTCACACTACAGCAGGTTGCTCACAGCCACATCCAGCCTGGTCTTCAAAACCTCCAGGCATGAGGCTTCCACCATCACCCTGGGCAACCTGTTCCACTGTCTCACCACCCCCATGGGAAAGAACTTCTTCCTAACATCCAATATCAATCACCATTTCTATTGTTTTCCCATTCCCCCAGTCCTGTCACTATCTGACACCCTAAGAAGTCCCTCCCCAGCTTTCTTGTAGGTCCCATCCAGATACTGGAGGGTTTTTTAAGGTTTTTTCAAGAAGAAGAAGAATGGGGAGAGATGTGAGGCCAGGGGAGAGAAGAGAGAGGAGGGAGGACAGATGAAAGGGGAGGGCAGAGTAGAGGACAGAGGGAAGAGGAGGGGAGATGAGGGGAGGAGAGGGAAGGTGAGGGGAAGAGAGGGAAAATGAGGGTAGAAGAGGGGAAAATAAGGGTAGAAGAGGGGAAAATGAGGGGAGGATAGGGAAGGTGAGGGGAGGAGACAGAAAATGAGGGGAGGAGAGGGAAGGTGAGGGGAGGAGACAGAAAATGAGGGGAGAGGAGAGGGAAGGTGAGGGGAGGAGAGGGAAGGTGAGGGGAGGAATATTGCTTGCTGCTCTTGCAGTGGAGGGAAGTTTCTTGAGGTATGCCCAGATGCTGGTTTCAGTTGATAAACTCTGTTTGATACTTCAGAAAAATAAAAGCAAAACAAACCCCCAAGCAATCCTAAATTTGTGTCACCTCATTGATCTCCTGGTTCTGTAGGTGGACAAAACTTTGTGTGTTAGAGAGAAACAATGGGGAAAAAAATAGCTGGAGAGCTGTGAACTAAAGTGGGGGGGGGGGGGGAGTAGAAAAAAAACCCACCAACAACAAGCAAACCACCAGCAAACAAAGACAAAAATCCCCATCCAACCAAAACTCCCTTCCTGACTGTTTTTCACAGGAGAAGAATCCTCCAAAGTGCAAGATTTAATTGTCTCTCTGTTACCAGTACAGACTGCCTCGGATCCGTAGCAAAGGGCTTCATTCTCTGCTCCGCTGCAAGCTAGGGATTGAAGAATGTTATTGTTCTCCAGACTCTCTCTCTCTCTCTCTCTCTGACTCTTGTTCTCTCCGTGGATGGACTGTGAGTACTTTACCCACTGCTAGGGCCTGTGAAAAGAAATTGTATTAGGAGAGTTAAATCAATTACCTCGAGCTAAATAAGCCTCTCTGCTAGTGTCAGAGAGTCCTCTTAAGTTAATCACAGCTTTGGAAGATGGGGAGGGGAGGGGAGGGGAGGGGGTGAGGGCTCTTGAAGAGGGAGCATTTACAAATATTCACAAAAGATGCTGTCATCTCCACTGTGATATTCATGAAAACCTCTCAGTAGCTGAGCTTGTCGTAGAATTTCCTTTCAGTTTTCCACTTGGACCTGTTCCCTTGCAATGCTTTCATTCATATTTCCCTTACAATTCGTTTTATAGTCAGTGGGAAAGTATTCAATTCCATTCCAGACTGGCTTCACTAAAGAGTCAGTCCATGCTTAGAGAAGACCTTGCTTCTCAGATGAAGGAATGAGATTATAAGGAGGCCTGGAGAAAATCAGGCTCTGGGGAGACCTTATAAACAGCCTTCCAGTACCTACAACTACCTGAAGGGAGGATGTAGCCAGGTGGGGGTTGGTCTCTTCTCCCAGGCAACCAGCACCAGAACAAGAAGACACAGTCTCAAGCTGCACCAGGGGAGGTTTAGGCTGGAGGTGAGGAGAAAGTTTGTCCCAGTGAGAGTTGTTAGCTATTGGAATGTGCTGCCCAGGGAGGTGGTGGAGTCACCATCCCTGGAGGTGTTCAAGAGTGGATTGGACGTGGCACTTGGTGCCATGGTTTAGTAGGCATGAGATGTTGGGTGACAGGTTGGACTTGATGACCTCTGAGGCCTCTTCCAACCTTATTGATTCTATGATTCTACCTGAAGTGACCTACAACAAAGCTGGAAAGGAGCTTTTCAGAAGGGCTTATTGTGGTAGGAAAAGAGGGGATGGATGAAAGCTTGAGGAGGGCAGATTTAGACTAGAGATTAGAAAGAAATTCTTTGCAGCAAGGGTGGTGAGACACTTTAATGGGTTGTCCAGGGAGGTTGGGGATGTCCCCTCCCCAGAGGTGTTCAAGGCCAGGTTGGATGATGCCTTGATCAACTTAGTTTGGTGGAAGGTGTCCCTGCCCACAGCAGTGGGGCTGGAAGTAGATGATACATAAGATCCCTGCCAAACCATTCTATGAATGTATGAACACAGCCACAGCATGTAACAGGATGAGACATAACATTTCCAAATGGGAGAAAAAAATCAGAGAATAACTATTTGGGTAGGACTAGAGGGAGTGGGAGGGAGCAGGAAGATGGATAAGGAGGTTGCTTATGATATAAATTCAAGGTTATTGTGAGAGGAGTGCATCCTAACCCTCCAATAAGACACAGCTGTATCCTGGAGATTTTCAAATCTTTGCTTCAATTTTGCTGCTGGTTCACCATCAGAAGGAGCAATGAAAAATTGCCTACTAGAAGCTTGGAAACTCACTGAAGGCTTTTCTTTCTGTTCACTGACAAAACATGAGAAGAGCAGAGCTGCAGAAAGTCTGAGAGTGGAGACTCATCCACAGCACCTCCCTCACTCAGAGCACTTCCATCAACATCCCTCAACGTGCCTCAGTAGAAGTGGGATGAGCTTGTGCAGGATCTTAAGGGGGCCTACAAGAAAGCTGGGGAGGGACATTTTAGGGTGTTGGGTAGTGATAGGACCAGGAGGAACGGACCGAAAAGTAAAAGTGGGTAGATTCAGATTGCACGTCAGGAAGAAGTTTTCCCCATGAGGGTGGTGAGAGCCTGGCACAGGTTGCCCAGGGAGGTGGTGGAAGCCTCCTGCCTGGAGGTGTTTGCAGCCAGGCTGGATGTGGCTGTGAGCAACCTGCTGTGGTGTGAGGTGTCCCTGGCCATGGCAGGGGGCTTGGAAGTAGATGATCCTTGAGGTCCCTTCCAGCCCTGATAATTCTATGATACAATGACTCTATTTATTGAAGAACTCTTACTTGTCCTGGCTGTAAGAATGGGCTATAGACCAGCTCTTTAGATTTGTGGAGAAAACAGCTTTGAGGAAAAGGTCAGCTGAGATGGAAAGTCCTTACCTGATACCTTTATCTGTGTCTGTTCTGCATGATTTTTTCTTTTTTTTTGGAAAAGATGTAAATATTCTGACTCTTTCTGATTTGCCCCCCTGCCCCTGGCAGGTGTGCACACACATACACCGCATGCTCACTCCCCTGCCCCGCTCCTGGTCACTCCAAATGCTTACAGAATACAGAATTAACCAGGATGGCAAAGATCTCAGAGATCATCAAGTCCAACCTATCACCCAACACCATCTAATCAACTCAACCATGGCACCAAGCACCCCATCCAGTCTCTTCCTAAACACCTCCAGTGATGATGACTCCACCACCTCCCTGGGCAGCACATTCCAGTGGCCAATCTCTCTTTCTATGAAGATCTTCTTCCCACATGCAGCCTAAACCTCCCCTGGCACAGCTTGAGACTGTGTCCTCTTGTTCTGGTTCTGCTTGCCTGGGGGAAGAGACCAACCCCCACCTGGCTACAACCTCCCTTCAGGGAGTTGTAGACAGCAAGAAGGTCTCCCCTGAGCCTCCTCTTCTGCAGGCTAAGCAACCCCAGCTCCCTCAGCCTCTTCTCACAGAGCTGTGCTCCAGACCCCTTCCCAGCCTCATTGCCCTTCTCTGGACATGTTCAAGTGTCTCAAAGTCCTTAAATTGAGGGGTCCAGACGTGGACATAGGACTCAAGGTGTGACCTAACCAGTGCTGAGTACAGGGCAGAATGACCTCCCTGCTCCTGCTGGCCACACTGTTCCTGATCCAGGCCAGGATGCTATTTGCCTTCTTCACCACCTGGACACACTGCAGGCTCATGTTCAGCCTACTCTCAACCGGTACTCCCAGGTCCCTCTCTGCCTGGCTGCTCTCAGCCACTCTCACCCCAGCCTGTAGCACTGCATGGGGTTGCTGTGGTCCATGTGCAGAACCTTATTCTAAGTGGTTGCCCAGTTCATGGCTTGTGCTTGCTGCACACACTCAGTTCCTTCAGCATTTTTTTCACTTGTCAGGACTTCATTTGCTTTTCTTGGGCAGCACTGTGCACGGCATTATGTGGGGGGAGGTATTTGGTTGGGGTCTTTTGTTGTTTTATTGTTTTCTTTTTTCCCCACTTTCAAGTCTGCAGAAGCTGGTAGTGGAGTGATGTGGTTTATCTCCTTATCCTACATAATTTGGGAGGAGGAGGCCTTAACAAGTTTTCAAAGCATTTCTCCACTCTCTGTTTTTTTCCCCTCTCCCCTTTGAGTTCCCTCAGAATTTCATACAGCTGCCCTTTTTGTTTCCTCTTTTTTTTTCAGTTTTCTTCTGCCCTTCTCAGAGATTTCTTCCTAATTACTTCTAAAATGTCATCAGCTGAAGTCTAAAATTAATTGGTCCCCCACTGTTTCACCACTTTCCTCTTCTACCGTTCAGAGATTCTTACTGCCATCTCCTCACTGTTGCTCTGCCCCGTGGGACAGGCAGACTGCTTGTTATGGCAGTTTTTCTTCAAGGCTTAGGGCTCTTTGGCTCCATTTTTTTGTTTGTGGCACCACAGAGCTCAGCTGGCTCAGTCTGTATGATGACATTCTGAAGAGCAGTGCATGCTGAATGTGCCTCCTAGTGCTGCTTACAAAGCACAGCAGAAGTGCCAGGAGCCAGGACTTGACAAGACCAGAGACCTCTTCTTTGACACAAGTCAGAAGTCAAATATTTTTTTCTGAAACACTCAGAATCTAAGCAACTTTATTTCAGTTGTAATCACAGGCTCACAGGATGTTAGGGGTTGGAAGGGCCCTCTGGAGATCTTCCAGTCCACCCCCTGCCTGAGCAGGACCATACAATCTAGCTCAGGTCACACAGGAACACATCCAGATGGGTCTTGAAAGTCTCCAGACAAGGAGACTCCACAACCTGTCTGGGCAGCCTGCTCCAGTGCTCTGTGACCCTTACAGAGAAGAGGTTCCTCCTGATGTTGAGGTGGAACCTCCTGTGCCTTAGTTTATATCTATTATCCTGGCCTGCATCAGGAACAGTGTGGCCAGCAGGACCAGGGAAATCATTCTGCCCCTGTACTCAGCACTGCTTAGGCCACACCTTGAGTCCTGTGTCCAGTTCTGGGCCCCTCAGTTTGGGAAAGATGTTGAGCTGCTGGAAGGTGTCAGAGAAGGGTAACAAAGCTGGGGAAGGGTCTGGAGCACAGCCCTGTGAGGAGAGGCTGAGGGAGCTGGGGTTGCTTAGCCTGGAGAAGAAGAGGCTCAGGGAGACCTTAGTACTGTCTACAACTACCTGAAGGGAGGTTGTAGCCAGGTGGGGTTGGTCTCTTCTGCCAGGCAAGCAGCACCAGAACAAGAGGACCCAGTCTCAAGCTGTGCCAGGGGAGGTTTAGGCTGGATGTGAGGAAGAAATTCTTCCCAGAGAGACTGGCCTTTGGAATGTGCTGCCCAGGGAGGTGGTGGAGTCACCATCACTGGAGGTGTTTAGGTGGAGACTGGATGGGGTGCTTGGTTGCATGGTTTAGTTGATTAGGTGGTGTTGGGTGACAGGTTGGACTGGATGATCTCGAAGGTCTCTTCCAACCTGGTTCATTCTATTCTATTCTATTCTATTCTATTCTATTCTATTCTATTCTATTCTATTCTATTCTATTCATTCCATTCCATTCCATTCCATTCCATTCCATTCCATTCCATTCCAATAAATGAGTACAGCACTGCATCCTGTGGTTTTGCATGCACTTGTTAAGTAGCCTGAACCTGACAGATAAATATTTGTCAGTGATTTAAGGAACAGAACAGACCATTGTGTTCTATTAGTTTGACATCCTGTGCAACAGAGGTCACAGATCTTCACTGTGAGGAAAATATGTGTTGGAGATATGAGTACTAGAGAATATGGATTTATTACGTTATGACAGAGAGGAGGCTTTGGAAGGACAGAAATGCCAAAGGAGATTAAATTAGCCTGTGATGTATAGCATGGACACACAGATTTTTCACAGTCCTTAATGCACAGTTGTGCTGGCGTGGTCATAGCTGCTGGTAATTAATGCAAAGCTCCAGAAGAAGTCTTGTGATAACTTTGTCCCTGGGGAAAAACAATCACTTGTGCCCACAAGCCTGACCTATAGTGAAGGTAAAGGACACAAAAAGATTAACTGTAACTTGAGGTCATGGGGTGAATTTATGCCAGTCCAAAACTGACAGGAAGAAAGGACACAATGAGGCAGGCTGAGTAACTCGTACCTGCATTAAAGATCTGTCCTGGGTTTGAGCCATGAGCTGCCCAGGGCAAAAGGACAAAAAAAAAGATACTTTACCCCTTCCCAAGGAGTGAAATAGAAATGCTCCACACTGGATTGGAAGTTTTAATGGAAATTCTATTTGCAAACATATACCAAACCCCTCCCCAGCTTTGTTGCCCTTCTCTGGACACCTTCCAGCATCTCAACATCTTTCCCAAACTGAGGAATCCAGAACTGGACAGAGGACTCAAGGTGTGGCCTAACCAGTGCTGAGCACAGGGCACAATGACTTCCCTGCTCCTGATGGCCACACTGTTCCTGATGCAGGCCAGGATGCCATTGGCCTTCTTGGCCACCTGGGCACCCTGCTGGCTCATGTTCAGCCTACTATGAACCAGGACCCCCACTAGACCCAGTCGTATTGCAGGCTTCAACAAGGCCTGTGGTATAGCTGGCAATTCACTGCCAGCCAAGGCCAGGAAAAGCCTCTCCCCCACAAACCATAAAGAAAACACCACATGTGTCCCAAGGTGGAGAGAAGAGAGAAAGAATTGGCTGTGCACTCCTTTAGATGGAGAGATACAGGAAAAGGGAATGGAATACACAGAATACAATATCCTGGGACAAGCTGCCCATCCTCCTGGGACTCTCTAGCCTCTGGAGGACTTGTCTTTATGGTTACACCAATTAACTCTTAAATTTCCCTTAGCCTGCAACATGATCTGATTGGAGTGATGAAATAAATCATAGCTACTTTGTCCTATTAGGCTTTATGAGACTGGAGCCTGCAGGAGTAGAGCTGTAGCATAGTTCATAAACCTGCTGGGCATAAGCACAGTGAATTGCAAATGGATGAAGGACCAAATCAGTGGTCTGAAGGGAAATGAACATAATGGCTCACTTGAAAAACAGCTTACCAGCAGCTTGCCATTCAGTGTTTGCTCCGAGGAAGCCTGACTGACCGGTGGTATCATTATTCTGGTAGCTATGTGGCACTGTGGAAAACAACAAATCAGCATCAGATAATGAGAAAGCTGTTGGAAGGTTATTTGGCTACTAAAAAGAAACAAAATGAAACAACACATGTTTCCCACACTGCATTGCCATTTGAGGGTACTTCTAGGGAATCTTAATAACTAGGGTCAGCTATTCTGCTGCAAAAATTGGAGTTACATCTCCTTTATCATAAAATCATAGAATCAAGCAGGTTGGGAAAGACCTCAGAGATCATCAAGTCCAAACTATTACCTAATACCTAACACCTCCTGACAACTAAACCATGGCTCCAAGTGTCAGAACCAATCCCCTCTTGAACACCTCCAGGGATGGTGACTCCACCACCTCCCTAGGCAGCACATTCCAAAGAGCAATTACTCTTTCTGGAAGAACTTTCTCCTCCCCTCCACCCTAAACTTCCCCTGGCACAGCTGGCAACTGTGTCCTCTTGTTCTGCCACAGGTGGCCTGGGAGAAGAGACCAATCCCCACCTGGCTACAACCTCCCTTCAGGTAGTTGTAGATGGCAATAAGGTCTCCCTGAGCCTCCTCTTCTCCAGGCTAAGCAACCCCAGCTCCCTCAGCCTCTTCTCACAGGGCTGCGCTCCAGACCTCTCCCCAGGCTCGTTGCCCTTCTCTGGACACGTTCAGGTCTCTCGATGTCCTTTGCAGAGCCAGATTCCAAGTGTTTGTTTTCACCGAGTGCCAGGCAGAACGACTGCTTTCTGACAGGTGAAACCAAAAAACCTCAGAGTCCCCTAAATCCAGAGAAACCACAGGCTTTGCTGCCTCAGTGAACTGCAGCATTCCTGTGTCATTTTATTACTATTATTACTATTTATTTACCTTCTCCCCCCCACCGTTTGGAGTGAGGCAAGCCAAGGAAAGCTCCTCGCGGGGGAGCACTGAGCTCATGACTGTCACAAAACACTGGAAGTCAGCACGATAATGAGCCAATTTGTGTGGAAATGAACTCGTTAATGCTAATGTTTTGCTGACTCCCAACTGATTCAGGGACTCCTTAACAAAATTCAAACCAGTAGAAGGAGGAGAAGTTCATGAATTTGGGAAGTACGAAGTGAAAATAAAACAAGCATCTGCCTCTTCCTCACATTCTAACTTCAGCCATCTAGCCTGTAGGGAAGTCATTGTGCCCCTGTACTCTGCATTGGTTAGGCCACACCTTGAGTCCTGTGTCCAGTTCTGGGCCTCTCAGTTTAGGAAGGACATTGAGACATTTGAACGTGTCCAGAGAAGGGCAACAAGGCTGGGGAGAGGCCTTGAGCACAGCCCTGTGAGGAGAGGCTGAGGGAGCTGGGGTTGCTTAGCCTGGAGAAGAAGAGGCTCAGGGGAGACCTCATTGCTCTCTACAACTACCTGAAAGGTGGTTGTAGCCAGGAAGGGGTTGGCCTCTTCCCCCAGGCAACCAGCACAAGAACAAGAGGACACAGTCTCAAACTGAACCAGGGGAGGTTTAGGCTCAAGGTGAGGAGAAAGTTCTTCACTGAGAGAGTCATTTGTCATTGGAATGCGCTGCCCAGGGAGGTGGTGGAGTCACCATCCCTGGAGGTGTTCAAGAGGTGACTGGATGTGGCACTTGGTGCCATGGTCTAGCCATGAGGTCTGTGGTGACAGGTTGGACTTGATGATCTTTGAGGTCTCTTCCAACCTTGGTGATACTGTGACACTGTGACACTGTGCTCTGATAATCTAACCCCAGCATATGCTCTGTGGAGCAGTATTCTGTACAGAAGATCTCACAGCTGAATTGTGGAAATTCCCATTGAGTAGAAAAGAAAGTATTGATTGCTTCTTGGTTTTGATTCTTTCCTAATAGAATACTTCCTTAACTCTGAGAGTGGTTAGGCACTGGAACAGGTTGCTCAGGAAGGTGCTGGAGGCCCCATTCCTGGAGATCATAGAATCAACCAGGTTGGAAAAGACCTCAGAGATCATCAAGTCCATCCTATTACCTAACACCTCCTGACAACTAAACCATGGCTCCAAGTGCCACATCCAAGCCTCTTTTGAACACCTCCAGGGACAGGGACTCCACCACCTCCCTTGGCAGCACATTCCAGTGTTGAATGACTCTCTCAGTGAAGAACTTCCTCCTCACCTCGAGCCTAAACTTCCCTCGGGCAGCTTGAGACTGTGTCCTCTTGTTTTGGTGCTGGTTGTCTGGGAGAAGAGACCAACCCCCACCTGTCTGCACCCTCCTTTCAGGTAGCCGTGGAGAGCAATAATACAATACAATACAATACAATACAATACAATACACCAGGTTGAAAATGACCTTCAAGATCATCGTGTCCAACCCATCAACCAATCCAACCCACCTAAACAACTAAACAACTAAAAATAAGGTCTCCCCTGAGCCTCCTCTTCTCCAGGCTAAGAGGAGATATTCAAGCTGAGGCTTAACAGGGCTCTGGGCAACCTGATCCATCTGAGGATGTCCCTGCTGACTGCAGAGGGACTTGGACTAGATGACCTTTGGAAGTCCCTTCCAACCCAAACCATTCTATGGTTCTATGATTCTATGATCCTCTGCTTCTGCCCTGTAAACTGCTGTGAGATTTAGACTGGATGTTAGGAACAGGTTCTTTACCATAGAGGAACACTGGAACAGGTTGCCCAAGGGAGGTGGTAGGGGACCCATCCCTGTAGACATTTAATGTGAAGCCTGACAGGACTCGGGGCAACCTGACCTGGTTGAGGATGTGGCTGCTCACTGCAGGGGTTGGACTGGATGACCTTTTGGAAGTCCCTTCCAGCCTGGATGATTCTATGATTCATATGAGCAAGCTTTCCATGCTGAAGAAAATCATACTTTTTATGTAAGAAGTGTCAAGAAGATCCCAGGTTCACAGCGTGTTAGATCTTGGAAAGGACCCTCTGGAGATCTTAGAGTCCAACCCCCCTGCCAGAGCAGGACCATAAAACCTAGTGCAGGTCACACAGGAACACATCCAGATGGGGCTTGAAAGTCTCCAGGGAAGGATTCCATGAGATATTGAGTCTCCAACAATATTTCAGATGCATGTGTGAACCTGTCTGTCGTGAAAATGATGGTTTTATCCAGGACATTTCCTGCTAGGGTTTGCCAGTGCCAGCAGTCATTTCTACATCCAACTCATACATTGCAAAGTCACCAAACTATTTTTTTCTCTCTTTTTCCTACAAATAAGCCCACCCAAGAAGTAGGGAACAGCTGAGGTCTGCCACAAAGCAACCAGCACCAGAACAAGAGGACACCGTAACAAGCTGTGCCAGGGGAATTTTAGGCTGGAGGTGAGGAGAAAGTTCTTCCCAGCAAGAGAGATTGCCCATTGGAATGTGCTGCCCAGGGAGGTGGTGGAGTCAACATCCCCAGAGGTGTGCAGGAGGGGACTGGACGTGGCACTTGGTGCCATGGTTTAGTCATGAGGTCTGTGGTGACAGGTTGGACTCGATGATCTTTGAGGTCTCTTCCAGCCTTGGTGATTCTGTGATTCTGTGAAAGGTAATACATAAAGTTTTGTTACCTCAGGGAAGCATTGAGAGCTTTATCAGCTCTTGAGGTGCAGGAAGAGTTCAGACAACTTCTGCCGCAAAGCACATAGGAGGAGCAGGAGTTCACTGGGTAGGTGCAGCTTAGGTGATCATCTCAACTCTCAACTCAGAAATACTGGGCTAGACATCTCGTGCCTGCATGCTTGACTCAGGAAGTGCAGAAGGGCATCAGATGAAGCTGCAGCTATTTTATGAAGATTGGAATAATTTATTTTCCAAAGAATTATGCTGAGAATTTTTTATCAAATCATTTTAACACACTGCTGCTTCTTAGATTAGGTTAAGATGATGAACCTCTCCTGTGAGGGCAGATTGAGGGAGTTGGGCTTGTTCAGTCTGCAGAAGAGAAGGCTCTGAGGACACCTTATTTTGGCCTTCCTGTATGTGAAGGGGCTACAGGAAAGCTGGGGAGGGACTTTTGAGGGTGTCAGGGAGCGATAGGACTGGGGGGAATGAAACAAAACTAGAAATGGGTAGATTCAGATTGGATGTTAGGAAGAAATTCTTCCCCATGAGGGTGGTGAGAGATTGGAGCAGTTTGCTCAGGGAGGTGGTGGAAGCCTCATGCCTGGAGGCTTTCAAGGCCAGGCTGGATGTGGCTGTGAGCAACCTGCTGTAGTGTGAGGTGTGCCTGCCCACGGCAGGGGGCTTGGAACTGGCTGATCCTTGAGGTCCCTTCCAACCCTGACAGTTCTTTGATTCTATGATTCTATGCAAGGCCCAGCTAACACTAAATAATTTATAATTATTTTTATCTACTTAATTCCTGCATTAAAGCTCTAATTGCCTTAATTAAATTTTTAGGGCATCAGTCTCCTTGATGATACAAATGGCTTCAGTCAAAACTTCATTAGCATTTATTGCTCTATTACCATGGTCAATACCACTCATGTTTCCTTGGTACACATGTCTAGCAAGATTTCATTCATTGTATATTTCAGGTTGGAATGGGACCTTAAAGACCATCTAGTTCCCAGCTTCCTGAACCTCTCCTCACAGGGATATGCTCCAAACCCCTCCCCAGCTTTGCTGCCCTTCTCTGGACACCTTCCAGCATCTCAACATCTTTCCTAAACTGAGGGGCCTAGAACTGGGCACAGGACTCAAGGTGTGGCCTAACCAGTGCTGAATACAGGGCAGAGTGACCTCCCTGCTCCTGCTGGCCACAAGAGTGAGAGCGGTTTGGGGCTTTTTTTTGAAACAGCAATGATATGATAATTTTGGCAGCAAAATTGTCACCCAGAGCAGAGAGCTGCAAAGGCTCTCCTGCAGGCAGACAAGGGCTAGCCTGTGGGTAAATTAACAACAAGAAACGATGTTTTCCCTAGGGGGCTCTAATTGTAACCCTGCCTGCCAGTACCAGATGAGCAACTGACCACACACTTCATTCACTCAGAAACAGTCAGGTGTTGATCAGTAGCTTCAAGTTGTTATTTCTTCAAGTTTTGTTTGTATGCTGCCTGCCATTCATCTTTTGCAGCACAAAAAAGTGGGTGATTCCAATTCTAGGATTCATTTTGCAGGTGACTCCAAGCTGGGGGCAGGAGTTGATCTGTTAGAGGGTTGGAGAGCTCTGCAGAGGGGCCTTGCCAGGCTCAACAGATGGGCAGAGTCCAAGGGCATGAGATTGAACACATCCATGTGCCAGGTTCTGCACACTGGCCACAACAACCCCAGGCAGTGCTACAGGCTGGGGCCAGAGTGACTGGAGAGCAGCCAGGCAGAGAGGGACATAGGGTTACTGGTTGATAGTAGGCTGAACATGAGACAGCAGTGTGCCCAGGTGGCCAAGAAGGCCAATGGCTTCCTAGCATGTATCAGGAACAGTGTGGCCAGCAGGAGCAGGGTAGTCATTCTACCCTGTACTCAGTACTGGTTAGGCCACACCTTGAGTACTGGTTAATTCTATTCTATTCTATTCTATTCTATTCTATTCTATTCTATTCTATTCTATTCTATTCTATTCTATTCTATTCTATTCTATTCTATTCTATTCTATTCTATTCTATTCTACTTTTTATTCTATTCTATTCTACTCCTGTTCTATTCTATTCTGTTCTATTCTAAAGAGCCTCTGTAGTCCTCTGCACTTCAGTGGAGATTCACCAGCACATAGAGCAGATGATCTCCAGAAGCATGTTTTGCACAGATGGAAGACATTGGAATAGAAAATGTTACTTCAGTGATCAGTGGCACCCTTGTGCAGAGAAATATGTTCCAGATAGGCTTCAAAAACCCACATGCTTTAGCACCAGAGCAGACACAGCTGTTTATGCAGGTGGATAAAAGAACTATAATCTTTTTAGGAGGAGTTCAATCATAGATGGAATTTCTGTTGAGTATGTAAGCCTTTATAATCTTCACACATCAAGGCAAGTCAGCTTTGAAAAGGTTAAACTTGCTGACAAAAAATCCCCTGCATACAGTATAAAAAAAAACCCACAGAAATAAGCAAGGAGCAAAAAAATGGATTGCTATGTGTGCCAGGTGAGTAATGCAGTAGTGAAATCATGCTGAGACATCTACAGAAAGACCAAGAAAATATTTGATTGCTTAAAAAGATAAAATCATTCGACATTGAGACACTTGAACATGTCCAGAGAAGGGCAATGAAATGGTGAGAGGCCTCAAGCACAAGCCCTGTGAGGAGAGGCTGAGGGAGCTGGGGTTGTTTATCCTGGAGAAGAGGAGGCTCAGGGGAGACTTAATTGCTGTCTACAACTTACCTTAAATAATTTCTCTAAAAATCATTAGGACACCCTTTCTCTTCTAAATAGTTGCAATCCTTTTGAACCAAATGTAAAAATACATAACCAAACTACTTTAAAAGGGAGGAAATAGAACAGTTGACAAATAAAGAAGTCATACAGACCTCACCTGTCTCTGGTGCTTTCAGAAATACAGGAGCAAAGCTGGATGTTGAAAATACAAGACAAGACAAGACAAGACAAGACAAGACAAGACAAGACAAGACAAGACAAGACAATACACCAGGTTGGAAGAGACCTTCAAGATCATCGTGTCCAACCCATCAATCAATCCAACCCACCCAACAACTAAACCATGCAGCCAAGTACCCCATCAAGTCTCCTCCTGAACACCTCCAGTGAAGGAGCAGCAAGAAATGCCATTCCATCCATGTCCCATGTAGCCTACTGAAGTCATAGAATTGTCAGGGTTTGAAGGGACCTCAAGGATCAGCCAGTTCCAACCCTGCTGCCATGGGCAGGGACACCTCACACTACAGCAGGTGGCGCACAGCCACATCCAGCCTGGCCTTCAAAACCTCCAGGGATGAGGCTTCCACCACCTCCCTGGGCAACCCGTGCCAGTCTCTCACTACCCTCATGGGGAAGAACTTCCTCACATCCAATCTGCCCATTTCTACTTTTGCTCCATTCATCCCAGTCCTATCATTATCTGACACCCTTAGCCCTCTCCAGCTTTCTGGTAGCCCCTTTCAGATACTGGAAGGCCACACTTAGGTCCCTTCAGAGCCTTCTCTTCTGCAAACTGAACAGCCCCAACTCCCTGAGTCTATAACTCCAATGGTTTGACAGAGGGAAAGAAAAAATCACCACCTTTTACTGAGACATTCAATTAAACAATATTGTTTCCACTTAGAAAGGTCACTCATCATCCTCTCTTTGTCAAGGCAGTCATTTTCTTTGCCTTGTATCTAATTAATTTAAGCTTGGCATATATAATTGTTGAGTGACAGCCCTTAACACATTTGGAAGCTATGGATGATAATGGACAATCATACTGTCTCTCTGAGGAGTTTTTCCCCATGTAAAGCAGATCATTTTCAGCAATTTGGGGTGTAAATTTGTGGCACAGTCTTCATTTCTTGTCACCTGCAAGCACTCAGTGCTCCATGCCCATAGTGCAGGCACTATGCCATACTCTGCAAGTGGAGTAAATGGCATCATAAAAAAAGACACATGGAGGGAGCAGAGGTTTTCAGGGACAGACAGCTAGCATTCAGCATTGAAAGCACTGCAAAGCTGCTTGAATTTATATCTCTATACCTATATCTATGTCTATATCTATCTAACCTGGAGAAGAGGAGGCTCAGGGAGACCTTCTTGCTCTCTACAACTACCTGAAGGGAGGTTGTAGCCAGGTGGGGGTTGGTCTCTTCCCCCAGGCAACCAGCACCAGAACAAGAGGACACAGTCTCAAGCTGCGCCAGGGGAGGTGTAGGCTGGATGTTAGGAAGAAATTCCTCCCAGAGAGATTGGCCATTGGAATGTGCTGCCCAGGGAGGTGGTGGAATCACCATCCCTGGAAGTGTTCAAGAGGGGACTGGATGTGCCACTTGGTGCCATGGTTTAGTAATCATGAGGTCTGTGGTGACAGGTTGGACTTGATGGCCTTTGAAGTCTTTTCCAACCTTATTGATTCTATGATTCATGATTCTATTAACTATATCTCTACCTATATATCTATATCTATCTATTGAGGTACTTGAACATGTCCAGAGAAGGGCAATGAAGCTGGGGAGAGGTCTCAAGCACAAGACTTATGAAGAGAGGCTGAAGAATCTGGGGTTATTTAGCTTGAAGAAGAGGAGGCTCAGGGCAGATATTATTGCTCTCTACAACTACCTGAAAGGAGGTTGTAGACAGGCAGAGGTTGGTCTCTTCTCCCAGGCACCCAGCACCAGAACAAGAGGACACAGTCTCAAGCTGCACCAGGGGAGGTTTAGGCTGGAGGTTAGGAAGAAGTTCTATACAGAGTGATTGCCCATTGGAATGTGCTGCCCAGGGAGGTGGTGGAGACACCATCCCTGGAAGTGTTTAGGAAGAGATTGGATGAGGAACTTGGTGCCATGGTTGAGTTGATTAGATGGTGTTGGGTGATAGGTTGGACTCGATGATCTCTGAGGTCTTTTCCTACCTGGCTTATTCTATTCTATTCTATTCTATTCTATTCTATTCTATTCTATTCTATTCTATTCTATTCTATTCTATTCTATTCTATTCCATTCCATTCCATTCCATTCCATTCCATTCCATTCCATTCCATTCCATTCCATCCATCCTATGCTATGCTATGCTATGCTATGCTATGCTATGCTATGCTATGCTATTGTAATCTATTCTATTCCTTGCCTTTGAGTATCAAGTGGCATATTCCTGTGTATTTCATTTTCAATTAAATTGATATCTTTGTCTTGCTGCATTCATTTTGCCAGGGTCAGCTCAACGGTCCAATTCCAGGCAGAGCCAGCAAACAAGGCAGCCCCTGTGCTCTTGCAGGTAGAGCTCAAGATAATTTGCATCTATTTCCCATTACTGTCAAGTTCTGGTGTGGGAAGAAGAAACAGTAGTCTTGAAAGCATAAACCCCAGAAAAATGCAGCAGTAATGGATGCAATGTGCAAGGGACCCAGTAAGAGCAACAAATCTTTCTTATAGTTCTTATTCTTTGCTGAAGAAGGAATTTGTGGTACTGGTATTTCAAGCAGTCAGCTGTCTTTGCAGATCAGTTCTGTGATGCTCCTAAACCTTCTAATATTTTGGGGGTTCGGGGTTGGGAAGCTGACAAGCTTGACTTGGAGATAGGAATTGGGAGCTGTATTTCAATGGAAAGCTGAAACTTCTTCCCCTTGAAGTGATGATTATTATTCACACTATTCAGGCTTGGTTGTGCCATTTGAAGCACTAATTAGCTGCTAAATGCAGGAGCAGAAAATGTATTCCCTTGAGAGAAACAATGTTAATACAAATCATAACAATTAATTACATTACAGGAATTTCTATTTTCTCTGTGGTGCTGAAGTCCAAAGATGATAATGCCAATATAAATATTTAGCTGAGGTACCTTTTGCAGCAGCAGCAGAAGAAATGCTGTTCCTCTGAGGAGGGCTGTAGGAGCTGAATAAAATGTAGGTGTTTACCCCTATGGAGTATGATAAATACAAAAACTCATGCAAAGTAGGTAAACAAAGCCCAACACACCAAAATGAAATTGAAACAAACCCCTGCAAATGAAATAATCATTAAAAATTATTAGTAATAATTAATAGTAAATTATGATCACAATAATCAATAATAGCAATTCATAGCAAATAATAACAATTGGCTAAGAAGGCCAGTGGCATCCTGGGGTGGATTAGAAGGCTTTGGGGTTAGTAGGTCAAGAGAGATTCCCATTCCCTTCTACTCTGCCCTGGTGAGTCCACAACAAAAATGTGTCTCAAAAGTACTTCCCTGTGGCTTGAAGAATGGGGATGGCACTTCTAGCCATGGTGAAATCCAGGAATGAAACTGCAATGCCCCATTCCATTCCATTCCATTCCATTCCATTCCATTCCATTCCATTCCATTCCATTCCATTCCATTCCATTCTTATTCCATTCCATTCTATTCTTATGCCACTCCATTCCATTCTATTCTTATTCCATTCCATTCCATTCCATTCCATTCCATTCCATTCCATTCCATTCTTATGCTATTCCATTCCATTCTAATGCCATTCCATTCCATTCCATTCCATTCTTATGTCATTCCATTCTTATGCCATTCCATTCCATTCCATTCCATTCCATTCCGTTCCATTCCATTCCATTCCATTCTTATTCCATTCCATTCTATTCTTATGCCACTCCATTCCATTCTATTCTTATTCCATTCCATTCCATTCCATTCCATTCTATTCTTATGCTATTCCATTCCATTCTAATGCCATTCCATTCCATTCCATTCCATTCCATTCTTATGTCATTCCATTCTTATGCCATTCCATTCCATTCCATTCCATTCTTATTCCATTCCATTCCATTCCATTCCATTCTATTCTTATTCCATTCCATTCCATTCCATTCCATATTCCATTCTTCCTAGCACTGAGAGGGATGCCTGCCCTTTCCTCCACGTTTAGTTCTCTACAGAAACACAAGAAAAAGGTAGAGGTGAGGGGGAAAGTAAACAGCTACTTAGAACTAAATCTACAGACCTCCTTCCTTCCTTCCTTCCTTCCTTCCTTCAGGAGCTTGCAGCTGTCTAAAGTTTATCACAGTAGCCACTGATCAAATAGCAGCAGGCTCCTTAGGTAATAGTCAAGGATTAAAGAGATAATCTAATTCACATCCTTCGTAGGGATTTTGACACCTAAGACTGACACTACTCTTCATCCATAATCCTCACAGATCATACTCCCATTTGAGCTCAGTTTTCCCTTTGAAAACTTGTTTTGTTTGCCCTGGCACACACAGAGGGTGTGGCAACATGGATCTCTTTAGGCTGACTTTAATTATTCAATCCTCCCTTTCTTGATATGGGAACCAGCAAACTCTGCACAATCACTACCACTCTGTTTCTAAAGGGCTCACGTGTCCAGAGGGAAGGACTCACATTTGAGCTTAATGTGCAGCAATGTGCTCTTGTGGCCCAGAAGGCCAATGTCATTCTGGGGTGCATTAGAAGGGCTGTGGTTAGTAGGTTGAAAGAGGTTCTCCTTCCCCTCTACTCTGCCATGGTGAGGATGTATCTGGAATGTTGTGTGCAGTTCTGGGCCCCTCATTTCAAGAAGTACCTCAGGGAACTGCTTGAGAGAGTCCAGCACAGAGCCACAAAAATGATGAAGGGAGTGGGAACATCTTTCTTACAAGGAAAGACTGAGGGAGCTGAGGGCTCTTGATCTTGGACAAGAGGAGGAGAGTGAGGGGGGACTTCATTCATGTTGATAAATATGTAAAGGGTGAGTGCCAAGAGGCTGGAGCCAGGCTCTGCTGGGTGATGCTCAATGACAGCACAAGGGGCAGTGGGTGGAAGTTGAGGCATAGGAAGTTCCATGGAAACAGGAGGAAAAAATTTTCACTGTGAGGGTAATAAAACACTGGAGCAGGCTGCCCAGGGGAATTTGTGGAGTCTCCCTCTCTGGAGATATTCAAGACCCACCTGGATGTGTTCCTGTGTGATCTGCTTTGGGTGATCCTGCTCTGACAGGGAGGTTGGACTGGCTGATCTTTAGAGGTCCCTTCCAACCCCCAACGTTCTGTGATGGAGATTTCCTGTCTGTGTAACCTGTGCCTGTCACAAATGCAGTCCTTATTCCTCCTTTCAGAAATGACCAGCAGGACTGCAATTTTAATGGAAGTTATGATGTTAAAATTCAGAATACAGAATGAACCAGGTTGGAAAAGACCTTTGAGATCATCAAGTCCAACCTATCACCCAACACCATCTAATCAACTCAACCATGGCACCAAGTGCCTTATCCAGGCTCTTCCTAAACACCTCCAGGGATGGTGACTCCACCACCTCCCTGGGCAGCACATTCCAATGGCCAATCTCTCTGGGAAGAACTTCTTCCCAACATCCAGCCTAAACCTCCCCTTGTGTAGCCTGAGACTGTGTCCTCTTGTTCTGTCACAGGTTGTCTGGGAGAAATAACCTCACAATCACAGACCACAGTTCCCATGGGGGACTTCGACCACCCTAATATTTGCTGAAAAGGCAACACAGTGAAGCACAAACAGTCCAGAAGTTTCTGGCAGTACACTGATGATAGCTTTCTGTAAGAGGTGATGGAGGCACCAATAAGGAGAAGTGTGCTGCTGGACCGTGTGCTAATGAACAAAGAAGGTCTGCTTGGGGCTATGAAAGTTGCTGGCAGCCTTGGCTACACTGACCACCTTCTGGTGGAGTTCAGAATCATACAAAGAAATAGCAGTGCAGTAAGTAGGATTGCAGCCTGGACTTTAGGAGAGCCAACTTTGATGACCATGTCCAGAGAAGGGCCACGAGGATGAGCAGAGGGCTGGAGCACCTCATCTATGAGGACAGACTCAAGGAGCTGGGGGTGTTCAGTCTGCAGAAGAGAAAGCCCCATGGAGACCTAATTGTGGCCTTCCAGTATCTGAAGGGGGTTACAGGAAAGCTGGGGAGGGACTTTTGAGGGTGTCAGGGAGTGACAGGACCAGGGGGAATGGGAAAAAAACACCTAGAAACGCGTAGATTCAGATGGGATGTAGGAAGAAATTCTTCCCCGTGAGGGTGGTGAGAGCCTGGCACAGGTTGCCCAGGGAGGTGGTGGAAGCCTCCTGCCTGGAGGTTTTGAAGGCCAGGCTGGATGTGGCTGTGAGCAACCTGCTGTGGTGTGAGGTGTCCCTGCCCATGGCAGGGGGGTTGATCTGGATGATCCTTGAGGTCCCTTCCAACCCTGACAATTCTCTGCTTCTATATCTTCAGAAACCTACTTGGCAGAATCCCATGGGTTAGGAGTCTAGAAGGTAGGAGGGGCAAGAAAGCTGGTTAATATTCAAGCACCATTTCCTCCAAGCTCAAGACAGCTGCACCCCTGAGTAAGAACCCAAGGAAATGAGGCAGGAAAGCTGCATGGATGAGAAAGGATCTCCTGTAAAAACTCACTTCCTAATGAAAATTATTGTATAGGGGTTAGAGTAGAGCTCAGGTAAAGCCCTGTGTAAGTTTGCCACTGGAGTCAGAAGTTGTAAGCCTCCAGACACTTCTTTGTCACCATATTATTGTCTGTGAACTCAGAAGCACACAAGGTGTTAGAGAGCATAGCTCTGAATCCTCATCCCACAAAAAAAATGACAGCTTTCCTAAGCCTGCAGCCTGGTGTTTCTGCAAACACTTTGTATCCTGTATAACACAAAATCTCTTATTTTAAGCATAGCTAAGGGTTACAAGGTTCTGCATCTGAATTCATAGACTCAGGGGATGCACTGGGTTGGAACAGACCTTTAAATGTCATCTAATCTCACCCCCTGCATTAAGCAGGGCCATCCCCAACTAGATCAGATTGCTCACAGCCCCATCCCCAAAGCCTTCTCTTCCCTAGGCTGACCAGCCCCATCTCTCCCAGCCTGTCTGCATAGCAGAGGTGCTCCAGCCCTCTGATCACATTTGTGGCCTTCCACTGGATCTGTGCCAGCAGGTCCAAGTCCTTCTTGTGTTGAGTGCCCTAGACCTGGGCACTGTAGTCCAGGCAAGGTCTCACTAGAGCAGAGTGGCACAATCACCTCTCTTGATCTGCTGGCCACACCTTGATGCAGTTCAGGATGTGATTTGCCTTCTGGCCTGCAAGTGTTGTTGGTTCATGTCCAGCTTCTCATCTGCCAGCACCCCCAAGTCCTTTTCTACAGGGCTGCTTCCTTTCACATCATCCCCCAGCCTCTGTTGATAAAGAGGATTGCCTGACCCAGGTGCAGGACATTGCACTTGCGCTTGTTGAACTTCATGACCTCTCCAGCTTGTCCAGGTCTCTCTGAATGACATCAAGTTCCTTGGGCATATCAACTGCACCACTCTGCTTGGTGTCATCTTCCTACTTGCAGAGGGCACACTTGATCTTACTGTCTCTCATTGATGAAAATATCCCTGGAGAGAGTCAGATTGGGGCTGGACAGGGCTCTGGGAAACCTGATCTAGTTGAGGATGTCCCTGCTGACTGCAGATGGGGTTGGATTAGATGACCTTTGGAGGTCCCTTCCAACCCAGACCACTCTGTGATTCTATGATATTAAACAAAATCAATCCCAATACAGGCTCCTGAGGTCACCACTTACATGAGGAGGAGCTAAGTAATGTTAGAAAAGAATAGGAATAGCTTTAGCTTTTTGTTGTTGTTGTTTTGTTTGTTTTGTTTGTTTGGTGTTTTTTGTTTGGGGTTTTTTTGTTTGTTTGTCTGCTTTGCTTCTTTTATTTGAAAATTGATCCTACTGTTTCTCTTGTCTATATGGTGCAGCAGACACAGGCTGGAGTGAAGGGAAGCCATCCAGAGGGAGCTTGACAGGCTGCAGAGCTGAGCCCATGACAACCTCAGGAGGTTCAACAAGACCAAGTGCAAGGTCCTGCAGCTGGGTCAGGGCAAAGCCAAGCACTGATGTAGGCTGGGCAGGGACTGGCTTGAGAGCAGTCCTGAAGAAAAGGACTTGGGGGTGCTGGTGGAGGAGAAGCTCAACAGGAGCCAGCAGTGTGCACTTGCAGCCCAGAAAGCATATCCCATCCTGGACTGCAGCAGGAGAAGCATAGTCAGCAGTTGAGGGAGGGGATTCTCCCCTTTTTGCACCCCCTGGCAAGACCCCAGGAGCACAAGGGACCACAAGGATCATCTAGTTCCAACCCCCTGCCATGGGCAGGGACACCCCACACTAGATCAGCCTGGCCACAGCCTCATCCAGCCTGGGCTTAAACACCTCCAGGGACAGGGCCTCAACCACCTCCCTGGACAACCCATTCCAGGGCTTCACCACTCTCATGGGGAAGAACTTCCTTCTCACATCTAGCCTGAATCTCCCCACCTTTAACTTCATAGATTTTAAACTGCCCACACCTCAAATAATAAAATCAAACATTTTAACATGTGGAGAGTTTAAGAAGAGAGAGAACTGAATTGTTCTCAGCGTCTTTTCTAGATGTTTTCACAGCAACAAGAGTCAGTTTATTAGTTCCAGTGGATTTTGCATCACTCCCTAAGCTCCTCTAAACAATCAGAAATTCAATTTTTCTCCTAATGGATCCTTTATTACTTTGCTTATGATCAGTGTTTATTTTAAACTGCACAAATGAGATTAAATCTTCATTTTAACTAAATTAATGCCATAGGACTAAGTGAACCTTGACTACGAGTTTCCTACAAGAGTTGCCATTAAACCCAGAGTTCTTTGAGCAGTTGATAGGGAGCTGGGGGTGTTTAGCCTGGAGAAGAGGAGGCTCAGGGGAGACCTTCTTGCTCTCTACAGCTACCTGAAGGGAGGTTGTGGCCAGGTGGGGGTTGGTCTCTTTTCCCAGGCAACCAGCACCAAAACAAGAGGACACAGTCTCAAGCTGTGCCAGGGGAGGTTTAGCCTGGAGGTGAGGAGAAAGTTCTTCCCAGAAAGAGTAATTGGCCATTGGAATGTGCTGCCCAGGGAGGTGGTGGAGTCCCCATCCCTGGAGGTGTTCAAAAAGGGGTTGGATGTGGCACTTGGAGCCATGGTTTGGTTGTCAGGAGGTGTTAGGGATTAGGTAATAGGTCGGACTTGGTGATCTCTGAGGTCTTTTCCAACCTTATTGATTCTATGAGTCTATGACTGAACAACAGAAGAATGTTTTCTGCTTTTGTTTTTCCCCCTCAATAAGTCACCTACCAAATAGAAGTGTGGAAGGTATTCAAGATGCTGTCTCCATGCATCGTGGGACCCATAGAAACAGCTGCTTAATTCATTTTGTGCTGATCCACGTGGGAAACAAGCACACAGGTTAAGGACTAACAAGCTGTCAGATAGATTTCTCCTTTGCTTTAACATTTGCTGTCTTTTATTGACCTGGAAAACAGTATGTGAAATCACAGGGTCACAGCATGTTAGGGCTTGGAAGGGTCTTCTGGAGATCTTCCAGTCCAACCCCCTGCCGGAGCAGGACCACGGACTCTAGTGCAGGTTGTACAGCAATGCATCCAGACAGGCCTTGAAAGACTCCAGAAAAGGCTCCACAGCCCCTCTGGGCAGCCTGCTCCAGTGCTCTGTGACCCTTACAGGAAAGAAGTTCTTTCTCATGTTGAGGTATAACTTTCTGTGCTGTAGTTTATATCCATTGCCCCTTGTCCCATCACAGGGTGCAACTGAGCAGAGGCTGTCCCTTCCCCTCTTGACACCCAGCCCTCAGGTATTTATAGATATTTATTGGACCCCCTCTCAGTCTTCTCTCCAGACTAAACAGCCCCAGGTCTCAGCCTTTCCTAATCAGGCAGTGCTCCAGTCCCTTAATGATCCCTCTGCTGGACTCTCTCCAGCAGATCCCTGTCCCTCCTGAACTGGGGGAGCCCAGAAGTGGATTCAATATTCCAGGTGTGGTCTCAGCAGAGCAAAAGAGAGGGGGAAGAGAACCTCCCTGGATCTGCTGGACACACTCTTCTGAATGGCCCCCAGGATCCCATTGGCCTTCTTGGCCACTAGGGCACATTGCTGTCCCATGCAGAACTTGCTCCCCACCAGCACTCCCAGGTCCCTCTCCACAGGGCTCCACTCCAGCAGATCACCTCCCAGCCTGTACTGCTGCAGTTTATTCTTCCTTCCCACGTTCAGGACTCTGCACTTGTCCTTGTTGAACCTCATTAGGTTCCTCTTTGCCCAGCAAATGTGAATTTATTCTTCTGGTTAACCAAAGGCCAAGTTGTGGTTTGGTTGATTGGTTTGGGTTTGTCTTCTTAGTTTGACACCATTAATGAATTAAATATCCTCAGACAGAGGATTAGAATGACAAGACTTAGCCTCAAGCATGCTTCACCCTTTTGTTTTAAATCCTTGAAGTACCACTACCTAACATTGCCTTTGACATGTTAGCTGCACCTGGGGGTATAATGAAAATATCAGAGGAATTAATTGCAGTTTCCCATTAAGAGGCTGCCAAGAAAGAGTTAATTAAGTAGATTCTGTCTCAAGGCAGGAATTTGCAAGAGTGGCCATAAACCTGCACCTAGTTCAAGATCTGCTCTACTGAAATTCAGTCAGTTTTGACACTAAGACTGGAAGAAGGATAATTCATGGAAGGATTTTTGAACTGGCAGCTGCAGTCCTACATATTTGCCATCAAAACTCCTGTTTTGATGGGAAGCACTCAGGAAGATGGCTTTTATAGCAAAGGGAAGTTTTTAATCAAGAAGGCCAGCATTAAGAAGTCTGAAAACATAAAAGGTGGGTTGCAGCTATGCAGCACAAGAGGTGAAAGCTGCCCAGAGAGCCCTGGCTGTGGTAATGAATCCTTTACAGTGACCTAATTTAGAACCAAATTGTCCCTGGAGTACTGCCCCCTTCCTGGAGGTGTTCAAAACCAGGTTGGATAAGGCCTTGAGCAACCTGGTCTAGAGGAAGGTGTGATAAACTTCTTCCCAGAGAGAGTTGTTAGCCATTGGAATGTGCTGCCCAGGGAGGAGGTGGAGTCACCATCCCTGGAGGTGTTCAAGAGGGGATTGGATGTGGCGCTTGGTGCCATGGTCTAGTAGTCATGAAGTCTTGGGTGACAGGTTGGACTTGATGATCTTTGAGGTCTTTTCCAACCTTGTTGATTCTATGATTCTATTCTATGACTGTAGAATGTGAGGTACCCGACAGAACCCTTGCGGCCTCCCACAGGCTAAGACGCCTTGCATAGCACTGCCGTTGGCTTCAGAGGCAGTGGATCCATCACCTCCTCAGCTGGAAGCATGGGAAATGATAAGAGGGTGGAAGAACAGTAATAACAGTGATAACAATAATAACAGGAATAACAACAGCAAAAAACCCCCACCACAATAACAGTGAGTATTTGCAAGTCAAGGATAATGTGCCCTATCCCAGCCTTGCTGAGTTTGCAAGCTTTGCAAGGCTGCATTTTGACACATGCTGAGATTCAAACCATTCAGCAGACAAAGGATAAAGAAAGAGGATCTGATGTGACTTTCTGCAAGACTTTTTCCTAGACCTCAGTGGCAAACTGAATTTACAGAATACAGAATTAATCAGGTTGGAAAAGACCTTCAAGATCATCGAGTCCAACCTATATCGTCCTGGCCTGTGTCAGGAATAGTGTGGCCAGCAGGAGCAGGGAGGTCATTGTGCCCCCGTACTCAGCACTGGTTAGGCCACACTTGAGTCCTGTGTCCAGTTCTGGGCTCCTCAGTTTAGGAAAGATGACGGCTTTCTGGAACATGTCCAGAGCAGGGCAACAAAGCTGGGGAAGGGGTTTGGAACACAGCCCTGTGAGGAGAGGCTGAGGGAGCTGGGGTTGCTTAGCCTGGAGAAGAGGAGGCTCAGGGGAGACCTTGTTCTCTCTACAACTCCCTGAATGGAGGTTGTAGCCAAGTGGGGTTTGGTCTCTTCTCCCAGGCAGCCAGCACCAGAACAAGAGGACACAGTCTCAAGCTGTACCAGGGGAGGTTTAGGCTGGATGTTAGGAAGAAATTCTTCATAGAAAGAGAGATTGCCCCCTGGAATGTGCTGCCCAGGGAGGTGGTGGAGTCACCATCCCTGGAGGTGTTTAGGAAGAGCCTGGATGAGGCACTTGGTGCCATGGTTGAGTTGATCAGATGATGTTGGGTGATAGGTTGGAGTCGATGATCTCGAAGGTCTTTTCCAACCTGGTTAATTCTCTATTCTATATTCTCTCACCCAACACCATCTAATCAGCTAAACCATGGCACCAAGTGCCTCATCCACTCTCTTTTTAAGCATTTCTGATTGGAAATAAAAAGAACTAAACAAACCAGCTAAAACAAACCAACCAACCAACCAACAACAAGCAAACAAACAAAACCACACCACACACAAAAAACCCCACACCAAAACCCACCACCAAAAATTAAACAACCCACCAACACCCCCTCCCCCAAAAAAAAAACAACAACCCACCCAAGACAGAACCCAAAACTTAAAACCCAGGATGGATGAATGCCACAGAGATGGAGTTGAATTTGCTTTTTCAATCTATCTCTGATGGTTTGTGTTCTCAGCAGTCTCACTGCTGTGCTTTCCCAGAAGGAGCAGACGTGCTGTCTATTTTATACTCTGAATTTGGCAGATCATTGTTAGCCCTAAATAAGCCACTCTGCTTTTATCTTCTTTGTTACTATCTGATAAAGCAGTAGCCCAGCAACCTGACAAACTGTACACATTCCCATCTGCCTGAGAGTGTGAGAAAGTGGAATTCAGCTCAAAGTAGGAAGAAGGGGAAGACTGAATTCTGTGACTCCTAAATGGTTTCAAGGATACCTCCAGGAAAGACTTTGCTTAGTGCTGCTTAGTTTGTTTGCTTTTGTTCTGTGACTACTTCATGGATGATAAAAGAGCTCTAAGGAAGGAGTCTTGGCATTATTATTTGGAGCTATATCTCCCTTGCTTGGCTGATGAAATTGTTCAGCAGCTTATCCAGAGTGCTCTGATGAAGTCCATGGGCCTTTCAGCAATTACCAGCAGTTTCACTCTCACTGTGAGTGGTAACAAACTGAAACTGGTGGCTTATTGTTCCAAGGTTTACAGCTTGGGCAAAGGACACACAACACTGAGAAATGACACTTTGCAGATTTACAGCCACATGAGAGTTTCCTTTGGTATCTGAAGATGTTTAATTTCACACTAATTACAAATCACATGCAAAAGCAGAACCAAAAGCACCAAGAGTCAGCAGCGGTGTCGAGGAGGATTTGCCTTTGATATTAAAATTCATTTGTGTGTGTGTCACAAGATCAGAAGAAACTTCATATCTCCTCTAATCCATCCTCCAGAACAACATATACACAAGGTATTTAAAGTACTCTGGCTGTAAAGTATTTAGATTATGAAAATCCTAACATGTCAAGGAAACCTGACCCAGAGCCTGCCCAAAGCTGTTACAGAATGCTTGTGTGAGGAGCTCTTGGATTAACTGCTGTAGTCCATTACTATTTTACTGTATTGAGAGCAGAAGAAAATATCTTGGCACCATTTTGGTGCTAACCTTAAAGGAGATAAAACTCCAAGAAGATTTATTCATGGAATACTGCTACAGCTTCCTAAAATGTCAAGGAAACCTGACCCAGAGCTTGCCCAATGCTGTTACAGAATGCTTGTGTGAGTTGCTCTTGGATTAATTGTTGTAATCCAGAGGAAAATATCTTGTCACCATTTTGGTGCTCACCTTAAAGGACAAAAAAGCTCCAAGAAGATTTATTCATGGAATAGTGCTACAGCTTCCTAACATGTCAAGGAAACCTGACCCAGAGCCTGCCCAAAGCTGTTACAGAATGCTTGTGTGAGTTGCTCCTGGATTAGTTGCTGTAATCCATTGCTATTTTAATGATAGCAGAGGAAAATATCTTGGCACCATCTTGGTGCTAACCATTAATGAGATAAAACTCCAAGAATGGTCAAGGGAGGGGATTCTCCCCCTCTACTCAGCTCTGGTGAGACCCCACCCGGAGTACTGCCTCCAGTTCTGGAGCCCCTATGACAAGAGGGATCTGGAGGTGCTGGAAGATGTCCAGAGAAGGGCCACGAGGATGCTCAGAGGGCTGGAGCACCTCTCCTGTGAGGACAGACTGAAGGAGTTGGGGCTGCTCAGTCTGGAGAAGAGAAGGATCTGAGGAGACCTCATTGTGCCCTTCCAGTATCTCAAGGGGGCCCACAAGAAGGCTGGGGAGGGACTTCTCAGGATATCAGGTAGTGATAGGACTAGGGGGAATGGAATGAAGCTGGAGGTGGGGAGATTCAGGCTAGATGTGAGGAGGAAGTTCTTCCCCATGAGAGTGGTGAAGCCCTGGAATGGGTTATCCAGGGAGGTGGTTGAGGCCCCGTCCCTGGAGGTGTTTAAGCCCAGGCTGGATGAGGCTCTGGCCAGGCTGATCTAGTGTAGGGTGTCCCTGCCCATGGCAGGGGTTGGAACTAGATGATCCTTGTGGTCCCTTCCAACCCTGACTGATACTATGATACTATGAATGTTTATTCATGGAACACTGCTACAGCTTCACCCAAATTGAAAAGTTCCAGGCAGTGTAAACTGTTAAGGAAATGCTTTGTCCCACCCTTAAAATGGATTTGGCACAGCTGAGGGAAGAATCTTGTTAGGATCCTCCACAAAGCCACACTGAAACTGAAACCTGGGGAAACACAAAGTCCAGGAGAACAATCCAGCGAGCAGTGGGTGGAAAGCACAGAACAGGAGCACACAAACTGCAGAAGTGACCCAAGGAACCTCATGTACTCACAATACTGTTTGACAAACAGTGATGAAAAACAGCCTTTGACTTTCATAAGGAAAAAGAAATGCACCTGCTTGGTTACCACAGACTGCTCTGGAGTTCTGTAGAATTCTCACTTCTCTTTGGAACTGCAAGTCAAGAGGTCATCAAAAAATTTAAGTGAAAAGACTTTTCTTTATTACTTTTTTTCTCTTCCCAATAGGCCGTTTCAGAAGAACTATTCAGCAGCAGCAGCAAGTCACATTGGGCTGGTTTGGCTGTCAGCATGATGATGTGGTATGGTTTCAAACATCTTACTTTCAACATGTAGCATGAAAAGGGGTGGAAGAGACCAAAAGAAATGACTGAGGGAAACTGACAATGGAAGGACTTCACAGAATCACAGAAAACATCCAGTTAGAACAGACCTCAGAGATCATCCAACACTCAACACAGTTTAGGGTCAATCGTAAATCATGTCTCTAAGCATCGGGTCCACAGGCTGCTGAAACACCTCCAGGGATGGTGACTCCAACACTGCCCAGAGCAGACCATTCCAGAGCTTGAGAACCCTCTCTGTAGAGAAGTATTTCCTAACATCTAGCCTGAACCTCCCCTCATGCAGCTTGAAACCATTTCCTCTGGTCCTGTTGCTTGACACCAAGGAGAAGAGGTTGTCCCCTCCTCACTCCAGCCTCCCTTCAGGTGGTTGTAGACAACGAGGTCTCCCCTCAGCCTCCTCTTTCCAGATTGAACAACCCCAGCTCCCTCAGATGTTTCTCAGGTGCTGCTGGCCCTCTGAAACAGAAGATTTCACCTCAACATGAGGAGAATCTTCTTTACAGTGAGGGTGACAGATCCCTGGAGCAGGCTGCCCAGGGAATTTATAGAGTCTCCTTCTCTGGAGACTTTCAAAACCCAGCTGGATGCATTCCTGTACAGATTACCCTGAGTGATCCTGCTTTGGCAGGGGGTTGGACCTGATGATCTCTAGAGGTCCCTTCCAACCTCTAATGCAGTGTGATATTGTGATGCTGTGATTTAGCTCTGAGGGTGGCTGAATTTCAATGTACAGTCTAAGGTGAACATTGCTTCAGGAACCAGCTTTATAATGATGATTAATAAGTTTTAAGAGGACCGTTCCAAAGACTAATACAAGATTTATTAACATAATTGGGGAAGTTCAGGCTGGGTCCCTCCTGTTCCTGCCACATAAGTTACACCTCTGGTGTCCCAAGTGTTCAGCCCAGTAGATGGACACAGGAAACAGACTATTTCATACCCATAATATCCTGTGCCCTATAAATCCAACTGCAAAGTCATTTTCTCTCCCTTTCTCCCTTCTCTGCTGTGTGGGAGATGCTCCCTCTTGGATAAAGATGGGGGAGAATCTCAAGGCTTCTTAGACCCATCTAGGCCTAGGTTGGAAGAGACCTTTCAGATTATAGAGTCCAACCTATCACCCAACACCATCTAATCAAATCAACCATGGCACCAAGTGCCTCATCCAGTCTCTTCCTAAACACCTCCAGTGATGGTGACACCACCACCTGCCTGGGCAGCACATTCCAATGGCCAATCTCTCTTGCTGGGAAGAATTTCTTCCTAACATCCAGCCTAAACCTCCCCTGGTGCAGCTTGAGACTGTGTCCTCTTGTTCTGGTGCTGGTTGCCTGGGAGAAGAGACCAACCCCCACCTGGCTACAACCTCAGGGAGTTGTAGGTGGTAATAAGGTCTCCCTGAGCCTCCTCTTCTGCAGGCTAAGCAACCCCAGCTCCCTCAGCCTCAGCTCCCTCAGCCTCTCCTCACAGGGCTGTGCTCCAGACCCCTCCACAGCTTTGTTGCCCTTCTCTGGACACCTTCCAGCATCTCAACATCCTTCTTGAATTGAGGAGCCCAGAACTGGACACAGGACTCAAGGTGTGGCCTAACCAGTGCTGAGCACAGGGCAGAATGACTTCCTTGCTCCTGCTGGCCACACTGTTCCTGATGCAGATCATGATGCCATTGGCCTTCTTGGCCACCTGGGCACACTTCTGGCTCATGTTCAGCCTACTCTCAACCAGTACCCCCAGGTCCCTTTCTGCCTGGCTGCTCTCCAGCCACTCCGACCCCAGCCTGTAGCACTGCATGGGGTTGCTGTGGCCAGTGTGTAGAAAATAGGTTTGAGATCATCAAGTCCAACCTATCACCCAACACCATCTAATCAACTCAACCATGGCACCAAGCATCCCATCCAGGCTAAACACCTCCAGTGATGGTGACTCCACCACCTCCCTGGGCAGAAGAGCATCACAGTGAGCAGCTAGAAGATACGACAACACAAAGGGAAGCACATCAGTGTGGCACTGGCAAGAATGCTCATTTCACTATTTTTTTACCTTGTGGCAATGAATTTCCATAGTCAACACTGAAAAGAAAATGACTTTCCCTATGATTATGTGTCATGATTCTGAGAGGCAAAATAAATCAGCTTACCCTAGATGTCATTCTGCAGTAGCTGGGCTGCTTCAGGTTCCTGTGCTCCCTACCCTTGCATTTACATGACATAGAGCAACGCTCTGCTGCAGGCAGTGGAAATCCACTCCAAACAATGTTCAGGTAATTGTCTGTAAAATAACTCCAGACATTTTGAAGAGCTTAAAACAAAATTATGGCCTTGATCAAATTACTCCTGGTGTTAACATCTGTTCAGAAGTCAACATTTCTATTGCCCATTTCCACCGCCTCCAAAGGCACTTGTTTGGATCATGCCTGGGGGCTGAGACTTTTCCACAGGTGTAATCAGTCCTATTTTCCCTTCATATCCCTTCTAAAGAAAAGAAAAAAAGTCCTCTGATTTATTCATATCAAAGTAAGCCTATTAAAGTCCAACCTATCACCCAACACCATCTAAGCAAATCAACCATGGCACCAAGTGCCCCATCCAGGCTCTTCCTAGACACCTCCAGTGATGGTGACTCCACCACCTCCCTGGGCAGCACATTCCAATGGCCAATCTCTCTTGCTGGGAAGAATTTCTTCTTACCATCCAGCCTAAAACTCTCCTGGTGCAGCTTGAGACTGTGTCTTCTTGTTCTGGTGCTGGTTGCCTGGGAGAAGAGACCAACCCCCACCTGGGTACAACCTCCCTTCAGGGAGTTGTAGAGAGAATAAAGTCTCCTCTGAGTCTCCTCTTCTCCAAGCTAAGCATCATAGTATCATAGAATCAGTCAGGGTTGGAAGGGACCACAAGGATCATCTAGTTCCAACCCCCCTGCCATGGGCAGGAACACCCCACACTACATCAGGCTGGCCACAGCCTCATCCAGCCTGGTCTTAAACACCTCCAGGGACGGGGCCTCAACCACCTCCCTAGACAACTCATTCCAGGGCTTCACCACTCTCATGGGGAAGAACTTCTTCCTCACATCTAGCCTGAATCTCCCCACCTCCAGCTTCATTCCATTCCCCCTAGTCCTATCACAAAGCAACCCCAGCTCCCTCAGCCTCTCCTCACAGGGCTGTGCTCCAGACCCCTCCCCAGCTTTGTTGCCCTTCTCTGGACACCTTCCAGCATCTCAACATCTTTCCTAAACTGAGGGGCTCAGAACTGGACACAGGACTCCAGGTGTGGCCTAACCAGTGCTGAGTGCAGGGGCAGAATCACTTTATGTTGTTTACTAATTGCAGATATCTGCATAATATTGTAAATCCTGTATATTTTGTTCACATTCATTGCATTCCATTCTAGAGTGTAGTTTTTGCTTGTAAATACAGCCTCACCTGCTTCCAACTGAGTTGGTCTGGCTAAAAGTTAATGCTGGAGTGGGGTGGGGGAACTTCAACCCACCACAGTGATACACAGTCCCAAGGAAGTCACCCCTGGCACATCACCATGGTGTGAAAATTGATCAAGAAATGAAAGTTTACCAAGGGGGGGGGGGTGGGGAAACCACAGCCATCAAAACGTCCAGTTTAAAATGCTTGCAATTACAAGCTGTGAATGTAGTATCCAAAATGCCTCTTTGCAAGTAGATATCCCAGCTGACAAATGGGCTTGTGAACACAGTGGGGGTAAAAGCCCTGGAATGGGTTGACCAGGGAGGTGGTTGAGGCCCCGTCCCTGGAGGTGTTTAAGCCCAGGCTGGGTGAGGCTCTGGCCAGCCTGATCTAGTGTGGGGTGTCCCTGCCCATGGCTGGGGGTTGGAACTAGATGATCCTTGTGGTCCCTTCCAACCCTGACTGATACTATGATACTATGAAATTGAAATTCAGTTTTGCTTCTGAACACCAAATCCTTCAATAGCAAAATATTTTAGGAATGATGCCTTGCTGTGGGTAAGGTCTGAAAGGAAACAGCTTGAAGTGTTAACTGTTGTGAGGGATGGTTTATGACTGCAGTCACCTTGCATTTGGGGTTGCAAATGGCCCTTTAATCCCTGTCCTGAACTGAAGTGCTGCTGCACAGCTAATAAACATTGATGGGTGGATGGATGGATGGATGAAGTTATCCTTGTGTGCAGAATATAAAGGCTTAGAGGTGAAATATGTCATAGAAAATTAGCATACTGTTGTGTGTGAGCATTGCTCCTTCTTCCTGTGTGGTTCCCATAAGCTATCCATAATAGCATCCCTCTTACCGTCATTCCATGACAATATATATTAGAATGGAACATCAGGATGGCTTTTACCTCAGAAGAGGGTGAGATCAGATCTGCTTTCAAGACTAGAGATGGATTGCAAGCTGTTAATGGCCAAACAAGAGCGTGACAATTTGGGTTATGATGGGGAAAAAAATAAAATAAGGAAAAAAAGTCAAATAAGAAAAGAAACCAAGAGGAAATAGAAGCTCCATGTGGGGGTTCAAAGTGGCTGGAGAAGCCCAGAGAGCGGTGGTGAATGGTGCCACGTCCAGCTGGCAGACAGGCACTAGTGGTGTGCCCCAAGGATCAGTGCTGGGCCCCATGCTCTTCAACATCTTTATAGATGATCTGGATGAGGGCATCGAGTCCATCATCAGTAAATTTGCAGATGACACCAAGCTGGGGGCAGGAGTTGATCTGCTGGAGGGCAGAGAGGCTTTGCAGAGGGACCTCGACAGGCTGGACAGATGGGCAGAGTCCAATGGCAGGAGACTGAACACATCCAAGTGCCGGGTTCTGCACATTGGCCACAGCAACCCCAGGCAGTGCTACAGGCTGGGGTCAGAGTGGCTGGAGAGCAGCCAGGCAGAGAGGGACCTGGGGGTACTGGTTGATGGTAGGCTGAATATGAGCCTGCAGTGTGCCCAGGCAGCCAAAAGGGCTGATGGCATCCTGGCCTGCATCAGGAAGAGTGTGGCCAGCAGGAGCAGGGAGGTCATTCTGCCCCTGTACACTGCACTGGTTAGGCCACACCTTGAGTCCTGTGTCCAGTTCTGGGCCCCTCAGTTCAGGAAGGATGTTGACTTGCTGGAACATGTCCAGAGAAGGGCAACGAAGTTGGTGAGGGTTTGGAACACAAGCCCTATGAGGAGAGGCTGAGGGAGCTGGGGTTGCTTAGCCTGGAGAAGAGGAGACTGAGGGGTGACCTTATTGCTCTCTACGACTACCTGAAGGGAGGTTGTAGCCAGGCAGAGGTTGGTCTCTTCTCCCAGGCAGCCAGCACCACAACAAGAGGACACAGTCTCAAGCTGCACCAGGGGAGGTTTAGGCTGGAGGTTAGGAAGAAATTCTTCCCAGAAAGAGTGATTGCCCATTGGAATGGGCTGCCCTTGGAGGTGGTGGAGTCCCCAGCACTGGAGGTGTTTAGGAAGAGCCTGGATGAGGCACTTGGTGCCATGGTTGAGTTGATTAGATGGTGTTGGGTGATAGGTTGGACTTGATGATCTCAAAGGTCTTTTCCAACCTGGTCTGGTCTGGTCTATTCTATTCTATTCTATTCTATTCTATTCTTCTATTCTATTCTATTCTATTCTATTCTATTCTATTCTATTCTATTCTATTCTATTCTATTTCTATTCTTTCCTGAGTTAGAGCACTGTAGTGCTTTTGGCAGGGCTAGAGTTAATTTCCTTTGTAGTAGCTTACATAGAGACACTGAATGGCCTGGGTTGGACCAACCTCCTCTGCACTGAAGAGGGGAATCCTCAACTACATCAGGCTGCCCAGAGCCCTGTCAAGCTTCATATTGAATATCCCTAAGGCTGAGTTTTGGTTTTGTGATGAAAACAGTGTTGATATTTGAAGGATGTTGTAGTTCATGGCTGAGCAGTGCATACACAGTGTCAAGGCCACTTTTGTATCTCCCTCTGGTCAGCCAGTGGCTAGGCTGGGGGTGCACAAGTTGGATGGGGACACAGCCAGCACAGCTGACCCCAACTGATGTGAGGGGTCCTCCATACCATGTGATGTGCTCAGTAATTCAAAACTGGGGAGAAAGTTTGCTGGGGCTGCTGTTGTTTGGGCACTGAATCACAGAATGTCAGGAGCTTGAAGGGACCTCAAAAGCTCATCCAGTCCACCCCTGCCTGCCAGAGCAGGATCATGTAGATCACACAGCAACACATCCAGCCAGGTTTTGAATATCTCCAGGGAAGGAGACTCCACAGCCCCCTGGGCAGCCTGTTCCAGTGCTCTGTCACCCTCACAGTGAAATAATTTTTCATCCTGTTTCCATGGAACTTCCTATTCCTCAACTTCCACCATTGCCCCTTGTGCTGTCAATGGGCATCACCCAGCAGAGCTGGGCTCCAGCTTCTGGGCCCTCACTCTTTGTACATTCATCAGCATGAATGAGGTCAGCCCTCAGGCTCCTCCTCTCCAAGCTAAAGAGCCCTCAGCTCCCTCAGTCTCTCCTCATAAGAAAGCTGCTCCACTGCCTTCAGCATTTTCATGGCTCTGTGCTGGACTCTCTCAAGCAGTTGTCTGAGGCCCTTCTCGAATGGAGGGGTCCAGAACCTGACACAATATTCTAGATGCAGCCTCACCAGGACAGAGTAGAAGGGGAGGAGAACCTGGCTAGAAATTGGTCAGCTAATTAGTTGGGGTTTTGCATCCTGTGGGTTTTGTCTGGTTGGTTGGGATTTTACTTGGTCTTTGCTGTTAGCTTGTTTGGGGCTTTCTGGGAGTGTTAACAATTGGTTTTCTCCTTATTAAAATGTCTGTATCTCAATTCCTGAGTTTCGTCACTTGAGCCCTTCTGATTCTCTCTCACCTCCTCACAGAAAGGGAGTGAGGGAGGGAGCAGTTGTGTGGTGCTTAGCTGCCTGCCAGGGTTGAACCACAAGTGCTCTTTGAAAATTTTTAAGTACACAAGAAAAAACAACAAACCAACACAAAGAGTTTGCTTCTCAAGATGTCCTGAAGTACCTGAATGGAGTGTGTTAGTAATTAGCCAGTTTTTAAGTGCTATTAGGTGATGCTTCAGTGTTACAGTGCCTTCCAGTATCACAGCAGATCCGGTCTTTGCAAAACAAACACTGCAGATATTGATTCCAGAGCTACCAGAGATGATTTCAGAGCTACCAGAGGCCAAGTGGGCATTGGTATTCTTTTTTTATCCGAATAAAACAACAAAACACATCTTTGATTGCATCAGCCAGGCTTGCAACCACATGGAGCTGTACATCTGCTCCTTTTGACATGTGTCTCGTTACATAGAATCGCAGAATCAGCCAGGTTGGAAAAGACCTCAGAGATCATCCAGTCCAACCTATTACCTAATCTCCTAACACCTCCTGACAACTAAACCATGGCTCCAAGTGCCACATCCAAGCCTTTTTTGAAACACCACCAGAGACAGGGACTCCACCACCTCCCTGGGCAGAACATTCCAATGGCCAATCTCTCGGGGAAAAACTTTCTCCTCACCTCCAGCCTAAACCTCCCCTGGTGAAGCTGGAGACTGTGTCCTCTTGCTCTGGTGCTGTTTGCCTGGGAGAGACCAAACCCCACCTGGCTACAACCTCCTTTCAGGGAGTTGTAGAGAGCAAGAAGGTCTCCCCTGAGCCTCCTCTTCTCCAAGCTAAGCACCCCCAGCTCCCTCAGCCTCTCCTCACAGGCCTGTGGTCCAAACTCCTGCCCAGCGTTGTTGTTGCCCTTCTAAGTGGTGTGACCACAGTGTAAGCTCCTTATTATTCCCATCTCTGCTCATGAAAATTGACCTGCTATTAAAGCCAGGCTGAACAGGGGCTGAAATTTAGTTGTCCTTCTCTGGACACTTTCGATCATCTCAACATCTTTCCTAAACTGAAGGGCCCAGAACTGGACTCAGCACTCAAGCCAACATCTGCAGGATAAGAGAAGAAAGCCCTAATCATGAGGTTATCCCCATTCTTGATGATGGTTTCCTTGTTTCAGTGAATTATTTTTCTTTTCATGGACCTGTTCCTGATTATATTTTCTCTTGCTGTTTTCACTCGTGACATATTGCAGCCAAGAAGGCCAATGGCATCCTGGCCTGCATCAGGAAGAGTGTGGCCAGCAGGAGCAGGGAGGTCATTCTGCCCCTGTACGCTGCATTGGTTAGGCCACACCTTGAGTCCTGTGTCCAGTTCTGGGCCCCTCAGTTTAGGAAGGATGTTGACTTGCTGGAACATATCCAGAGAAAGGGCAACAAGGTTGGTGAGGTGTTTGGAATACAGCCCTATGAGGAGAGGCTGAGGGAGCTGGGGTTGCTTAGCCTGGAGAAGAGGAGGCTCAGGGGTGACCTTATTGCTCTCTATAACTACCTCAAGGGAGGTTGTGGGCAGGTGGAGGTTGGTCTCTTCTTCCAGGCAGCCAGCAACAGAACAAGAGGACACAGTCTCAAGCTGCACCAGGGGAGGTTTAGGCTGGAGGTTAGGAAGAAGTTCTATACAGAGAGAGTGATTGCCCATTGGAGTGGGCTGCCTGGGGAGGTGGTAGAGTCACCATCATTGGAGGTGTTCAGGAGGAGACTTGCTGGGGTGCTTGGTGCCATGGTTTAGTTGTTTAGGTGGGTTGGATTGGTTGATGGGTTGGACGTGATGATCTTGAAGGTCTCTTCCAACCTGGTGTATTGTATTGTATTGTATTGTATTGTATTGTATTGTATTGTATTGTATTCTATTCTATTCTATTCTATTCTATTCTATTCTATTCTATTCTATTCTATTCTATTCTATAACATCTCCTGATGCTGTTCTGGATAGGGAAAAATGTCTGTGGGAAAGAGCTGTGGGATTCACTGGGACATTCAGTGCTAAGCAGGGGAATGATTTCATAAAGATTTGCCAGATAAACAAACCTAATGACTGCTTCTGTGATAGAATGATGAAGTCAGTGGATGAAAGAAAAGCATAGTGGGATGTGCATTTCAAATTAATTAAGGAAAGCATTTGATACTGCAGTCTATAAAAGCTCTTCTCTCAAAACCAATTTGAAGTGGCTTGGATGTGAATGTTATCATGTGGAAAAAACCACTGGTGGAAGGTAACAAACAAAGGGAAGTGATGACCTGCAAAACAGTGACTTGGGAGGAAATGGCTGCTAGTTTACTGCCAGAGAAGGAGGTCAGGTTATAGTCTGTTCCTCCACTAATGACTTAGAAGAGAGGGAGAACAGCACATTAATTAATTTTGCAAAGGGTATTAACTTGGGAGGAGCCTGAGAGGCTAAAGGGCTATGAGGTACAGCTCTGCACTCCAATGCAGAATATTATGTTGAATTCTAAATAGAAGCTGAAAAAATTTCCAGGCCCCAATTTTAATTTACCTTTTTTTGGTTATTTTTTTGGTGAGCTATATCCATAGAAATTTTTTTGCAGTTCAGAAAAATTCTTGGGAATATTCTAAGTTTCCAAATGACTTTCACCAAGTGTTAAGCATAAGCTCAATGGCATGAGACTTAATACATCCAAGTGCCAGGTCCTGCACATTGGCCACAGCAACCCCATGCAGTGCTATAGGCTGGGGTCAGAGTGGCTGGAGAGCAGCCAGGCAGAGAGGGACCTGGGGGCACTGGTTGATGGTAGGCTGAACATGAGCCTGCAGTGTGCCCAGGTGGCCAAGTGGGCCAATAGCATCCAGGCCTGTATCAGGAACAGTGTGGCCAGCAGGAGCGGGAAAGTCATTCTGCCCTGGACTCAGCACTGGTTAGGCCACACCTTGAGTCCTGTGTCCAGTTCTGTGCTCCTAAGTTCGTGAAAGATGTTGAGTTGCTGGAAGGTGTCCAGAGAAGGCCAGTGAGGCTGGGAAGGGGTCTGGAGCACAGCCCTGTGAGGAGAGGCTGAGGGAGCTGGGGTTGCTTAGCCTGGAGAAGAGGAGGCTCAGGGGACACCTTATTGCTCTCTACAGCTACCTGAAGGGTGGTTGTAGCCAGGTGGGGGTTGGTCTCTTCTCCCAGGCAAGCAGCACTAGAACAAGAGAACACCGTCTCAGGCTGTGCCAGGGGAGGTTTAGGCTGGGGGTGAGGAAGAAATTCATCCCAGAAAGAGAGATTTGCCATTGGAACATGCTGCCCAGGGAGTGGAGTCACCATCACTGGACGTGTTTAGGAAGAGACTGGATGAGGCACTTAGTGCCATGGTGGAGTTGATTAGGTGGTGTTGGATGATAGGTTGGATGCGATGATCTAGAAGGTCTCTTCCAACCTGGTCTGGTCTGGTCTGGTCTGGTCTATTCTATTCTATTCTATTCTATTCTATTCTATTCTATTCCATGCCATGCCATGCCATGCCATGCCATGCCATGCCATGCCATGCCATTCCATTCTATTCCCACATGTTGTATGCAATAATGAAGCAAGTTAACCACAGGGTTAAGATCAACCTCCTGCTGGAGCTCTTTGCTGATTAAGACTATCTCAAGCACAGCTGAAAACTAAAAATGTAAGGAAGATGGAAATGTGATCCTGCATTAATAAGCTTTCTACTTGTACAGCCTGGGTTACTACCTGGAAATAGGATTAAGAGAATGAGGAAAGAAAGCACAATTTAATTTACCATGATATCAGCCACAAGTGAATCTTTGTGTCCTCAGCCATGCTCTGACAAGTTCTGTAAATCACCATGGAGCCTGGAAGAAGCAGACCAAGAGGAACCCTCTCTCTGTGTCCTAAGTTCCTCCTGCTGCAACTCATGGAGCTGAAGAGGCTGCTCACAAGGACAACATCTCTACATCCAAAGCTGCAGCACCTTTCCTCCACAGACCCAAACTGACTTGGGGGGTGAGGGGTGTGGTAATATAATTCCTTTCCTCTTCTCTCCCCCTCTACTCTCTCTCCCTCTCTATTTTCTCTCTCTCCCATTCTGATCCATCCACATTGTGCAATACATAGTCTAGCTGTTGATATTTCTTGTAGCCCACTTCAGATACTGGAAGGCTACAATTAGGTCTCCTTGGAGCCTTCTCTTGTCCAGACTGAACAGCCCCAACTCTCTCAGTCTGTCTCCATAGGAGAGGTGCTCCAGCCCTCTGCTCATCCTCATGGCCCTTGTCTGGACATTGATGCCATGCTGTCATATGTGAATCCCTTCCCTACCTGACACTGCTTACATGTAGCCACAAATCTCTTCTTGATTCAAATCAGCTTTGCAGGAGGGATGCCTCCAGATTAATTGCTTCATTTGCAGCAAAGCTGGACACAAGTGAGAACACAAAGCTCTGAACCAATTACTTCGTGGCTGGAAAGGGAGGAAGGCTTCCAACACATACTTGCAACTTGCCACCCAGGCAGGCTGGGCTGCACAAGAAATCCAATTGAAAAATGGAGGTAGATATCATCACTGGGTTTATAAATCAGCAGGAAAGTTCATGTTAGCCAGAAAGAGCTGAGCAAGTGCAGAACTGCCCAGCCAGCTTCAATTTCACACATGTGATGTTCTTGGAAGAGGTATTTAGGATCTGACAACTGACTGCCTCCTCAACCATGGACAGACCTCATTTATCATTAAAGGCAAATGAAAGGATAGAGGTTGGACTGAAAACTGAAGAATCTTCTAACTGATACTATGCTGCTTCTGCAAAGAGGAGATTTCATGGTCAGAATCAGAGGTCAGAAATGGTGTGAATGGGATGCTGAGATATTTGCCTAGGATTCCCAGCAGAAGAACACTTGTGCTAATGGTGTTAATTGGATCTTAGGGGAACAGTGATGAAGCTGAAGACAGCTTCATAAAGGATAGAGGAAACACATAACATCCAGCAAGCTATTTCTGGGTTTAGAAGCTTTGGGGGATAAAGCTAAGGCACTGAACATCACTCAGAGCTGTGCAATTTTCCTCCACACCAGTCAGAGCTGTGCAGTTTCCTGTACCAAAGTAGCACAGAGACAGAAGTGCAGAAGAGGATAATGGAAGAGGGAAAGATAAGCTCAAGCCTTTATAGTATCTGATTCATTCATTCTCTTCACTGACAAATTCACAATGTCCACAGTGAGAGAAGTTCTTTTATAGCAACAGTCTGCAAAGTTCAGTGAGCAAGAGTAGAGCCTGCTCATTCAGCAGGTTACTCAGGTTATAAAGCAGACCCTGAAAATGGTGTTGGAAACTGGCAAGGAGCTCCAATGGATAAAGCTAAGCCTGTGAAAACTTATTTCTAGACTAGTTTTGTCACAGGGCAAGTGATCAATAGCTTGACCATTCATTTAAATACCTAAACCAGGGAGGAATTTACTTATCTGCAGGTAAGGGCAGGGAAAATCCTCCTAAGAAACAGAGTTTTGTGATACTTTGACTCTGAATAGAATAGAGCATAATAGAATAGATTAGAATGAATGGAATGGAATGGAAATGGAATGGAATGGAATGGAATGGAATGGAATAGAATAGAATAGAATAGAATAGAATAGAATAGAATAGAATAGAATAGAATAGAATAGAATAGAATAGAATAGAATAGAACAGAACAGACCAAACCAGGTTGGAAGAGACCTTCAAGATCATCACGTCCAACCCATCACCCAACACCATCTAATCAACTAAACCATGGCACCAAGCACCCCATCCAGTCTCTTCCTAAACACCTCCAGTGATGGTGACTCCACCACCTCCCTGGGCAGCACATGCTAGTGGGCAATCACTGTCTCTATGAAGAATTTCTTCCTAACATGGAGTATAAACCTCCCCTGGCACAGCTTGAGACTCTGTCCTCTTGTTCTGAAATGACAACTAAATGACAATATCTCCCAGGACCATGAGGAGATTAAGCAAGCAAAGGCTCAGTTTGGTTTTGGGAGTTTGGATACACAAAGCTAATTCTTTTCTGAATGTCAGTTTAAGGATAATTAAAGGGAGGAAGCATACTCTTAGAGAAAATCCAGCATGGCAATCTCCTCACATGAATAGAAGTTACTTTAAAAGAGAAAACTTTGTTATGATGTCCAGATCCATGTATTATTAAAATTTCATCAGTGGGAAGGGAAGAGAATGCAGTGTATATTGGGCAGTGACTGGCTGGAGAGCAGCCCTGAGGAGAGAGACTTGGGGATGCTGGTGGAGGAGAAGCTCAACAGGAGCTCTCAGTGTGCACTTGCAGCCTGGAAAGCCAATCAGATCCTGGGCTGCAGCAGGAGAAGTGTGGCCAGCAGGGCAAGGGAGGGGATTTTCCCCTCTGCTCAGCTCTGGTGAGACCCCACCTGGAGTACTGCCTCCAGTTCTGGAGCCCCTATGACAAGAGGGATCTGGAGGTGCTGGAAGGTGTCCAGAGAAGGGCCATGAGGATGAGCAGAGGGCTGGAGCACCTCTCCTATGAGGACAGACTGAAGGAGTTGGGGCTGTTCAGTCTGGAGAAGAGAAGGCTCCCAGGTGACCTCATTGTGGCTTTCCAGGATCTGAAGGGGGCTACAAGAAGGCTGGGGAGGGACTTCTCAGGACATCAGGTAGTGATAGGACTAGGGGGAACGGAATGAAGCTGGAGGTGGGAAGATTCAGGCTAGATGTGAGGAGGAGGTTCTTCACCATGAGAGTGGTGAAGCCCTGGAATGGGTTGTGTAGAGAGGTGGTTGGGGCCCCATCCCTGGAGGTGTTTAAGGCCAGGCTGGATGAGGCTCTGGCCAGCCTGATCTAGTGTGAGGTTTCCCTGCCCATGGCAGGGGGGTTGGAACGAGATGATCCTTGTGGTCCCTTCCAACCCTGACTGATACTATGAAACTATTATATATGCTGGAATCTTCTGACTTGATTTTTGTTTTCACAATGACTTTTAAGAGCTGTGGAAACCGAAAAGTGAATCTGTGGGCAAAGTGCTGTGCTCCTGGTTCAGGGCTGCACACCCAGACTTCTCTGCACATTCTCTGCAGAATCTCAACAGGGTATAGGCTGGGCAGGGACTGGCTGGAGAGCAGCCCTGACGAAAAGGACTTGGGGGTGCTGGGGGAGGAGAAGCTCAACAGCAGCCAGCAGTGAGCACTTGCAGCCTGGAAAGCCAATCAGATCCTGGGCTTCCCCAACTTTCTTGTAGCCCACTCCAGATACTGGAAGGCCACAATTAGGTCTCCTCCTTGGAGTCTTCTCTTCTCCAGACTGAACAATCCCAACTCCCCCAGTCTGTCCTGGAGAGGAGCTCCAGCCCTCCAATCATCCCCATGGCCCTTCTCTGGACACCTTCCAGCACATCTAATGCTGCTACCTTCACATCCTGCCCACTCTATAACAGCTCTCTGACTGTAGTAGCACAGTGCAGCATTTCCACACTCCACGCTGGTGCTTTCCAGGTTTAAAACCTCTGAATTCTGGGAAGCAATAATGAGCACAGAAAAGCCCTGGTCACACTTGAAGTCAGCCAACAAGGAATATGAAATGTGATATTGAAACAGGAATGGCTAATACAATTTGGGAGTAATAGGGGAGCAGAAATGCTCACAGGTGGCTCGCCACAGAGGATGTGATTTTCTGTACAGCTGCAGTGTGACTACATTCAGATTGCTGCATTAAATGTAGAGCATCTCTTTGCCAGGCAAATATTGAAGAGATTTCAGAGGAGAATGTTGAGGACAATTAAGGAGGTGAAGGGATCATTTAGGATGAAAGATTGGAAGAGTTAAACATGCATAGAGTGGGTGGTGGAGAAAAGTCCACCAACATGTGGAGGGTAAAGAACACACCAGAAGAAGATTGTTTAGGACGTTAAATGGAATAATAGCATATGGTATGTCCCAATCAAAGAGCTATTATTCCTAGCTACCCCAGATTTTGCTACACTGAATAATTTTCCTGACAGTGATGTCTATTAAACTGTCACAGGACTGGCTGGTGCAGCAAGGTTAGCTTAGAAATTGCAGTGCTTTTCAGAGATGTGACAATACCATTTCCTACAGAGCAGGATTCCAGCAACAAATACAAGCCGCAAGGCTTGGCAGGCTCTGCAGCAGCAGCTTTTGCCCTTTCTTTGGACATTTTTGTTGTTGTTGTTGTTGTTCTGCTGTCTGCTTCCTCAGGGGTTTGGAGCACAAGCCCTGTGAGGAGAGGCTGAGGGAGCTGGCAGGAGTTTAGCCTGGAGAAGAGGAGGCTCAGGGAGACCTTATTGCTCTCTACAACTCCCTGAAGGGAGGCTGTAGACAGGTGGGGGTTGGTCTCTTCTCCCAGGCAACCAGCACCAGAACAAGAGGACACAGTCTCAGGCTGCACCAGGGGAGGTTTAGGATATGAGGAAGAAATTCTTCCTAGAAAGATAGATTGGCCATTGGAATGTGCTGTCCAGGGAGGTGGTCGAGTCACCATCACTAGAGGTGTATAGGAAGAGACTGGATGAGGCACTTGGTGCCATGGTTCAATTGATTAGAAGGTATTGGATGATAGGTTGGACTTGATGATCTCTGAGGTCTTCTCCAACCTGGTTATTCTGCATTCTGTATAAACTGTTGCACCCCTTGTCCTCTGCCTCTCCAGCTGGCAAACCTGGAAGAATTACACTCTGTCTTCCAGAGCCCCACCAACAAGTGGTTGTTTGTCACAAGTGTTTTTATAACAAAGAAAAACCACAGGCTGTAGCTGCAGACACCAAATGCAGAAGGGACACCAAGAAGCAGGGCAGAAGTGTGCACATCTTGTTTGGATGTGCAGTTGTGCAGTGTGTAATAGCCTTTTAATTTGGCTCAGGACATTCTGTGATGGGGATTTCAACTTGCAAAGTTGAAGTTATCAAATTGCAAATAGGCCAAAAGCCCCATTTCTAAAAACTCAGAAAACAAAACCCTTGAAATTTGCCTCATTTTTATCCTATTTACTTTTTAGGTCAATTATTTAGAGTGGAATGGAATGGAATGGAATGGAATGGAATGGAATGGAATGGAATGGAATGGAATGGAATGGAATGGAATGGAACGGAATAGAACAGAACAGAACAGAACAGAATAGAATAGAATAGAATAGAATAGAATAGAATAGAATAGAATAGAATAGAATAGGGTAGGGTAGGATAGGATAGGATAGGATAGGATAGGATAGGATAGGATAGGATAGGATAGGGTAGGGTAGGAGTAGAGTGGAGTAGAGTAGAGTAGAGTAGAGTAGAGTAGAGTAGAGTAGAGTAGAGTAGAGTAGTGTAGAGTAGGGTAGGGTAGGGTAGTGTAGGGTAGGGTAGGGTAGGGTAGGGTAGGGTAGGGTAGGGTAGGGTAGGGTAGGGTGGGGTAGGGTAGGGTGGGGTAGGGTGGGGTAGGGTGGGTTAGGGTAGGGTAGGATAGGGTAGGATAGGGTAGGATAGGGTAGGATAGGATAGGATAGGGATAGGATAGGATAGGATAGGATAGGATAGGATAGGATAGGATAGGATAGGATAGGAGTAGAGTAGAGTAGAGTAGAGTAGAGTAGAGTAGAGTAGAGTAGAGTAGAGTAGAGTAGAGTAGAGTAGAGTAGTGTAGAGTAGAGTAGGGTAGGGTAAGGTAGGGTAGGGTAGGGTAGGGTGGGGTAGGGTAGAGTGGGGTAGGGTGGGGTAGGGTAGGGTAGGATAGGATAGGATAGGATAGGATAGGATAGGATAGGATAGGATAGGATAGGATAGGATAGGATAGGATAGGATAGGATAGGATAGGATAGGAGTAGAGTGGAGTAGAGTGGAGTAGAGTAGAGTAGAGTAGAGTAGGATAGGATAGGATAGGATAGGATAGGATAGGATAGGATAGGATAGGATAGGATAGGATAGGATTAACCAGATTGGAAACGACCTTTAAGATCATCCAGTCCAACCTTTCATCCAACACCATCTAATCAACTCAACCATGGCACCAAGTGCCTCATCCAGCCTAAACTTCCCTTGGCACAGCTGGCGACTGTGTCCTCTTGTTCTGGTGCTGTTTGCCTGGGAGAAGAGACCAACCCCCACCTGGCTGCAACCTCACTTCAGGGAGTTGTAGACTATTTCCTGTCCCTGGTCCTCACTTCTTTTCCCAATTCTCCCAAGCAGCTCCTCCACTAAACTGTGGCATCAGGAGCTGAAAAGTATCTGAGTTTCACATATTGTTTTGTCAAGGTCACTCACACCTGCAGATTTGTCTAGTGAGCTTTGTTTAAAGACATTCCCTAGTCCTGCTTTTAAACCATTCTCTGGAGGAGATGGTATTCTGCAGCTCAGATTTCTACAGTTAATCTCCCCATTGCTTTAAGTGCATGAATATGTGCCCTCACAGATACACACACGTGTGACTCGCTCTGCTAAATGACATCTGGCTCTTGCTGCAGTGCATGCTTCAAGAGCAGCGTGGTAGTGAGCAAACAGATCAATGTGAGGCTCTCTACCTCTTTAACAAATACAGTATGGGATGTGTGCTTCAGGAGCTTACATTATAATCAAGATTTCTTTCAGGTTCAGCAGGCAGAAAGTCTGCTTCTCTAAATGTCCTGGCATCTCTCTGTGGATACACAGCCCATGAGGAGTCATTTTATGAGGTTTATCTTTCTGCTGTTTGTAAGTTGGGGGAAAAAATAAGCTAAACCCATCCCTTGCAGGAACAAAGCCATAAAATTAATAGACCTTTCTAATCCATTCCAAACAGCAAGATAATATGGCCCAACTTTTATGCCTGCTACGCTGAAATATTAGAACTGACCCTAGCAATCTTCCTCAAGAGGATGGAAGAAAAACTTCAGATAAATATTTGGTAGTTTAAATCACAGAATTGTGAGGGTTGGAAGGGACCTCCAGGATCATCCAGTTCCAACCCCCTGCCATGGGCATGGACCTGGGGAGGGACTTCTCAGTCTATCAGGTAGTGATAGGACTAGGGGGAATGGAATGAAGCTGGAGGTGGGAAGATTCAGGCTAGATATGAGGAGGAAGTTCTTCCCCATGAGAGTGGTGAAGCCCTGGAATGGGTTGTCCGGGGAGGTGGTTGAGGCCCCATCCCTGGAGGGGTTTAAGCCCAGGCTGGATGAGGCTCTGGCCAGCCTGATCTAGTGTGGGGTGTCCCTGCCCATGGCAGGGGGTTGGAACTAGAAGATCTTTGTGGTCCCTTCCAACCCTGACTGATACTATGATACTGTGACACCTCACACTACAGTAGGTTGCTCATAACCACATCCAACCTGGTCTTCAGAACATCCAGGCATGAGGCTTCCACCACCTCTCTGGGCACCCTGTGCCAGTCTCTCACCACCCTCATGGGGAATAACTTCTTCCTAGCATCCATCTGCATGACAGATAAATCTATTCCCTCGAGGTAGACAGACACAGAGCTTGGCAACACTTTCATTAATTAAAAACTACTTCCAGAAGGACTAAATTAGGTCACATGTGTCTTAACAAAGAGAAAAAAATAGAAAAAGAAAAAGAGAGGAAAAGAAAGGAAAAGAGAAGGGGAAGGGAGGAAAGAGAGAGGGAGACTTGAGGGGAGGGGAGGCAAGGGGCGGGGAGAGGAGAGGAGAGGGAGAGGGAGAGGAGAGAGGAGAGGAGAGGAGAGGAGAGGAGAGGAGAGGAGAGGAGAGGGAGAGGAGAGGAGAGGGAGAGGAGGAGAGGAGAGGAGAGGAGAGGAGAGGAGAGGAGAGGAGAGGAGAGGAGAGGAGAGGAGAGGAGAGGAGAGGAGAGGAGAGGAGAGGAGAGGAGAGGAGAGGAGAGGAGAGGAGAGGAGAGGAGAGGAGAGAGGAGAGGAGAGGAGAGAGGAGAGAGAGGGAGAGGAGAGGAGAGGAGAGGAGAGGAGAGGAGAGGAGAGGAGAGGAGAGAGGAGAGGAGAGGAGAGGAGAGGAGAGAGAGAGGAGAGGAGAGGAGAGGAGAGGAGAGGAGAGGAGAGGAGAGGAGAGGAGAGGAGAGGAGAGGAGAGGAGAGGAGAGGAGAGGAGAGGAGAGGAGAGGAGAGGAGAGGAGAGGAGAGGAGAGGAGAGGAGAGGGAAGAAAAAGTTCTGGCTATGTCAAATAATTCTATTCTTAATTATTGGAACAAAATATTTTAGTTTAGCTTTTTTAATGTCTTTCTAAAAAAAAAATAATGACAAAATCATTCAGGTTGGAAAAGACTCTTGGGATCATCAAGTCCAACCATTAACCCTACTCTACAAAGCTTACCCCAAATCATATCCCCAAGCAGCACATCCAAATGACCTTTAAACACATCTGGGGTGGGTGACTCGACCACCTCCCTGGGCAGCCTGTTCATCTTTCATTTTGAGAGATACTCCCTTCCCACTTTAGATTAACATGCTTTAAAACTAGGAAGAGGGGATATCCAGTCACCTATTTCAGTTCTAACAACATATTTTGGTGTGGCCTCAAGGGTTTAAAGAATACTTTAGCTAACATCGGTCTGAACTACTTTATTTCAAGCCATGTATTCAAACTGCCCACCAGAATTAAGACCCCCACCGTTCTCTCAGCTTGCACTGCAGCACCAGGATGACTAAAAAAACATTTAATAGGGCTTGAAATATGTCTGCAGCAGAAGTTTACCTAGGTTTAAGGGAGAGTTAAAATGTATTCAGCTGCAGCTTTACACCATTTCCACGCTCTGCAGCCGTGGCAGACATTCCTGGGCCTACACATTCTTGCTTTCATGTGTCAGGCATCCCCATCTCATCTTGTCATCAGGACTTTTTCCAGCTTCTTAGAATCTTTTCTGCTAATCACATTCAGATGCAGAAAGCATACAGCAGAAAGTGCAGAAACTGCCAGGCTGTGTGGCATAGTCTAGATGGAGAGCAGACACTGTTTGCCATATAGCAGGATAGCTGTGTTCTCTGACGTGGCCAATGGCATCCTGGCCTGCATCAGGAACAGTGCAGCCAGCAGGAGCAGGGAGATCATTCTGCCTCTGTACTCAGCACTGTTTAGGCCACACCTTGAGTCCTGTGTCCAGTTCTGGGCTCCTCAGTTTAGGAAGGATGTTGAGTTGCTGGAGCGTGTCCAGAGAACGGGCAACGAAGTTGGTGAGGGTTTGGAGCACAGCCCTATGAGGAGAGGCTGAGGGAGCTGGGGTTGCTTAGCCTGGAGAAGAAGAGACTCAGGGGTGACCTTATTGCTCTCTACAACTACCTGAAGGGAGGTTGTAGCCAGCTGGGGGTTGGTCTCTTTTCCCAGACAACCAGCACCAGAACAAGAGGACACAGTCTCAGGCTGTGCCAGGGAAGGTTTAGGCTGGATGTGAGGAAGAAGTTCTATACAGAGAGAGTGATTGCCCATTGGGGTTAAACAGGTAGTTGTAGACAGCACTAAGGTCTCCCCTGAGCCTCCTCTTCTCCAGGCTAGGCAACCCCAGGACTTCATAGATCATAGAAAGCCTTGAGTTGGGAGGGACCTTGAAGATTATCTAGTTCCACCCCACTGTCATGGGCAGGGACACCTCCCAGTAGACCAGGTTGCCCAAAGCCTCATCCAGCCTGGTTTTAAACACTTTCAGGGATGAGGCATTCACAACTTTTCATCCCTTATGCACATTGCTTTGCTGAGTCACGACACGGCTGCTAAACATCCTGAAGGAGCCACCCCCAAAACACAGACTGTTCTTCTCACAGACTAATTATATCTTCTAGGCATGAAAGAATTAATACCATTCACCCCATGATAATTAGTGCTGGATAGGACTACTTTAATAAGCCACACTCCCAAATCAAGAGCGATTTTTGAGACTTAGAATCATAGAATCAATAAGGTTGGAAAAGACCTCAAAGATCATCAAGTCCAACCTGTCACCCAAGACTTCATGGCTACTAAACCATGGATCTAAGTGGCATAAGTGGCACATCTAATCCCCTCTTGAACACCTCCAGGGATGGTGACTCCACCACCTCCCTGGGCAGCACATTCCAATGGCTAACAACTCTCTCTGGGAAGAACTTTCTCCTCATCTCCAGCCTAAACTTCCCTGGCACAACTTGAGACTGTGTCCTCCTGTTCTGTTGGTGGTTGCCTGGGAGAAGAGAACAATCCCCACCTGGCTGCAGTGTCCCCTCAGGTGGTTGTAGAGAGTAATAAGGTCTCCCCTGAGCCTCCTCTTCTCCAGACTAAGCAACCCCAGCTCCCTCAGCCTCTCCTCACAGGGCTGTGCTCCAGACCCCTCCCCAGCTTTGTTGCCCTGCCCTGGGCACCTTCCAGCAACTCAACATCTTTCAGCATCTCCATCCTGTTTAGCAGCAGAGTAAATCAGAACCCTTCAGACAAATAGCACATTGTCTAAGCTCCCTGTGAAATCAGTCCCTTGCCAACTAAAACTTCGGATCAGATGCCTCAGAATGCTTGAATCAAGGAACACTTGAAGTAGGTCTTAATGCCTTCAATTGTTACTGCAGCAGAGAGCTGTCAGGGCTTGCTACTGATTGGATAGCAACCCGGATATCTTTTCAAGTGACAGGGTATTTTTTCACCTGTGACCCATTCTTTGCATCATTAAGCACATGAAAAGCCTTTATTAATTAATAAAGGAAAGCAATAATCTGCTTTACTTGACATGAGTGGAAGAAATAAGTAGGAGACATCGTTAAAACCTAGGTCCAGCTGCTGTCAATCTCTGCAGCATCATAGTACCATAGTGTCAGTCAGGGTTGGAAGGGACTACAAGGATCATCTAGTTCCAACCCCCCTGCCATGGGCAGGGACACCCCACACTAGATCAGGCTGGCCAGAGCCTCATCCAGCCTGGGCTTAAACACCTCCAGGGACAGGGCCCCAACCACCTCCCTGGACAACCCATTCCAGGGCTTCACCACTCTCATGGAGAAGACCTTCCTCCTCACATCTAGCCTGAATCTTCCCACCTCCAGCTTCATTCCATTCCCCCTAGTCCTATCAGTACCTGATGTCCTGAGAAGTCCCTCCCCAGCCTTCCTGCAGGCCCCCTTCAGATCCTGGAAGGCCACAATTAGGTCTCCTGGCAGCCTTCTCTTCTCCAGACTGAACAGCCCCAACTCCTTCATTCTGTCCCCATAGGAGAGGTGCTCCAGCCCTCTGATCATCCTCGTGGCCCTTCTCTGGACACCTTCCTCATCCAGTCTGGCCTTACACACCTCAAAGGAGGGGTCATCCACAACCATTCTGATCAACTTATTCCAGAGTCTCAATACTCTCATACTGAGGAACTTCTGAAGATCCAGTCTAACCCTACTCTCCCTCACTTGAAAACCATTCTCCCCTGTCCTGTGTCTAGACCCCCTTACGAAAAGTCCCTCTCCAGCCTTCCTGTTGGATCCCTTCAGGTATAGGAAGGCAGCTCCAATGTCCCCTTGGAGGCTTCTCTTGTCCATGCTGAACTAAAAGAGCGGTTTCAGAGTGGCACTGGGTATTTTAGTTGTCCTAGTGGTGTAATAAAAAGAAAACTTGTTTTATGTTCTCCTAAACGTGGCTGTTATTTCCCTTCAGAGTGGAAGGGGAAACAGGTGGGAAGCACTGATGTCTTTCCTAACACTGGAGCTGGAAAACTGTTCTTTAAAAAAGCATGTCATGCTCTGGAACGTCCAGCTTTGGGGAGTCTATTGCTCATTTACATTTATGAGAGATACATTTGATTGTAAAGGCAACTGGAGCCCTCAGTTCAGGAAAGATGTTGAGTTGCTGGAATGTGGACAGAGAAGGGCACATTCCACACAACTGGGGAGGGGTCTGGACCACAGCCCTGTGAGGAGAGGCTGAGGGAGCTGGGGTTGCTTAGCCTGGAGAAGAGGAGGCTCAGGGGAGACCTTCTTGCTCTCTCCAACTCCCTGAAGGGAGGTTGTAGCCAGGTGGGGGTTGGTCTCTTCTCCCAGGCAACCAGCATGAGAACAAGAGGACACAGTCTCAAGCTGTGCCAGGGGAGGTTTAGGCTGGAGGTGAGGAAGAAATTGTTCCCTGAAAGAGAGACTGGCCATTGGAATGTGCTGCCCAGGGAGGTGGTGGAGTCATCATCACTGGAGGTGTTTAGGAAGAGACTAGCTGAGGCACTTGGTGCCATGGCTGAGTTGATTAGATGGTGTTGGGTGACAGGTTGGACTGGGTGATCTCTGAGGTCTTTTCCAACCTGGTCAATTCAATTCAATTCAATTCAATTCAATTCAATTCAATTCAATTCAATTCAATTCAATTCAATTCAATTTCTATTCAATTCAATTTCTATTCTATTCTATTCTATTCTATTCTATTCTATTCTATTCTATTCTATTCTATTCTATTCTATTCCACTCCACTCCACTCCACTCCATTATCTATTCTATTCTATTCTATTCTATTCTATTCTATTCTATTCTATTCTATTCTATTCTTACAAAGCCAACTCCTACCCTAGGGCTAGGCATAAGTATGTTGTATGAATTGCATCTTCTTTCTTCCAGCCCTGAGAAACAAAACTGCACAAGTTAGAGGTTTCCCAGTGATCCTGGCTTTTGAGAGCATATGGAGAAAGCACTAACCACAGTTAAGGTCATTGGACTAAACGACCATGCTGGGGAAGAGTGGTGATTGCAAGCAGCACCAGGAAGGCATAAAGAGCATTTCGTGAGAGATGAGGGTGAGAGGAAATCCAGTGCTCTGCTTTGCCATCTGTGGAAGTGGCCTAATGAGCAATGAATGCTGCCTGAGTGCTACACTGGTATTTCTCCTCTCTTCAGCAGCAGTGAGCAGTGGCATTTTGAATCAAACAGCATGGAGGAATGCTCTGCACCAGATGGCAAGCCCAGCTCCTGCAACTGGTATTTTAAAACAAACCTGGCAAGAACCACACATCTTTTCCTGGTGCTAGCCTGAAGACTGAAATAGTTTGAAAGTGCTCGTGGTAGTCTTTGGATGGTGCCAATGAGGAGCAAGAGCTGACACCATCATCTTGCAGGAGTCTTTATAAAAATCCATGTGGTGCAAGGTAGTTTAAGGTGTTCGGAGTGTAAGGGAATTGGGTTTGGATCTTAGAATCATAGAATTGTTAGGGTAGGAAGGGACCTCAAGGATCAGCCACTTCCAACCCCCCTGCCATGGGCAGGGACACCTCACACTACAGCAGGTTGCTCACAGCCTCATCCAGCCTGGCTGCAAACACCTCCAGGGATGAGCTTTCCACCACCTCCCTGGACAACTTGTTCCAGTATCTCACCAATCCTCGTGGGGAACAATTTCTTCCTAACATCCAATCTGAATCTACCCATTTGTAGTTTCGCTCCATTACCCCCAGTCCTATCACTCCCTGACACGCTAAGAAGTCCCTCCCCAGCTTTCTTGTAGGCCCCTTCAGAAACTGAATGGCCACAAGAAGGTCTCCTTGAAGCCTTGTACTTAGAAAAGCACAGGAGTGGTAAGAACCTGAGCAGCCAGTGTGCTCTTGCAGCCCAGAGGTCAATGGCATCCCAGGTTGCATCAAGAGAAGACCGAGAGGGGGGATTCTGCCACTCTGTTCTGGTGCGACCTCACCTGAAGCTCTGCATCTAGCTCTGGAGCTCTCTACACAGGAAGGACATCTGCTCCAGAATGTGAAGATCTAAAAACAAAGAAAGGATACCTCTCACCCTCCCAGTGGATAAGGGGAGCCACAGCAAACTCCCAGTAATTCACCCTGCAGCATGTGTGCAAAGCAATCAGACTTCCCATTTGGTGGCATAGTCACATATCTGAATCTGCACACAAAACCAAACCAAACCAAACCAAACCAAACCAAACCAAACCAAACCACAGAGCTGTATCTATCCTTATCCTCAGGGAAACTGCATTTAATGAAAACTTGCCATCCTGCTCCAAAGCGTGCCTGATGCTAAGTACTTCCAGCGCAGACATGAAGTAAGGCAATCATAAGAAACATAGAATGGTCTGGGTTGGAAGGGACCTCCAAAGGTCATCCAGTCCAACCCCTCTGCACTCAGCAGGGACATCCTCAATGAGATCAGGTTGCTCAGAGCCCTTTTGAGCCTCACTTTGAATATCTCAAGGGATGGGGCTTCAAACACCTCCATGAGCAACCTGTTCCAGTGTAAAGAATTCGTTCCTAACATCCAATCTGAATCTGCTCTTGAAGCCATTGAAGTTTGAAGCCATTGCCTCTCATCCTATCACTGCAGGCCTTTGTAAACAGTCTCTCTCCATCCTTCCTGTAGCCCCCTTCAGGTACTGGAAGGCTGCTATTAAGTCTCCCCAGAGCCTCCTCTTTGCCACAGGCTGAACAACCCCAGCTCCCTCAACCTGTACTCAAAGCAGAGGTGCTCGAACCCCTGATAATTTCTGTGGCCCTCTTCTGGATCCATTCCATCAGGTCCATGTCCTCCCAGAGCTGGACACAGTACTCCAGGTGAGGTCTCACCAGAGCAGAGTAAAGTGGCAGCATCACCTCTCTCCATCTGCTGGCTACACATCTTTTGATGCAGCCCAGGATGTGATTTGCCTTCTGTGCTGCAAGCTCACACTGCCTGCTCATCTCCAGCTTCTCAGCCATCAGTCCCTTTCCACAGGGCTGCTTTCCATCACCTCACTGCTCAGTGTGTATTGAGAGCAAGGATTGTTCTGGCCAACAAGAATGGCAACTTCAGTATTTTGTGATGGCTCTTCCTTGTGTTTAGAACCTTGTGTTTCAGCTGCACACCCACCACTTCTCTCTGCCCTTTGTGCAAGCTGAACTTCCCTAAGTGCTTTTGATAGTCCACATAGTTAGGCAGTGAAAGGATGCTAATAATGTAGGTCAGGGATGATTAACTTCTTTGCTTGCTTTTTGACTTTAATCACTTTTCCAAGATTAATTACCAGAGGCAGCTATTAGTTTATTTAATAGCCCCCTCCCAGCTTCTGCAAAGAATGAAAGCTGTTAGGTTTAAACAGCAGGGCTGCATGTCAAGGAATTCAAAGTCAGTTGTCAGCTCTGCCACAGATTTATGCTAATGGCAAGTGGTTGACAAAACAAAATGCACTGTGTACACAAGCTTAGTGCAACTTAATGCTCTTTTGGGAAGGAAGGGTTGACTTACAACAGCAAACCCTTCCTTCTGTCCTTTTATCTTACATAGGGATTTACTAACTTCATGTAGTGAATTCCATCCTCAGCAGCAGTGAATGCTGCCAGCTGTGCAGATCACTTCTGACTTCAGAAGGGCTGAGCTCTCCATCACTCTTAATGCTTCATGATGCATAGTGTGCATTTCTGCTGCCTAGCCTCCAGCTCTCACCTTGTGCTTTCATCTGCTCTGACTTCCTGTGGCCAGCAGGAGCAGGGAGGTCATTCTGCCCTGCACTCAGCACTGGTTAGGCCACACCTTGAGTCCTGTGTCCAGTTCTGGGATCCTGAATGTAAGAAATATGTTGAGCTGCTGGAAGGTGTCCAGAGAAGGGCAACAAAGCTGGGGAGAAGTCTATCAGACATTCATAGAATGGTTTAGGTGGGAAGGGACCTTTCAAGGCCCCCAGCTCCCCTGGAGTTAGCAGGGACATCTTCAAGCAGATCAGGTTGCGCAGAGCCTCATCCAACCTGACCTCAAATGATTCCAGGAATGGGGCATCTACCACCTCTCTGGGCAACCCCAGGCCAGTGTCTCACCACCCTCAAAAGTAAATCATTTCTTTCTCTTACTGAGATCATTGAGTCCAGCCATCAAGCTAACACCACCATGGCCATTAAATTCATCTAAAATTCCCAACTGGCCTGCAACCAGCAGTACAAAAGAGAATTTGCCTGTATGATCCTGACAACACCACTCAGAGACACAGATCTTCCCCAGACAGATCTATTAGAACTTCCTAGAGACCAACCAGACCAAAAGTGAGTTGGCAGGTACTGGAACTACATATAGCTACTGTTTAGGAAGTGTACAGGGAAGGAATACAGAATACAGAATTAACCAGTTTGGAAAAGACCTCAGAGACCATCAAGTCCAACCTATCACCCAACACCATCTAATCAACTCAACCATGGCACCAAGTGCCTCAGCCAGGCTCTTCTAAAACACCTCCAGTGATGGTGACTCCACCCCCTCCCTGGGCAGCACATTCCAATGGCCAATCTCTCTTGCTGGGGAGAACTTCTTCCTAACCTCCAGTGTGAACCTCCCCTGGTACAGCTTGAGACTGTGTCCTCTTGTTCTGCTGCTGGTTGCCTGGGAGAAGAGACCAATCTCTATCTCACTGCAACCTCCCTTCAGGTAGTTGTAGAGAGCAAGAAGGTCTCCCCTGAGCCTCCTCTTCTCCAGGCTAAGCAACCCCAGCTCCCTCAGCCACTCCTCACAGGGCTGTGCTCCAAACCCCTCCAAGCTCATTTCCCCTTTGATCTTGTTCAGCAAGTTGGTTTCCTTCATCTTCCTTAGGTGAGTCCAGGTTCCAGAACATCTGTCTTTTACTCATCAAGCACAGCATATATTCCCACCTACTTGAAGAAAAATTGCTTAAACCAAAGTTTGTCCAAGGACTACTCCTGTAAGCATTGTTCTTCAAAGCTCTAAAAGCTGTGGCTTCATTTGTTTTTGTTCTATTATTCCCCAGTCCCAGGCTGCAAAAATCTATTCAAGGGCATGTTGCAAGCTGAGGCTCCTGCAAAAAATTCATGCACTGATGGCCTGTGTGATTTGTCTGTCACTTTAAGTAAACACATTAATGTCTGCTGCAAATGAATCACCTGAAAATTGGCAATTCCTCCTTGCTCTAGCAGCCCCAAGAGCGAGGTGGTGCTTGGCAAAAACACAAGTAGAGCGTTTGGATGCAAATCACTAAGGTGATAGATGTCTTTGGGCATTAACTGGAATCAGCAAGGCTTTGAACATCAGGCTGTTCACCTAGGACTGTAGCTAAAGCAGGCCAAAAGTAGACCAGCTGAATGCACAGCCTTCTCTTATCACCTTCCTTATACTCCAGAAACACCCAGCTGAGGAGCTGATCTCATTCCAGTAACCAAGAAATGGCCTCAGTGCTGGAGCCCCTCTGGTACAGCTGCTCATGCTGCAGGCATGGCCTCCCTTTCCTGCTCCTGCACTCACCAAAAGATAAGGCACCAACCAGAGCACCTACACACCTTCAAATGATTTCTCTTTCCTGAGCTTTCCTGACAAACAGGAAATAGCTGCTTTAATTTTTCTTAGTCCTCAGCTTGTGTCTAGAATCACAGAATCAACCAGGTTGGAAAAGACCTCAGAGATCATCAAGTCCAACCTATTACCTAATACCTAACACCTCCTGACAACTAAGCCATGGCTCCAAGTGCCACATCTAATCCCTTTTTGAACACCTCCAGGGACAGGGACTCCACCACCTCCCTGGGCAGCACATTCCAAGGGCCAATCTTTCTTTGTGGGAAGAACTTTCTCCTCAGCTCCAGCCTAAACCTCCATGACACAGCTTGAGACAGTGTCTTCTTGTTCTGGTGCTGGTTCCCTAGGAGAAGAGACCAATCCCCACCTGGCTACTACCTCCTTTCAACTGTGGTAAGGCACAGGAGCAGAGGCTGATCAGACCTGCCTTTAGGAAACGTGGAAATCAGACCTGGCTCTGCCTTTGCTGTCTTTGGATTCATGGAATCATAGAATGTTAGAAGTTGGAAAGGACCTCCAGTGATCATCAAGTCCAACCTCCCTGCCAAAGCAGGATCACCCAGGGTAGTCCATGCAGGAATGCATCCAGGTGGGTTCTGAATGTCTCCAGAGAAGCAGACTCCACAAGCTCTCTGGGCAGCCTGCTGGCCACACTTTTCTTGCTGCACCCCAGGATCTCGTTTGCCTTCTTGGCCACATGGGCACATTGCCGTTCCATGAAGCACCTGCTGTCCACCAGCACTCCAAGCTCTTTCTCCTTGGAGCTGCTCTCCAGCAGGGCAGCCCCTAAACTATCCTGGTGCCTGTTGTTATTCCTCCCCAGATGCAGGACCCTGCACTTGTCCTTATTGAACTTCATGAAGTTTGCCTGCACCCAGCTCTCAGCCTGTCCAGCTCTCACTGGATGGCTGCACAGCCTGACAGGTGTCAGCCAGCCCTCCCCAGTTTGGTGTCATCAGAGAACTTGCTGAGGCTACTCTCAATCTCCTCATCCAGGTCCTTAATAGAAAAAGTATTGGTAAATTAGTAATAGTACATGATAAGCAAAGTTGGTGAGGGGTTTGGAACACAAGCCCTATGAGGAGAGGCTGAGGGAGCTGGGGTTGCTTAGCCTGGAGAAGAGGAGACTCAGGGGTGACCTTATTGCTCTCTACAACTGCCTGAAGGGAGGTTGTAGCCAGGCAGAGGTTGGTCTCTTCTCCCAGGCAGCCACTACCAGAACAAGAGGACACAGTCTCAGGCTGCGCCAGGGCAGGTTTAGGCTGGATGTTCGGAAGCAGTTCTACACAGAGAGAGTGATTGCCCATTGGAATGTGCTGCCCAGGGAGGTGGTGGAGTCACCTTCATTGGAGGTGTTCAGGAGGAGACTTGCTGGGGTGCTTGGTGCCATGGGTTAGTTGTTTGGGTGGGTTGGATTGGTTCATGGGTTGGACGTGATGATCTTGAAGGTCTCTCTCAACCTGGTGTATTGTATTGTATTGTACTTTTCTTTGACTCTCCCATGAGAGCTGAGAGAGGCTGGGGAGAGCTCCAAGGTCTTTCTCCACTGCCCCTTCAGTTATTTAGCTGGATGCAAATTCAGGTTTGTACTGGGGTTGGCTTTGATGGTTTGCTTTATGTAAAAGGACCTTCATGGAGAAACTTGTTGCTATTTGGTCAAATTTTCATTGTCTTTATGCAGGAAATGAGCAAAACTCTACTGATCTGTACAGGGAAACTTCCAAGAGTGTGCAAACTCCTCATTGTTTTAGAAGCTTATGCTGGTTGAGAGAAGGGAATAAGACGTTTTGGTGTTCTTTAACAAGCAGAAATGTCACAGCCTCAACTCCATGGCAGAATGCCCTCTGTTGCAGACAGAGGTCTATGAGTCTTTATCGTGCTGAGCTATTTGGATAAACAGCTGGGCTGCTAAAACTGGAGCTAATCTTGGCTTTATTGAAAATCTGGGGGTGGGTGGGGAGAATATCATTTAAACAACCATGAAAGAAAAACATCACCTTGCTGCTAAATTAGTGTGCCAAAAATGCGTTGCCACGGACTTTCTATCACCCCATTCCTCTCTGAAAGGTTAGATGATAAACAATCTTAGAACAATGCCCTCCTCAGTACAACATGGACTAAATGAGTGGTTCTAATTGCAAATACAGAGCTTAGCCTTCATGCATGCTTCATTCAAAATGGAGGGGTTTAAAAATGCTAATCAGAGATTAGTGAATGCTCATGGAGTGAAGGCTAACCTAAGAAATAGATTCACATGAAATCAAAAGGGAAAAAAAAAGAAGAAAGACAAGAAATAAATATCCAACACCTTGAAGAGTCAGAAATCAAGACAGGTTGGTTTCAGTCTTCAACTTCAAACATGGGAATCATAGAATTGTCAGGGTTAGAAGGCACCTCAAGGATCATTCAGTTCCAACCCCCTTGCCATGGGCAGGGACACCTCACACTGCAGCAGGTTGCTCACAGCCACATACAACCTGGCCCTCAAAATCTCCAGGGATGAGGCTTGCACCACCTCCCTGGGCAACCTGTGCCAGTGTCTCACCAGTGCCAGTGTCTCACCACCCTCATGAGCAAGAACTTCTTCCTACAATCCAATCTGAACCTACCCATTTCTAGTTTTGTTCCATCCCCCCCAGTCCTATCACTGTCTGACACCCTCAAAAGTCCCTCCCCAGTTTTCTTGCAGCCCCTTTATAGTCTATTCTATGATGAGAGACTCAATGAGACTTCATCTCACATCACATTAAACCATGTAACCATCATCACCTATGAAATTTAGAGCTACACATAGATGACCAGCTAGGAAAGTCTAACTTCTAATCCTTCTTACAGTGTATAATGTTGACTGACACTTAGAATAGAATAGAATAGAATAGAATAGAATAGAATAGAGTGGAGTGGAGTGGAGTGGAGTGGAGTGGAGTGGAGTGGAGTGGAGTGGAGTGGAGGAGTGGAGTAGAATAGAATAGAATAGAATAGAATAGAATAGAATAGAATAGAATAGAATAGGAGTTGAGTTGCGTTGAGTTGAATTGAATTGAATTGAATTGAATTGAATTGAATTGAATTGAATTGAATTGAATTGAATTGAATTGAATTGAATTGAATTGACTGGGTTGGAAAAGACCTTTGAGATCATCAAGTGCAACCTATCACCCAACACCGTCTAATCAACTACAGCATAGCACCAAGTGCCCCGTCCAGTCTCTTCCTAAACACTTCCAGTGATGGGGACTCCAGCACCTCCCTGGGCAGCACATTCCAATGGCCAGTCTCTCTTTCTATGAAGAACTTCTTCTTAACACCCAAGAGGGAGGAATAAGAACACATTTCCACACCCAAAGCTGCCCATTATTGTGGAATTCAAAAAGGCCATGCTGTGTTATAAAAAGCACTAATATGAAGACAGAATGCTTTATTTTAGCTGGCTCTTACTTCACAGACAATCACAGAATATATCTGTCTGGAAGAGACCTCCAAGATCATCCAATCCAGCCCTCCACCCAGCACTGAAGGTTTGACACTAAACCATGTCCCCAAGTGCCAGGTCCACATGCCTCTTGAACACCCCCAGGTGTACTTCTGTACCATATCTAATTATTTTCTGCTTGCTAGGCTTGTTGGAAGATAATATTCTGCAATGACAAGTTAGTCTAAATTTAAATGAATTGAGGCTAATGTGTTCAGGGGGTGCCCTAAACAGATTGAATGATACACATAACCGGAGATCAGAATCAGCTAAAGACAGCTTCAAGCCTGGTTATAACAAGGAAAGAATAACACTATAGGTATCAGTGGTCCTTATGAGACCACAAAGCTGGCTTGTGATGGACGTTCTCTGTGTATAAGTATAGCTTATCAGAATTCACCAACCAGGATTATGTTGGATCCTACACTATGAATAGAATAGAATAGATTAAAATACAATAGAATAGAATTAACCAGGTTGGAAAAGACCTTTGAGATCATCGAGTCCAACCTATCATCCAACAGCATCTAAGCAAATCAACCATGGCACCAAGTGCCTCATCCAGGCTCTTCCTAAACACCTCAGGGGATGGTGACTCCACCACCTCCATGGGCAGCACATTCCAATGGCCAATCTCTCTTGCTGGGAAGAACTTCCTAACATCCAGCCTAAACCTCCCCTGGTGCAGCTTGAGACTGTGTCCTCTTGTTCTGCTGCTGGTTGCCTGGGAGTAGAGACCAACCCCCTCCTGGCTACAACCTCCCTTCAGGGAGTTGTAGACAACAATAAGGTCTCCCCTGAGCCTCCTCTTCTCCAGGCTAAGCAACCCCAGCTCCCTCAGCATCTCCTCACAGGGCTGTTCTGCAGACCCCTCCCCAGCCTTGTTGCCCTTCTCTGGACATGTTCAAGTGTCTCAATGTCCTTAAACTGAGGATCCCACAACTGGACACAGGGCTCAAGGTGTGGCCTAACCAGTACTGAGCACAGGGCAGAATGACTTCCCTGCTCCTGCTGGCCACACTGTTCCTGATGCAGGCCAGGATGCTATTGGCCTTCTTGACCACCTGGGCACACTATTGGCTCATGTTCTGCCTACTCTCAACCAGTACCCCCAGGTCCCTTTCTGCCTGGCAGCTCTCCAGCCAAGATTTAATACACAAGCAGAGAGGGAACTATCAACACTGTAAAAAAGAAACAAAGGCATAATAATAGTTTGACTATATAATTTTTTTTTCCAACACACAGCTTAATTAGCATAAATATCTAGAATGTAAGTAACATTTGAAACAGTAGTTGTCTGTGATTCACTTCTCAGGAGAGTTTTCTTAAGAGGAAGGAGCCTGGGATCTATGCTGTATAAGATCTGTTGTGAATACTGATGTGTGATTAGCATAATCATTCACTCAGTCACCATTATTGCACGCAGGTTCAGTAGAAAAGGCTCTTAGATGTCATCTGAGCACATAAGAATAGTTTGTGAAGAACATATGCAGCACAGCAAAAGGTCAGGCCAAGTGTTTGTTCCTTCAGCTGCCTTTAAATTGCCATTTTGCCATTGAATTGTCCATCCCTGGCTCAACCTTGAATTTGCTCTTGTTCTTTCACTGCATGGAGCTCAGGTAGCATCACAGAATTGTCAGGGTTGGAAGGGACCCCAAGGATCATCTAGTTCCAACCCCCCATGGGCAGGGACACCTCACACTACAGCAGGTTGCTCACAGCCAGATCCAGCCTGGCCTTCAAAACCTCCAGGGATGAGGCTTCCACCACCTCCTTAGATTAGGGAAAAGGAATGTAATGGATGTATGAGTAAAATAAAAAGGGTAAGACACTTTTATGGAGTGCTCATGGACATTATTTTTAGCTTGGTGGATTATGGAATTCTGACAGTCTTTGCTGATATTACAAAGTAGAAATCAGCTCTTTACATTCAATGACAGCATAGAATCACAGAATTGTCAGGGTTGGAAGGGACCCCAAGGATCATCCAGTTCCAACCCCACTGCCATGGGCAGGGACACCTCACACTACAGCAGGTTGCTCACAGCCACATCCATCTTGGACTTCAAACCCTCCAGGGATGAGGCTTCCACCACCTCCCTGGGCAACCTGTGCCAGTGGCTCACCACCCTCATGGGGAAGAACTTCTTCCTGACATCCAATCTGAATCTAACCACTTGTATTTTTGTTCCATTCCCCCTGTTCCTATCACTATCTGACAGCCTAAGAAGTCCCTCCCCAGATTTCTTTTAGGTCCCCTTCAGACACTGGAAGGCCACAATTAGGACCAACATGAATGTTACAGTATCACAGCACGTCAGAGGTTGGAAGGGACCTCAAGAGATCCAACCCCCTGCCAGAGCAGGATCACCCAGGGTCATCAGCACAGGAATACATCCAGGTGGGTTTTGAATCCATCCAGAGAAGGAGCTCCACAGCCTCTCTGGGCAGCCTGCTCCAGTGCTCCAGCACCCTCACTGTAAAGAAGTTTCTTCTCATGTTGAGGCTCAATCTTCTATGTTCAAGCTTGAACCTGCTGCTTTTTGTCTTACTACTGTGCACCATCAAAAAGAGCTCGGCCCCCTCCTCTTAACACCTGCCCCTCAGATATTTATACACATTGATGAGATCCCCTCTCAGTCCTCTCTGCTGTCAGTTACTAAATTTGCTGTGTTCAAGGCATTTATTTACAGCATCAGGTGAATATATTCCAGTTCCTGTCATCCTTAGAGTTCTAAAGGCAACACACTGAAGGAGTTGGGGCTGTTCAGTCTGGAGAAGGGAAGGCTTCGAGGTGACCTCATTGTGGCCTTCCAGTATCTGAAGGGGGCTACAGGAAGGCTGGGGAGGGACTTCTCAGGCCATCAGGTAGTGATAGGACTAGGGGGAATGGACTGAAGCAGGCGGTGGGGAGATTCAGGCGGGAGGTGAGGAGGAAGTTCTTCCCCATGAGAGTGGTGAAGCCCTGGAATGCGTTGTCCAGGGAGGTGGTTGAGGCCCCATCCCTGGAGGTGTTTAAGCCCAGGCTGGCTGAGGCTCTGGCCAGGCTGATCTAGTGTGGGGTGTCCCTGCCCATGTCAAGGGGGTTGGAACTAGGTGATCCTTGTGGTCCCTTCCAACCCTGACTGATCCTATGATACTATGAAATACAAGTATTTATTGAAGGTTTTATAAAGGGCTGTACTTGCCATTCACCTTAGCAACGGTCCTGACCTTGAACAGAATGAAAGGAGAGGTATGAGTTAATGTGGCAGATATGCAAGCATTAAGATGTAAACTACATCTTACTGCACACAGGCTCAGTCATCTGGGTAAGCTGTGAGAGTGATTGTTAGAATCTGTGATCATCAAGGCTGAGTCTGGTGGAGTCCTTCTCCTTGCTTACAGGGGAAAAAAATGAAGCTTGATTTAAATTTCAGCCTTTATTTTTAGAACAATGAAACAGTTACCTCTTATCAAACTGCCTTAATGCTGCATGACTGGGAAGAAAAGGCTGTTCACAGGGGAACATGTTCTAGACTTAAGCAGTGGAAGAAAACCAGCCCATCGATCTCTGAAGTGAAACAAGAGACAGATTGTTATAAGGTATAATGTAATAGGTTGATCGTTCCCTACATATGATCTCAGTACATTGCTTTTAACCTCTGTTAATTGGTTTTGCAGGACACAAAGATTCTAACAATGAAGTTGCCTACACAGCAACCCCATGCAGCGCTACAGGTGTGGTCAGAGTGGCTGGAGAGTGGCCAGGCAGAAAGGGACCTGGGGGTATTGGTTGATAGTAGGCTGAACATCAGCCTGCAGTGTGCCCAGGGGCCAAGAATGCCAATGGCATCCTGGCCTGCATCAGGAATAGTGTGGCCAGCAGGAGCAGGGAGGTTATTGTGCCCTGGGCTCAGTACTGGTTAGGCCACACCTTGAGTCCTGTGTCCAGTTCTGGGATCCTCAGTTTAAGGACATTGAGACACTTGAACGTGCATAGAGAAGGGCAACGAGGCTGGGGAAAGGTCTGGAGCACAGCCCTGTGAGGAGAGGCTGAGGGAGCTGGGGTTGCTTAGCCTGGAGAAGAGGAGGCTCAGGGGAGACCTTCTTGCTCTCTCCAACTCCCTGAAGGGAGGTTGTAGCCAGGTGAGGATTGGTTTCTTTGTCTCTTCCCCCAGAAAACCAGCAGCAGAACAAGAGGACACAGTCTCAAGCTGCACCAGGGGAGGTTTAGGCTGGATGTTAGGAAGAAGTTCTTCCCAGAAAGAGGAATTGGCCATTGGAATGTGCTGCCCATGGAGGTGGTGGAGTCACCATCCCTGGAGGCGTTCAAGAAAGGCTTGGATGTGGCACTGGGAGCCAAGGTTTAGTTGTCAGGAGGTGTTAGGGTTTGGGTAATAGTTTGGACTTGATAATCTCTGAGGTCTTTCCCAACCTGGTTGATTCTATGATTCTATGATATCCCCAGTGTTGATGGGGGGAAAAAAGTGAAGTGTTTGCCTGAAGGTAACATATTAAGTAAGGGCTCAGGAAGCTCTCTTGCTAATCCTGTGTTAATTTAATGTCAAAGCAGGATTGGGAATCATTGTGTGAGTGTCATCCTTCTTGCCCTCTACCTGCTCTTTCCAGAATCCTATTTTCACTGGACATTTGCAATTATTACATTTTAGTTGAGGTACAACCCTGGACTGGTTGAGGATTCAAGTCAGCCTTCGGTTCCATCCTTGTCCAAATCGATTTCCTGTGCTTCCCATTATTATAGGCTTAAATGTGCATTAAGCTAACAGTGGACTCAGTCTGTAAACACAACAAATTGCTCTGTGCTCTGCCTGTGATTTCTGGCATCTCTTTCCTTATTGGAATGTTGCAGTGAAGTTCTGAAAATGCCTTTTTCTTTCTTACTTTCCTTCCTTCTTTCTTTCCTTCCTTCCTTCTTTCTTTCCTTCTTTCTTTCTTTCTTTCTTTCTTTCTTTCTTTCTTTCTTTCTTTCTTTCTTTCTTTCTTTCTTTCTTTCTTTCTTTCTTTCTTTCTTTCTTTCTTTCTTTCTTTCTTTCTTTCTTTCTTTCTTTCTTTCTTTCTTTCTTTCTTTCTTTCTTTCTTTCTTTCTTTCTTTCTTTCTTTCTTTCTTTCTTTCTTTCTTTCTTTCTTTCTTTCTTTCTTTCTTTCTTTCTTTCTTTCTTTCCTTCTTTCCTTCTTTCTCTTCTTTCTTTCTTTCTTTCTTTCTTTCTTTCTTTCTTTCTTTCTTTCTTTCTTTCTTTCTTTCTTTCCTTTCTTTCTTCTTCCTTTCCTTCTTCCTTTCTTTCTTCCTTTCTTTCTTTCTTTCTTTCTTTCTTTCTTTCTTTCTTTCTTTCTTTCTTTCTTTCTTTCTTTCTTTCTTTCTTTCTTTCTTTCTTTCTTTCTTTCTTTCTTTCCTTCCTTCCTTCCTTCCTTCCTTCCTTCCTTCCTTCCTTCCTTCCTTCCTTCCTTCCTTCCTTCCTTCCTTCCTTCCTTCCTTCCTTCCTTCCTTCCTTCCTTCCTTCCTTCCTTCCTTCCTTCCTTCCTTCCTTCCTTCTTTCCTTCCTTTTTTTTCTTCCACCCATGAGGGAACAGACAGCACAAAACCCCATCTGCTACCCCAAGTCTAATGGAGGCTCCTAAAAGCTATCCCAGAAGACAGCATTTTATGGGTTGAGAGAATGCTTTGTGACCTCATAGTGCATGTAGTGCTATTGCCTGTAACTGAGACGCAGCTTTCAGGCCTCTCTGAATTGCTGGGACCACACAAAAATCACAGAATCACAGAACTGCAGGGGCTGGAAGGGACCTGAAAAGCTCATCCAGTCCAACCCCCCTGCCAGAGCAGGATCACCTACATCAGATCACACGGGAACACATCCAAGGGAGTTTTGGATATCTGCAGAGTGAGAGACTCCACAACCCCCCTGGGCAGCCTGGTTCCAGTGCTCTGTCACCCTCACAGGGAAAAAATGTTTCCTCCTGTTTCCATGGAACTTCCTATGCCTCAGCTTCCACCACTGCCCCTTGTGCTGTCATTGGGCATCAGCCAGCAGAGCCTGGCTCCAGCCTCTGGGCACTCACCCTTTATGTATTTATACACATTGATGAGGTCACCTCTCAGTCTCCTCTAAGCTAAAGAGCCTTCAGCTCCCTCAGCCTCTCCTTGCATGGAAGATGTTCCACTCTCTTCATCATCTTTATGTCTCTGTGCTGGATTCTTTCAAGCAGTTCCATGAGGTGCTTCCTGAACGGAGGGGTCCAGAACTGGACACAATATTCCAGATGCAGCCTCACCAGTGCAGAGCAGAGGGGAGGAGAACCTCTCTTTACCTACTGGTCACAGCCCTTCTAAACCACCCCAGAATGGCACTGGACTTCCTGGCCACAAGGGCACATTGCTGGCTCATAGTCATTCTTCCATCCACCAGGACCCTCAGGTCCCTTTCCCCTTCAGTGCTCTCCAGCAGGTCAGTCCCCAACCTGTACTGGAGCATGGAGTTGTTCCTTCCCAGGTGCAAGATTCTACACTTGCCCTTGTTGAACTTCATTCAATTTCTCCCTGACCAGCTCTCCACCCTGTCCAAATCTCACTGAATGGCAGCACAACCTCCTTCTCTGGAGACTTTCAAGGCCTGTCTAGATGCATTCCTGTGTGACCTGAACTAGACTGTATGGTCCTGCTCTGGCAGGAGGGGATTGGACTCAATGATCTCTTTGGGTCCCTTCCAACCCCTGACATCCTGTGAGCCTGTGGTGTGTCAGCCACTGCACCCAGCTTGGTGTCATCAGCAAACTCGCTGGCAGTACACTCTGGTGCACAACAGTTCAGCTCTTTGTGCCACAGCTGGTGGTGTTAACTCTTTGGGTGCCTCTCTGTAGCTGGGCTGTGAATTCTATTTTCAGGATGCATTATGAGCTCTGTAGTGAAGCAACAAAGCATTGCTTAATGTTGAGTGGATATGCTAGCCTCTCAGAGAGACACTACATGCAATCACTGCCAGGAGTGCAGAGTGCTACTGATGAGGGTACTGGAGAAGTGCTTAATCAGTTGCAAATCAGCTGCATAAAATCTTGACCTGCTGGTAAGTTGATAACTTTTTGCATACTCAGGTAAACAAGGGGGCTGTAAAAGCAGCACGGGGAGTTTCACATGGAAACTAAATCAAGCCATGAACTGCAATTAGTAGGCTGAAGGATTTTATGTGAAGGAGGTGCCAGACTGGACAAGTTTTCAGCCTTGGCTTAGTTTGGTATCCATTTAGCAGAAGAACCACCATCATATGGTGAGATGAAGACACAGGACTCGCTGTGTGAGGCACAGTACCACTGACTACAACTCCAGCCAAGGTTTCATGAGGATGCTAGGTAGCTGTGCAATGGCTGATAACTGTGACAAACTAAATGGGAAAGACTACTCTTGTAGAATCAGAGAATCAACCTGGTTGGAAAAGACCTCAGAGATCATCAAGTCCAACCTATGACCTAATACCTAACACCTCCTGACAACTAAACCATGGCTCCAAGTGCCACATCCAAGCCTATTTTAAACACCTCCCGGGATGGAGACTCCACCACCTCCCTGGGCAGCACATTCCAGTGGCCAATCTCTCTTGCTGGGAAGAACTTTCTCCTCACCTCCAGCCTAAACTTCCTCTGGTACAGCTTGAGACTGTGTCCTCTTGTTCTGGTGCTGGTTGCCTGGAAGAAGAGACCAACCCCCACCTGGCTACAACTTCCTTTCAGGTAGTTGTAGAGCAATAAGGTCTCCCCTGAGCCTCCTCTTCTCCAGGCTAAACAACCCCAGCTCCCTCAGCCTCCCTTCACAGGGCTTCTGCTCCTGACCTCTCACCAGCCTTTCCCATCTCTCATGGGAGAGTCAAAGAAAAGTGCTTTGTTTATTGTGTATTATTATTATTTTATCAATACTTTTTCTATTAAGAACCTGGATGAGGAGATTGAGAGTAGCCTCAGCAAGTTCTCTGATGACACCAAACTCGGGGGGGCATGGTGGTGTTGGCTGACACCTGTCAGGCTGTGCAGCCATCCAGCAAGAGCTGGACAGGCTGAGAGCTGGGTGCAGGCAAACGTTCAGTAAGGACAAGTGCAGGGTCCTGCAGCTGGGGAGGAACGACAACAGGCACCAGGATAGGTTGGGGGCTGCCCTGCTGGAGAGCAGCTCCAAGGAGAAAGAACTTGGAGTGCTGGTGGACAGCAGGTTCTGCATGGGACAGCAATGTCCCCTTGTGGTCAAGAGAGCAAACGGTATCCTGGGATGCATCAAGAAAAGTGTGGTCAGAAGGTTAGGGTCTAGCTCTCTCCATCCTTCTTGTAGCCCCCTTCAGATGCTGGAAGATTGCTCTAAGTCTCCCCAGAGCCTTCTCTTCTCCAGGCTGAACACCCCCAGCTCCCTTAGCCTGTCCTTGTATCAGAGCTGTTCCAACCCCTGATCATTTTTGTGGCCCTCCTCTAGAACCTGCTCCATCAGCTCCATGTCCTTCTTATATCGAGCATTCCAGGGCTGGATGCAGCACTCCAGGTGTGATCTCACCAGATCAGACTGGCAGAATCACCTCTCTGGATCTGCTGACCACACATCTTTTGATGCAGCCCAGGATGTGATTTGCCTTCTAGGCCAACCATGGTTTGGGACTCTAAGTAGGAAGTGAATTCTTTTTTACATAGAGTAGAATAGAATAGAATAGAATAGAATAGAATAGAATAGAATAGAATAGAATAGAATAGACCAGACCAGACCAGACCAGACCAGGTTGGAAGAGACCTTCAAGACAAGATCATCACATCCAACCTATCAACCAATCCAACCCACCTAAACAACTAAATCATGGCACCAAGTGCCTCATCCAGTCTCTTCCTAAGCACCTCCAGGGATGGTGACTCCACCACCTCCCTGGGCAGCACATCCCAATGGCCAATCTCTCTTTCCCTGAAGAACTTCTTCCTAACATCCAGCCTAAACCTCTCCTGGCACACCCTGAGGCTGTGTCCTCTTGTTCTGCTGCTGCTTGCCTGGGAGAAGAGACCAACCTCTGCCCGGCTACAACCTCCCTTCAGGTAGTTGGAAAGGGCAATAAGGTCACCCTGAGCCTCCTCTTCTCCAGGCTAAGCAACCCCAGCTCCCTCAGCCTCTCCTCATAGGGCTGTGCTCCAGACCCCTCACCAACCTTGTTGCCCTTCTCTGGACACGCTCCAGCAAGTCAACATCCTTCCTAAACTGAGGGGCCCAGAACTGGACACAGGACTCAAGGTGCGGCCTAACCAGTGCAGTGTACAGGGGCAGAATGACCTCCCTGCTCCTGCTGGCCACACTGTTCCTGATGCAGGTCAGCATGCCATTGGCCCTCTTGGCTGCCTGGGCACACTGCAGGCTCATATTCAGCCTACTATCAACCAGTACCCCCAGGTCCCTCTCTGCCTGGCCACTCTCCAGCCACTCTGACCCCAGCCTGTAGCACTGCCTGGGGTTGTTGTGGCCAATGTGCAGAACCCGGCACTTGGATGTGTTCAGTCTCCTGCCCTTGGCCTCTGCCCATCTGTCCAGCCTGTCGAGGTCCCTCTGCAAAGCCTCTCTGCCCTCCAGCAGATCAACTCCTGCCCCCAGCTTGGTGTCATCTGCAAATTTACTGATGATGGACTCAGTGGGGAGTATCTTACTGGGGTGTTTCAGTTTGTCTGTTTAAGACAACCTACTGCTGTTGGGACTGGAATTGTTTAAAAGATTTTATCTGGTAACTTTCTAGCTTATACAGCATGAAAGTATATATAACAATGTCTTAATTCATGCATTTTGCTTCTTTACTAAGAGTCTTCAAACTCAGCAGGCAGTGAACCCTGCTGATCTGAAATCCTGAAAGGGGAAATTAGTCTTGGTGATTTCAGTAACTCCTTGAATAAAGATCTTATTCACCTCAGGTAATTTGGGTTTAGTTTCCTGATTAATCTAGCTTGGAATATTTAGAACACTGCTTTTCAGACCAGGCCTGGAATGAGTTTCATATAAATACTGAAGGTATAAAATATATTTGTGGGAAATATGCATTTAATTGGCAGGACTTTTATCTGTAGTTAGTCCATTTCCTTGGTATAGCTATCATAGGGTTGTTACAGGAATGAAAAGACAGAAGATGACCAAAAAAAAGGGTCTTATTACAAGATTACACCAAAAGGAAAGCTGGGGAGGAACTTTTAGGGTGTCATGGAGTGACAGGACTGGGGCAAATGGAACAAAACTGGAAATAGGTAGATTGTGGCTGGAGAGCAGCCAGGCAGAAAGGGACCTGGGGGTACTGGTTGACAGTAGGCTGAACATGAGCCAGCAGTGTACCCAGGTGGCCAAGAAGGCAAATGGTATCCTGGCCTGCATCAAGAAGAGTGTGGTCAGCAGGAGCAGGGAGGTCATTGTGCTCTGTACTCAGCACTGCTTAGGCCACACCTTGAGTCCTGTGTCCAGTTCTGGGCCCCTCAGTTTAGAAAAGATGTTGACTTGCTGGAATGTTTCCAGAGAAGGGCAAGAAAGCTGGGGAGGGGTCTGGAGCACAGCCCTGTGAGGAGAGGCTGAGGGAGCTGGGGTTGCTTAGCCTGGAGAAGAGGAGGCTCAGGGGAGACCTTCTTGCTCTCTACAACTACCTGAAGGGAGGTTGTAGACAGCTCTCTTCTCCCAGGCACCCAGACCAGAACAAGAGGACACAGCCTCAAGGTGTACCAGGGGAGGTTTAGGCTGGAGGTGAGGAGAAAGTTCTTCCCAGCAAGAGAGATTGGCCATTGGAATGTGCTGCCCAGGGAGATGGTGGAGTCCCCATCCCTGGAGATGTTTAGCAAGAGACTGGATAAGGCACTTGGTGCCATGGTTTAGTTGATCTCATGGTGTTGGGTGATAGGTTGGACTTGATGATCTCAAAGGTCTTTTCCAACCTGGTTAATTCTATTCTATTATATTCTATTCACATTGGATGTTAGGAAGAAGTTCTTCCCCATGAGGGTGGTGAGAGTGGAACAGGTTGCCCAGGGAGGTGGTGGAAGCATCATTCCTGGAGGTTTTGAAGGCCAGGCTGGATGTGGCTGTGAGCAACCTGCTGTAGTGTGAGGTGTCCCTGCCCATGGCAAGGGGGTTGGAACCAGATGATCCTTGTAGCCCCTTCCAACCCTAACAAGTTTAGCGTTGTTGGGGGTTAGGATTGCACCTCTCAACAACTTGGAAATTTATCCCAAGGAGTAAACTGACCACACTTACTCAGAATTCGGAAGTCAAATGAAATTGTATTTACAAAAGTAGGCTAAATACAAAAGCATAAAAGGCACTCAACTTATACAAAATATATGTACAGTTCAACAACAGCACAACACCCCCTTGTACAATCGTTCAGCTCTCTCCCTCCCCCTGAACACAAAGAGGCTCCAGAGGGCTCTATTACAGCCAGCCCCTGTTGTCTTCCTCATGCTGTACCTTTACAAATCCAAACAGTCAGGCAGCATGCAAGGTTAGAGGCAGAACAGAGAAGCAAGAAGCAAGCAATGAGGCAGCCCAGAGAGAGGGAAAACCAAGCTTGTGCTGCAAAATTCTGAAAGAAATTCTGCAGCCCAACGGGAAGAGAAGAGAAGAGAGGGGGGAAGAGAGGGGGGAAGAGAGGGGGAAGAGAGGGGGAAGAGAGGGGGAAGAGAGGGGGGAAGAGAGGGGGAAGGGAGGGGGAAGAGAGGGGGGGAGAAGAGAGGGGGAAGGGAGGGGGGAAGGGAGGGGGAAGGGAGGAGGGAAGGGAGGAGGGAAGGGAGGAGGGAAGGGAAGAGGGAAGGGAAGAGGGAAGGGAAGAGGGAAGGGAAGAGGGAAGGGAAGAGGGAAGGGAAGAGGGAAGAGAGAGGAGAGGTTCGGAGAGGAGAGGTTCAGAGAGGAGAGGTTTGGGGACTCGAGGGGACTCGAAGAGAGGAGAGGAGACTCGAGGACAGGAGACTCAAGGAGAGGCGAGGCAAGGCGAGGCGAGGAGAGGAGAGAAGAGGAGAGAAGAGGAAAGAGGAAAGAAGAGAGAGAAGAGAGAGAGAGAGAGAGAGAGAGGAGAGAGAGAGAGGAGAGAGGAGAGAAGAGAGAAGGGAATAGGATAGGATAGAGGATAGAACAGATGATAGACTAGACTAGACTAGACTGGACTAGACTAGACTAGACTAGACTAGACTAGAATAGAATAGAGTTTAATTGAATTGCCCAGGTTGGAAAAGTCCTTTGAGATCACCCAGTCCAACCTATCACCCAACACCATCTAAACAACTAATCCATGATATTGTTAGCTTAATTACTTTTGATTAAGTTTTGGAGTTGGGTCATTTAAGGTGGAAAAATGTCAGGGTAAAAAGGATCAAAAGCACATAGCTTGCTGAAGTCCTTTAGTGTCCACGTGTCATGCTGTATAAGGTGGTCAGAACCCCTTGCAAGCTCTTTTTATGCTCCTCTGTGTTGCTGCTCCTGCAATTCATTATCAGCCCCTTTTAGAACAGAAACATTTTTTAAAGCAAGCAATAAATCTTTGAGATTTCCTAACTGGAACCCTTGGGAATTATTAGCAGTCTTGTGATCCTGAATGCCAAAGCAGTTCTGTGTACTCTTTGTAGGAGCTCACTGCCTTCTCATTTACATGAGCTAGCAGGAAAAGCAGATTGGTCTGAGAAGTTTTTGAGGTCACAGGAAGGATGTTTGCAGAAATACTTCTCTGGAGTTTCAAATGTCATCTTCTTGCCCTTTCTCCTTTCTTCAGCTTCCCCATCTCCTCCTCTCCCCTTACAATAGGATAATTTGCAGTATGCATCTGGTACCTTATTCTTTTCTTGAAGTCGCTACAATGCTTCCATTTCTAACCTTCAATTTATGTTGCATTGTGTCCTACTGAAATTACTTCCTACTGCACGTGTTCCCCAGTTCAGAGGGTTTTTCAATCCACCCTTTTCAATCCACCAAGGACACCTTTGCATTCTGACAGAAACACAGTTCTTCAGAACATAGGTGACCTAAATCTTGCAGAGGAAGGAAGCATCGTTCCCCAGGAAGGTTTCTGTTTCATTCTGTGATCTTGGAAGATCATTCCTAAGTATCACAGATATGAAATATGGTCTGAAACAAATTTCCCATGGCAGTGACCTCTCACCCAGGAGAGCTTAAACATTTACTTGGTATGTATCATCCCTTCTGAGGCAGAATTATACCACAGTGCACTGGGGAGGTGGGGGGGGGGGGGAATGTTGGGACATACCATTTGAAGCTGTACCAGGTTAGAAAAAGAAAACTGAAACATACTTTGAAATAGATTAACTAATTTCCACTTGCATTGGTGGTCTCTCCTCCTGGGCATCCAGCACCAGAACAAGAGGACATAGTCTCAGGCTGCACCAGGGGAGGTTTAGGCTGGATGTTAGGAAGAAATTCTTCATAGAGAGAGTGATTGCCCACTGGATTGGGCTGCCTGGGGAGGTGGTGGAGTTACCATCATTGGAGGTGTTTAGGAGGAGACTTGATGGGGTGCTTGGTGCCAAGGTGGAGTTGATTAGGTGGTGATGGATGACAGGTTGGACATGATGATCTTGAAGGTCTCTTCCAACCTGGTCTGGTCTATTCTATTCTATTTTGGTGAAAAGGTTATTAAATTATTAACATGAAATATGAATTATGCAAATATTAATTTTTATTATCAAATTATTAATAACCGATGAATCAACAACTTATTTACATGTTCTAGTGCACGTTCGTGAAATACATTCCATAAGTGGCTTAGTATTATGATTAGAACTTAATTAAACTATCTACAGACTATCTGGGTTTTATATAATGGAGGGTGCGGTTCTGCCGCTTGGCCACTAGATGGCGACTCTTCGGAACGCGGGCGGCTTCTGGCTATATACAGCGATATTGCAACCTTTCCGTGCGTCAGCGACGACTCTGCTACACGCGGAGACTTTGAACTGAGCCCTAGTGGGTGGAAGGCACGTGGAAGATACTCTGTAGCTGTTGTTGGTAGCAAGGTGGGGGTCCGGCCGACTGCTGCCGCTGGACCGGTTCCTAGTCGAGTTGGACGGTGGTGTTGGGTACTGTCTCCTCTCTCCGCAGCAGTGGAGAGGGAATGCTGGAACCTGGGCTTAGCTCGGAAGCAGGTTCCCTTCAGGACTCGGTCGGTTCCCTCCAGACAATACGGACAGGTCCTGGTCGGGTTCGGCCCGTCCCGGTCGGGTTCGGCCCGTGGGGTCGGCCCTGGGAGTCGGCTCGCACGGCAGGGCGGGTCAACAGTTGCCGGTTACTGGCCTTAAAGGAACAGCAGGACTCTCAGAATAGTCCCAGGTTTGGTGCAGTACAGATACGAACAATACTTTAGTCTTCCCTGAGGCTGCAGGGCTCAGAGCGGCGCACGTGGCGGCTCTCCTCCCGCTATGGCAGGGCTAGGTATATGCGGACTTGGTCTCCATCAAGTCTCTTCTCCCCAACACCTGGGCAGATCTAACCCTCGGAGGCTGGTCCAGTCCTCCGGTGGCACGGTGGCTCTCCCGGTCGATACGACTGGCTGTGGTGACGCTGGTTTCTCGGGCTCAGCAAAGGTCCTCCCTGTGGGGAGATCCTCACGATCAGAGTGCTGCTCACGATGCAGAGGCTTCAGTATGCGTGCATGGATGATAGAAGCTAACAATGAGCTCAATGGCAGAGGCTGTGGCTCGAGAGCTGCTCTCTCGAGCAAGTAGAGACAGAGTGAAAGAGGGGGCAACTTGTTTACCAACAGGGGTAATACTTATAGATTCCTCGAGGCTGGGTTTGACCAATGGGCACTCTCACAGACAGCTGGCTTCAGCCTATAGGGAGCGTGAAGCTGGAATTATGCCATACTTGGTAATCACACATGCACTGCATGTGCTGGGTGCGTGCTGGCCTGGCTAGTGCCTTGGCTTTTGTCTTCCTCCTGAAGGAGGGGAAACCTGTCCACATGCTGGGACCAGATCTAGTATCTGGGCAGAATGTGCCTTCACCACATCTATTCTATTCTATTCTATTCTATTCTATTCTATTCTATTCTATTCTATTCTATTCTATTCTATTCTATCCTATCCTATCCTATCCTATCCTATCCTATCATACAATACAATAAACCAGGTTGGAAGAGACCTTCAAGGTCATCGTGTCCAACCTATCAACCAATCCAACCCACCTAAACAACTAGATCATGGCACCAAGCACCCCAGCAAGTCTCCTCCTGAACACCTCCAATGACGATGACTCCACCACCTCCCGGGCAGCCCATTCCAATGGGCAATCACTCTTTCTGCATAGAACTTCTTCCTAACATCCAGTCTAAACCTCCTCTGGTACAGCTTGAGACTGTGTCCTCTTGTTCTGGTGCTTGCTGCCTGGGAGAAGTGGCCAACCTCCACCTGTCCACAACCTCCCTTCAGGTAGTTGTAGAGAGCAATAGAATAGAGCAGTTTGGAAGAGCCCTTCAAGATCATTTCTATCATCCAACCCTATCTAATCAACTAAACCATGCAACCAAGCACCCCATCAAGTCTCCTCAACACCTCGGAGGACGATGAGTCCACCACCTCCCCAAGGCTGCCCATTCCAATGGGCAAACCCATTCACAACTGCACTGCGAAAAACCCATTCACAACTGCACTGCTGAAGCCCGGGATTGAACCGGGGACCTTTAGATCTTCAGTCTAACACTCTCCCAACTGAACTACTTCAGCCCTGAAGTAGCCTATGCTACGCTACGCTACGCTACGCTATCCTATCCTATCCTATCCTATCCTATCCTATCCTATCCTATCCTATCCTATCCTATCCTATCCTATCCTATCCTATCCTATCCTATCCTACCCTACCCTATCCTATCCTATCCTACCCTACCCTATCCTATCCTATCCTACCTCTGAATGTAATACAGTGTCTGCAAATATTGCAAGGGACACAATACAATACAATACACCAGGTTGGAAGAGACCTTCAAGATCATCGCGTCCAACCCATCAACCAATCCAACCCACCTAAACAACTAAACCATGCAACCAAGCACCCCATCAAGTCTCCTCCTGAACACCTCCAATGAAGGTGACTCCACCACCTCCACGGGCAGCCCATTCCAATGGGCAATCACTCTCTCTGTATAGAACTGCTTCCTAACATCCAGCCTAAACCTGCCCTGGCGCAGCCTGAGACTGTGTCCTCTTGTTCTGGTGCTGGCTGCCTGGAAGAAGAGACCAACCTCTGCCTGGCTACAACCTCATTTGTCTTACAAGTCTTCCAACTTTCCAAGACTTTGCAATAACAGTGCAGACAACAGCATAAAGAAGAAACAATTTTTCTCCTTTGGTTGTTCATTAGAATAGAGCTCACTGCTGTGATCATGGGATCTAGAGAAGGGCAGCAAAGCTGGGGAGGGGTTTGGAGCACAGCCCTGTGAGGAGAGGCTGAGGGAGCAGGGGATGCTTAGCCTGGTGAAAAGGAGGATCAGGGCTGACCTTATTGCTGTCTACAACTCCCTGAAGGGAGGTTGTAGCCAGGTCGGGGTTGGTCTCTTCTCCCAGGCAACCTATGACAGAACAAGAGGATCTTCTCTTGCCTGTGTACTTCTGGTTTGATCCACAGAACAGAATCCTTTCTCAAATTGGCCTTCGTTCAGGTATGACACCAAAGTGCTTTCTGAGCACCACTTGCTCCTTGTTTGACACTGGAGTTATTTCTCTTGTTGTTTAGGGTTTCTGTGATCAGTGCCTAATGCTAAACCAACTTCCCAGAATCACAGAATCACAGAATTTCAGGGGCTGGAAGGGACCTTGAAAGCTCATCCAGTCCAACCCCCTGCCAGAGCAGGATCACCTAGAGCAGATCACATAGGAATGCATCCAGGCAGGCTTTGAATAACTCCAGAAAGGGAGACTCCACACCCTCCTAGGCAGCCTGTTCCATCACCCTCACAGGGAAAAAAGATTTTCCTCCTGTTTCCATGGAACTTCCTATGGCTCAACTCCTACCATTGCCTCTTGTACTGTCACTGGGCATCACTCAGCAGAGCCTGGCTCCATCCTCTTGGCACTCATTCTACACATCTTTATAAAGATGAAGGAGGTCACCTCTCAGGCTCCTCTTCTCCTACTTAAAGAGCCCTCAGCTCCCTCAGGCTCTCCTTGTAAGACTTGTTTGCAGTGTCATTCCAAAGGGAAAGTCTTCCCACCCCTATGATCTAGGCTGGGATACCAAAGGACATTTAGGTTAGGAACACCCAGAAATCGTAGGCATTTTGATTCAGTCATGAGTGTTCAGTGGTATGGTGAGTACATAGGTACCTAGTACATATGGTGAGTACATTCAAAACACTGATTTGCTGGAGCTTATATGAAATAGGGAATACTTCACGTCAGAGCTATGGAAGTGCTGAGGATCAGCCCTCACAACAAGAAAAGGAAGGAAGACACAGAACAGGCTTTTCTTGCTGCCCCTTGACAGCATCACCAAGACCACTTTCAGCACTGGGTAGCCTCAGTCACTTGCACGTTCTCTTTGGGACCAGAGGTTGCTTGACCTGCTTTGCTGGCAATCAGTTGATATACTGAAATACTTTCATTTCAGCTTCTTCAATAATTAATTGGTTGCAGTGCACTACAGTACAAGTTTCACTATGGGTTCCCTTCCCTTGTTCCCTGTCTAAACTTCCTACCTTTCAGACTTCATCTCAGGGTTTTGTCTCTGCTATATTGCTTTTTAAGGCCAGGCTGGATGTGGCTGTGAGCAGCCTGCTCTAGTGTGAGGTGTCAGGGGGGTTGGAACCAGGTGATGCTTAAGGTCCCTTCCTACCCTAACAATTCTATGATTTTAAACCAAAATCCAAATGACTGAAGTTAAATGATAGAGGAAACACTTCATGTTCACAATAATTGTGAGTATTCTGGTGTGCCTTTCCACTTCTTTTGGAAGGTTTGCTTGGTGCCATGGTTCAGTTGCTCAGGTGGGTTGGATTGGTTCATAGGTTGGATGTGATGATCTTGAAGGTCTCTTCCAACCTGGTTTATTCTATTCTATTTTCAGCCTAAATAACCAGTGGTGAGAGACTGGAGCAGCTTGCCCAGGGAGGTAGTAGAAGCCTCATCCCTGGAGGTTTTAAGGCCAGGCTGGATGTGGCTGTGAACAACCTGCTCTAGTGCGAGGTGTCCCTGCCCATGGCAGGGGGTTGGAACGGGATGATCCTTGAGGTCCCTTCCAATCCTAACAATTCTATGATTTTAAACCAAAATCCAAATGACTGAAGTTAAATGATAAACACTTTATGTTCACAACAATTGTGGGTGTTCTGGTGGGCCTTTCCACTTCTTTTGGAAGATTTTCAGCCTAAATAACCAGTGGTGAGAGACTGGAGCAGCTTGCCCAGGGAGGTAGAGGAAGCCTTATCCCTGGAGGTTTTAAGGCCAGGCTGGATGTGGCTGTGAACAACCTACTCTAGTGTGAGGTGTCCTTGTCCATGGCAAGGGAGTAGGAGTAGGAACTGGATGATTCTTGAGGTCCCCTTCCAACCCTAACAATTCCATGATTTTAAACCTAAATCCAAATGACTGAGGTTAATTGATAGAGGACATACTCTATATTCATAATAATTGTGAGTGTTCTGGTGTGCCTTTCCACTTCTGCTAGAAGATTTTAAACCAAAGTTTGCAAGAATGGGTCCTGTTCCTCAGGTAGATTGTGCAGTTTTCCCATACACTTCCATTTTTTAGCTACTTCTCCCATTCCCTTACAGACTTCTCCCACTCCCTTGCAGTGCTGTGGTGGTAGTGCAATGACTGAAGTGAAACACACTGTCAGTGTTGCAGTGGGGCATCAGAGTGTGCCTAAGAGAAGAAACATCGATGCCACCCTGCAGACTAGAAGAGACTTTCATTCCCCAAGGTTTCAGCCAAATTTTTAACAGGCCTTCACTTCACTGCTGCAGAAGAGCCTAACACACTGAAACTGGTGGAGTGAGAAGTCTTATAAACATAACAGAGGACTAAGTCACTGCCACAGTTATACCAGATCAATACTACTCAATTGCCAAGCCATAAAATGCACTCAACACCAAACAGACAAAGAAGGGAGAATGGAGTGTAGAGAAAATACTTTATCATAAAACAAAATTGTTAAATCAATGCCCTACAAGTGGTCCATGCACAGTTTTTCCCCTTGCTTTCTTGACCCTCTGCTTTCTAAGACATGGACACTCAGTCCTCGCTAGTGGGGCAGGCTCAAAACATCTCTTTTGTGATTAACTCCTTGGAAATGCTACACTCAGGGAATATTTACTCCACTAGGAGTCCAGTGGTGGAGGTTTGAAAAATCTCTTTTGTGGGAGTAACTGCTTGGAAGTGCTTGCAGCCCAGAAAGCCAATCCCAGCCTGGGCTGCATCAAGAGAAGCATAGCCAGCAGGGTGAGGGAGGGGATTCTACCCCTCTGCTCCACTCTGCTGAGACCACACCTGGAGTACTGCATCCAGTTCTGGAGCCCCTAGTACAGGAAGGGTCTGGAGGTGCTGAAATGCATCCAGGGAAGGGCCACGAGGCTGAGCAGAGGACTGGAGCTGCTCTCCTATGAGGACAAACAGAGAGCTGGGGCTGTTCAGTCTGGAGAAGAGAAGGCTCCAAAGAGGAGACCTCTTCGTGGCCTTCCTGTATCTGAAGTAGTCTACAAGAAAGCTGGGGAGGGACTTTTTAGGGTGTCAGGGAGTGATAGGATTGGGGGGAATGGAAGAAAACTAGAAATGGGCGAGTTCAGATTGGATGTGAGGAAGAAGTTGTTCCCCATGAGGGTGGTGAGACACTGGCACAGGTTGCCCAGGCAGGTGGTGGAAGCCTCATCCCTGGAGGTTTTGAAGGCCAGGCTGGCTGTGAGCATCCTGATCTAGTGTGAGGTGTCCCTGCCCATGGCAAGTGGGTTGATCAGGATGATCCTTGAGGTCCTTTCCAACCCTAGCAATTCTATGACTGTCTGCATAATTTTAAGTGTCTTTATCAAGGTGGCAAATATTTTCTTCCTCTGGTTACAACATTTTTTTTGTGTCATTCCTTTTCCTTGGAGAAAGCAAATGATATCAGAAGTGATGGGTGCAGATCATTCAAGTGCAGATCTCAGACCTGAAATGTAGGGCAGGGAAACCTCTTTTCAGATGTATTCAGTTTACTCATTTGGCTTCTGGTTTTTAGCCATGTGTCAGTCTATGACTATTAGCCATGGTCACTCCTTTGTCTGCACTCAATGCTTGAAGTTTCAAGTCTCCTTGGTGCTGGTCTCTTCTCAAGTCTCCTTGATGCAGGTTTCTTCTCACAGGTAGTTAGTGACAGAGCAAGAGGGACCAGCCTCAAGGTGCAGCTGGGTAGGTTTAGACTGGACAAAATAAGACAGCTTCAAATCCAAAAAAATCCATCAGTTCATCATAGTTACCATATTATGTTTTGATTTCTATGTACAGTAGAAGAAAAAAAGGCCTTAAAGATTCTGACTTTGGCTAGTGGAAGGTGTCTTTGCCCATGGCAAGGGGATTGGAAGTAAATCATAGTATCACCAGAGCTGGAAGTGGTCTATAGGGGTCATCTGGCTTAACCCCTCTGCCTCCCCGTCCACCACCAGCCTTCCCCTTCCCAAAGCAGCCCCTGCTCCCCCTCCGCCACCAGCCTTCCCCTTCCCTGAGCAGCCCCTGCTCCCCCTCCACCACCAGCCTTCCCCTTCCCAGAGCAGCCCCTGCTCCCCCTCCACCACCAGCCTTCCCCTTCCCAGAGCAGCCCCTGCTCCCCCTCCACCACCAGCCTTCCCCTTCCCAGAGCAGCCCCTGCTCCCCCTCCTCCACCACCAGCCTTCCCCTTCCCAATGCAGCCCCTGCCTCCCTCCCACCACCAGCCTTCCCCTTCCCCGAGCAGCCCCTGCTCCCCCTCCACCACCAGCCTTCCCCTTCCCCGAGCAGCCCCTACGCCCCCCTCCGCCACCAGCCTTCCCCTTCCCAATGCAGCCCCTGCCTCCCCCTCCGCCACCAGCCTTCCCCTTCCCAGAGCAGCCCCTGCCTCCCCCTCCGCCACCAGCCTTCCCCTTCCCAATGCAGCCCCTGCTCCCCCTCCACCACCAGCCTTCCCCTTCCCCGAGCAGCCCCTGCCTCCCCCTCCGCCACCAGCCTTCCCCTTCCCAGCAGCCCCTGCCTCCCCCTCCGCCACCAGCCTTCCCCTTCCCAGAGCAGCCCCTGCCTCCCCTCCGCCACCAGCCTTCCCCTTCCCAATGCAGCCCCTGCCTCCCCTCCGCCACCAGCCTTCCCCTTCCCAGAGCAGCCCCTGCCTCCCCTCCGCCACCAGCCTTCCCCTTCCCCAGAGCAGCCCCTGCCTCCCCCTCCGCCACCAGCCTTCCCCTTCCCAGAGCAGCCCCTGCCTCCCCCTCCGCCACCAGCCTTCCCCTTCCCAGAGCAGCCCCTGCCCCCCTCCGCCACCAGCCTTCCCCTTCCCAGAGCAGCCCCTGCCCCCTCCGCCACCAGCCTTCCCCTTCCCAGAGCAGCCCCTGCCTCCCCCTCCGCCACCAGCCTTCCCCTTCCCAGAGCAGCCCCTGCTCCCCCTCCACCACCAGCCTTCCCCTTCCCAGAGCAGCCCCTGCCTCCCCCTCCGCCACCAGCCTTCCTCCTCCCCAAGCAGCCCCTGCCTCCCCCTCCGCCACCAGCCTTCCCCTTCCCAGAGCAGCCCCTGCTCCCCTCCGCCACCAGCCTTCCCCTTCTCAGAGCAGCCCCTGCCTCCCCCTCCACCACCAGCCTTCCCCTTCCCAGAGCAGCCCCTGCCTCCCCTCCGCCACCAGCCTTCCCCTTCCCAGAGCAGCCCCTGCCTCCCCCTCCGCCACCAGCCTTCCCCCTCCCCGAGCAGCCCCTGCTCCCCCTCCGCCACCAGCCTTCCTCCTCCCCAAGCAGCCCCTGCTCCCTCCCCCAACCCATCCTTCATCTACCCAAAGCAGCTCCTGCTGCCTCTGCACCACCCTCCACTCTGCCTAAACAACTCCTGCTCCACCACCACTATTTTTGCACCCATCCCAGAGCCAGGGTCAAGACCCTCAACCAGCCAAGGTACCACACAGAGGAGCCCAGCCCCAGTGAGGAGGCACAGCCAGCACCCAGGTATCAGATTAGAGTGGTCATCAATGTTGGCCCTAACAACCGGGGGCCACCAGGCCCCCGGCCTTTGTTGTCACCACCACCAACACCCAGTGCACACCAAGGGCACTCACCAGGGATGAGAGGAGGATCCTCAGCCCAGATGGGCTCAGCTTGGGGCTGCTGCCTTTCCTGGGGGGATTAAATAAGGGGAGTGGGCAGGGAGGGCCAAGTGGCCACACCTGGGGTGGGAGGAGACTCACCCTCTACTCCTCTCTGGTGAGAGCCCACCTGGAGTATAGAATCCACTTCTAGGGCTCCTACTACAGGAAAGATCTGGATGTGCTGGAGCATGTCTAGAGAAGGGCCATGAGGATGAGCAGAGAGCTGGAGCTGCTTTCCTATGGAGACAGACTGAGGGAGTTGGGGCTGTTCAGTCTAGAGAAGAGAAGGCTCCAAGGAGACCTAATTGTGACCTTCCAGTATCTGAAGGGGGCTAGAGGAAAGCTGGGGAGGGACTTTTCAGGCTGTCAGGGAGTGATAGGACTGGGGGAATGGATCAAAACTAGAAATGGGTAGAGTCAGGTTAGATGTTAGGAAGAAATTGTTCACCATGAGGATTGGTGAGATACTGGAACAAGTTGTCCAGGGAGGTAGTGGAAGCCTCATCCCTGGAGGTTTTTAAAGCCAGGCTGGATGTGGCTCTGAGCAACCTGATCTAGAGTGATCTGATCTGGCCATGGCAGGGGGGCCGTGGAACTGGTTCCTTGAGGTCCCTTCCAACCCTGAGAATTCTATGATTCTATGACATGAGGAAAAATGTTCATGGAAAGAGTGGTCAGGGATTGGAATGTGTTGCCCAAGGAGGTGGCTGAGTCACCAACCCTGGATGTCTTCAAAGGTCATTTGGATGTGGGGATATGGTTTAAGGTTGAACCCTGTAGAATAGGGTTCTGGGTTGGACTTGGTGATCCTGAGGGTTCCACTCTCTTAATCATTTTTGTTCCTCCCCTAATCTTTCTCTTTGATTTAAGACTCTCCCACAGGCCCTTGTTCTCTTTACCTGAGTTCTCTATAATTGCCCTTGAGCTCAGTCTCTTCAGCAGTATTGCTTATGTGGTTACCTGGGTGGTAACAATGGGCAACAAGGAGCAGCAATTCAACAGTTGGATGCATTCTACCAGTCTCTGCAAAGACGAGGATCCAGGCCCTGGACAAGCACTGAATCAAAACTTGCTCTTTCAAGGTTTTTCTCCTTCTCTGGAGACATTCAAAGCCTGCCTGGAGGTGTTCCTCTGTGACCTTCTCTAGGTGACCCTGCCTTGGCAGGGGGGTCAGATTTGATGGTCACCAGAGATCCCTTCCAACCCCTATGATTCTGTGAGTCTATGATTGGAACACAAGCTTTACACAGGCTGATAAATAAACCCATTTCTTAATTAAAAGAGAGAGCACTGTGTGTTCCAATCAGGCTGCACCCATTATTTCATTGATCTTGGTGAAAATAAACCCATTTACAGAATCTAATGCCTATAAAATCTAATTGCCACCCCTCCCCCAATAGAAACTTTCTCCTCTCCTGCTGGTCCCCTTAAGGAATTGAATGGAGCCTTTCATGTGACTGCAGACTTCTCTGGTTGGAAATAGCTTTTATGGAAGTTAGTTTTGAGCTGCTTCTTGAAGCAGACTCTTCACAAACCAGTTCTGCAGACAAAACTGCTTCTCTGATGTTTCAGAGGTTGCTGCTTTGATACAGTGCTCCTGAAATGTAAAGGTTGCTCTTCCTTGGAATCCTTAAGCTTCTTGCAGCTTGCATAGGAGTATAAAATACATAGAGTAGAGTAGAGTAGAGTAGAGTAGAGTAGAGTAGAGTAGAGTAGAGTAGAGTAGAGTAGAGTAGAGTAGAGTAGAATAGAATAGACCAGACCAGACAGACAGACCAGGTTGGAAGAGACCTTCAAGATCATCATGTCCAACCTGTCATCCAACACCACCTAATCAACTAAACCATGCAACCAAGGACCCTATCAAGTCTCCTCCTAAACATCTCCAGTGATGGTGACTCCACCACCTCCCTGGGCAGCACATTCCAATGGCCAATCACTCTCTCTGTGTAGAATTTCTTCCTCACCTCCAGCCTAAACCTCCCCTGGTGCAGCTTGAGACTGTGTCCTCTTGTTCTGGTGCTGGTTGCCTGCTTATCTCCCACCACTTCAGGAAGTGTGCAGCTTTGCCTAGAAGTTTGGAATTAGCAGGTAACTGAGTTTCAGGGCTAATGAATATGAAGGACCAGTTCTTTTGTGATTTATACTCTCCCAGATGTCTGTTTGATGGCCTTGGATGTTTAGAGAGATAAATAGCCTCTTAGCCATCTATCTCTGACTATTTTCCTTTTACATAAGAGGCATTTTAATCTGTGTAGGTAGCAGAATAACTGGACTGAACTTCTCTGCCTGTGGAGCTTTGAATTCTCTGCACTTAGGAACAGGGCTGGTTCTTCAGTGAAGACTTGGCCTTCCTACCATCAGGAATCGGCTTCAGAGTTTTAGCTCTTTATCCTAAGTGGAGGGCTTAAAAGGCATGAAAAAGGAAAGAAAGTGTCAAGTCTTCTCATTTTTTTTTTTAGTAGGAAGGAGTAGAATATTCAAACACTCCATTCTGCACTCACTGAATCTTGCTCAGGCTTTTGTGAGCTGACTGAGAAAGGAGAATGACCGAGAATTGATTAAAAACCTGAAATCAGATATCCAAATAATCTCTCAGCTGTTTATCACAAGCTGGAGGTTTGGCTTGGATGTTTTTTGGGGCTGGTTGGGTTGATTTGTTTAGTTGGGTTTTTTTTTTTGGTGGTGGAGGAGGGTTTTGGTGTTTGTTTTTTTGGGTTTATTTTGGATGGAGAAAAAAGTAAGAATCAGTATTCTGTGCTCTGAAACGGTAATGCTGGTTCGGGGGCTGGGATTTATCTCACTGTCTTCAAGCAGAATCACAGAATTGTCAGGCCTGGGAGGGACCTCAAGGATCAGCCAGTTCCAACCCCCTGCCATGGGCAGGGACACACAGTATCACAGTATCACTGAGGTTGGAAGAGACCTCAAAGATCATCGAGTCCAACCTGTCACCACAGACCTCACGACTAGACCATGGCACCAAGTGCCACGTCCAATCCCCTCTTGAACACCTCCAGGGATGGTGACTCCACCACCTCCCCGGGCAGCACATTCCAATGACGAATGACCCTCTCTTCCTCCTCACCTCCAGCCTAAACTTCCTCTGGTGCAGTTTGAGACATCTCACACTACAGCAGGTTGCTCACAGTCACATCCATCCTGGCCTCAAAACCTCCAGGCATGAGGCTTCCACCACCCCCTGAGCAACCTGTGCCAGGCTCTCACCACCCTCATGGGGAAGAACTTCCTAATGTCTAATCTAAATCTCCCCTTCTCTGTCTTGGATCCATACCTCCTGGTATCCTGTATCTTTCAAACTACACATTGGTAAACCTGCTTTCTTGCAGTGTGTTGTTGCTTAAAGTTCTTCAAATTGCTATGAAATTTGTTTAATTTTGTGGCTTTTTGAGAACTGAAAACTCAAAGAAGTTAGACTGGTTTGGGAGTGTGTGCCAAGTTATCCCAGGCACCAATATAGGCTGGGCAGGGACTGGCTTGGGAGCAGCCCTGAAGAAAAAGACTTGGGGGTGCTGGTGGAGGAGAAGCTCAACAGGAGCCAGCAGTGAGCACTTGCAGCCCAGAAAGCCAATCCCATCCTGGGATGCATCAAGAGAAGCATAGCCAGCAGGTCAAGGGAGGTGATTCTCCCCCTCTGCTCTGCTCTGGTGAGACCACACCTGGAGTAGTGGGTCCAGTTCTGGAGCCTCTATTACAGGAAGGATCTGGAGGTGCTGGAAGGTGTCCAGAGAAGGGCCACGAGGATGAGAAGAGGGCTGGAGCTGCTCTGCTATGAGGACAGACTGAGGGAGTTGGGGTTGTGCAGTCTGGAGAGGAGAAGGCTCCAAGGAGGAGACCTAATTGTGGCCTTCCAGTTTCTGAAGGGGGCTACAGGAAAGCTGTGGAGGGACTTTTTAGGGTGTCAGGGAGTGATAGGACTTGGGGGAATGGATCAAAAGTAGAAATGGGTAGATTCAGATTGGATGTTAGGAAGAAGTTGTTCCCCATGAGGGTGGTAAGAGACTGGCACAGGTTGCCCAGGGAGGTGTTTGCAGCCAGGGTGGATGTGGCTGTGAGCAACCTGCTGTAGTGTGAAGTGTCCCTGGTCCATGTCAGAGGGGTTGAAACTAGATGATCCTTGAGGTCCCTTCCAACCCTGACAGTTCTATGACTCTAATGCAGCTGGCATTATGCTATTCAAAGCCTCACTTAGAATCGACCAGGAGGTATTAAAATGACTTCTGGACTTTGACTTTCAGACTGAAGCTCTCTTAGATTTAGAAGAAAGTTACTTTTTAAAAAGATGTGTCTAATTATAAATCAAGTGTTAAGTGTTAAGAATCAGTGAGATCCAAGTGTGGAGGAGACAGAAAGAGAAGGAAAATAAACCTCCTAATTGGCTGACAGTCTCAGAAAGAAGAACACAGTTTAATCAACTTGATTTCTAGGATAAAAGCGGTTAATTAGCAGGCAATGTGATTAAAGGCCAATCACCAAACATGCAAATCAGAAGTAGGTGAATGCTATATTTTAAGCAGAGCACCCTTACCCTGCTACTTATAGGGTTCTTAGAGTAGAACCAGCCCTTTGTCCTTGGTGTGGAACCCACTCCAGTGGGTCACAAAGAGGGGTGGAAGCTGATGCCAGAAGGCCTTCAAGAATGAAGGGGTTTTAAATGGCACTCATGATGGGATGCAGAATAAAGGCCACTTTGGGTTTGTGCAATAAATGTAGAGAGTTTTAAGGGGATTGTGGAACTCTGAGAGACTCAATATAAAATATTTAGAGAAGGACTAAGGGATGGGAAAAGGAGGAATCAGAGTTTCTGACTTACTGTGAGTTCATGCAGTCATATAATCAATAAAGTTGGAAAAGACCTCAGCACCCAGCATCTCATGACTAACTAAACCATGGCATTAAGTGCCACATCCAATCCTTTTCTGAACACCTCTAGGGATGGTGACTCTACCACCTCCCTGGGCAGCACATTCCAATGGCCAATCTCTCTTGCTGGGAAGAACTTTTTCCTCAACTCCAGCCTAACTTCCCCTGGCACAGCTTGAGACTGTGTCCTCTTGTTCTGGTGCTGCTTGCCTGGGAGAAGAGACCTACACCCACCAGGCTGCAACCTCCCTTCAGGCAGTTGCAGAGAGCAATAAGGTCTCCTCTGAGCCTGCTCCTCTCCATGCTAAACAATCCCAGCTCCCTCAGCCCCTCCTCAGAGGGCTTATGCTCGAGTTAGTGCAGTGCTGACCAAGATCTCTGAAGAACATAATATTGAGGTTCCAGAACTGAATGGCCACTGCCACTGTTTCTCCTCAAATAAACAGCAAACACTTTTTGGAAGTGTTCTGTACCATAGTCACAGTCCTGCCTGAAGAGCTTCCTGATTTGCTACAGATAACAGATGGTATGAGAGAAGTCTGTCACACAGAATATTCAGCTGCCAAATCTCCTCTTATAAAAGGATTGGATAAATATCCAGTGCAGATGACACTTTATGGAACAGATAATCTCCCTCAAATAGAAATTGTTTAAAGCTTTCAGTTCCCTGTAAGTATCTAAATGTAAACAAAGTAAGGGAAAAAAAAAGCCTTTTACTGCATTTTATGGAAAGTGATCACAAAAGTGTCAGGATTGGAAAGGACCTCAAGGATCATCCAGTTCCAACCCCCTGCCATGGGCAGGGACACCTCACACTGCAGCAGGTTGCTCACAGCCACATCCAGCCTGGCCTTCAAAACCTCCAGGGAAGAGGCTTCTACCACCTCCCTGGGCAACCTGTGCCAGGCTCTCACCACCCTCATGGGGAAAAACTTCTTCCTAACATCGAATCTGAACCTAGCAATTTCTAGTTTTGCTCCAACCCCCCTGGTCTTATCACTCCCTGACACCCTAAAAAGTCTCTCCCCAGCTTTCTTGTAGCCCCCTTCAGATAACAGAAGGCCACAATTAGGTCTCCTGGGAGCCTTCTCTTCTCCAGACTGAACAGCCCCAGCTCCCTCACAGCAGAGCAGCTCCAGCCCTCTGCTCATCCTCGTGGCCCTGCTCTGGACACCTTCTAGCACCTCCAGACCCTTCCTGTAATAGAGGCTCCAGAACTGGACACAGTACTCCAGGTGGAGTCTCAGCAGAGCAGAGTAGAGGAGGAGAATCCCCTCCCTGGCCCTGCTGGCTATGCACTTCTTTTTCTTGCACTGTATCTCAGAGACTGTTCTTTGGATTTTGTTTGCTTGTTTCTTTCATTTTAAATTCTTGTTAGCTTCAGTGCTTTGTAATGAGGATTAAGCAGCTCATCAGGACAAGATTTCCCTAACTGAAGAGCCACGACGCTGCCATAGTTCAGGGCATGTTGTGTTTGCTCAGGTTCACTTTGATTTTGGTTTGCTTTTAGGGGTTTCTTTCTGTGTTTTGTGTGTTTCAGAGTTTGGGGATTTGGGGCTTGCTTTTCCTGTGGTTTGGTTCTGGTTGGCTTTGTTTTTTGTTTTCTGGTTGGCTTTTGCCTTTCTCTTTTTCTCTTCTTGGGCTTTTGCCTTACTTTTTCTGGTTGGCTTTTGCCTTTTCTTTCTGTTTTTTCTCTTCTTGGGCTTTTGCCTTACTTTTTTTCTGGTTGGCTTTTGCCTTTTCTTTCTGTTTGGGTTTCTCCTTTTCTTTCTGTTTGGGTTTCTCCTTTTCTTTCTGTTTGGGTTTCTGTTTGGGTTTTGCCTCTGTTTGGGTTTCTTTTTATTTCTGTTTGGCTTTTGCCTTTTATTTCTGTTTGGGTTTCTCCTTTTCTTTCTGTTTGAGTTTTGCCTTTTCTTTCTGTTTGGGTTTTGCCTTTTCTTTCTGTTTGGGTTTCTCCTTTTATTTCTGTTTGGGTTTTGCCTTTTATTTCTGTTTGGGTTTCTCCTTTTATTTCTGTTTGGGTTTCTCCTTTTCTTTCTGTTTGGGTTTCTCCTTTTATTTTCTGTTTGGGTTTTGCCTTTTATTTCTGTTTGGGTTTCTCCTTTTATTTCTGTTTGGGTTTCTCCTTTTCTTTCTGTTTGGGTTTTCCCTTTTATTTCTGGTTGGCTTTTGCCTTCTTTTCCTCTTTGGGTTTTTCCCTTTTTTTTCCTGCTTGGCTTTTGCCTTTTTTCTTTCTGATTGTCTTTTGCCTTTTATTTCTGTTTGGGTTTTCCCTTTTATTTCTGGATGGTTTGGGCCTTTTTTGTTTTTCCCTATGGTTATCCTTTATTTTCTGATTACTTTTGACCTTTTATTCTGGGTGGCTTTTGCCTTCTTTGTTGTTGGTTGGTTGCTTGTTTTTTCAGGTGGCTGGTTTGTGGGGTTGGTTTTTTGGTGTTGTTTTTTTTTTTTGGTGGGTTTTTTTTTCCACATGGAAGGATTTTTTATTAGTTGGTTATCTGGGGTTTTATGTTGGGGTTTTGTTTGGGGTTTTGTTTGGGTTTATTTTTTTCCAAAGGGAAGACTTATTTTGTGGCACATCTTGTTAACAATTAGTCACAGGATGTCTGGGATCACAGGATGTCAGGGTTTGGAATGGACCCAAGGGGGCCCAAGGGGACCCAAAGAGATCATCAAGTCCAACCCCCAATTCACCTGATTATCTTCTGTTTTATTGGTTCAGAAGTGTCATTCTAATTGCTGTGATCAAGACCTATACATGGGGAGGATGATAAAGCCAAACACTTCCAGCAAATTCATAGACAAATCCAGCAAAACTTCCTCTGAAAGAAAGCCTGAGCTCTCAGCAGTTATCTGATGTGTCCCCATTGCTTCCACCATGCCTCCCTCTTAGGTCTGCACAAATGGTGTAATCCAAACTTCCAGGTTGTGGATTTGTTTGGGTTGTGTTTCCCCTTGGTAGATGGGTTTTGCTTAAGTTACAAGTTGCCTTACTGAAGTTACCTTCAGTGCTGTGTCCAGTTCTGGGCTCCTCAGTTTAAGGAAGATGTTGAGTGGCTCAAACGTGTCCAGGGAAGGGCAACAAAGCTGGGGAGGGGTCTGGAGCACAAGTCCTATGAGGAGAGGCTGAGGGAGCCAAGGTTGCTTAGCCTGGAGAAGAGGAGGCTCAGAGGAGACCTTCTTGCTCTCTACAACTCCCTGAAAGGAGGCTGTAGCCAGGAGGGGGTTGGTCTCTTCTCCCAGGCAACCAGCACCAGAACAAGAGGACACAGACTCAAGCTGTGCCAGGGGAAGTTTAGGCTGGAGGGGAGGAGAAAGTTCTTCCCAGTAAGAGAGATTGGCCATTGGAATGTGCCGCCCAGGGAGGTGGTGGAGTCCCCATCCCTGGAGGTGTTCATAAAAGGCTTGGATGTGGCACTTGGAGCCATGGTTTAGTCGTCAGGAGGTGTTAGGTATTAGGTCATAGGTTGGACTTGATGATCTCTGAAGTCTTTTCCAGCCTGGCTGATTCTGTGATTCTGCAACTGTTTGGTGAAATTTGGGGGGAAATTCATTTTTGTTTACCCCACATCCTCTGCTCTGGAATAGTTTCTCCTTCACAATGAATCTGAAAGTAATTTGGAGGTGTAACTATCTAGAAAGTAAGATTCCTCTTGCCCAGGAGTTAGCTGAAATGTTTTTTCAAAAGCAAATTTCAAATGCATTTCTTTCTCACATCTTGATGGGATATTTGTCACCAGTGTAAGCTCCTTTGTTGAATCTACCTTGTGGATCACTGTGTCACTGGCAGGCTCAACGGGGCAGAGCCGGCACCGAGGGAACAAACAAATGCTTACAGCTAATGGCAGCGCTGCCAAAATCTGATCCTGCTTAACTGAGGATATCCAATGTGAGCACAGCTGGCTGCTGGAGATAGCACAGCACACATTCCAAAAAGCTGCTGAAGCAAAAGGTGTGAACAGCTTTTTACAGTCCTAGCTTGCATAATGGACAGAAAATAACTGCAGGGTGTGCTTAGTGGAAAGGCACTACCTCCTCTTAACAGAGCAACCATTTTCCCCAAGAGCCAGGAAGCTGTGTCGTGGCATGTGGTGCATTAGCAGGCTTTCAAGATGGTTGTGGTGAAATCATCTCAATGCTCCTTATTCTGGGGGATGTTTTAGACATCTTGCTGTGGTGTGTGTATTCAAAGTTACTCTCTTGTGACCTGGATGACAAAACACATAAGCCCTGAAAGGTAAAATCATATCTTTGTGTCTAGAGAAGCCAAATCTTAGACTGTCCCTGAAGCCTCCTGTAATGTTTCACTGCGTGGTTCTGCTTTAGCGTTGTGGTTTAGTGAGCAGACAGATTGCTTTGTAGCCCCAAAAAGGGGCAAAAGAAAAATGCTCACACTAAAGATTGGACAGGATTGGAAAGTTTAAGGAAGAAAAACAGAAATGGGAGATTCAGAATGGATTTGAATGTGTTCAGAGAAGGGCAACAAGGCTGGTGAGAGGCCTAGAGCACAAGCCCTAGAAGGAGAGGCTGAGGGAGCTGGGGTTGTTTAGCCTGGAGAAGAGGAGGCTCAGGGAGACCTTCTTGCTATCTACAACTACCCAAAGCGAGGAGAGGAGAGGAGAGGAGAGGAGAGGAGAGGAGAGGAGAGGAGAGGAGAGGAGAGGAGAGGGAGAGGAGAGGAGAGGAGAGGAGAGGAGAGGAGAGGAGAGGAGAGGAGAGGAGAGGAGAGGAGAGGAGAGGAGAGGAGAGGAGACTCGAGGAGAGGAGACTCGAGGAGAGGAGACTCGAGGAGAGGAGAGAGAGGAGACTCGAGGAGACTCGAGGAGACTCGAGGAGACTCGAGGAGAGGAGAGAGGAGAGGAGAGGAGAGGAGAGGAGAGGAGAGAGAGAGGAGAGGAGAGGAGAGGAGAGGAGAGGAGAGGAGAGGAGAGGAGAGGAGAGGAGAGAGAGGAGAGGAGAGGAGAGGAGAGGAGAGGGAGAGGAGAGGAGAGGAGAGGAGAGGAGAGGAGACTCGAGGAGGAGGGGAGAGGAGAGGAGAGGAGAGGAGAGGAGAGGAGAGGAGAGGAGAGGAGAGGGAGAGGAGAGGGAGAGGAGAGGAGAGGGAGAGGAGAGGAGAGGAGAGGAGAGGAGAGGAGAGGAGAGGAGAGGAGAGGAGAGGGAGAGGAGAGGAGAGGAGAGGAGAGAGGAGAGGAGAGGAGAGGAGACTCGAGGAGAGGAGAGGAGAGGAGAGGAGAGGAGAGGAGAGGAGAGGAGAGGGAGAGGAGAGAGAGAGACTCGAGGAGAGGAGACTCGAGGAGAGGAGAGGAGACTCGAGGAGAGGAGAGGAGAGGAGAGAGAGAGGAGAGGAGAGGAGAGGAGAGGAGAGGAGAGGAGAGGAGAGGAGAGGAGAGGAGAGGGAGAGGAGAGGAGAGGAGAGGAGAGGAGAGGAGAGGAGAGGAGAGGAGAGGAGAGGAGAGGAGAGGAGAGGAGAGAGAGAGGAGAGGAGAGAAGAGAAGAGGAGAGAAGAGAAGAGAGAGAGAGAGAAGAGAAGAGAAGAGAAGAGAAGAGAAGAGAAGAGAGAGGAGAGAAGAGAGAGAGAAGAGAAGAGAAGAGAAGAGAAGAGAAGAGAAGAGAAGAGAGAGAAGAGAAGAGAAGAGAAGAGAAGAGAGAAGAGACCAGGTTGGAAGAGACCTTTGAGATCATTGCATCTAACCTATCAACCAATCCAACCCACTTAGACAACTAAACCGTGGCAAAGGAGGTTGTAGATAGGTGGGGGTTGGTCTCTTCTCCCAGGCAATCAGTACCAGAACAAGAGGACACAGTCTCAAACTGCACCAGAGGAGGTTTAGGCTCAAGGTGAAGAGAAAGTTCTTCACTGAGAGAGTTTTTAGACATTGGAATGTGTTGCCCAGGGAGGTGGTGGAGTCACCATCCCTGGAGGTGTTCAAGAGGGGATTGGACGTGGCATTTGGTGCCATGGTTTAGTAGTCATGAGGTGTTGGGTGACAGGTTGGATTTGATGATCTTTGAGGTCTTTTCCAGACTTATTGATTCTATGATTCTATGATGTTAGGAAGAAGTTCTTCCCCATGAGGGTGGTGAGAGGCTGGCACAGGTTGCCCAGGGAGGTGGTGGAAGCCTCATCCTGGACATTTTTAAGGCCAGGCTGGATGAACAGCTTAGCAAGCCGCTGTAGTGTGAAGTGTCCCTGCCCATGGCAGTGGGGTTGGAACTGGCTGATCCTTGAGGTCCCTTCCAACCCTGACAACTCTATGATTCTATTTACAAACAACAATGTTATGGTGGTATAGCACAAAGCAGAGCAAAGCATAGAAAATACAAAGAAAGCCATAGGCTGGGCTGAACACAGGCTCATGGAATCACAGAATTGTTAGGGTTGGAAGGGACCTCAAGTGTCATCATCGACCCAGAAGCTCATTGAGACAAAGCTTCACACAGGCTTATATACCAGTCTAACGAAGCCCAGGCTTCTGTGCCCCTGTGGTGGGTTGAAATAACCCCCCAAAAATAATATTGCCAGAGCAGCTCAGATGGAAGCAAGTGAAGCTGTATTTACAAGCAAAACTACCATCTAGAAATATGAAATGCAAGGAGTGTGTACAAAATATGCAACCTTTACAGGCATTTACAAATCACAAACAACACAAGATCCCTCCTGGGGAAAAAAAAACAGGGGGATACTAATAGCTTCTCCGCCCCCACCAAGGTAAAAGAGAGAGGGAGAAGGGCAGAGAGCTGCCTGTTGGTACTTAGCCACAACAAAGAAACACAGCCAAGGTCAGCAACAGGTAAGCAAAACCCATCTAGCACCTGAAAGAGCCAAGAAACTGAAAACAGAGAAAGAGAGCAAGTTATAGACTACAGAATAAACCAGGCTGGAAAAGACCTTCATGATCATCAAGTCCAACCTATCACCCAGCACCATCTAAGCAACTAAACCATGGCACCAAGCACCTCATCTAGTCTCTTCTTAAGCACCTCCAGTGATGGTGACTCCACCACCTCCCTGGGCAGCACATCCCAATGGGCAATCTCTCTTTCTATGGAGAACTTCTTCCTCACCTCCAGCCTAAACCTCACCTGGCACAGCTTCAGACTGTGTCCTCTTGTTCTGGTGCTGGTTGCCTGGGAGAAGAGACCAACACCCACCTGGCTACAACCTCCCTTCAGGGAGCTGGAGAGATGAGGGAGAGGAAGGAGAAAAAGAGAAAAAAGAGAGAAAATGGAGAGATGAGGGAGAGGAAAGGGAGGAAAGTGATTTTACAGCCAGTTTTATAGGGATGCAGGATTTAGGAGCATGAAATACTAAGATTACACTTTCTGGTGCACCTCCTGGACCTTTCTAACTTCTGGAGGTCTGTAACTCTGTGGTGTTTCTTAAAGGCATAAGCCTCAAACTGCCACATTTAGTTAGGTAAAGGCAGCAGACAGGCTGCATACCTCCAAGTTTGTCCCTTGAGTGTCCTCCCTTAGTTTGACCAAGTTCTTCACACTTTGTTTTTCCTTTTCCACACTGAAGAGCCAGGGTTGTGATATTTTCAATGGGCTCCATTAGTACTTCCACTGAAACCAGCAGAGTTTCTCATTAAGGGAAAGAGCTCTTCTCTAATGAAGATTAGAATTTGACTCAGTGGGAGTAAAATCAGAGAGCAGTGCTCTCAGATGCAGCAGGGTTGGGGCTCCTTTGTGCATTTGGGGTTGCTTCAGAAACTGAGAAAGAAACTCCTGTTTCTGAAAAAGGAAACACAGACTATTAAACCCACCTTTCTTTTTTCCTCATTTCTCTTATTTCCCAACTCTTTTAATAATCTGAATCACATCTAAATATTTTATTGACTACTTTGTGGGAGGAGTGAGGAGTAAATATTTGCTAAATGCTTTTGAAGGTTGGAGTAGGGAGGCTGTGGAGAGCAACTTGAATTATTCAAACTTCTAAATAAGATGCCAGCAATAATTCAGTCGTAATTCAGTTAATCCAGTCAGGAGCAGGGAGGTTATTCTGCCCCTGTGCTCAGCACTGCTGAGGCCACACCTTGAGAACTCTGTCCAGTTCTGGGCCCCTCAGTTTAAGGAAGATGTTGAGTTGCTGGAAGGTGTCCAGAGAAGGGCAACAAAGCTGGGGAGGGGTCTGGAGCACAGCCCTGTGAGGAGAGGCTGAGGGAGCTGGGGTTGCTTAGCCTGCAGAAGAGAAGGCTCAGGGGAGACTTTCTTGCTCTCTCCAACTCCCTGAAGGGAGGTTGTAGCCAGGTGGAGGTTGGTCTCTTCTCCCAGGCAGCCAGTACCAGAACAAGAGGACACAGTCTCAAGCTGCACCAGAGGAAGTTTAGGCTCAAGGTGAGGAGAAAGTTCTTCCCAGAAAGATAGATTTACCCTTGGAATGTGCTGCCCAGGGAGGTGGTGGAGTCACCATCCCTGAAGGTCTTCAAAAAAGGCTTGGATGTGGCACTTGGAGCCATGGTTTAGTTGTCATGAGGTGTTAGGTATTAGGTAATAGGTTGGATGATCCCTGAGGTCTTTTCCAACCTGGCTGATTCTATGATTCCATGGAGGGAGCTGAATCAGTGAGTCAGATCCGTGAGTGTTATTCCTTTTCTCCATCCATAAATGGAATTGCTTGTACCTTTCCTACCATTCCTTTTTGGTTTGAAGGTGAGAATGTTGTAGGACAAAACTGTTTGGAAAAATAAATAAATCAATAAACATGGCAGCACAAGGTCCTACATGATTTTTCTCTTGCAGTCCTGCTGACACCACTTCATGACTGACTAACTAAATATGCCAATGAAGACCAGTTCCACCACTTCTCTGGGCAACCTGTTCCAGTCTCTCACCACCCTCATGGGGAAGAACTTCTTCCTAACATCCAATCTGAATCTACCCATTTCTACTTCTCTTTCCATTCCCCCTATTCCTTCATTGCCATGCCAATGAAGGAGTGGAAAAAAATTGGCATAGATATGCCAATGAAGACCAGCTCATTCCTTTTCCTAAATAACATGCTGCCCAGTAAAACAGTACCAGTTGATTCTGCTGCAGCAGTTGCTTTAATGGACATCCCTTGTATGGTGTTGATATCATAATTTACAGTTGTCTGTGGAAAGCTAGTTTGAGTATTTGAGAAGTCAAAGCAACTTCAGAGAGATTTCTGTACCTTTTCAATGAGCTTTTGAAGCTGAAGACAAGGTTTGAATCCTTCTTATTTTGAACATGCTACCTAGACTGGTTTGTGAGGAGTGAGACAAGGAAGGTGCTGCTCTGCTTTCCCATTTTCAAACTTGGTAATATCATAGAATCACAGAATTGTCAGGGTTGGAAGGGACCTCAAGGATCAGCCAGTCCCAACCCCCCTGCCGTGGGCAGGGACACCTCACACTACAGCAGGTTGCTCACAGCCACGTCCAGCCTGGCCTTAAAGAACTCCAGGGATGAGGCTTCCACCACCTCCCTGGGAAGCCTGTGCCAGTCTCTCACCACCCTCATGAGGAAGGACTTCCTAATATCCAATCTGAATCTTCCCTTTTCTGTCTGTGAAAAGCTAGTTTGAGCATGCCAGAAGACAAAGCAACTTTAGAGAGATTGCTGTATCTTTTCAAGTGAGCTTTCCCTGGGGTTTTCAAGCTGAAGAGAAGGTTTGAGTCCTTCTTATTCTGAACATGTTACCTAGACTGCTCTGTGATGAGTGAGACAAGGAAGGTGCTGCTCTGCTTTCCCACTTTCAAACTTTGTAATGTCATTCATGGAGCTACCTGCCCCATTCTGCTTCAAGTCTGTGTTTTCTGTTGTCTCCTTTATTGCTCACGTGCCAGAGGAAGCCTTTTTCATTGCCCCCTGAATGCCATTTGATAATTCCAAGTGGAGCCAAGCTGTGACCTTGTTAACTCCACCTTTTATGAGTTGAATCAGTTGTGCTGGTTTTCCTCCTTGGAGACCACCTCCAGGGCTTCTCTTTTATGCATGAGCACTGTTGCTAACTCCTGTGTAGCCTGTGAATCTGTGCCATGGCTTCTTGCTTTCTTGCACCCTAGTTGGTGCACTTCAAAGTTGTTCTTGAAGACTGAGCAGCTCCTCAGGGCCTCTTTAACCCTTTGGGATAGCCCTGAACATCATCCATCCTTCCAGATTGTGAGCACTGAACCACACTTTCCCAAAGCTTTCACAGAGTCTGCCTTCTGCTGCTGTCCTTCCTTGTGCTCCTCTGTACTCTTACCTTGTACCAACTGCTAGCTCCTCCAGCCACATACCGCTCCTGGCTGTGGGATACTTTCTACCTGCCAAGTGGGTGCAGGACAGAACACTTGGGGAGCACAACAGGTAGCAGTTGCTAAATAAAGCTAAATTCTTGTTGACTCCAGTCAGTGAGTTCAAGTTCTTCCCCATGAGGGTGGTGAGAGCCTGGCACAGGTTGCCCAGGGAGGTGGTGGAAGCCTCATTCCTGGAGGTTTTTGCATCCAGGCTGGATGCGGCTGTGAGCAACCTGCTGTAGTGTGAGGTGTCCCTGCCCATGGCAGGGGGTTGGAACTAGATGATGCTTGAGGTCACATCCAACCTTGACAAGTCTATGATTCTATCAGCAATTCAGTGTTTTGGAGTTATTGCCCTGTGTGTTCCTTTGTAAATGACCTAGGCTGTCATTGCAGAACCATGTAAGAGCAGACACTGTGTGTGTGTGTGTTTGGCTGAGTCCTAACACCTGGTTATTTCAAACCAAGAAGTAAGATGAATTATATTTGTTTGACTGTTATGTGAGTATCAGGGCAATGATATTTTTTTCCCCCACACTTCTTCACCTGTGGCTGATGCTAGCACCCCCAGCATCTTCTGGGCAAGGTGACTGAAGGAGTTGGGGCTGTTCAGTCTGGAGAAGAGAAGGCTCCGAGGTGACCTCATTGTGGCCTTCCAGTATCTGAAGGGGGCTACAAGAAGGCTGGGGAGGGACTTCTCAGGCCATCAGGTGGTGATAGGACTAGGGGGAATGGAATGAAGCTGGAGGTGGGGAGATTCAGGCTGGAGGGGAGGTGGAAGTTCTTCCCCATGCGAGTGGTGAAGCCCTGGAATGGGTTATCCAGGGAGGTGGTTGGGGCCCCGTCCCTGGAGGTGTTTAAGCCCAGGCTGGATGAGGCTGTGGCCAGCCTGATCTAGTGTGGGGTGTCCCTGCCCATGGCAGGGGGTTGGAACTAGATGATCCTTGTAGTCCCTTCCAACCCTGACTGATACTATGATACTATGACTGTGACGCTGTAGTTGAAATGAACACCACTGGTAGGGAGAAATCTTGTTGATTTCACAGCTCTTAACAGTTTCTTCTGCTTTTATTTCCATTCAGCAAATCTAATTTACACAGCTCTGGACTCCCTCTTTTGTCTGTTTTTGACAGTCCTTCACATTTGGTTTATGAAATAGTGTAGAAGGTGTTAGGAGTTCATTTTGGAGGTGGTTTTGGTTTTGTTTTTAAGCTTAAATGAAAGAGAATGTCCTTGCCTTGAGGGGAAAATAAAAATCATAACGCTAGCCATGGTTAAAGGATTGACTTCTCTGGGTGAGGGATGAACAGACCTTAACAGTGCCAGATAAGTATAACCCATGTAATTTATGTAGAGGGATTACATGTCCCATCCCTCCAGGTGTCTTTGCTTCATGTTTGATAGAGTTCTCAGACAAAAATTGCTGGTGCCCTTACAAAGAGAGAGAACAGCAGCTAGAGAAAGCTAAAATCCTGATTACTAACAGTAGTTGTATTCATTATGAGAGACACCCTGGAGCTAAAAAAGGGAACATATTTAGCATCAGAAAAACTCAGGCTAAAAATAACATGAAACCAGCTTACACTGTGTCCCTTAATCATCTCTGTGGGTCGCCTCTGATCTCTCTCGAGCAATTCCCTGTCTCTCTTGAACTGTGGAGCCCAAAACTGGACACACTACTCCAGGTGTGGCCTCACTAGGAAAGAGTAGTAGTAGTGTTCTGCATGCACACCAGGATAACATTGGCCTACTGAGTCATAAGGGCACATTGCTGGCTCATAGGTGGTATCCACTAAGACTCTTAGGTCCTTCTTTGTGAAGCTGTTTTCCAGCAGATTAGCCTCTAACCTGTACTGGTGCATGAGGTTATTCCTCCCAAGGTGCAGGACTCCACACCTGTCCTTGATGAACTTCATGAAGTTTCCCCCACCTAATTCTCCAGACAAAATAGACTGGACTGGACTGGACTAGAATAGAATAGAATAGACTAGACTAGACTAGAATAGAATAGAATAGAATAGAATAGAATAGAATAGAATAGAATAGAATAGAATAGAATAGAATAGAATAGAATAGAATCAACCAGGTTGGAAAAGACCTTTGAGATCATTGAGTCCAACCTATCACCCAACACCATCTAATCAACTCAACCATGGCACCAAGCACCCCATCCAGTCTCTGTCTCAACACCTCCAGGGATGGTGACTCCACCACCTCCCTGGGCAGCACATTCCAATGGCAAATCTCTCTTGCTGGGAAGAACTTCTTCCTAACATCCAGCCTAAACCTCCCCTGGTGCAGCTTGAGTCTGTGTCCTCTTGTTCTGGTGCTGCTTGCCTGGGAGAAGAGACCAACCCCCACCTGCCTACAATCTCCCTTCAGGGAGTTGGAGAGAGCAAGAAGGTCTCCCCTGAGCCTCCTCTTCTCCAGGCTAAGCAACCCCAGCTCCCTCAGCCTCTCCTCACAGGGCTGTGCTCCAGACCCCTCCCCAGCTTTGTTGCCCTTCTCTGGACACCTTCCAGCAACTCAACATCTTTCCTAAAGTGAGCAGCCAGGAACTGGGGCTGGCACGAGATTTAACACATCTAAGTGTTGAGTTCTACACATTGGCCACAACAGCCCCATGCAGTGCTACAGGCTGGGGGCAGAGTGGCTGGAGAGCAGCCAGGCAGAAAGGGACCTGGGGGTACAGGTTGAGATTAGGCTGAACATGAGCCAGCAGTGTGCCCAGGAGGCCAAGAAGGCCAAGGGCAGGAACAGTGTGGCCAGCAGGAGCAGGGAAGTCATTCTGCTCTGTACTCAGCCACTTGTTAGGCCACTCCTTGACTCCTGTGTCCAGTTCTTGGCTCCTCAGTTTAGGAAAGATGTTGAGTTGCTGGAAGGTGTCCAGAGAAGGGCAACAGAGCTGGGGAGGGGTCTGGAGCACAGCCCTGTGAGGAGAGGCTGAGGGAGCTGGGGTTGCTTAACCTGGAGAAGAGGAGGCTCAGGGAGACCACCTTGCTCTCTCCAACTCCCTGAAGGGAGGTTGTAGCCAGGTGGGGGCAACACAACATCTTTCCTAAACTGAGGGGCCCAGAAGTGGACACAGTAGTCAAGGTGTAGAGCAGCAACTCGTAGGAATACTGCAGTGGGCAGAAGAGCAGTACCCTAACAACTGTTCCTCTTTGCAGGCAACCCTCTGTCATTTTTATGCTTCTCTGTGCTCAACTAACAGAGCTTTTCTAACCTCTCAGCAGTCACTGTGGTAATCTGCTGTAATTTACATCCATCTAGAGTGTGAGTAACTGTTGTAAGGAGAGTCCTAGATCTTCAGAAGTGAACAAGCTTGTAAAAGTGGAAGAAAAAATAAAGTCTGCTTACGAACTCACAGGGTGACTGTGGTTAAAGCTCATCCCTTGAAGGCTGATGGAAGGCAGCCCACAGAGTGGAAACCACACGTGTGTATATGTGTACTGCTAGGATAAGCAGGCAAGAGAGAAGGCACTGGCCTTGGGGATTAGGAACTGAATGGACTGCGAGAAGCTTCTGGCTTTGAGCTAGGGAAGGGCAGATTTAGATTGGATATCAGGAAGAAGTTCTTTACTATGAAGGTGGTGGAACACTGGAACAGGTTGCCCAGGGGGGAGATTGAGGTTCCATACCTGGAGGTTTTCAAGGTAAAGCATGATGAGGCCCTGGGCAGCCTGATCTAGTCCCTGCTGATTGTGAGGAGGTTGGACTAGATGACCTTTGGAGGTCCCTTCCAGCCTGGACCATTCTATGATTTGACATGAGGTTGCATACATTTTAGACTGGCGAAGAGGAGGCTCAGGGAGACCTTATTGCTCTCTCCAACTCCCTGAAGGGAGGTTGTAGCCAGGTGGGGGTTGGTCTCTTTTCCCATGCAACCAGCACCAGAACAAGAGGACACAGTCTCAAGCTGTGCCAGGGGAGGTTTAGGTTGGAGGTGAGGAGAAAGTTCTTCCCAGAGAGAGTAATTGGCCATTGGAATGTGCTGCCCAGGGAGGTGGTGGAGTCACTATCACTGGAGGTGCTCAAGACAGGACTGGATGTGGCACTTGAAGCCATGGTTTAGTAGTCATGAGGTGTTGGGTGACAGGCTGGATTTGATGATCTCTGAGGTCTTTTCCAACCTTATTTATTCTATGATTGTATGACAACACAGTGAGAAGCTGACCTGGCTGCTGAGGAAAGACTTCCGTTATGCAGGGGATGGCTGAGTTTTGGATGTACTTAGATGTATTATGGGACCTTGTGGGATCACCATCCTGGCAAGAACACTAGCAGGTCCGTTTCCCAGTGCTGTCATTGATGACCAAGGTGACTCAGGAATCAGAAATACCACATTTGTTCATGGTTGAAGCCAGCCTTTCTCTTTGGAATGGTTGTCCAGTCCTTCTGCTTGCTGGAAATTGAGCAGTTACAGCCGGGGGAGAGGGAGAGGGAGAGGGAGAGGGAGAGGGAGAGGGAGAGGGAGAGGGAGAGGGAGAGGGAGAGGGAGAGGGAGAGGGAGGGAGAGGGAGAGGGAGAGGGAGAGGGAGAGGGAGAGGGAGAGGGAGAGGGAGAGGGAGAGGGAGAGGGAGAGGGAGAGGGAGAGGGAGAGTCCTCCTGGCCTGAGATTGTGCGACATTGAACATCATCAGTAAGCTGGGGTAGAGGAGCTCCCTGGGGCCTGGCATCCACTGACATTTGCCTTCTGGGCTGCAAGCTTACACTGTCTGCTCATGTCCAGCTTCTCATCCACCCCACACCACCAAGTCCTTTTCCCCCAGTCACCTCATCCCCCAGTCTGTATTGACAGTGAGGATTTTTCTGGCTCAGGTTCAGGACCTTGCATTTGCTCTTGGTAAACCTCATGAGGATCATGGACAGTTGTTCACCTGTTACTAGGAAGAGATATGCCCTGCATTTAGAGAACAGCAAACACTTTTAACCTCCTTGCCAGCTCAGTGTTTTCAGTGCTCAGAAGCAGTGGTGGTGTTTTTCTTTATCAAAAATCATAGCCTGCCTCTTATCAGTTGCTGTTGTCACCAGCTGTTGACAGCTAGCAGCTGTTCCTTTTATATCACCAGCTGTTGCCTACAGGGATGTGCATCTTCAGAAATGCTCCTTCAATAGACTCTGAAGTTACTTGTCTTTTAATAATGCAATTTAATCTTCCACTTATTTGATTGTTTAAAGTACAGCACTTGCAAAGAGACACAGAATGAGACTGGAGGCACAAGAAGCTGTTTCTGTATTTGTAAAACCATGGAATCACAGAATTGTCAGGGTTGGAAGGGACCTCAAGGATCATCCAGTTCCAACCCCTCTGCCATGGGCAGGGACACCTCACACTACAGCAGGTTGCTCACAGCCACCTCCAGCCTGGCTGCAAACACCTCCAGGCATGAGGCTTCCACCACCTCCCTGGGCAACCTGTGCCAGGCTCTCACCACCCTCATGGGGAACAGCTTCTTCCTAACAGCCAATCTGAATCTACCCATTTCTAGTGTTGATCCATTCTCCCCCAGTCCTATCACTTCCTGACAGCCTCAAAAGTCCCTCCCCAGCTTCCTCGTAGCCCCCTTCAGATACAGGAAGGCCACAATTAGGTCTCCTAAGAGCCTTCTCTTCCCCAGACTGAACAGCCCAAACTCACTCAGTCTGTCCTCACAGCAGAGCAGCTCCAGCCCTCTGATCATCCTCGTGGCCCTTCTCTGGACACCTTCCAGCACCTCCAGATCCTTCCTGTAACAGAGGCTCCAGAACTGGACACAGTGCTCCAGGTGGGGTCTCACCAGAGCAGAGTAGAGGGGGAGAATCACCTCCCTCAACCTGATGGCTCTGTTTCTCTTCTTGGAGACTTGCTAGGGTGCTTGGTGCCATGGTTTAGTTGTTTAGGTGGGTTGGATTGGTTGATGGGTTGGACATGATGATCTTGAAGGTCTCTTCCAACCTGGTGTATTGTATTGTATTGTATTGTATTGTATTGTATTGTATTGTATTGTATTGTATTCTATTCTATTCTATTCTATTCTATTCTATTCTATTCTATTCTATTCTATTCTATTCTATTGTTGCTGCAGCCCAGAATGTGATTGGCTTTCTGGTCTGCAAGTGCACACATAACTGTAACTCACCCATATATATACATATATTAAAAACAGCTCTTCCTCCTCCTGTTGGACAGTACAAACACTCCTTTGCATAGCAAAGCTGCTAAGGAAGGAGAAAATGAAGCTATAACGTGACTAAAAGCAAGTACCACACTTACCTGAAATAGCCAACTTAAAACTTTCAGGTTTGCAATTAGGTGAATGTTGGTTTATATGAAAACCTTTTCCTGTGCTAATGGATACTGGAAGTACCTAAAAGAGGACTTTTTCTTCATGAAAAGGCTGGTTTATTGGCATTGGAGTTCTTTGGGGAAGTTACTGTGAATGTTGGGGGGGGGGTGTTATTTTATTTTGATAGATACTTTTAGAGCCATTGGAAGAAAATGTCAATGGGTCCATGTCCAAGTGGAGGCCAGTGACAAGTGGAAACCCCCAGGGATCAGTACTGGGACCAGCTTTGTTTAACATCTTTCTTGGTACCATGGACAGTGGCATTGAGTGTCCCCTCAGCAGGTTTGCTGATGACACCAAGCTGCTGGTGCAGCAGACACAGGCTGGAGGCAAGGGATCCATCCAGAGGGACCTTGACAGGCTGGAGAGCTGAGCCCATGACAACCTCATGAGGTTCAACAAGACCAGGTGCAAGGTCCTGCATCTGGGTTGGGGCAATGCCAAGGACTGATATAGGCTGGGCAGGGACTGGCTTGAGAGCAGCCCTGAAGAAAAGGACCTGGGGGTGCTGGTGGAGGAGATGCTCAACATTAGACAGCAGTGAGCACTTGCAGCCCAGAGAGCCAAGCAGAGCCTGGGCTGCAGCAAGAGAAGTACAGCCAGCAGGGCGAGGCAGGGGATTCTCCCCCTCTGCTCCACTCTGGTGAGACCACACCTGGAGTCCTGCATCCAGTTCTTGAGCCTCTATTACAAGAAGGATCTGGAGGTGCTGGAAGGTGTCCAGGGAAGGGCCACGAGGATGAGCAGAGGGCTGGAGCTGCTCTGCTATGAGGACAGACTGAGGGAGTTGGGGCTGTTCAGTCCAGGGAAGAGAAGGCTGCGAGGAGGAAATGTTCTTGTGGTCTTCCAGTATCTGAAGAGGTCTGCAAGAAAGCTGGGGAGGGATTTTTTTAGGGTGTCAAGGAGTGATAGGAGTAGGTGGAATGGAACAAAACTAGAAGTGGGTAGATTCAGATTGGATGTTAGGGAGAAGTTCTTCCCCATGAGGGCGGTGAGAGACTGGCACAGGTTGCCCAGGGAGGTGGTGGAAGCCTCATCCCTGGAGGTTTTGAAGGCCAGGCTGGATGTGGCTGTGAGCAACCTGCTCCTTGTGGTCCCTTCCAACCCTGACTGATACTATGATACTATGATACCTCCTTCCTGCCTATTTTTGTCAGCCTTTGGAGATCTGAGATTAAAAGATCGTGCCCACTGGCTAGTGGTAGAATGATCTGGAAAGAAAAGAAGCTGTTGTACTGGAGTCTGCCCTCCCAGAAAAGTGAGGCATATAGGTTCAGTTTCTGGCTCTGCTGCAGGTTTTCCCTCTGAAGTTGGGAATAGCTGTTCTCTCTTCTCTCTATATCAAAAAGAAACAACAACAACAAACAAAACCAACCAAAATTCTGTGCCTTTTGGGTACTCTGTAAATAAATATTAATTAAGTGCCTAAAGGGTCAGGATGAGAAAGGGAGGGATGTGAAGCAGCTCTAACAAACAAGTGCAGCAAGTGCAGGCAGGGTCTGTTGCTGGCTTGTTGTTTTTTCTTCTCCTGTGGAATGGAGCTCAGTGTTTAAACCCAAAAGCATACTCCTGAGACTGTGTGCATTATCACATAGCTTCAGAGCTTCCTGTACTTTGGAGCTGCAGCAGCTCTGACCCAGAGCTGAAGTGCCTGGAAACCCTTTGTTTTTTAATTTCAGAGAAGTTGAATATTTAAACCAAGCAAATCTGTCTTCAGAAGTTTGGAACTTCTCTGTCTTCATTTCTTGAAAGGCTTTAAATGGTGCTTTAAAGTGCGCTTGCTGAGTCAGGGACACTGTGAAACCCAGTAGCAGGATCACAGGATGTCAGGGGTTGGAAGGGACCCAAAGGGATCCAGTTAAACTTTCCATCACTTTCCAATCCATTTGTGTGTCATTCTCTTGTCCCTCTCGGGTCAATAGAGGAGCTGTCCAGCCTCAAACCAGTGCAGATGGTCACAGGATCACAGGCTCACGGGCTCACAGGTTGTCAGGAGTTGGAAGGGACCCAAAGAGATCATCCAGTCCAGCCCCCCTGCCAGAGCACGACCATGTAATCTAGCTCAGGTCACACAGGAACACATCCAGCTGGGCCTTGAACGTCTCCAGAGAAGGAGACTCCACAGCCTCTCTGGGCAGCCTGCTCCAGGGCTCTGGGACCCTTACAGGAAAAAAGTTCCCCCTTGTGTTGAGGTGGAACCTCCTTTGCTGCAGCTTCCATCCAGTGTTCCTTGTCCTATCCCAGGGAGCAAGTGAGCAGAGCCTGTCCCCTCCCTCCTGACCCCCAGCCCTCAGATATTTATAAGCATTTATTAAATCCCCTCCAAGGCTTGTCTTCTCCAGACTAAAAAGCCCCAGGTGCCTCAGCCTCTCCTCCCCAGGCAGTGCTCCAGTCCCCTAACCACCCTTGTAGCCCTCCATAAGATTTTTTCCATCAGGTCCCTGTCCCTCTTGAACTGGGGAGCCCAAAACTGAATGCAGTAGCCCAAGCTGAACACGTCTGTAAACTTATCAGGCAGAGAAGGTGGATACTTCTTATCTCTCCTTCCACAATCTGCAAAAGCCCATTGAGTCCTGATTTTAAAGTCTTTCACAGAATCACAGAATTATTGAGGCTGGAATAGAGCTCTGAGATCATCAAGCCCAGCTTATGACCTAACACTGACACATTGGCCAGACCGTGGCACTAAGTGCCACATCCAGTCTTGCCTTAAACACCTCCAGGGACAGTGACTCCACCACCTCCCTGGGCAGCCCATTCCAGTCTCTAATTCCCCCTTACTGCATTTTAAACAATCATTTTGTATGTGAATGTCACTTAAAATGTATCACTTCATGCTTATTGTTGTGATTCATGGCAAGAAAATAAACCACTACTATGGACACATCTTGATGCAGGAGATTGAGGCTGTAGAATCACAGAACAGTTTGGGCTGGGGAAAACCTCCAAGATCATCAAGTCCAGAGAAGAGCAACAAAGTTGGTGAGGGGTTTGGAACACAAGCCCTATAAGGAGAGGCTGAGGGAGCTGGGGGTGCTTAGCCTGGAGAAGAGGAGGCTCAGGGGAGACCTTCTTGTTTTCTACGACTCCCTGAAGGGAGGTTGTAGCCAAGTGGGGGTTGGTCTCTTCTCCCAGGCAGCCAGCACCAGAACAAGAAGACACAGTCTCAAGCTGTGCCAGGGGAGGCTCAGACTGGATGTTAGGAAGAAGTTCTACACAGAGAGAGTGATTGCCCATTGGAATGGGCTGCCCAGGGAGGTGGTGGAGTCACCATTGCTGGAGGTGTTCAGGAGGAGACTTGCTGGGGTGCTTGGTGCCATGGGTTAGTTGATTAGGTGGTGTTGGATGATGGGTTGGATGCGATGATCTCTGAGGTCTCTTCCAACCTGGTCTGGTCTATTCTATTCTATTCTATTCTATTCTATTCTATTCTATTCTATTCTATTCTATTCTATTCTATTCTATTTATTCCAACTAACATCACCGTGGCCATTAAACTGTGTCCTGAAATGCCATGCCTACATGTTTCTGAACACTTCCAGGGATGGTGTCTGCACCACCTCCCTGGAAACCTATTCCAACAGCTGACCACCATGTTAAGGAAGAAATGTTTTTGCTAGTATCCAGTCTAAACCTTCCCTGGCACAATTTCAGATCATTTCCTCTCATTGTATCATAGAGTCACAGAATGGTCGGGGTTGGAAGGGACCTCTGAAGGTTATCAAGTCCACCCCCACCTCATAGTCAGCAGGGACATCCTAAATCAGACCTGGTTGTCCTAGTATCCCTTGATTATAGGGAGAAGAGGCAGACCTCCCCCTACCTCACTACAGAATCCTTTCAGGTAAAGATATTTTCATCTGGAACAAAGTCAAGGAGTGGGAGAAGCTGTGCAGACTCCATTCAGTGTGGTCCTGCTAACCTTGAAGGATAAAGTCCTCAGCAATGCATTCTGAACTCAGAGCTGACCCTGCTTTGGGTGGGATGTTGGACTAGGAACCTTCTAGGAACCTAGGAACCCCAGCCCAGTTCTGTGTTCCATTAAGTTCTGTAGTGTCAAGATTTGTATTGTTTAGTATTGTTGTTATGGCCTAGGTGGAATGTGAAGGATTTGAAGGGGGAGGGCATGTTGTTGGGTTGTTTTTTTCAGCTGATTTTGTCTTTTTTTCCCCCACTACTTTGCCTGAAGGAAGGTGGTGTTTCAGTAGGGCACATTTAACACTGCACTGACCTCTTTGACCCACATCTTCTGATGTTTTGAGAGGTAATATCACAGCCCCCTTGAGGCTCCCCTGTTGCTTTATGATTAGATTTTCACAAGCATTGCTCCTTGTGATGAAAGTTTGCAGTGAGACTCCTGGGCATTGTTTCATCAGAGGAAGATGGGCAGGGAGCACAGAGGGCCAGGAACATGTCTTAGGGACACTGCTGACTCCTGAGGGAAAGAGCAGTGACAAAGTCTTGTTTTAATAAGCATGTGTGTGCAATAGCATCTAGACACCTTTCCCTTTTCTTCCAGTTTTCTTCCCTCATGCAGAGAGAGAGTTTAGAGCTCACAAAGGACTTATTAGCATCTGGTAGAAGAGGCTTTGTTCAGACTTTCTGCAGCCTGATACTGGAAAAGGAGCAGTACAACGAGCTCTAGACTATCTCCCCATGTCTGCCTTCCAGACTACTCTGCAAAGCATAACACCAAGGTGTTCTGGAAAGGGCATAGGTGACTTCTGTTTGCTGAGTGACATGAAAACATGCAGTGTGTGGTGGAAGATGTGGTCAGGGATGCCCATCAGTCATGCACACTGCAATAAGGGAGAGCTTGTTTTCCTTTGAAAGGATAGCAGAGACGCAGCTTTACCTCCTGCAGTGCCTGGAAGCCCGTGTTAAACACCTGTAGCTGAGGAGGGATTTGACTTCTATTTGTATCACTCTGAAGCAAATTTAAAATAGAGGATGGTTCTAAGGGGATGGAGCTTGTGTCCAAACCATGGTGTGCTCAGAGCTGCTCTATTTTTCTCTCCTGTTTTCCTCCCCTAATGTTAACTTTGTAGAGTTGTTGCACAATTGGTACACGTTTTTCATCTGCACTGTTGAGCCAAGATCAAGCCTGAGATTCTCTAAAGTCCGTCTTCCTGCCTGGGCAGGAAACACTGAAGTTGGACTTCAGTGCATTGACTGAAGTGAGGTACAAATACAGCTGTGACATTTCCCAGCAGAGTTGCTTGTTGCCAAATCACAGACAGTTCTGAATCCTGAATGGAATGGAATGGAATGGAATGGAATGGAATGGAATGGAATGGAATGGAATGGAATGGAATGGAATGGAATGAATAGAATAGAATAGAATAGAATAGAATAGAATAGAATAGAATAGAATAGAATAGAATAGAATAGAATAGACCAGACCAGACCAGACCAGACCAGACCAGGTTGGAAAAGACCTTTGAGATCATCGAGTCCAACATATCATCCAACTCCATCTAATCAACTAAACCATGGCACCAACTGCCTCTATCATCATAGAATCATAGAATTGTAAGGGTTGGAAAGAACCTCAAGGATCATCTGGTTCCACCCCCTGCTCTCATTCTGAGAACCTGCTCTAGTGGTAGGTGTCCCTGCCAATGGCAGGAAGGTTGGAGCAGATGATCTCTAAGGTGCCTTCCATCTAAGCCATCCTGTCACTTAAAGAAAATGGCCCTGGCAATGATAGTTATGACACTAATCTTAGGGTAATAAATAACCAACCAACCAAACCTGCTAAAAATAAAGCACCTCATTTAGCACAGCTTCACAGAAAGTAGTTCTTCTCAAATGATCTTCTTGAAGGGCTTTGTGCAAGATTGCAGGTCTGCTTGATAAAGGCAGCTGTGTTGCTACAGCATAATTAAATCTGCCCAAGGCGCACTGCACCTCACACTGTGTTTTAGAATCCTGCACTATATCTTGGTTAATTTCCTAAGCATTCTGAGAAAATAAAACTCAAAGTATCATAGTATCATAGCATCAGTCAGGGTTGGAAGGGACCACAAGGATCATCTAGTTCCAAGCCCCCTGCCATGGGCAGGGACACCCCACACTAGATCAGGCTGGCCAGAGCCTCATCCAGCCTGCTCTTAAACACCTCCAGGGACAGGGCCTCAACCACCTCCCTGGACAACCCATTCCAGGGCTTCACCACTCTCATGGGGAAGAACTTCCTCCTCCCCTCCAGCCTGAATCTCCCCACCTCCAGCTTCATTCCATTCCCCCTAGTCCTATCACCACCTGAGATCCTGAGAAGTCCCTCCCCAGCCTTCTTGTAGGCCTCCTCCAGATACTATCCTGTATGCTGTAGGATACTATCAGTATCCTCTTGTGGTGTTAACAAATTAATTTGGAACATCTTTATGTTCTATCACTCTATTAGCACATTTCATATTGGTACAAGTTTATCAAGTTCCACTTAAATATGATGAGGAGAGGCTGAGGGAGTTGAGGGAATGGGAATGTGCTGCCCAGGGAGGTGGTGGAGTCACCATCCCTGGAGGCGTTCAGGAGGGGACTGGATGTGGCACTTGGTGCCAAGGTCTAGTCATGAGGTCTGTGGTGACAGGTTGGACTTGATGACCTTTGAGTTCTCTTCCAACCTTGGTGATTCTGTGATTCTGTGACAGAGTAAGGCAGTTTTGTTCACTGATGAGGAGCGAATGCCTGAAAGTAAGGTGGAATGGCAGCTCTCAAAACAGTTATTCTCTTGGTCTATGATTTTCTTCCATCTGGTGCATTATATTCCAAATGCACTTCATTTGGCTTTCAAATGTTAGTTAACAGCTGGTCTAAAGGTTTTCATATTTGTTTTGCACACATTCATAATTTGTATCAATTTTTTTTGTTATTTTTTGGTAGCATTTAGCTTGTGACTTTTCACTAGATTTTTCTTCAGTTTGCTCATCCCAGTCTTCCAAAACAACTAATAAAATGTAGTATTTTTAACAACCTCCTTCCTTCTTTCAGCACTGGTTAGGCCACACCTTGAGTCCTGTGTCCAGTTCTGAGCCCCTCAGTTTAGGAAAGATGTTCAGATGCTGGAAGGTGTCCAGAGAAGGGCAACAAAGCTGGGGAGGGGTCTGGAGCACAGCCCTGTGAGGAGAGGCTGAGGGAGCTGGGGTTGCTTAGCCTGGAGAAGAGGAGGCTCAGGGGAGACCTTCTTGCTCTCTCCTACTCCCTGAAGGGAGGTTGTAGCCAGGTGGGGGTTGGTCTCTTCTCCCAGGCAACCAGCACACAGTCTCAAGCTGCACCAGGGGAAGTTTAGGCTGGATGTTAGGAAGAAATTCTTCCCAGAGAGAGAGATTGTCCATTGGAATGTGCTGCCCAGGGAGGTGATGGAGTCACCCTCCCTGGAGGTGTTCAAGAGGGGATTGGACGTGGCACTTGGTGCCATGGTTTAGTAGTCATGAGGTTTAGGCTAGATACTGGGAAGAAGTTCTTCATAGAAAGTGCTATTGGTCATTGGGATGTGCTGCCCAGGGAGGTGGTGGAGTCACCATCACTGGAAGTGTTTAAGAAGAGCCTGGATGAGGCACTTGGTGCCATGGTTTAGTTGCTTAGATGGTATTGGGTGATAGGTTGGACTTGATGATCTCAAAGGTCCTTTCCAACCTGGTTTATTCTATTCTATTCTATTCTATTCTATTCTATTCTATTCTATTCTATTCTATTCTATTCTATTCTATTCTATTCTATCAACCTACAGCCTCATATCCCTCCCTAAGTCACAGCTTTCCAACCACAACCCCCTCAAGTCTGTAGCTTACCCTGGGGTTGTTGTGACCCAGGTGGGGGATCTGACACTTTGTATATGGTGACCAGGTAGTATTCAGGAATCTGGATGTCAGGAAGTTCTTGCCCATGAGACACTGGCACCAAGCACCCCATCCAGTTTCTTCCTAAACACCTCCAATGATGGGATCCAAGCTAGAGAATGGGAGATTCAGATTGGATGTTAGGAAGAAGTTTTTCCCCATGAGGGTGGTGAGAGCCTGGCACAGGTTGCCCAGGGAGGTGGTGGAAGCCTCATGCCTGGAGGTGTTTGCAGCCAGGCTGGATGTGGCTGTGAGCAACCTGCTGTAGTGTGAGGTGTCCCTGCCCATGGCAGAGGGGTTGAAACTGGCTGATCTGTGAGCTCCCTTCCAACCCCAACAATTCTATGATTCTATGATCTTTATAATATTTGAATGTGTATGCACCACCTCAATGTGCTCCTGAACACTTTGTGGTGAGATGCATGATATCTAGTTTAAGAAGGACATTGAGACACTTGAACGTGTCCAGAGAAGGGCAACAAGGCTGGTGAGAAGCCTTGAGCACAGCCCTATGAGGAGAGGCTGAGGGAGCTGGGGCTGTTTAGCCTGGAAAAGAGGAGGCTCAGGGGCGACCTCATTGCTCTCTACAACTACCTGAAGGGTGGTTGTAGCCAGGAGGGGGTTGGCCTCTTCTCCCTAGCAACCAGCACCAGAACAAGGGGACACAGTCTCAAGCTGCACCAGGGGAAGTTTAGGCTCGAGGTGAGGAGAAAGTTCTTCACGGAGAGAGTGATTCGTCATTGGAATGTGCTGCCCGGGAGGTGGTTGAGTCTCCGTCCCTGGAGGTGTTCAAGAGGGGACTGGATGTGGCACTTGGTGCCATGGTCTAGTTGTGAGGTTGTGGTTACAGGTTGGACTCAATGATCTTCAAGGTCTCTTCCAACCTTGGTTATTCTATTCTATTCTATTCTATTCTATTCTATTCTATTCTATTCTATTCTATTCTATTCTATTCTATTCTATTCTATCTAGATGAGTGCCAAGCGTTGGTGATTTCCCCCCCCCACCTCTAAAAAGCTTTATTTCATTTCCTGTGTCCTCATTAAGCCAGCAGGTCTTTATTTGCATATTATTGCTGAGCCTTTTCTGGTTTGTTTATAATTTACCAGTATTGATGCTTTCTATTTTAGGCATTTGAGTTTTCTGCTCACCACCTCAGCCCGCTTGAGAGCACTTGTTCCCCTCCTCCGCTGATGCAGCTCTGAAGTACCTTAATGTGCAGCACAGTTCCATCCCTACTGCAGTGCTTTGTGTATTAACTAAATTATGCATATTGCACTCCCCAGCTGAAAAGAAGCAAATGACCTCTGGTTTCAGCGAGCCAGTCAGTACTGTAGATGCCCCAGCTGTCACCAGAACTTCAGGAGTGGGAGCTTATCTGGAAGAGAGAGAAGTTTTCCATGTGTGAGTGGCTGGCAATCTGCCTATTTGCTCAGCCACTAGTCATTCCCAAATTTCTGCAGATTTCCATTTTAAGCTCTAAGGACCTAGATGAGGAGATTGAGAGTAGCCTCAGCAAGTTCTCTGATGATGCCAAACTGGGGAGGGTTGGCTGACACTGTTAGGCTGTGCAGCCCTCCAACGAGAGCTGGTCTGGCTGACAGCTGGGTGCAGGCAAACCTCAAGAAGTTCAATAAGAATAGAATAGAATAGAATAAACCAGGTTGGAAGAGACCGTCAGGATCATTGCGTCCAACCTATCATCCCACACCACCTAATCAACTCAACCATGGCACCAAGCACCCCATCAAGTCTCCTCCTGAACACCTCCAGCGATGGTGACTCCACCACCTCCTGGGCAGCCCATTCCAATGGGCAATCACTCTCTCTGTGTAGAAGTTCCTCCTAACCTCCAACTTAAACCTCCCCTGGTGCAGCTTGAGACTGTGTCCTCTTGTTCTGGTGCTGGTTGCATGGGAGTAGAGACCAACCTCTGCCTGTCCTTCTTGTCATGAGGAGGCCAAAACTGAACCTAGTAGGCAACAAGAAACACATCTGAGAAATGCTAAACACTTGGTCTGGCCTCACGCACGCATCTTTGAACCTGGCTTTTATTCTTAGGGCTTATCATTTCCCTTCCTCCTTTGAAAACAAACTACCTTTTGCAGCAGCAGTAATAGCAGCCTCAAAGCAATGTCATTGCCTAATGCTCTTTAGCCCTATTCAGTATTATGGACTTGATATTACCAGTCTGACCAAGTAATTGCCTTCCTCTCAAGCTTGGTTTTCTCTTATGGGTAATATCTCAGGCTCTGAAACTGCTTTAAGTACAGTAACAAGAGCACTGAGAGCAGACCTCAGCTGTAGAGGTTGAGGCAAAAAGAAATTCAGTAAAGCCTGTTTATTTGCTTCCACCATCATGAGATCCCCTACCTTGATTAGCAGCAAATGGGCTCTCCTTAGTCTTGTTTTGTTGCCAGTGTTCTCATAGGAACCTTTCTTGTTTCCCATCACAAGCCACATCTATTTCGTTCCCACTGAGCTTTACTTTCTCAACCTTGATTGGGGTTGCTCAAGAATGCTGTGTAATTACAGAGTGCTTGCGTGATACAAGATTTCCCTTCTCTGCTGTCAGAATTATTCTTCCATGTTCACATATCATAGATGTGTGTTTATGCCTGGGAAGAAGATGGCTTATTAGGAATTGTAACTTCTTACAGCCAGAGATGAGATTCTGCTCTATTCTAGAGATGGCTTATTAGAAATTGTAACTTCTTACAGTTAGAGATTAGACTCTTCTCTGTCCTGCAGATGGAACATGTCCAGAGAAGGGCAACAAAGCTGGGGAGGGATTTGGAGCACAGCCCTGTGAGGAGAGGCTGAGGGAGATAGGGTTGCTTAGCCTGGAGGAGGCTCAGGGCAGACCTTATTGCTGTCTACAACTACCTGAAGGGAGGTTGTAGGCAGGTGGGGGTTGGTCTCTTCTCCCAGGCAACCAGCACCAGAACAAGAGGACACAGTCTCAAGCTGCACCAGGGGAGGTAAGGAATAAATTCTTCCCAGAAAGAGAGATTTGCCATTGGAATGTGCTGCCCAGGGAGGTGGTGGAGTCACCATCACTGGATTAAGAAGGTCCTGGATGAGGCACTTGGTGCCATGGTTTAGTTGATTAGATGGTGTTGGGTGATAGGTTGGACTCAATGATCTCAAAGGTCTCTTCCAACCTGGTTTATTCTATTCTATTCTATTCTATTCTATTCTATTCTATTCTATTCTATTCTATTCTATTCTATTCTATTCTATTCTATTCTATTCTATTCTATTCTATTCTATTCCACTCCATTCCATTCCATTCCATTCCGTTCCGTTCCGTTCCGTTCCATTCCATTCCATTCCATTCCATTCCATTCCATTCCATTCCATTCCATCCTATTCCATTCCATTTTTGTATTATAAATTGTGACTTCTTACAGCCAGAGATGAGACTCTTCTCTGTTCTGGAGTTTTTCACTGTCATTTTATTTCATAAAAAGGCTTCCCTGCAGAACTCTTCTCTACTCCTAATATTGAAGGGCGGGGGGGGGGGGGGGTAAGACATGTGATAAGAATGAGGATTAGAAGTACAAGAGCAAGCAGAGAAATGTACCAGTTTGGTTCAGAGCTAGAGATCAGGATTGGGGACAGGAAAATCTCTCTCATATTGGAATAATCTTTGTATTGCTGAATGGCAAAATCTGCTTAAGACCCTTTCCAATATGTTGCAGCCTGCAGTTCCCAGACTGCAGCCTCGCTCACTGGCAGAAATCCATCAGGTAAATTCAATATCTGGTTGTTTCTTTATTTATTTTCACAGGCATTTGAGGCAGAGCAGTTGATGCAGAGATACACACAGCTTCCCAGGGTGGCTGAGGATCTAAACAAACAGTTCAGAGCCTTCTAATCTCAAAACGCTTTCACGGCCACCTTTCGGGCAACAGCGGCAAGCAGCTGAAACTGCAAGCATGGGGTGGTTTCAGCTTCTCCTGGAGCCCAAAAGCCCAAATGGAACAGATTTAGGTTGCCTCTCCTCCCCCCTTTCCTGGTAGGGAAAAGTAAATTAGGCAGGAGGAGAAGAGAGAGACACAATGATGAAAGAGCAGTCTTACAGTAATTTGGAAGTAAAAAGGTAAGTTTGTCAAAATAGAACCACAGAATCAACCAGGTTGGGAAAGACCTCAGAGATCATCCAGTCCAACCTGTTCCCTAATACCTAACACCTCCTGACAACTAAACCATGTCTGCAAGGGCCACATTCAAGCCTTTCTTGAACACCTCCAGGGACGGGGACTCCACCACCTCCCTGGGCGGCACATTCCAATGGGCAATCTCTCTCTCTGGGAAGAGTTTATTCCTAACATCCAGCCTAAACTTCCCCTGGCACAGCTTGAGACTGTGTCCTCTTGTTCTGGTGCTGGTTGCCTGGGAGAAGAGACCAACCCCCACCTGGCAACAACCTCCCTTCAGGGAGCTGGAGAGAGCAAGAAGGTCTCCCCTGAGCCTCCTCTTCTCCAGGCTAAGCAACCCCAGCTCCCTCAGCCTCTCCTCCCAGGGCTGTGCTCCAGACCCCTCCCCAGCTTTGTTGCCCTTCTCTGGACACCTTCCAGCATCTGAACATCTTTCCTAACCTGAGGGGCGCAGAACTGGACACATATTAAAAGTATTTGAGTAAAGGGAAGGTTTCAAAGGTATAAGGAAAAGGGATGGATAAAAATGTATGCAAAACCATATGCAGCTGGCAAAGGATTCTCTGAATGTAAAATGGATTTTCTTTAGATGCAGTTCCCTTAGGAGTCTTGAACAGCATGGAGCAGGTCCCACCATGTGGTGAGAGCAGCAGGATGTCAGAGTGGCGAGGTCAGGAGTAGAGAGAGAGGCAGGAAATGGACCCCCTTAAATAGGGCTGTGGACAGGCAATAGAATAGACTTTGACCTGGGGACCCCTTCCCCTGGGATAGAGCCAAGTCTCTCTGCCCACCTGGGTTAGGTTCATTTCAGCCCATCCCCCTCTTGGCCTGGGCTTAACCTAGCACAAAGCAGGTGCAAGTTTGAAGCACACTGGGCAAAAAAATTGATACCCTGGATTCCCCCTGGGCCTATGTTCTGAATGCCTTAATCTTAACTCAGTTTCTTGTGCCATTAGTTTTGTGTGGTGGAGGCATTTCACTCCAGTTACTTTCTTGAATGAGAATAAGCTTGAAATAGTCCCCAGCTTAGATACTAATTGTGAATAGGAAAATTGTAGAGACTTCTGAGTATAAGATAAATAATGTAAGGGATTGGATACAGAATGATAACAAGAGATAGGTTAATGCAATTCCACTGGTGTACTGAAAACCTTCTATCCTGCAGCAGAGTGCATTTGTTCTCTTTGCCTGCTCACTCTTTGCTGCTCTGCTTTGGCTTCAGGCTGTGCTATCCTTCCTCTGACCTTGGGCTTCTCTGTCTTTGCTTCTCTAAAGGTACTGGGGATGGGCAGGAGGGAGCACGTGTGGATGTATAGACTTCTTGGGGCCCTTTGTCCCCAAGGAGGGACAAAGAGCTGAATCAAAGGTACAGGGGAGTCCTGTGCTGTTCTTATGCTACATATATATATGTAAGCCCAGTCTGTACATGTTTATTGCCTTTTATCCTGTTATAGAATCATAGAATTGTCAGGGTTGGAAAGGACCTCAAGGATCAGCCAGTTCCACCCCCTGCCTTGGGCAGGGAAACCTCTCACTGCAGCAGGTTACCCAGGGCCACATCCAGCCTGGCCTTCAAAAACTCCAGGGATGAGGCTTCCACCACCTCCCTGGGCAACCTGTGCCAGTCTCTCACCAACCTCATGGGGAAGAACGTCTTCCTAACATCCAATCTGAATTTACCTAGTTCTATTTTTTTTCCATTCCCCCCAGTCCTATCCCTCCCTGACACCCTAAAATGTCCCTCCCCAGCTTTCTTGTAGCCCGCTTCAGATACTGGAAGGCCACAATTAGGTATCCTCTGAGCCTTCTCTCCCCCAGACTGAACAACCCCAACTCCTTCAGCTGTCCTCACAGGAGAGGAGCTCCAGCCCTCTGCTCATCCTCGTGGCCCTTCTCTGGACACCTTCCAGTTCCTCCAGATCTTTCCTGTAATAGGGGCTCCAGACTGGATGCAGTACTCCTGGTGGGGTCTCAGCAGAGTGGAGTAGAGAGGACATCATATTTAGTTTCTCTTGGAATTACAAATTGAATCATATTTACACGTTCTGAGTGTGGTGACATCTGCTCTCTGGGGCAAAGTCCTGAAAAAAGTAAGCTGTTGGGGGGATCTAATTCCACCCATAACAACATTCTCCACTCAATGGAGAGCCAATTGGAGTACAGTTGAGGTCTCTATAGCTTCAGTCATTGTTTTGCTTGACACATGAGAGACTAGATCGGCTTCCAGGCTGCAGGGACACATCTGGTGTGTGATAGGGTGTTTTCATGTCCCTGGAGGGTGGTGATGTTGCCATCCCTGGAGATGTTGGAAAAATGTGTGGACAGGGCATTTCAGGACGTGATTGAATGTCTGTGGTGGTGTTGGGTTGATGGTTGGACTTGATGATCTTGGAGGTCATTTCATAGGATCATAGAATTGTCAGGGCTGGGAGGGACCTCAAGGATCATCCAGTTCCAACCCCTCTGCTGAGCGCAGGGGCACCTCACACTAGAGCAGGTTGCTCAGAGCCACATCCAGCCTGGCTGCAAAACCTCCAGGGATGGGGATTCCACCACTTCTTTGGTCTTCCACTCTCTACAGTCATGATTCTGCTGTATGTTTGGGGTTTTTTTTAACCTTTACTCATACAGGTTGTAACTTAAGTCAACAAACTCTATAATCAAAGGCTTCTTTAACTGGATCTGACATTGTAACTCTGAAAGCAGCTGGTGAAGTTTGAGTGGATTGCATAGCCTCAAAGAATGTACTGGGGGTAGATGATAGATTCAGCATGATTGTCACTCCACTGTGTGACGTAAGTCAATAGAATAGAATAGAATTAACCAGATTGGAAAAGACCTTTGAGATCATCCAGTCCAACCTATCATCCAACACCATGAGATCAACTCAACCATGGCACCAAGTGCCTCATCCAGTCTCTGCCTAAACAACTTCAGTGATAGTGACTCCACCACCTCCCTGGGCAGCACATTCCAGTGGGCAATCTCTCTTTCTGGGAAGAACTTCTTCTTAAAATCCAGCCTAAACCTCCCCTGGTGCAGCTTGAGACTGTGTCCTCTTGTTCTGGTGCTGCTTGCCTGGGAGAAGAGACCAACCCCCACCTGGCTACAGCCTCCCTTCAGGGAGTTGTAGAGAGCCATAAGGTCTGCCCTGGGCCTCCTCTTCTCCAGACTAAGCAACCCCAGCTCCCTCAGCCTCTCCTCATAGGGCTTGTGCTCCTGTTTTGAGGCCAGGCAGATTCTCTCTTTTGCTAACCTGGCTGAAAAGCAAAAATACAGGAGCCTTGCAAGAAAACCCAACTGCTTTTGGACTAAAAGTTAAACTGTTACAATGATCAGGAATCTCTTGATAAGAATTCCTCAAGAAAACAAGTGTTTAACCCCAACCCCCACCTGGCTACAACCTCCCTTCAGAGAGCTGGAGAGAGCAAGAAGGTCTCCCCTAAGCCTCCTCTTCTCCAGGCTAAGCAACCCCAGCTCCCTCAGCCTCTCCTCACAGGGCTGTGCCCCAGACCCCTCCCCAGTTTTGTTGCCCTTCTAAGTGGTGTGACCTCAGTGGGGATAGTGTCAGCTGCTTATTATTCCCATCTTTGCTAATGAAAATGGACCTGCTATTAAAGCCAGGCTGAACAGGGGCTGAAATTTAGTTACATCAACAGCAAGGTTCAATCTGAAAAAGGTAATAGAATTTCTTCCTGCAGATTTTTTCAGCAGAATGTAGCCTCCCACATTCTTTGTGTGATGAGCCTTGGGGAAAGGCATGAGAGGAAAATAATCTGTAGTTTCATTATAAAAGTTGCTAGGAAAAGTGACTTCTCCCAAGAATATTAAGGGGGGGAAACCAACCCACCAGACTTGCTTTAACTGATCATAATGTAAAAGGGTGTTTGTGGTGCTGTGCAAAGGACATTCTCCTGCTCTCCTAGAGAAAATTATGGCTCTATTCTGTATCAAATTTGAATTTCATGGGCTTTCAATGAAGTGTTGTTCAAGGTGATTAAGGCTGCACAGTCTTTTCTCATCCAGGGTATGAACTCGTTCTGCCTTCACTTCATGACCCCTTTATGCTCACACCTTGGTAGCAGAGCATTAACCTCCATTTCAATGCACAGTTTTAACTCATAGTGCTATGTAGTGAAGATGGTGTGGCACTTTGGGCTGGGTGCCTCCAGTTACTGCCACATAAGTTACAGCTCTGGTGTTCTGAGTGTCCAGCCCAGTAAGGTGGACACAGGAAGCAGCATATTTCATACCCATAAATCCTGCACCTCATAAATCCACCTGCAAAGTCTTTCTCTTCCTCTTTCTTCCCTCTGTGGGAGATGGTCCCACTTGGGTAACAGTGGGGGAGAATAGAATAGAACAGAGTAGAGTAGAGTAGAATAGAACAGAGTAGAGAAGAGTAGAGTAGAGTAGAGTAGAGTAGAGTAGAGTAGAGTAGAGTAGAGTAGAGTAGAGTAGAGTAGAGAGAGTAGAGTAGAGTAGAGTAGAATAGAGTAGAGTAAAATTGGAATGGAATGGAATGGAATGGAATGGAATGGAATGGAATGGAATGGAATGGAATGGAATGGAATGGAATGGAATGGAATGGAATGGAATAGACCTTTGAGGTCATCAAGTCCAACCTATCCCCCAGCACCATCTAATCAACTCAACCATGGCACCAAGCACCCCATCTCGTCTCTTCCTAAACACCTCCAGTGATGGTGACTCCACCACCTCCCTGGGCAGCACATTCCAATGGCCAATCTCTCTTTCTGGGAAGAACTTCTTCCTAACATCCAGCCTAAACCTCCCCTGGCACAGCTTGAGACTTTGTCCTCTTGTTCTGGTGCTGGTTGCCTGGGAGAAAAGACCAACCCCCACCTGGCTACAACCTCCCTGCAGGGAGTTGTAGAAACAAGAAGGTCTCCCCTGAGCCTCCTCTTCTCCAGGCTAAGCAACCCCAGCTGCCTCAGCCTCTCCTCATAGGGCTTGATCCCTCTCAGGTCTGTCTAGTCCTAATGCCAGGAGGAGAAGGGAGGAAGCAGTCTTAGACCTGGCCAGCCTGAGCCTAGCCTAGCAGTGGGGGGGGAAGAAAGAGCCCTGGGGGTATTGGGTGTACCCTCAGTTGGGAAGAAGGGAAATGTTGGGAGGCCTTTTGGGTGCAGTGTAAGGGACTCTGTCAGCTTTGGGTTACTTTGCCACTGCACTTTGTAGTTTCTGTAGAACAGCAAGTGCTTTTCCATTTAAACTTTCCATCACTTTCCAATCCATTTGTGTGTCATTCTCTTGTCCCTCTCGGGTCAACAGAGGAGCTGCCCAGCCTCGGACCATTGCAGATGGTCACAGGATCACAGGCTCACAGGTTGTCAGGAGTTGGAAGGGACCCAAAGAGATCATCCAGTCCAGCCCCCTGCCAGAGCACGACCATACAATATAGCTCAGGTCACACAGGAACACATCCAGACAGGCCTTGAAAGTCTCCAGAGAAGGAGACTCCACAGCCTCTCTGGGTAGCCTGCTCCAGGGCTCAGTGACCCTCACAGGGAAGAAGTTCCCCCTTGTGTTGAGGTGGAACCTCCTGTGCTGCAGCTTCCATCCATTGCTCCTTGTCCTGTCCCAGGGAGCAAGTGAGCAGAGCCTGTCCCCTCCCTCCTGACCCCCAGCCCTCAGATATTTATAAACATAAGCATAAATCTTATAAACATGAATCTTCTGGTAAAGAGAATCAAGCATCATACATGCCTCAGGGATTCAGAGCCTGGTGTGCCTGGGGCTCAGAAGGGTGCTTCAACTGCAGTGAAGTTCCTGGGGGTATTGGTTGCCAGTTGACTAAACATGAGTCAGCAGTGTGCCCAGGTGGCCAACGAAGTCGATGGCATCCTGGCTTGAGTTAGAAACACTGTGGCCAGCAGGGACAGGGAGGTGATCAACCCCCTGTACTCAGCACTGGTAAGGCCACACCTTGAGTGTTGTGTTCAGGTGTGAGCCCCTCATTACAAGAGGCACATTTTGGTGCTGGAGCATTTCTAGTGAGGGGCCTGGAGCACCTGGGCTATGAGGAACATCTGAGGGAGCTGGGGTTGTTCAGTCTGGAGAAGAGCAGGCTGAGGGGAGACCTCATTGATCTCTACTACTACCTGAAGGGAGGTTGGAGTGAGGGGGGAACAGACTCTTCTCCTTGGTGTCAAGCAAAAGGACCAGAGAAAATGGTTTCAAGCGGCACTAGGGGAGGTTCAGGCTGGATGTTAGGAAATATTTCCTCACAGAGAGGGTTCTCAAACATTGGAATGGTTTGCCCAGAGCAGTGCTGATCAGAGTCACCACCCCTGGAAGCATTCAAGCAGCCTGTGGACCTGGTGGTTAAGGACATGGTTTAGAGGGTTGACCTTTCAGTGCTGGGTCAAGGGTGGGTCTGGATCATCTTGGAGGTCTCTTCCTGCAGGGTGTTTTCTGTGATTCTGATAGCACTCGGTGAATCTTGAGGGTGCCTTGTCTTTCTGCTGTAGCTGGAAATAGGACACCAAGTCAATTGGCAGCAATCAGATGCATTCAGAAAGTTTCAAACTGAAATTTAATCACTGCCTGATCACATCAGAGAAAAAGAAATTGTTTTGTCTTCCTCTCTTTGTCCTCCACAATGAAAGGTTGATTTAGTAACCCTCTAATAAAATACAGGACATGGTGGTGGAAATGCCAGTAAGACATTTGGATGCCTTAAGACCTGGTAAGATTGGAGAATATAATGCAGGAAGTGTCAAAATTAACTTCCTCATAAATAAAAAATGACTCATGGGGGAGTTATGAATCTGAATGGAACTTCTGAGACCTCCTCAGACACAGAATATAAAAATAAATAAATGAAAATCACAACCAATGGATGAGAGTGAAAATGAAATCCCAGACCTAAATGCACGTACAGAGGTGAAATCTGTGGCCTTGGGGATCAGTTTCACATCAAGATGTCACTGGAAAACAACTCTGGTATGAGAGAAATTCTAATACACCTCATTTTCATAGAACCAGAGAACTGTGACAGTTGGAAAAGAGCTCTAAGAGCGACTCCAACTCTCAATCTAACACCACCATGCCCATTAAACTGTGTCCCAGAGTGCCATGTCCACACAGTTCTTGAACAATTTCAGGGATGGTGACTCCACCACCTCCCTGGGCAGCCTGTTCCAATGCCTCATCACCCTTTCAGGAAAGAAATTGTTCCTAATCTCCAACCTAAGCCTTCCCTGGCACCATTTCAGGCCATTTCCTCTCATTCTATCGCCTCACACTAGGGAGAAGAGACCAACCCCCACCTCACTTCTACCTCCTTCCAGGGAGCTGTACAGGTCAATGAGACCTTTGCTCATCCTCCTCTTCTCAAGTCTAAACAATCTCAGTTCCCTTAACCTTTTTTCCATTGAGGAATCAACCAGGTAGGAAAAGACCATTAAGTCCAACCTATTACCTATTACCTAACACCTCCTGACAACTAAACCATGGCTATTACCTAAACTATTACCTAACACCTCCTGACAACTAAACCATGTCTCCAAGTGCCACATCCAAGCCTTTTATGAACACCTCCAGGGATGGGGACTCCACCACCTCCCTGGGCAGCACATTCCAATGGCCAATCTCTCTTTCTGGGAAGAACTTTCTCCTCTCCTCCAGCCTAAACTTCCCCTGGCACAGCTTGAGACTGTGTCCTCTTGTTGTGGTGCTGGTTGCCTGAGAGAAGAGACCAACTAGTTTACCTAGTTAGAGTTAAAAGTGTTCTGAAGATATTTGTCAGTTCTTAACTCTGGATTATGGAACCTCTGTGGTCAGGACTCATGGAATCACAGAATGGTAGTAAGGGACTTCCAGAGATCATCCAGTCCAATCCCCTGCTAATGCAGCTACATTTAGGTCAGGTTGCACAGGAATGTGTCCAGGTGGTTTTTGAAAGTCTCTAGAGAAGGAGACTTCACAACCCCTCTGGGCAGCCCATTCCACTGCTCTGTCACCCTCACAGCAAGGAAGTGTCCCCTCTTTGCCCTTTCACAGAATTTCAGAGGTTGGAAAGATCTCCCAGTCCAACCCCCCTGCCAGAGCAGCATCACCTAGAGCAGATCACACAGGAACACATCCAGGCGAGTTTGATGAGTTTTGAATATCTCCAGAGAGGGAGACTCCACAACCCCCTGGGCAGCCTGTTCCAGGGCTCTGTCACCCTCACAGGGAAAAATTTTTCCTCATATTTACATGAAACTTCCTGTGCCTCAACTTCCACCATTGCCTCTTGTGCTGGCATTGGGCATCAATGTGCCCAGGTGGTTTTTGAAAGTCTGCAGAGAAGGAGATTTCACAACCCCTATGGGCAGCCTGTTCTTCCTACACAGAGAGAGTGATTGCCCATTGGAATGGGCTGCCCAGGGAGGTGGTGGAGTCACCATCCCTGGAGGTGTTTAGGAGGAGACTTGATGGGGTGCTTGGTGCCATGGTTTAGTTGATTAGGTGGTGTTGGATGATAGTTCTTAACACAATGATCTCGAAGGTCTCTTCAAACTGGTCTATCCTATCCTATCCTATCCTATCCTATCCTATCCTATCCTATCCTATCCTATCCTCCTATCCTATCCTATCCTATCCTATCCTATCCTATCCTATCCTATTCTTATTCTATTCTATTCTATTCTATTCTATTCTATTCTATTCTATTCTATTCTATTCTATTCTATTCTATTCTATTCTATTCTATTCCAGTGCTCTGTCACCCTCACAGCAAGGAAGCATTTCCTCTCTTCTCCCACACCATGTTCCTCATACATCCAAGCCTCAACAGGCTTTTCCACTTTAGCAGAGCAGACTGACTTGACAGTTCAGTCACGTTAAGGCTTTGTGATGGAACAGCTTCCACTGATATTTAGCATACAGCAAGAAGTTGTGTCTGGAAAAAAATGTGGAGAAATCTTTATTTTCCACAATAGGGGTTTATATATAATTTTCAGGGGAGCACACAACATGATTACAAACTGCAAGTTCTGTAAGTCTATTTTTATCTGTGAAATTACAAAAAGCTGTTTAAGTACACACAGTCTCGAGCTGCACCAGGGGAGGTTCAGGCTGGATGTTAGGAAGAAGTTCTTCCCAGCAAGAGAGATTGGCCATTGGATTGTGCTGCCCAGGGAGGTGGGGGAGTCACCATCCCTGGAGGTGTTCAAGAGGGGACTGGATGAGGCCCTTGGTGCCGTGGTTTAGTAGATGAGATGGCTTTGGGTGATAGGTTGGACTTGATGATCTCTGAGGTCTTTTCCAGCCTGATGTATTCTGCATGATCACACAATAGTTTTGGAACAGACTCTACACAGTCTGCAGGCTGGGCAGTTTTAAATCAGTGGGAGTGGAGTATACTTACTGCTCAAAGAATAGCCACAGGTATCTTCACACAACTCACTTCTCATACAGAGACATTCATTCATTTCCTTTCATACATTGTTTCCCCCTCACCCATCTTGTTAATCTGTGAGTGAAGGCTTGGTTTTCAGAACATTCCTCTTAAGTGAGATGGCTCTGTTTTGTAGAATCATAGAATGGTCTGGGTGTGGAGGGACCTGCAGATGTTATCTAGTCCAAAGCCCACTGCAGTCAGCAGAGACTAAATCAGGTTGCCCAGAGCCCTGTTGAGCCTCACCTCGAATATCTCCAGGGATGGGGCCTCAAATACATCCCGGGGAAACCTGTACCAGTGTTCCACTACCCTTGCAGTAAAGAAACTGTTCCTAACATTCAATCTCAGTCTAGTTATCACAGTATCACAGAATTGTTGGGGTTGGAAGGGAGCTCACGGATCAGCCAGTCCCAGCCACCCTGCCATGGGCAGGGACACCTCATAATAGAGCAGGCTGCTCACAGCCGCATCCTGCCTGGACTTAAACACCTCCAGGAATGAGGCTTCCACCACCTCCCTGGGCAACCTGTGCCAGTCTCTCACCACCCTCATGAGGGAAAAATTCTTCCTGACACCCAGTCTGAATCTACCCATTTCTAGTTTTGCTCCATTTTTTCTCAGCACGAAAGAATAGAATAGAAGGAATAGAATTAACTAGATTGGAAGAGACCTTTCAGATCAAGTCCAACCTATCATCCAACACTGTCTAATCAATTAAAGCATGGCACCAAGCATCCCAGTGGTCAGGGATTAGAATGTGCTGCCCAGGGAGATTGTTGAGTCACCAACCCTGGATGTGTTTAAAGGTGGTTTGGATGTGGTGCTTGGGGCTATGGTTTAGGGGTGAACCTTGTAGAGGAGGGTTATTGGTTGGACTTGGTGATCCTGAGGGTCTTTTCCAACCTGAATTTCTGTGATTTTTGATTCTTTGAGTTGTTTTTTGGTTCCTTCCCCTCCCCCCAAGCAGCCCCACAAATGTCATTGTTTGCATTTGGATGGTCTGAACACATGCTAACTAGCAGGGAAGTGTGCTGTCAATTATTGGTCCCTTGGGAATCTGGCAGCTCATTCTCTGCCTTAATGAAATGAGAGAATTGTTCTGACAGCCAGAAATGGACTTTGCTGGCTGTGCCAAGGAAGAGGAGGAAGACCACCCTCTGCTGAAGGTTCTGGGGAGGTGAGAGAATTAGCAGGGTTAAAGATAGGCCTTGTATTTTTAGACTGTGAATTCTATTAGTGAGTAATAATAGTAATGATAATGGCTACTTGCTGCCTGGACAGCCACTTCATTTGCATCAGTCTCCCTTTGCTAGCTGCAGTGTCCCATTCCCATGAATGTGTAAATGGGAACACTCAAGAAATAGCAGTGCTAACTGGCAGGCCTGCTACAGATGGGCCATGAATATTTCCCTCCTCTTATCTTAGGCTGGTATAGAATGTCACTGAAAATTATTTTGGCTATTACAGATGTTTGAATGAGACCATAAAAAAAATCAAATCAAATCAAATCCATGCTGTGATCAGCTGCAGAGGGTAATGCAATTGTAATGACATCCCTCCTTGGAAATAACTTTCTGTTTGCTATCTGGCTCTTGCTGTGCCAGCTCTCTCCTGTCTACACAGCTAAGGATGTGCTAGGAGCCAATTTGACACAGTTTGTGCACTTTTCTGCTGGGGTTGACATATGGTTAATAGGTTTATTGAAATTTGCTGTGGAGATTTGTATACTGCCAACCATTTTTGGGAGACTGAACCTGCTGCTTTTTCATGTGGGCACTAGGGAAGAGCAGTCTGAGGAGTTTGGGGGATTACAGTGCCCTGGCAGTGGTCATAAGGCACAGAATATGGAATTAACCAGGTTGGAAAAGACCTCAGAGATCATCAAGTCCAACCTATCACCCAACAACAGCTCATCAACTAAACCATGGCACCAAGTGCTTCATCCAGGCTCTTTTTAAACACTTTCAGTGATGGTGACTCCCCCACCTCCCTGGGAAGCACATTCCAATGGCCAATCTCTCTTTCTGGGAAGAATTTCTTCCTAACATCCAGCCTAAACCTCCCCTGGCACAGATTGAGACTGTGTCCTCTTGTTCAGTGCTCTGAAAATTATTGTTTCTTCAATGCAGTACTTTTCTTGTTGCCCTTGACATCTCTGGTGAGATTGGATTCTACCAGGGCTTTGGCTTTCCTCACCACTTTCCTCAACACTTCCCATCCCTGGAAGTGTTTAAGCCCAGGCTGGATGAGGCTCTGGCCAGCCTGATCTAGTGTGGGGTGTCCCTGCCCATGGCAGGGGGGTTGGAACTAGATGATCCTTGTGGTCCCTTCCAACCCTGACTGATACTATGATACCTGATTCCTGGCTGCTCAGTCAATTTCCCTGTACTCCTTCTAGGCTATTTGTCCTTGCTTCCAACTCTATAGCCTTTGTTTAGATGCCTGAATTTGTCCAGGATCTCCTTGTTGACCACTCAGGCCTCCTGGTGTTTTTACCTGACTTCCTCTGTGTTGGGATACATCAGTCAGAGCATGGAAGAGGTGATCCCTGAATATTAATCACCTCTCTTGGGGTCTTCTTTGACCAGAAGGACTAATACAAAAAATACCTTCACTACCATATTGCTCTCTACAACTACCCGAAAGGAGGTTGTAGGCAGGTGGGGGTTGGTCTCTTCTCCCAGGCAACCAGCACCAGAGCAAGAGGACACAGTCTCAAGCTGCACCAGGGGAGGTTTAGGCTGGATGTTAGGAAGAAGTTCTTCCCAGCAAGAGAGATTGGACACTGGAATGTGCTGCCCAGGGAGGTGGTGGGGTCACCATCACTTGAGGTGTTTCAGAAGAGACTGGATGAGGCACTTAGTGCCATGGTTGAGTTGATTAGATGGTGTTGGGTGATAGGTTGCACTTGACGATCTTGAAGATCTTTTCCAACCTGGTTAATTCTGTATTCTGTACTGGTCAATATTATTATGAACTTAAAAACCAACAGCTTGGGAGCTGAAATTGCATGATGGCTTGGGACTCCTGTGAGCTGAATTTAGCCCTACCTCAAGGTAAGCTACCACACTGAATCACAATTCCTTTTGAGTGGAATTTGAATTAGATTTTTCCCAGCATTTAGGACATGCCAAGCCCTTACCAACGTTTCACATCCTAATATATGCTATTGGAAACACACATGCTGGTATCACTCCACAAAGGGTTTGAAATGCAAATCTAACTATGGCAAGACAGCAGCCCAGCCTTCCCCAAGGGTAATGTGAGAAATGAAATGCAGAGCTAAACCCAGCTCCAACTAGATTGCCTTAAAGAACATCTAAACAATAGGATGTAAATGAAGTTCTCTGATGGTCTGAAGCAGGCTGGAGCCAAATCTGACTGGAAGTCTTTAGGGCAAGACTTAAAATGCCTGAGACACTGGGTCTTTCCCTCTCCTCAGGTTTTGTGTCATTGTTTGCATGGCACAAATTCTGCAGTTTTGTCAGTGTCTAAGCCAAGCATCCTATGGAGCTTCCAGGGCAGTGACACTTTTCCCTCATGGGGTTTCTGTGAGGACTCTTTTCCCCTCAGATCCATTCAGCAGCTCATCTGCTGAGGAAGAGGGGGAAGCAAGGGGATAGGAGGGACATGTGGAGGGAAAGTGAGTTGTTCTGTATTAGACATTTCTCTTTTTAATTTCTTCCATTTCTTTTTATTTTTAACCCTCCTTTTCTTTACCTAAACTGCAAGTTTGATGGGTGGCAACACCAGAATTGTAAGCTACATTCAGGACAGCTGACAGACAACAGCTAATCATTTGTCTGAAGACCATGTCCACTGTATCATCACAATATAAGGAATACATTCCCTGTGGCCCATAGCTAAGGGAACTCCTTATGAAGCCAGCAAGGCAATTACAGAATCACACAGAATCACAGAATTGGTAGGGTTTGAAGGGACCTCAAGCATCATCCAGTTCCAACCCCTCTGCCATGGGCAGGGACACTTTCCACTAGATCACATTGCCCAGAGCCACATCCAGCCTGGCCTTCAACACCTCCAGGGATGAGGCTTCCACCACCTCCCTGGGCAACCTGTGCCAGAGTCACACCACCCTCATGCAGAAGAAATTCTTCCTAACATCCAGTCAGAATCTCCCATCCTCTAGTTGGATCCCATCACTGTTTAGGAAGAGTCTGGATGGGGTGCTTGGTGCCATGGTTTAGTTGATTAGGTGGTGTTGGAGGATGGGTTGGACTTGATGATCTTGAAGGTCTCTTCCAACCTCCTTTATTCTATTCTATTCTATTCTATTCTATTCTATTCTATTCTATTCTATTCTATTCTATTCTATTCTATTCTATTCTATTCTATTCTATTTATTTATTTCCCCTAGTCCTGTCACTACCCAACACCCTAAAAAGTCCCCTTCAGATGTTAATATTAGAAAGGCCCTTTCAGATCCTAATACCACATAAGGCCAATGGACACAGAAATTTAATACCACTTTAAATAAAGAGATCTTGGCATGAGCGATTGAAGACTCATTAATGAGTTTTCTTAGACATATATTATACACATAAAGGAAATCTGAAGGAAAAAGAGCTTTTCTCTTTGTCATTTCTTTAAGCAAAATCAAAGTAAGAGCAACTTTGCAATTCACTGTCATGTAGAATGGAATGGAATGGAATGGAATGGAATGGAATGGAATGGAATGGAATTTAAATGAATTGAATTGAATTGAATTGAATTGAATTGAATTGAATTGAATTGAATTGAATTGAATTGAATTGAATTGACCAGGTTGGAAAAGACCTTCGATATCATCGAGTCCAACCTATCACCCAACACCATCTAATCAACTAAAACATAGTACCAAGTGCCTCATCCAGGCTCTTCCTGAACACCTCCAGTGATGGTGACTCCACCACCTCCCTGGGCAGCACATTCCAATGGCAAATCTCTCTTGCTGGGAAGAACTTCTTCCTAACATGCAGCCTAAACCTCCTCTGGCTCAGCTTGAGACTATGTCTTCTTGTTCTGGTGCTGCTTGCCTGGGAGAAGAGACCAACCCCCACCTGGCTACAACCTCCCTTCAGGGAGTTGGAGAGAGCAAGAAGGTCTGCCCTGAGCCTCCTTTTCTCCAGGCTAAGCAACCCCAGCTCCCTCAGCCTCTCCTCATAGGGATGGTAATTAATTACCTCATGCAAGTGCAAACAGCTTCCCGTTGAGCCACTACCATGATTTAACCTCCAGGAATAAACAGGGAGACTGGATTAGAAATTGAAGATTCTGATGGCATGTGTGTTTTCCATCAAGAGTTCTAACATCTGAGCAGCAACTAGCAAACACATCACTTTCCCCCCTGCCCCTTTTTTTTTCCCCTTCTCCAGCACTGAAAATAAATCCAGGCAAGGCCAGGGACTGACCAACCATGAAATTGTGTACTTAAGTGGACTCCACACTGACTACACAAACGCCAGATGAAATTTACACAGGCCTGCTAGTGTCACATCTGCTGTGTCTTGTCCCCCACAATCTTCTGACCCCAAATCCATTTCCAACACAGGCAGCAGTCTCACCATGTGCTGTATCGATGGCAGTCAATCATAGAATCACAGAATCAGCAAGGTTGGAAAAGACCTTGGAAAAGACCCTTGGAAAAGAGATCACAGTATCACAGTATCACAGTATCACCAAGGTTGGAAAAGACCTTGAAGATCATCAAGTCCAACCTGTTACCTAATGCCTAACACCTCTTGACAACTAAACCATGGCTCCAAGTGCCACATCCAAGCCTTTTCTGAACACCTCCAGGGATGGGGACTCAACCACCTCCCTGGGCAGCACATTCCAATAGTCAATTACTCTTTCTGGGAAGAACTTTCTCCTCACCTCCAGCCTAAACTTCCCCTGGTGCAGCTTCTGTCCAGTGCTGGGACCCTCAGTTTAAGAAAGATGTTGAGTTGCTGGAATGTGTCCAGAGAAGGGCAACAAAGCTGGGGAGGGGTCTGGAGCACAGCCCTGTGAGGAGAGGCTGAGGGAACTGGGGTCGCTTAGCCTGGAGAAGAGGAGGCTCAGGGAGACCTTCTTGCTGTCTCCAACTCCCTGCAGGGAGGTTGTAGTCAGGTGGGGGTTGGTCTCTTCTCCCAGGCAACCAGCACCAGAACAAGAGGACACAGTCTCAAGCTGCACCAGGGGAGGTTTAGGCTGGATGTTAGGAAGAAGTTCTTTTAGAGAGAGATTAGCCCATTGGAATGTGCTGCCCAGGGAGGTGGTGGAGTCACCATCCCTGGAGGTGTTTAGGAAGAGACTGGATGGGGTGCTTGGTGCCATGGTTTAGATGCTTAGATGGTGTCGGGTGATAGGCTGGACTGGATGATCTCAAAGGTCTTTTCCACACTGGTTAATTCTATTCTATTCTATTCCATTCTATTCCATTCCATTCTATTCTATTCTATTCTATTCTATTCTATTCTATTCTATTCTATTCTATTCTATTCTATTCTATTCTATTCTATTCTATTCCATTCCATTCTATCCTATCCTATCCTATCCTATCCTATCCTATCCTATCCTATCCTATCCTATCCTATCCTATCCTATCCTAATGGAAAGTTAGAATATGGAGAGGATATAGATTCCTGTCAGAGCTGCCAAACTAAAGCAAGCACAGTATTTCCTGAGAGTTATTAAGATCACCTAGTTACAATTCCCTCCTCCATGGGCAGGGACATCTTCCACTAGAGCAGGATGCTCAAAAGTGTTTATTTGTTTGGGTTTTGTTCATTTATTTACAAATCCTCAAAATACTGACGAGGCACAGTGCTTCCTGAGAATTATCTTGCTCCTAACTCTCACAGGTAACCTTAGCCAAACGAAAGCAAGCACCAAGACTGCTCCTTCTCCTGCTTGCCAGTTTATAAGGAGGGCTGATAAGGGCTTGGCAGACCATAACTTTGCTGCCTTTTGCAGTTAAGTTTGCCAAACAGGCAGAGTCAAGAGAGTGTAAGCCACTGCACCTTCAAAAGTTCAGGTGAAGTGAAGAAGCTTAGGATAATCCAGAGGAAATCTTATCAGAACTCTGCTACCTTTGAAGATTGTCCTTCATTTATCCACAAGGATTTGATATAAAATAGAAGCTTTATTTTCTGCATTATATATTTTCTTTTTTTTTGCCTGAGTCAAAGTCCAAGTTCAGTTAAGTGACTGTAATTTGGAGATGTTTGATGTTAAACCTATTACAATTTTTCCCCCCTTTTTTTTTTTTGGAGGGAGGGGCATAATTCAATCTGTATGCCAGGGACAGTTGCTAAGAAGTACTTGTAGAGAATGAAAACTTCCAGCTGGTGAAAACCTCTGTTTCTTCTGCTAAAAATTGAATAGGAGAAAAGTAATTTACTTCTAAATATTTCCCTCCACATTTTGATAATAATAATAATAATAATAAAGCATTGTTATTAATATTAATATTATTATTATTATCATCATTAAATTGTTTGTGTTGGAAGGGACCTTAAAGATCTTCCAGGTCCCCTTGCCACAGGTAGGGACACCTCCCACTAGACCAGGCTGATCAAGGTCTGTCCAAGGGCAACAAAGTTGGTGAGGGGTCTGGAGCATAGACCTGTGAGGAGAGGCTGAGGGAGCTGGGGTTGCTTAGCCTGGAGAAGAGGAGGCTCAGGGGAGACCTTCTTGCTCTCTACAACTACCTGAAGGGAGGTTGTAGGCAAGTGGGGTTTGCTCTCTTCTCACAGGCAACCAGCACCAGAACAAGAGGACACAGTCTCAAGCTGCACAAGGGAAGGTTCAGACTGGATGACAGGAAAAAATTCTTCACAGAGAGAGTGATTGCCCACTGGAATGTGCTGCCCAGGGAGGTGGTGGAGTCACCAACATTGGAGGTGTTTAGGAGGTGACTTGATAGGGTGCTTGGTGCCATGGTTTAGTTGATTAGGTGGTGTTGGATGATGGGTTGGACGTGATGATCTTGAAGGTCTATTCCAACCTGGTTTATTCCATTCCATTCCATTCCATTCCATTCCATTCCATTCCATTCCATTCCATTCCATTCCATTCCATTCCATTCCATTCCATTCCTTTCCATTCCATTCCTTTCCATTCCATTCCATTCCATTCCATTCATCCAACCTGGCCTTGAATTCCTCCAGGGAGGGGGCCAACCAATTCCAGTATCTCACCACCCTCACTGTAACGAATTTCATCCTAATCTCCAGTCAAAATCTGCCCTCCTCAAGCTTCAACCAGAAGCTCTATATTGAATGATGAGTGAGCTTTTCTAGAGTTTGCACATGAATTAATTGAGCCTCTGAAATGACAAATTGTAAGCAAAACTGTTTATTACTGAGGAAATAAGAATTCTGTTTTAAAAGGATGAATATTTCTTTAAGAAGGTTGGAATGCTTCAGATGTTAACACACTGTGGGAAATAGCAATGTATCAAAACATACAACAGAGAAAATGATTAGAAGGTAGGAGGGCTCCTCAGAGGGACCTTGCCAGGCTGGACAGATGGGCACAGTCCAAGGGCAGATTTAACACATCTAAGTGCTGGGTTCTACACATTGGCCACAACAGCCCCATGCAGTGCTACAGGCTGGGGTCAGAGTGGCTGGAGAGGAGGCAGGCAGAAGGGTTCACCCCTTAACCACAGCCCCAAGCACCACATCTAAACCACCTTTAAACACATCCAGAGTTGGTGACTTAACCACCTCTCTGGGCAGCACATTCTAAATTCCTGATCATTCTTTCTGTGAATTTTTTTACCACCCTAATATCCAGTCTAAATCTGCCCAGTTGTAGCTTGAGGCTGTTCCCTCTTGTTCTATTACTAATTACCTGTGAGAAAAGACCAGCAACAACCTCTCTACAATGTCTTTTCAGGTAGTTGTAGGAGCCTCCTCTTCTTCAAACTAACCATCCCCAGCTCCTTCAGTTCCTCTTCAACAGCTTTCTTCTCCAGGCCCCTCCCCAACTTCCTTGCCCTCCTCTGCACTGGCTCCAGCACCTCCACATGTCTCTCACATTGAGGTGCCCAAAACTGGGCACAATACATGGCAGGCCATGTGTCCTTGTTAGCTGAAGGATCACTACCTCCAGTAGAATGGAATGGAATGGAATGGAATGGAATGGAATGGAATGGAATGGAATGGAATAGAATAAGAGTAGAGTAGAGTAGAGTAGAGTAGAGTAGAGTAGAGTAGAGTAGAGTAGAATAGAATAGAAGTAGAATAGAATAGAATAGAATAGAATAGAATAGAATAGAATAGAATAGAATAGAATAGAATAGAATAGAATAGAATAGGAGTAGAATAGAATAGAATAGAATAGAATAGAATAGAATAGAATAGAATAGAATAGAATGGAATGGAATAGAGTAGAATAGAATAGAATAGAATAGAATAGAATAGAATAGAATAGAATAGAATAGAATAGAATAGAATAGAATAGACCAGGTTGGAAGAGACCTTCAAGATCATTGCATCCAACCTATCATCCAACACCACCTAATCAACTAAACCATAGCCCAAAGCACTCCATTAAGTCTCCTCCTAAACACTTCCAGTGATGGTGACTCCACCACCTCCCCAGGCAGCCCATTCCAATGGGCAATCACTCTCTCTATGAAGAATTTCTTCCTAACATCCAGTCTCAACCTCCCCTGGCGCAGCTTGAGACTGTGCAGTAGACTTCTAACAGCTGCCATTTCTCTTTCTTCCTTCTGTAATCCTTGTTCTTCGCTTCCACTGCAAGTTTGGATCCTGTCGTTCCTACTTCTCAGCTGAGTTTTTATCTCTCAGTCGCTTGTGTGCCGTTGCTGCAACCACAAGACCTCGAATACAAGGGGAGAATAAACTTTTACAAGTAAGTGTGATATAGCAAGTGTCATTAGGGTTTTTGTGTGGTTGCCTTTTTTTCCCCCCTTCTCCATGTGAAAATAAGGTAGGGGTCCTTTATTTGGCCTTCAGTAGAACATTGGACATGATTGTGCCTTAAATTAGAAGTTACAGGAAGCCATAGAGATGATTAAGAAGGAGGATGGAGAGTTGGCTGAGGCAACCGTTCCTGCTGCAAGAAGAAATATCAAGCACAAGGAAATCATTAGTGTTCCTCAAAGGTTAGCACTGGGAGTAATTTCCTTAAATGTTCTCATTAATGACCCTTACATTAATAGCAGGGAAATGTTTGCAGCATAAGCTGCTGAGAAATTGAAGTAGAGGGGCACAAAGGCACACTGATATATTGCCGAGAGAATGTTTTGCTATTAGACTCTGGATGGGTGTCATTAGTGGGCTTTTTGAGTTTATTGCTCTTATTCCTTTTGTTGTTCAGGTTTTATGCTGCTGAGGGTTCCCAATCTGGAAATGAGTGACTGAGGGAAGGCTTGAGTGTGTTGGTGCAGCTATAAACTGCCATGGTGATGCATCTGCAAGCAGGGCAAAGCACAATCCCTCTGAGGTTTTGGAAGCACTGTGTAAATTTACTACTTTTTTTTTTTTTTTCTTAATGAACACAAAGAAGAAAGAAAAACTCAAAGCTGAAGCTGCTGCGAGTGCAGAAGAACACTGGCAGAAAGATGGTGACCTAGAAAATCACCTTGGACTGAAAGTACTTGATTTGTTTATTCTACCAAAGTGAAGCTCACTAAAGTGAGTGAAAGCTCTAAAGACATCGTGCATAAATCCTAGGAAGAAAAGAACTATTTAGCTAAAGGGCCATGCTGGCACCAAATAAGTGGGTATTAGTTTATCCTGAATAAATATACTTCAGAAACTGAAAGATCATAGAACCATGGAATGGTTTGGGTTAGTAGGGACCTCCACAGGTCATGCAACTCCTTCTGCAGTCAGCAGGGGCATCCTAACCTAGATCAGTTTGCCCCAAGCCCTGTCGAGCCTCACAGAATCACCAAGGTTGGAAGAGATCTCAAAGATCATCAAGTCCAATCTGTCACCACAGACCTCATGACTAAACCATGGCACCAAGTGCCACGTCCAAACCCCTCTTGAACACCTCCAGGGATGGTGACTTAACCACCTCCCTGGGCAGCACATTCCAATATCTCCAGGGAGGGGGCCCCAACCACCTCCATGGGCAATCAGCTCCAGTGTTCCACTGCCCTCATGCCAAAGAACTCGTCCCTAGTTGCATGAACAATGAATTGTTAGGTGGGAAGCTGTGATTTTCCTAATTTTTTGTTTGTAAAGGTGGAAGTCTCTTAGATCATGAGAAAGATTCTCAGGGCATGGCAAGTTCCATAGCAAGGAAGCCTGAGAGGGCTGTTGTAACTCAGTGACTTTGTGGTGGTGGTCTTGCTCTTAGCATCAGTAATGCGAGTGAGGGGGCCACATACCAGCTTTTTAGGAAGCTTTAGGCAGAATGTAGGAAGGGATAGTCACAGGCTCACAGGATGTCAGGGGTTGGAAGGCACCCAAAGAGATCAGCAAGTCCAACCTCCCTGCCAGAACAGGACCATGCAATTCAGCACAGGTCACACAGGAACACATCCAGACAGGCCTTGAAAGTCTCCAGAGAAGGAGACTCCACAACCTCTCTGGACAGCCTGTTCCAGTGCTCTGTGACCTTCACAGTAAAGAAGTTGCCCCTTGTGTTGAGGTGCTGTAGCTTACATCCATTGCTCCTTTATTAAGCAATTAATTGGAATGTTAAGTCTTTAACAGCATTAGACAATAACAGTTCCATGTATATGAGTAAGAGTTTCACAAATAGTCCTGCAGAGGTGCTATGGCATCTTTCACAGATGCACAGAGTCAGATTGCAGTGGGTTAGAAGGGACCCTAAAAAGTCATCCTGTCCCACCTCCTGCAGTCAGCAGGGACACCTCCAACTAGATCAGGCTGCCCAGGGCCACATCAAGTCTGATCTTCAATGTCTCCAGGGATGGGGCTTCAGGCACATCCCTGGGCAGCCTGTTCCAGTATTTTACCACTGTCATTGCAAAGAACTTCTTCCTTATGTGCAACCTAAATCTACCCTGCTCCAGTTTCAAACCATTAGCACATCATTCTGTTGCTACAGGCCCTTGCACATAGTCCCACCCCAGCTTTCTTCTACCTCCCTTTCAGATACTGAAATGCTGCTGTAAGATCTCCCTGGAGTCTTCTCTTCCCCAGAAAACAACCCCAACTCTCCCAGTCTGTCTTCCTGCTCCAGCCCTCTGGTCATCCTTGTGGCCCTCCTCTGGAACCATTCCAGCAGGTCCATGTCTCTCTTGTGTTGGAGGCCCCAGAGCTGGATGCGGTACCCTAGTTGAGGTTTCACCAGAGCAGAGCAAAGTGGCAGAATCACCTCCCTCCATCTGCTGGCAATGCTTCTTTTGATGCAGCCCAGGCTGCCATTGCCCTTCTGGGCTGCAAGTGCCCATTGATGGTTCGTGTCCAGCTTCCCCCATACGCAGCACTGGTTAGGCCACACCTTCAGTACTGTGTCCAGTTCTGGGCCCCTCAATTTAAGAAGGACATTGAGACACTTGTACGTGTCCCAGGAAGGGCAACGAGACTGGGGAGAGGCCTCAAGCACCAGCCCTATGAGGAGAGGCTGAGGGAGCTGGGGTTGCTTAGCCTGGAGAAGAGGAGGCTCAGAGGAGACCTTCTTGCCATCTACAACTCCCTGAAGGGAGGTTGTAGCCAAGTGGGGGTTGGTCTCTTCTCCAAGGCACCCAGCACCAGAGCAAGAGGACACAGTCTCAAGCTGTGCCAGGGGAGGTTTAGGCTGGAGGTGAAGAAGAAATTCTTCCTGGAAAGAGTGATTGGACATTGGAATGTGCTGCCCAGGGAGGTGGTGGAGTCACCATCCTTGGAGGTGTTCAAGAGGGGATTGGACGTGGCACTTGGTGCCATGGTTTAGTAGTCATGAGGTCTTGGGTGACAGGTTGGACTTGATGGTCTTTGAGGTCTATTCCAACCTTATTGATTCTATGATTCTATGATTCAAGTGGACACAGTCTCAAGCTGTGCCAGGGGAAGGTTAGGCTGGAGGGGAGGAGAAAGTTCTTCCCAGAAAGAGTAATTAGCCATTGGAATGTGCTGCCCAGGGAGGTGGTGGAGTCACCATCCCTGGAGGTGTTCAAAAAGGATTGGAATGAAGCCATGGTTTAGCTGTCAGGAGGTATTAGGTATTAGGTAACAGGTTGGATTTGATGATCTCTGAGGTCTTTTCCAACCTGGTTGATTCTGTTTCTTTTTAATTGCTTGCACTACAGTTTCAAACGCTTTCCTCCTGCCATTCTTGCTCTGTACAGGATCAGTGCTTCACAGACAATCAACTTTTAAGATAACCAACTGCAAGAAGTTAAAATGTTTCCCTCTTTAAATCTCCTTTGCCACCACCTCTATGAGTGTTCTCTAATGGGGCAATTGCTGCTAGCTGCTTCTCCCTAGAGCGCTGTAGTTTGCTTTCAGAATTATGGCTCTTGCTGCTCTTCACCTTTGGGCATCTTAGGCTTTGTGTCTCTGTGTGTTGGGTTATCTCTGTTTGTCACTGAGTGCCCAAGGGTCTGCCCACTTATTAAGACTGAAGAGTGCTGTGCAGCATGGGGAAAGTAATTGCAGGCAGTGGTGTAGCTGGAATGCATTAGGTATGCAGTACTGATGTTTTGAACCTACATCCTAGATCACACGGGTTTTTCATCAAGGGAGGAGACTGTGATGCTCTTGGCTCAAAGGAGAAATAATAGAGAATGTCAGACACAACTTTGAAGTCACTCTCAAAGTTTGTTTGAAGACCCAGGACAGAAGTTGTATGTGCCTGGAAACCGAAAGGGATGGAAATAAGTTCTGCATTTTGTCACCACTTTCCTTGTGAGGGACTCTAGGAGCCATCCAAGCATAGAAATGAAGCTTCCAGAGCCATTTGTGAGACCCCTCTCAGTGTCATTATGGACTCTTTCCATCTGTTATCATTGTTCTTCTTGTCTCTCCAGCTCTCACTGTCCTCCTCACTATTTGTTCTGTGTCTGTCACTTTTGCTGGTTCTTGATTCTGTATCATTCTTCTGTTCCCTTTGACCAACTTCATAGCACAGAATGGGCTGAAGTTGAGAAGCAGTGCAGAAAGTAGAAGTAGACCAGGAGGTCTCCTTGAAACTCCTTGGGCCACTAACAGGATCTTCACAGAGGTGTTGACATGGATAGATGTGGAGTGCCACCAAAGACCCACTTTGCTGGCTTGGGATGATACTAATAGCTTAGTCACAAATAGGTTGGTTTACATCTTCTGAGCTTCTTTAACATCCATGACCAACATGAATGGGATGAGCTTCAACAAGGACAAATGCACTTGGGTCACAACAACCCCAAGCAAAGCTACAGGCCTGAGGCAGTGTGGCTGGAAAACTATCTGGCAGAAAGGGACCTGGGGGTGCTAGTGGACAAGCAGCTGAACAGGAGCCAGCAGTGTGCCCAGGCAGCCAAGAAGGCCAAAGACATCCTGGCTGGGATTGGAAATGCTGTGTCCAGCAGGAGCAGGAGCAGGGAGGGGAATGTCCCCTGGGAGGCAGCTCTGGTGAGGCCACACCTTGAGTATTGTGTCCAGTTTTGGGCACCTTGATCCAAGAGAGCTGTGGAGGTGCTGGAGCCAGTGCAGAGGAGGGCAAGGAAGCTGTGAAGGGCCTGGAGAATAAATCTGATGAAGAGCAACTGAAGGAGCTGGGGATGGTTAGTTTGGAAAAGAGGAGGCTGAGGGGAGACCTCATTGCTCTTTACAGCTACCTGAAAGGAAGTTGTGGAGAGGATGCTGCTGGTCTCTTCTCACAGGTAATTCATGACAGAACAAGAGGGAATGGCCTCAAGCTGCCAGTGGGTAAACTTGGACTGGACAGTAGGGAAAAAAATTCCCAGCAATAGTGGTCAGGCATTGGGATGTGCTGCCCAGGGAGGTGGTTGAGTCCCCAAGCCTGGATGTGTTTGAAGGTGGTTTGGATGTGGTGCTTGGGGCTGAGGTTTAGGGGTGAACTTTGTAGAATAGGGTTATTGGTTTGACTTGGTGATCCTGAGGGTCTTTTCCAACCTGAATATTCCTGTGATCAGCTGCTACTGTCACAGAGCTTGGGGTAATATTGTGAACACACCTTGGGAAACTGCTGTGTCAGTCACCTTTTGAGAGTCCTGTCCATGAAAAAGGTCCACAAAGACTTGTCTCTGCAAGTCCCAGCATCCACTGGCTATCAGCATGGAGTTTGTGCTCTTGTAGATTAGAAAGGGTTCCTCTTGAGACAATAGTGTGAAGGCAAAACGTGAGGATGTGAGTTTGTGCTCTTGTAGATACAAAAGGACTCCTCTTGAGACAATAGTGTGAAGGCAAAATGTGAGGATGTGAGTCCTGTTTACAGTGGGATCCAGTGCCAGCCCACATCTTGTGGTCCTCTGGGACAATGGTGTGAAACATCTTGGGAAGGTAAACGATGCTGAGGCAATTAGAGGGAAAGAAACTTAACTCCTTACAACCATGTTTTTAGGAGACATTTCCCCCCACCTATTTTTCCCCACATTGTTTTCTGTACTCAGCACTGGTTGGGCCACACATTGAGTACTGTATCCAGTTCTGGGCCACTCAGTTCAGGAAAGATGTTGAGTTGCTGGAATATGTCCAGAGAAGAGAAACAAAGCTGGGGAGGGGTCTGGAGCACAGCCCTGTGAGGAGAGGCTGAGGGAGCTGGGGTTGCTTAGCCTGGAGAAGAGGAGGCTCAGGGGAGACCTTATTGCTGTCTAGAGTGACTTGAAGGGAGGTTGCAGCCAGGTGCGGGTTGGTCTTTTCTCCCAGGCAACCAGCACCAGAACAAGAGGACACAGTCTCAGGCTGTGCCAGGGGAGGATTAGGCTGGATGTTAGGAAAATATTCTTCATAGAAAGAGAGATTGGCTATTGGAATGGGCTGCCCGGAGAGGTGGTGGAGTCACCATCACTGGAGGTGTTCAGGAGGAGACTTGATGGGGTGTTTGGTGCCATGGTTGAGTTGATTAGGTGGGTTGGATGATAGGTTGGACACGATGATATTGAAGGTCTCTTCCAACCTGGTCTGGTCTATTCTCTAATTCTCTGCTATCCCTCTAACGTCAGTGATGGATGAGGGAACATTGTGGAAGAGCCAACAGGTCAATTCATGGCTCAGGGACTGGTGCCATCGGCAGGGATTTGGGTTCTACAATCATGGTTTGGTTTTCAAGGCAGCAGAGCTAAAAACAACTTATGGGACACACTTGTCCCAGAGGGGGAAAAGGATCCTGGGGCAGGAATTGGCAGGGCTCATAGACAGGGCTTTAAACTAGATTTGAAGGGGGGAGGGGTTGGTGGTCTCCTGCTGGCCTGTGACAAGCAGGGGGGCAGCTCACCTGAGGTGGAGGGATGGAGAGCCAGTAGGGGCTCTCAGCTTGCTGCCCTGAGGCAAGACACAAATGACACACCAGGACACCCTGTGGAAACCAAGGGGAGTTGGCACAGGAGGACGACAGGGCCAGCCCAGCTGAAGTGCTTCTATGCAAATGCACGCAGCTTGGGCAACAAACAAGATGAGTTAAGGGCCACCGTGCTGCTGGGACGCCATGACATAGTGGGCATCACCGAAACTTGGTGGGACGACTCCCACGACTGGAACGTAGGGATAGACGGGTATAAGCTTTTTAGGAAGGATAGGCAGGGAAGGAGAGGAGGAGGTGTTGCCCTCTATGTCAACAACCAGCTGGAATCAGCAGAACTCCACCTGGGGAGGCTTGATGAGTCGGTTGAAAGTTTATGGGTTAGAATTAAAGGCAAGACAGGGGAAGGAGATATTACTGTGGGGGTCTCCTACAGGCCACCTGACCAGCAGAACCAAGCAGATGAGGCTCTGCACAGGCAAATAGAAGTGGCTTCCAGGTCACAAGCCCTGGTCCTCATGGGGGATTTCAACCACCCTGACATCTGTTGGAGGGACAACACAGCAAGGCATCAGCAATCCAGGATGTTCCTGGACTGCATAGAAGACAACTTCCTCCTCCAAATGGTAGAGGAACCAACAAGAAAAGGTGCTACGCTGGACCTTGTTCTCACCAACAGGGAAGGGCTGGTAACAAATGTGAGGCTCAGAGACGGCCTTGGCTGCAGTGACCATGAAGCAGTTGAATTTAATCTCCTCAGGGCAATCAGGAGGACATATTCTAAGCTTAGGACCCTAGACTTTAGGCGTGCAGACTTCGATCGCTGCAGGGATCTGCTAGCCAAAGTGTCGTGGGATGAAGCCCTGGAGGGAAGAGGGACCCAGGACAGCTGGTCAGTATTCAAGGACCACCTCCTCTGTGTCCAGGAGCTATGTATACCTATAAGGAGAAAAGCAGGAAGGAATGCTAGGAGGCCTGCCTGGATGAACAAGGAGCTGCTGGACACACTATCACGTAAAAAGAAACTCTACAGGAAGTGGAGGGAAGGACAGATAGAACAGGGGGTATATAAGGAAGCTGCCCGAGCAGCAAGAGGCCTGGTTAGGAAAGCCAAAGCAGAGTTTGAACTGAATCTAGCCAGGGGGTTAAAGGGAACACTAAGAATTTCTATAGGTATATTAATGGCAAGAAGAAGACTAGGGAAGGTGTGGGCCCCCTCAGAAAGGAAAGTGGTGAATTGGTCACAAGTGATGTGGAAAAGGCTGAGGTACTCAATCACTTCTTTACCTCAGTCTTCACTGCAAGGGCCTCCAGCCACACTCCTGGTGTCATGGCAGACGATGCCAGGGACGGGGAGGAAGAACTGCCCACCATAAGTGAAGCTCAGGTTGGTGATCACCTGAAGAACCTGAAAGTGTTCAAGTCCATGGGACCCGACGGGATACACCCACGGGTGCTGAGAGAACTGGCAGATGAGGTTGCCAAGCCCCTCTCTATTATATTCCAGAAGTCATGGCAGAGTGGGGAAGTCCCCACAGACTGGAAAAAGGGGAAACATTACTCCCATTTTCAAAAAGGGCAAGAAGGAGGAACCGGGGAACTACAGGCCAGTCAGTCTCACCTCTGTGCCCGGAAAGATCATGGAGCAGATCCTCCTGGAGGCACTAATGACTCAGAAGAACAGTGAAGAGGTGATTGGGAGTAGTCAGCATGGCTTTGCCAAGGGCAAATCCTGCCTGACAAACCTGGTGGCCTTCTATGAGCAGGTGACAACATTAATAGATGAGGGGCGAGCAACTGATGTCGTTTACCTGGACTTGAGCAAAGCCTTCGACACTGTCCCACACCACCTCCTGGTCTCCAAGCTGGCGACACATGGGTTTGATGGATGGACCACTAGATGGATAAAGAATTGGCTTGATGGCCGCACCCAAAGAGTGGCTGTCAACGGGTCCATGTCCCAGTGGAGGCCAGTGACAAGCGGAGTCCCTCAGGGATCAGTCCTGGGACCTGTCTTGTTCAACATCTTTGTGGGTGACATGGACAGTGGCATCGAGTGCACCCTCAGCAAGTTTGCTGATGACACCAAGCTGTGTGGTGCAGTGGACACCCTGGAGGGAAGGGATGCCATCCAGAGGGACCTGGACAGGCTGGAGAGGTGGGCACAAGCCAACCTCATGAGCTTCAACAAGACCAAGTGCAGGGTCCTGCATCTGGGTCGAGGCAATCCCAGGCACAAATCCAGGCTGGGCAGTGACTGGCTGGAGAGCAGCCCTGAGGAGAGAGACTTGGGGGTGCTGGTGGACGAGAAGCTCGACATGAGCTCTCAATGTGCGCTTGCAGCCCAGAAAGCCAATCAGATCCTGGGCTGCATCAGGAGAAGTGTGGCCAGCAGGTCAAGGGAGGTGCTTCTCCCCCTCTACTCAGCTCTGGTGAGACCCCACCTGGAGTACTGCGTCCAGTTCTGGAGCCCATATTACAGGAGAGATGTGGACGTGCTGGAGCGTGTCCAGAGAAGGGCCACGAGGATGAGCAGAGGGCTGGAGCACCTCTCCTATGAGGACAGACTGAAGGAGTTGGGGCTGTTCAGTCTGGAGAAGAGAAGGCTCCGAGGTGACCTCATTGTGGCTTTCCAGTATCTGAAGGGGGCCTACAGGAAGGCTGGGGAGGGACTTCTCAGGATCTCAGGTAGTGATAGGACTAGGGGGAATGGAATGAAGCTGGAAATGGGGAGATTCAGGCGGGATGTGAGGAAGAAATTCTTTACCATGAGAGTGGTGAAACCCTGGAATGGGTTGTCCAGGGGGAGGTGGTTGAGGCCCAGTCCCTGGAGGTGTTTAAGACCAGGCTGGACGAGGCTCTGGCCAGCGTGATCTAGTGTAGGGTGTCCCTGCCCATGGCAGGGGGGTTGGAACTAGATGATCCTTGTGGTCCCTTCCAACCCTGACTGATTCTATGATTCTATGATTCTATGATTCTATGATTCTATGATTCTATGATTCTATGATTCTATGATTCTATGATTCTATGATTCTATTCTATTCTATTCTATTCTATTCTATTCTATTCTATTCTATTCTATTCTATTCTATTCTATTCTATTCTATTCTATTCTATTCTATTCTTTAGATAAATGAATAATAATTCACAATCATAGACCGGTCTGGGTTGGAGAGGACCTCCAATGGTTGTCCAGTCTGACTCCCTCTGCAGTCAGCAGGGGGAACCTCAAGTAGATCAGGTTGCCCAGAGCCTTGTAGAACCTCACTTTGAATATCTGCAGGGATAGGGCCTCACCCACCTCCCTGGGCAACCTGTTCCAGTGTTCCAGCACCCTCAGAGTGAAGAACTTGTTCCTAAATTCCAGTCTAAATCTGCTCTTGTCTAGTTTGAAGCCATTGCCCCTCATCCTGTCACTGCAATGGTTTAGTTGATTAGATGGTGTTGGGTGATAGGTTGGAGTTGATGATCTCAAAGGTCTATTCTATTCTATTCTATTCTATTCTATTCTATTCTATTCTATTCTATTCCATGCCATGCCATTCCATTCCATTCCATTCCATTCCATTCCATTCCATTCCATTCCATTCCATTCCATTCCATTCTGGCTGGAGGGCCGAGCCCAGAGAGTAATGGTGAATGGCACCACATCCAGCTGGCGGCCTGTCACTAGTGGTGTGCCCCAGGGATCAGTACTGGGCCCCATGCTCTTCAACATCTTTATTGATGATCTGGATGAGGGCATTGAGTCCATCATCAGTAAATTTGCAGATGACACCAAGCTGGGGGCAGCAGTTGATTTGCTGGAGGGCAGAGAGGCTTTGCAGAGGGACCTCGACAGGCTGGACAGATGGGCAGAGTCCAATGGCATGAGATTTAACACATCCAAGTGCCGGATTCTGCACATTGGCCACAACAACCCCAGGCAGTGCTACAGGCTGGGGTCAGAGTGGCTGGAGAGTGGCCAGGCAGAGAGGGACCTGGGGGTACTGGTTGATTGTAGGCTGAACATGAGCCTGCAGTGTGCCCAGGCAGCCAAGAAGGCTAATGGCATCCTGGCTTGCATCAGGAACAGTGTGGCCAGCAGGAGCAGGGAGGTCATTGTGCCCCTGTACACTGCACTGGTTAGGCCACACCTTGAGTACTGTGTCCAGTTCTGGGCCCCTCAGTTTAGGAAGGATGTTGACTTGCTGGAACGTGTCCAGAGAAGGGCAACAAAGCTGGTGAGGGGTTTGGAACACAAGCCCTATGAGGAAAGGCTGAGGGAGCTGGGGTTGCTTAGCCTGGAGAAGAGGAGACTGAGGGGTGACCTTATTGCTCTCTACAACTACCTGAAGGGAGGTTGTAGCCAGGCAGAAGTTGGTCTCTTCTCCCAGGCATCCAGCACCAGAACAAGAGGACACAGTCTCAGGCTGCGCCAGGGCAGGTTTAGGCTGGATGTTAGGAAGAAGTTCTACACGGAGAGAGTGATTGCCCATTGGAATTGGCTACCCGTGGAGGTGGTGGAGTCACCTTCACAGGAGGTGTTCAGGAGAAGACTTGATGGGGTGCTTGGCTGTATGGTCTAGTTGTTGGGTGGGTTGGATTGTTTGATGGGTTGGACGCGATGATCTTGAAGGTCTCTTCCAACCTGGTGTATTGTATTATTATTATTGTATTATTATTATTATTCCATTCCCAGAAAGTGTAATTGGCCATTGGAATGTGCTGCCCAGGGAGCACATGGAGTCACCATCCCTGGAAGTGTTTAAAAAGAGACTGGATGTGGCCCTTGGAGCCATGGTTTAGTTATCAGGAGGTGTTGGGTTATTAGGTAATAAGTTGGACTTGATGGTCTCTGAGGTCTTTTCCAACCTGGCTGATCTGTGATGCTATGATTCCAGTGGTGACTGTGGTGTGTGCAAATTTCCAATTACATACCTGCACACAGCCCCCATTTTTAAACAACATGTGAGGGAAGCATTGCACTGTGGATCATAGAATCATAGAATCAATATTTATGTAAGCTCCAGAAATGGAGCTTTGGAGGAACAGATCAACAGCAAGAGGTTTTTCCCATGAGGAGGCTGAATGTTTCCAGGAGGAATGAAATCCATGACAGGCAATCCTCTGATGTGTCCAAAGGAACATCTAGTGGACTCTTGGGTCTGCCTCCATCCTTCATTCCTAACTTTGCTTTGAGTGGGATGCACTCAGTGAAGCTTCAGGAGCCTCATGCCTAAGCATGAAGATTTAATGAGTGCCTGTTTAAAGGAGTGGTCATGCTTAGGGAAACAAATTTTATCTAGTTTGACTCTGCCACAAGGGAGATAGAAGGCATCAGTAAGAGAGAGGAAGAAACAGATGAAGCAAGTCCCTTCTCCCCTGAGACATGCTGGGAGCTTGTAGCTATGTCCTGTAGCTATTCAAGGCTGAGCTTCAGCAGATGCTGCTCTGCATCCAGCACAGCCACAGCAAGGTGTTGGACTGAGCCAGGATGAAATAAACATAAGGAAAATAAAGCTCTTAATTCTTTGTCTCCCAGTTAACACTGCTGCACTGTAAGAAATGATGACAGTGCTACAGACAGGGAAGCCTTTCCATCTACTCCCAGTATTCCTCCAGGTATGAAATAAGAGAGGGAAGTTAATGGATCACAGAACCAACCAGGTTGGAAACAACCTCAGAGATCAAGTCCAACCTACTACCTAATACCTAAAACCTCCTGACAGCTAAACCATGGCTCCAAGTGCCACATCCAATTCTTCCTTGAACACCTTCAGGGATGGGGACTCCACCACCTCCCTGGGCAGCACATTCCAATGGCCAATCTCTCTTTCTGGGAAGAAATTTCTCCTCACCTCCAGCCTAATCCTCCCCTGGCACAGCTTAAGCCTGTGTCTTCTTGTTCTGGTGCTGGTTGCCTGGGAGAAGAGACAAACCCCTTTCCTGGCTACAACCACCCTTCAGGTAGTTGTAGAGAGCAATGAGGTCTCCCCTGAGCCTCCTCTTCCCCAGGCTAAGCAACCCCAGCTCCCTCAGCCTCTCCTTATAGGGCTTGTAAAGCATCCATAATATTTTTTGTTTTCTTCTCTACCAAGTCCTTAATTTATAAAACACATTTTAACTTAGATGCAAACCTATTTCTCCCTCCTGTGTAGAACATTTTCACTTTACTTTTAGACTTACCCAGCAATTATGCTTAGAGTTGTTCAGAGCAGATTATGATGATGCCTAAGCAAAAGTCAGAGCACCCTAGGACAAAGATTTAAAGCCTATTTCATTCTGTTTGTCACTCCTGCTTTATAAACACCAATCACCTACCAAATGTGAAGAACAGTCAAGAAATAAACCCCCACTTTTTTTTTCTCTCTCTTTGCATAATATAGTTGCTTTGTCCTGAGTTCTGCATCAGCTATTCTCTTTTGTCTGGTTCTAATGTGCATAAATATTTTACTCAAAGATTTAGTGTCTCGCTGCATTCAAATAAGTCACAAATTCAGCACCCATGTAGCTGAAGATATTCTACAAGTTTAATTTTTCTCTCACTTAAAACTTGCTAAATGAAGCCACTGGAAGCTTGGCATTGTGCAAAGGACATGAAAGATTCAGGTACCTGCAGGTTAGAGGCAAACTATCAAGAGAAAATAGTTTGTGACATACCAAACGTGGAGCAGATTGAAATACAACTAACACTTTGTAGTGGTTTGAGCCTCAACTGGGGTTTAAGAGCACAGATGATAGGAAAGCAAGAATTCCTCCCCTCACCCACTCCCTCCCTTTTAACTGATAAGGAAAAGGAGAGGGGGTAAAAAGGGGTAGGGAAAAGGCATGGAGACCTTATTGCTCTCTATAACTACCTGAAGGGAGGTTGTAGACAGGCAGGGGCTGGTCTCTTCTCCCAGGCAACCAGCAACAGAACAAGAGGACACAGTCTCAAGCTGCACCAGGGGAGGTTCAAACTGGATGTTAGGAGGAAATTCTACACAGAGAGATTGCCCATTGGAATGTGCTGCCCAGGGAGGTGGTGGAGTCACCACCACTGGAGGTGTTTAGGAAGAGACTTGATGGGGCACTTGGTGCCATGGTTTAGTTGATTAGATGGTGTTGAATGATAGGTTGGACTTGATCTCAAAGGTCACTTCCAACCTGGTTAGGTGACTTGATGGGGTGCTTGGCGCTGTGGTTTAGTTGATTAGGTGGTGTTGGATGATGGGTTGGACACAATGATATTGAAGGTCTCTTCCAACCTGGTTTAATCTATCCTATCCTATCCTATCCTATCCTATCCTATCCTATCCTATCCTATCCTATCCTATCCTATCCTATCCTATCCTATCCCTATCCTAACTTATTGTTTCCTATGGCTTTAGTAAAACTGTATCTGTAAAAACATTTTCTCCAGGTATGAGGGCAGGGGTGCTTGTGTTCTGGATTATTTCTCCCCTATATCTATGCTTAATTATGTACTTAACTATAAATGCACAACTAATTCCACTCAGTTCAGTTAAACTGGCATTCAGAGTTAATCAGATTTGTGTGTTTCTGGCTTAGGTGGTACTCAAGATGTTAATAGGATGGAATGCTACTTCCAACTGTACAATCTCTCATTTAAATGCTGCAATACAGTGCAAGACCTGCAGGAGTGCATATGGGAGCATCATGAATAGCAAATGAATCTATTTTGATCCTTGATGGATATTTCAATGAATAACAAATGAGTTCACAGTGATTGGCCAGAGAAAGAGTTAGTGATGGGTTCTTTTTCTCTAGCATAATAAAGGCATCATCTTAAAGTGATGGTATGTGGCAGGCTGTGTTTAGTTGCCTTGGTGCTGACTGTTGGCCTCTTGCCTTTTAACTCTGCTTCATTCTAGCTTATAAACAAGCAACCATCCATGTTCTTTAAAGCTCCTCTATCATGAATGCTTTTTGTCTGATACAAAGGATTTAACCTGCACTTGCAACATATACTTGCAATACACATTAAATATGCACACATTAAACTATTTTCCACAGGACTCAATTCCATCAAACCTTAATAGATCTCAAATTATAGAGTCATAGAATGGTTTTAGTTGGAGTCCAACTACCAATCTAACACCACCATGGCCATTAAACCACATCCCAAAGTCTCCTGTCCACAGGTTTCCCCAACACCTCCAAGTGATTCTATCACTTCCTTGGGCACGCAACACATTCAGACTTTTTGATCTGAAATACTAGGCAATAGATCTCTTACTATCCACTCTTTGACTGAAACAAAACCAGGACTGCTTAGTTTACTTTCTGAACCTGTGCAGAGAAGGGCAATGAAGTGAGAGGTCTGGAGCACAAACCCTATGAGGAGAGGCTGAGGGAGCTGGGGTTGTTCAGCCTGGAGAAGAGAAGGCTCAGGAGACGCCTTATTGCTCTCTACAACTACCTGAAAGGAGGATGTAACCAGGTGGAGGTTGGTCTCTTCTCCCAGGTAGCCAGCACCACAACAAGAGGACACAGACTCAAGCTGCACCAGGGGAAGGTTAGGCTGGATGTGAGGAGAAAATTCTTCCCAGCAAGAGAGATTGGCCATTGGAATGTGCTGCCCAGGGAGGTGGTGGAGTCACCATCTCTGGAGGTGTTCAAAAAAGGCTTGGATGTGGCACTTGGAGCCATGGTTTAGTTGTCAGGAGGGGTTAGGTATTAGGTAATAAGTTGGACTTGATGATCTCTGAGGTCTTTTCCAACCTGGCTGATTCTACATGATTCTGTGTGAGTGAGAAGGTAAAAGGGGCATCATTTTGTTCACGGGCCTCAAAGTGTTTCACTAACATAGCAGAAATATAGCCCAGAGTAGTGTCTGAAGCTCCTGCAGTAAGGCAGTCAGGCATTTCAGTGCAGCCCAGATGTCTCTGACTGATGTGTGGTGATTCTTATCAGAAACTGTGGCCTTTTTCTGTTGTTCTCTCCTTATTGCCAGCCAGAATGACTTGGCTAGGCAGTGCATATGCATGCTGCCAGATTTGCACGTCCAAATCCTCGCTAACAGGCTTTGCTAGGTAGAAATGGCAGCTGGCTGATATACCAGCTTGAAATGCTCTTGCTTTTATAATTCTTTTGCCATTAGTTCATCTTAATTATTTTAGTTTCACTTTCTAAGGCTTTAACTTTCTATGAGTAGAGGCTGAGGGAGCTGGGGTTGCTTGGCCTGGACAAGAGGAGGCTCATGGGAGACCTTCTTGCTCTCTACAACTACCTGAAGGGAGGTTGTAGCCAGGTGGGGGTTGGTCTCTTTTCCCAGGCAGCCAACACCAGAGCAAGAGGACACAGTCTCAAGCTGCACCAGGGGAGGTTCAGACTGGATGTTAGGAGGAAATTCTACACAGAGAAAGTGATTGCCTGTTGGAATGGGCTGCCCAGGGAGGTGGTGGAGTCACCATCACTGGAGGTGTTTAGGAAGAGACTGGCTGAGGCACTTGGTGCCATGGTTTAATTGATTAGATGGTGTTGGGTGATAGGTTGGACTTGATGATCTCAAAGTTCTTTTCTAATCTGGTTAATTCTATCCTATCCTATCCTATCCTATCCTATCCTCCTATCCTATCCTCCTATCCTATCCTATCCTATCTATCCTATCCTATCCTATCCTATCCTATCCTACTCTACTCTACTCTACTCTACTCTACTCTACTCTACTCTACTCTACTCTACTCTACTCTACTCTACTCTACTCTATTCTATTTCCTTCCAAGCAGTTTGCTGTTGTATTGTAATAGTCTGTGTAAATCAAGAGCTGTTGAGCTTGTTTGTTATTTTTTGAAGGCACATAACAAGAAATAGCTTTCAGCTAGCAGACTGCATGCTATTTCCCTGACCCCCCCCCGAAGCCCAGATACAAACTGACTTGGTTATTTCATAGTTGAAGAGAAAAAGAATTAATACTGTACCTGAAACTGAAGATATGACCTAGCTCTCTAAAAATGATCAGCAGCAGTGGAGAAGGTTATCTTGCTTTCTTCTAGCTAGATTCTCTGTATACTCACACAGTGTTTTGAAATTAAAGGCCATTTGGTTGCATTAACCAGGAATTCAAGAGGAATTCATTGTCCTCGACACGGATCTGATGATCATTTCCACTAAGGAGCACTAAGGTTTTTGCAGCACTGGGTTGGTCATTTCTTCACAGCCCAGGTGCAAACTTCAGCTGCAGCAACGTTCCTTGATTGCCAAGCAACCAAGAGCAAACCATCTGCTGGTTATGAATATGTTCTGCATTGGTAATCATAACAAAATAATGCCTTGCCTGTACAGCTGAGGAGAAAGTCAGCTAAGGGCTGCTGCATGCCACTCGTGTTCACTGCTGACTTATGACTGCCTGTAAATCCAAGCTACCCATTCTGTCTCAATGAACCACAATACATAAAATAGTTAACATGAGATGAATGTAAACCTTGGCAGGTGTCATAAAAGCTCCTCTTGTGAGGAGTGGCTAAGGGAAATGGGGGTGTTTAATCTGGCTGAGGGGAAACCTAATTGCTCTGTACAAGTCCCTGAAATGAGGTTGGAGTGAGGTGGGGGTTGGTCTCTTCTCTCTAGTATCCAGGTCTGGGCCCCTCAATTTAAGAAGGACATTGGGACACTTCAGCATGTCCAGAGAAGGGCAACAAGGCTGGGGAGAGGTCTGCAGCATGGCCCTGTGAGGAGAGGCTGAGGGAGCTGGGGTTGCTTAGCCTGGAGAAGAGGAGGCTCAGGGAGACCTTCTTGCTCTCTCCAACTCCCTGAAGGGAGGCTGTAGCCAGGTGGGGGTTGGTCTCTTCTCCCAGGCAACCAGCACCAGAACAAGAGGACACAGTCTCAGGCTGTGCCAGGGGAAGGTTAGGCTGGATGTGAGGAGAAAGTTCTTCCCAGAAAGATTAACTGGCCATTGGAATGTGCTGCCCAGGGAGGTGGTGGAGTCCCTGTCCCTGCAGGTGTTCAAAAAGGCTTGGATGTGGCACTTGAGCCATGGTTTAGTTGTCAGGAGGCACTAGGTATTAGGTAATAAGTTGGACTTGATGATCTCCGAGGACTTTTCCAACCTTATTGATTCTATGATTCTTGACCCACTCCAGCAGTTCTTTGTCCCTCTTATGCTGGGGGCATCAGAACTTGACACAGTACCCCAAGCAGGGTCTCATGAGAGCAGGGTAGAGGGGGAAGAATCCCTTCCCTCATCCCACTGGTCACGCTGTTTTTGATGCATCCAGGGAGTTGTAATTCGAGTTCCTGTCACCCTTTACAACTCAATCAAAAATATTTACATCCCTGTGGCTGCTGTTGTGTTGTAATGGCAGGAAGGCTGAAGTACATTTGATGAGTGAAATAGGGGGGGAAAAAAAACATAAACCCAAGACACAGCAAACCAGAGCTGCACTGAAATTTCTGTGAGGAAGACAAAATTATCTGCTTTAAGTTGGTGATTGGCACGTTTTGATAACATAAGCAGTAGCCCTGCTACATCCTTATGCATGCAAGATGAGGAGTAGCCAGCTGCTCCCCAAAATTCCACGTCTTTCAGGTTTATTTCAGTGCTTCAGTGTTTACAGCAGGGGCTGTGCAGCCAGTGCTGAGCAGAGCAGTGCTGCTGCGACTGAACTGGCAGCTGAGTGATTGTTTGTTTTAACCATTTTCTGAACGGCTTCCAAGTGCTGGGAGAAAGAATTGTGTGTTTCTGAAGGGTGCCATAAATGTACAAGCTGTTGATACTCGCTTAATTAATACCTTGGAGAGGTGGCCTTAACATCTGATAGGTTAAATTCGAGGCATTAGGTTCTGTAGTATGAAAGGGAATGTGCTGCACTACAGCAGCCTCTGACAATGGCTAATTAGCAATAGAGTAGGTGTTTGACAGAGCTGTTCAAGGAATGCAGGTTAAAGAAGTCTACAGCGCTTGCATGAGAGCACATCTCAGGAGGGCATTATGTCCCTGTACTCAGCACTGCTTAGGCCACACCTTGAGTCCTGTGTCCAGTTCTGAGCCCCTCAGTTTAAGAAAGATGTTGAGTTGCTGGAAGGTGGACAGAGAAGGGAAACAAAGCTGGGGAGGGGTCTGGAGCACAGCCCTGTGAGGAGAAGCTGAGGGAGCTGGGGTTGCTTAGCCTGCAGAAGAGGAGGCTCAGGGAGACTTTATTGCTGTCTACAACTCCCTGAAGGGAGGTTGTAGCCAGGTGGGGATTGGTCTCTTCTCCTAGGAACCCAGCACCAGAACAAGAGGACACAGTCTCCAGTTGTGCCAGGGGAGGTTTAGGCTGGATGTCAGGAAGAAGTTCTTCTCAGAAAGAGATTTGCCATTGGAATGGGCTGCCCAGGGAGGTGGTGGAGTCACCATCACTGGAGGTGTTTAGGAAGAGACTGGATGGGGCACTTGGTGCCATGGTTGAGTTGATTAGATGGTGTTGGGTGATAGGTTGGACTGGATGATCTCAAAGGTCACTTCCAACCTGGTCAATTCAATTCAATTCAATTCAATTCAATTCAATTCAATTCAATTCAATTCTATTCTATTCTATTCTATTCTATTCTATTCTATTCTATTCTATTCTATTCTATTCTATTCTATTCTATCTAGTGTCGTGTATGGATTATTTTAACTAGCAGTTCCTTGTATATAGCTGCTGAGGTTTGGTTTGGGTATTGTGGCACTTCTAGGCTGATGTCTAGGAAATTTTCCACAGACTGAGCTGAGGGTCTATAGCCTGGAGAAGAGGAGGCTCAGGGGAGACCTTATTGCTGTCTACAGTGACTTGAAGGGAGGTTGTAGCCAGGTGGGGGTTGGTCTCTTCTCCTAGGCAGCCTGTGACAGAACAAGAGGACACAGTCTCAAGCTGTGCCAGGGGAGGTTTGGGCTATTCCACTGCTCTGTCACCCTCACAGGAAGGAAGCATTTCCTCTCTTCTCCCATACCATGTTCCTCATATATCCAAGCCTCAACACATTTTTCCACTTCAGCTAAGCAGACCGACTTGACGGTTCAGTCACGTTAAGGGTTTGTGATGGAAAAACTTCCACTGATATTTAGCATACAGCAAGAAGTTGTGTTTGGAGAAATCTTTATTTTCCACAATAGGGGTTTGTATATAATTTTCAGGGGAGCACACAACATGATTACAAACTGCAAGTTCTGTAAGTCTATTTTTATCTGTGAAATTACAAAAAGCTGTTTAAGTACACACAGTCTCGAGCTGCACCAGGGGAGGCTTAGGCTGGATGTTAGGAAGAAGTTCTTCCCAGCAAGAGAGATTGGCCATTGGAATAGAATAGAATACAATAGAACAGAATAGAGTAGAAGAGAAGAGAAGAGAAGAGAAGAGAAGAGAAGAGAAGAGAAGAGAAGAGAAGAGAAGAGAAGAGAAGAGAAGAGAAGAGAAGAGAAGAGAAGAGAAGAGAAGTAGAATAGAATAGAATAGAATAGAATAGAATAGAATAGAATAGAATAGAATAGAATAGAATAGAATAGACCACGTTGGAAGAGACCTTCAAGATCATCGTGTCCAACCCACCAACCAACACCATCTAATCAACTAAACCATGGCACCAAGCACCCCATCAAGTCTCCTCCTAAACACCTCCAATGATGGTGACTCCACCACCTCCCTGGGCAGCACATTCCACTGGGCAGTCTCTCTATGTTGTACCCAGGGAGGTGGTGGAGTCAGCATCACTGGAAGTGTTTAAAAAGAGCCTGGATGAGGCCCTAAGTGCCATGATTGAGTTGATTAGATGGTGTTGGGTGATAGGTTGGACTTGATGGTCTCGAAGGTCTCTTCCAGCCTGGTGTATTCTGCATTCTGTATTCAGTTCTTTGTATAGAGCTGCTGAAGTTTAGTTTGGGTATCGTGGCACTTTAAGGCTGATGCTTAGGAAATTTCCCCACAGACTGATTACAAAGGGGTAATATGTAAATAAATTACCACTGGATGCAAAAGAAAAACAATGATAAAGTCTGAATGACTGATGTAGCTGGCCACTGTTAAACCTACTGTAATTTTTGATTGAATAGATAGCTCACAATTAGGTTTGGATAGATATTTGGATCTTTAAAATTCACTGACCTTGAGCATTCCTTTCAGGAAGCTTTTAATATGCAAGTTCTTTGCCATGAGGGTAGTGGAGTGATGGAATAGGCTGCCCAGGGAGGTAGTTTGGGCCCTATCCCTGGAGATATTCAAGGTGAGGGTTGACAGGGCTCTGAGCAACCTGATCTAGTGGAGGATGCCCCTGCTGACTGTAGAGGAATTTGCACGAGATGATCCTTGAGGTCCCTTCCAACCTGGTATTCTATGGATCTAGGAATCCCCTGTGCAAGTCAAATTCTATTGTTTGCTTGTGTTTTTTCATATCATAGTATCATATGTGCAAGGCATTTGCATGTTGGAGATAATAGCACCTACTGTGTCTGAACAGATCCCTAATCACAGAATCATAGAATCATAGAATTAATAAGGTAGGAAAAAGACCTCAGAGATCGTCAAGTCCAACCTATCACCCAACACCCCATAACTAATTAAACCATGGCTTCAAGTGTCACATCTAATCCCTCTTGAACACCTCTGGGGGGTGACTCTGCCACCTCCCTGGGCAGCACGTTCTAATGACCAATTACTCTTGCTGGGAAGAACTTTCTCCTTACCTTGAGCCTAAACTTCCCCTGGCACAACTTGAGACTGTGTCCTCTTGTTCTGGTGCTGGTTGCCTGGGAGAAGAGACCAACCCCCACCTGGCTACAACCTCCTTTCAGTTAGCTGTAGAGAGCAATACTCTAGGTTTGTGCTGAATCCTTCCAAAGAGAATTCCTGGACTTTGACAGTTCAAGAGGAAAAAAAACCCAAATAGCTGTCCTAGGCTGAGGCTTAGTGTCATCTGTTTACACAATCTGGAGAAGCTGAGGAAAAGGAGACAACCTTCAAGAGGCTGTAATAACAAAAATAATAGTGAGATACTCATAAATTTTACATGGAAACGTAGATATGGAGATAGTCTAGAAATAGAACACAATCCAATCAGAAAGTGGTACCCAATGGCATCCTGGGGTGCATTAAGAAGAGTGTATCCAACAGATCAAAGGAGCTCCTCCTCTCCCTCTACTCTGCCCTAGTGAGGGCCCACCTGGAATATTCCATCCAGTTCTGGGCTCCCCAGTTTAGGAGGGACAGGAATCTGCTGGAGAGTCTCCAACAGAGGGTCTGGAGCACTGCCTGATGAGAAAAGGCTGAGAGACCTGGGGCAGCTCCGTCTGGAGAGAATACTGAGAGGGGATCTAATCAATATCTATGAATATCTGAGGGCTGGGTGCCTGGAAGGAAGGGGCAGCCTCTGTTCACTTGTGCCCTGTGATAGGACAAGGGGCAATGGATATAAACTTCAGCACAGGAAGTTCCACCTCAACATGAGGAGGAACTTCTTTCCTGTAAGGGTGACAAAGCATTGGAACAGGCTCCCCAAAGATGTTATGGAGTCTCCTTCTCTGAAGACTTTCAAGATCCATCTGGATACAGAATACACCAGGTTGGAAAAGACTACAGAGATCATCAAGTCCAACCTATCACCCATCACCATCTAATCAACTCAACCATGGCACCAAGTGCCTCATCCAGGCTCTTTTTAAACACTTCCAGTGATAGTGACTCCACCACCTCCCTGGGCAGCACATTCCAATGCCCTCCTGTGCAAGCTATACTAGGTTCTGTAGTCCTGCTCTGGCAGAGGGGTTGGACTCAATGATCTTCACAAGTCCCTTCTACCATCCTAACATCCTGTGATCCTGTGATATTGCACTGGAAGTGGATTTTCAGAGACAGCATGAAAAAGGGAGACAGCTACAACTTGGCTGCTCTTTTTTTTTTTCCAAGACCAAAGCAGTCCTGACTAAAACATCAAAGGTACAGAGAGATGAAGAAAAGCAGAGGTACCAAGAAGGGCTAACAGTGAAGTTGAAACAGAGAGGGGGGGGGGAATCACATGCAGCACGAGAGGTAATGGCTTTTCCTCTAGTTCTGACATGCAAAAACCTTTAGTGTGCATAGCTGGGAGCAGCTCCTGCGACAGGATTTGCTTCTAAACTTCAGCAACAAATAATTTGCATCAAAAGCAGGAGCTGACCTTTGGCGAGCCTCCCTCTTGGGGATTTCCCTTTAACAGTACATATTGAAATATTCCATGAAAAGCATCCCAGCTTTTTCCATTTGGCTGTGTGCTTGCTGTTTATTCACAGAACTTTAGAGGCTGGAAGGGAACTCCAGGGATCATCTTTATTAGTCTGATACAGACACGAATGCCCTAAGTTGTTGATTTCTGGGAGGGGTTAAACACTTGTTTTCTTGAGGAATTCTTATCAAGAGATTCCTGATCATTGTAACAGTTTAACTTTTAGTCCAAAAGCAGTTGGGTTTTCTTGCAAGGCTCCTGTATTTTTGCTTTTCAGCCAGGTTAGCAAAAGAGAGAATCTGCCTGGCCTCAAAACAGGAGCACAAGCCCTATGAGGAGAGGCTGAGGGAGCTGGGGTTGCTTAGTCTGGAGAAGAGGAGGCCCAGGGCAGACCTTATGGCTCTCTACAACTCCCTGAAGGGAGGCTGTAGCCAGGCAGAGGTTGGTCTCTTCTCCCAGGCAACCAGCACCAGAGCAAGAGGACACAGTCTCAAGCTGCACCAGGGGAGGTTAGGCTGGATGTTAAGAAGTTGTTCTTCCCAGAAAGAGAGATTTGCCATTGGAATGTGGTGCCCAGGGAGGTGGTGGAGTCACCATCACTGGAGGTGTTTAGGAAGAGCCTGGATGGGGTACTTGGTGCCATGGTTGAGTTGATTAGATGGTGTTGGGTGACAGGTTGGACTCAATGATCTCTGAGGTCTTTTCCAACCTGGTTAAGTCCTATTCTATTCTATTCTATTCTATTCTATTCTATCCTAGTCTATCCTAGTCTACTCTACTCTAGTCTAGTCTAGTCTACTCTACTCTACTCTACTCTAGTCGAGATCGAGGGTGAGGTGATACTGATGCCGGAGGACACACCATCTGGGGTCTTCCCTGAGGCTAAACAGCCTAAGGTTAAACAGCCTAAGGTTAAACAGCCTAAGGTTAAACAGCCTAAGGTAAAGCAGCCTAAGGCAACGCAGCCTAAGGCAACGCAGCCTAAGGCAATGCAGCCTAAGGCAACGCAGCCTAAGGCAACGCAGCCTAAGGTTAAACAGCCTTCCCTGGCATCAGGACTTGCTCCCTAAAAAGAAAAGGAGGGTAATTGTTATTGGTGATTCCCTCCTGAGGGGAACAGAAGGTCCCATATGTAGGCCGGACCCATCTCATAGGGAAGTTATTAGCCTAGCAGGAGTCCAAGTTGGAGATGTTACCAGAAGGCTGTCCAGTCTGGTACAGCCCTCTGATTATTATCCCTCATTGGTCATGCAGTTAGGGAATGATGATGTTGGTACCAGGCCTCCCAGGGCTATCAAAAATGACCTCAGGGCCCTGGGAGATCTGGTTGAGGGGTCAGGTGCACAAATAATTTTTACATCGATACCGTTAGTTGCAGGAGGGAACACAATAAGGAACAGGTCAGCCGCTGTAGTCAACAAGTGGCTTAGGGGCTGGTGCAGACGAATGAATTTTGGGTTTTTTGATCTTGGGGAACTTTCTACTGCACCAGGTCAGCTGGTAACAGATGGAGTACATCTGTCCCAGAGGAGGGGAAAGGTCATAATACATGAGAATGGCCTGTCCCCCAAAGGTAAAAAGATTCTGGGAAGGGAATTAGCAAGTCTCATTGACAGGGCTTTAAACTAGCTTCGAAGGGGGAGGGTCGGAAACCAGTGCCCTTAGGCAGGAGTCTGGAGGTGATAAGCTAGACCTAGAGGTGAAACCAGCAGCCCAGCTGCAGTGCATGTACACTAATGCACGAAGCATGGGTAACAAACAAGAGGAGCTGGAAGCCTTGTTGCAGCAAGAAAGTTATGATGTAGTTGCCATCACAGAGACGTGGTGGGACGACTCGCATGACTGGAGCGCTGCAATTGACGGCTACAGACTCTTCAGGAGAGACAGGCAAGGAAGAAGGGGTGGAGGGGTGGCCCTGTACGTCAGGGAGGCACTGGATGCTGTTGAGATGGAGATCAGGGATGATAGGGTTGAGTGCTTGTGGGTGAGAATTAGAGGGAAGACCAACAGGGCAGACATCCTGGTTGGCGTCTGTTATAGACCACCCAACCAGGAGGAGGATGTCGATGAGGCATTCTATAGGCAGCTTAAGGCTGTCTCAAGATCACCTGACCTCGTTCTCATGGGTGACTTCAACCTGCCTGATATCTGCTGGGATCTCAACACAGCAGAGAGGAGGCAGTCTAGGAGGTTCTTAGAGTGCATGGAGGACAGCTTCTTATCCCAGGTGCTGCGTGAGCCTACCAGGGGTAAGGCTATGCTTGACCTCCTCTTCACCAACAGGGAAGGGCTGGTGGGTGATGTGGTGGTCGGAGGGTGTTCAGGCACCAGTGACCACGACATAATAGAGTTTTCAGTATGCAGCCAAGCCAAGAGGGGCAGCAAGAAGACCTCCACTCTGGACTTCCGGAGGGCAGACTTCAGGCTACTCAAGGAACTAATTCAGAAGGTTCCTTGGGAATCAGCCCTTAAAAACAAAGGGGTCCAGGAGAGCTGGACCTACTTCAAGGAAGAACTATTGAAGGTGCAAGAACAGGCTGTGCCGGTGTGCCGGAAGATGAGCCGCCGGGGCAGACGGCCAGCCTGGATGGGCAATGAACTTTTAATAGAACTTAGGGAAAAAAGAGGGTGTATCATCTTTGGAAGAAAGAGGAGGCAACCTACAGAATGTTTAGGGATGTTGCTAGGTTGTGCAGGAAGAAAATTAGGGAGGCAAAAGCCCATTTAGAACTTAGACTGGCCTCTGCTGTGAAGGACAACAAAAAGTCCTTCTATAAATACATCAATAGCAAGAAGAAGGGCAAGGACAACCTCCACTCCTTGGTTGACACGGAGGGGAACGTTGTAACAAAGAATGAGGAAAAGGCAGAGGTACTTAACACCTTCTTTGCCTCAGTCTTCACTAGCAGGGCAGAACGTCTTCCAGACAGCTGGCCTGCAGAGCTGGCAGAAGGAGCCAGAGAGCTGCATAGTTTCCCACTGCTCCAAGAGGAAGTTAGAGATCTACTGAGCCGCTTGGACCCCCACAAGGCCATGGGACCGGATGGGATCCATCCTAGGGTGCTGAGATTGCTGACAGATGAGCTGTACAAGCCACTTTCCATCATTTTTCAGCAGTCCTGGCTCACTGGAGAGGTCCCAGAAGACTGGAAGCTGGCCAACGTGGTGCCCATCCACAAGAAGGGCCGGTTGGATGAGCCGGGGAATTATAGGCCTGTCAGCCTGACCTCAGTGCCAGGCAAGATTATGGAACGGCTCATCTCGAGTGCGATCACACAGCACTTAAAGGATGACCAGGGGCTCAGGCCTAGCCAGCATGGATTTAGGAGGGGCAGGTCCTGCCTGACCAACCTGATCTCCTTCTATGATCAGGTGACCCGCCTGGTGGATGTGGGGAGGCCTGTGGATGTGGTCTACCTGGACCTCAGCAAGGCCTTTGACACCGTTCCCCACAGCAAACTCCTGGCCAAGCTGGCAGCCCGTGGCTTGGACAGGAGCACACTGCGTTGGGTTAGGAACTGGCTGGAGGGCCGAGCCCAGAGAGTAATGGTGAATGGCACCACATCCAGCTGGCGGCCTGTCACTAGTGGTGTGCCCCAGGGATCAGTACTGGGCCCCATGCTCTTCAACATCTTTATTGATGATCTGGATGAGGGCATTGAGTCCATCATCAGTAAATTTGCAGATGACACCAAGCTGGGGGCAGCAGTTGATTTGCTGGAGGGCAGAGAGGCTTTGCAGAGGGACCTCGACAGGCTGGACAGATGGGCAGAGGCCAATGGCATGAGATTTAACACATCCAAGTGCCGGGTTCTGCACATTGGCCACAACAACCCCAGGCAGTGCTACAGGCTGGGGTCAGAGTGGCTGGAGAGTGGCCAGGCAGAGAGGGACCTGGGGGTGCTGGTTGATTGTAGGCTGAACATGAGCCTGCAGTGTGCCCAGGCAGCCAGGAAGGCCAGTGGCATCCTGGCTTGCATCAGGAACAGTGTGGCCAGCAGGAGCAGGGAGGTCATTGTGCCCCTGTACACTGCACTGGTTAGGCCACACCTTGAGTACTGTGTCCAGTTCTGGGCCCCTCAGTTTAGGAAGGATGTTGACTTGCTGGAACGTGTCCAGAGAAGGGCAACAAAGCTGGTGAGGGGTTTGGAACACAAGCCCTATGAGGAGAGGCTGAGGGAGCTGGGGTTGCTTAGCCTGGAGAAGAGGAGACTGAGGGGTGACCTTATTGCTCTCTACAACTACCTGAAGGGAGGTTGTAGCCAGGCAGAGGTTGGCCTCTTCTCCCAGGCAGCCAGCACCAGAACAAGAGGACACAGTCTCAGGCTGCGCCAGGGCAGGTTTAGGCTGGATGTTAGGAAGAAGTTCTACACGGAGAGAGTGATTGCCCATTGGAATCGGCTACCCGTGGAGGTGGTGGAGTCACCTTCACTGGAGGTGTTCAGGAGAAGACTTGATGGGGTGCTTGGCTGTATGGTCTAGTTGTTGGGTGGGTTGGATTGTTTGATGGGTTGGACGCGATGATCTTGAAGGTCTCTTCCAACCTGGTGTATTGTATTGTATTGTGTTGTATTGTACTCTACTCTACTCTACTCTACTCTACTCTACTCTACTCCACTCCACTCCACTCCACTCTACTCTACTCTACTCTACTCTACTCTACTCTACTCTACTCTACTCTACTCTACTCTACTCTATTCTCCAGACTCCCAAACCAGCAGACCTCCCCCACCACTAAGTATCTGTGAGGGACCTCCGCCCCAGCACCATTTACCTGTCCCCAGGGGGAGGGGAAGGCAATTTTTGCTACTTGGAAGATAATTTCCTGCCTTTGTCCTTCCCCATTCAAACCTCCACTGATGGAGATGAAGGAAGGAGGGGGTTGGAGCACCCCATAACAGAGAAATTATTACTAGTTAGGCTGGTTATGGTACATGGGAACTGGGCCTTTATCTGCTCTTTCATGTGTAGTTGCCTGGTATCTATTATAATCCAGAATAATAGAGTTTTAACCTTTGTCAGAGGTGGTGTTGGCTACATAAAGGCGAAGGAGAAGGGAGGGCTTTTCCATCTGTATGCTAATTTTGTCAGCTGCAGGTGATGGAGTATTTCTGCTTAGAATAGAAGGTCAGTGAAGTACTCTCCTAAAAATACTGACTTTTACTGTAGTGTTTGAAACTCTCTTGCTGGCATGCCCTTTTTGCATGGGTGGGTAAGTCCCATCTGTCTCTATTCAATGCAAAACATGTGAGCCTAATGCTGTGAGCAATTAACTCTTAACTTCCAAGTGTTACTCTCTTTTGAAACCATCAGTAGCTCTGCTAAGTTTCATTTGCTGGATGCTGCATGAGGAACTGGCACTGACCCTATCTACCTGGAGGCTACTCCACTTTTGACCTTCTTTAAAATTAATCTTGAGAGCTCCTTATCTTCTTTCCTTCTTTAACTTGTTATTAAGAGAAGCAGAAGAGAAAATACTGATAATGCTTTAAAAAAATAAAAGACAAGGTGTGAGTTTAAATCTATGCATAATTCACAATCAATGGCTCATTTCAATGCTCTTTAAGACCTTCCTGAGTGCAGACAATGTTTCCATGCATCAGTGTGGCCAGCAGGTCAGGAGAGGATTCTGCCACTCTGCTCAGATAAGACCTCACTTGGAGTACTCTGTTCCAGCTAAGGGGCCCCCAACACAAGAGAGACATGGACCTGCTGGAGAGGTTATGAAGATGATCAGAGGGCTGGAGCACCTCTCCTGTGAAGACAGGCTGAATGAACTGGGGCTGTTCAGACTGGAGAAGGCTCAGGGGACACATTTAAATACCTGAAGAGGAATAGAATAGAATAGAATAGAATAGAATAGAATAGAATAGAATAGAATAGAATAGAATAGAATAGAATAGAATTGAATAGAATAGAATAGAATAGAATTGAATCGAATCGAATCCAATTGAATTGAATAGGTTGGAAGAGATCTCTGAGATCATCAAGTCCAACCTATCACCCAACACCATCTAATCAACTAAACCATGGCACCGAGTGCCCCATCCAGTGTCTTCCTTAGCACCTCCAGGGATGGTGACTCCACCACCTCCCTGGGCAGCACATTCCAAAGGCCAGTCTCTCTTTCCATTGCATTCTCTGTTTTATTCTAATCCATCAGGCTGCCCAGAACCATCTTGCTCTCAGATTGTAACATGACAATGAAGTGAATAAAATAGATGAAAAAAGGAGATGGACATTAAGGATTGTAGCTGGAGGTAGAGGCCAACTTCATCCCAGCTGACTCTGGGGTGAAACACACCTGAAAATAATAAAAAACATGTGAGGTTCTACATGAACTTAACAAAATATCAAATGTCTTTGAGACATTTTCTTAGGCTGTTTTTCATTTGTAAGGTAAAGATTAACCATCTCCCTCGTACCAAATGGCATTAAGTACATAGTGCCACTGTTTGCCCATTCTTCAACAAGACCAAGGGCAGGGTCCTGCATCTGGATTGAGGCAATCCCAGGCACAAATCCAGGCTGGGCAGGGACTGGCTGGAAAGCAGCCCTGAGGAGAGAGACTTGGGGGTGCTGGGGGAAGAGAAGCTCAACAGGAGCTCTCAGTGTGCACTTGCAGCCCGGAAAGCCAATCAGCTCCTGGGCTGCACCAAGAGGAGTGTGGCCAGCAGGTCAAAGGAGGCGTTTCTCCCCCTCTACTCAGCTCTGCTGAGACCCCACCTGGAGTACTGCATCCAGTTCTGGAGCTCCTATTCCAAGAGGGATGTGGAGGTGCTGGAAGGTGTCCAGAGAAGGGCCACGAGGAGGAGCAGAGGGCTGGAGCACCTCTCCTGTGAGGACAGACTGAAGGAGTTGGGGCTGTTCAGTCTGGAGAAGAGAAGGCTCCGAGGGGACCTCATTGTGGCCTTCCAGTATCTGAAGGGGGCTACAAGAAGGCTGGGGAGGGACTTCTCAGGCTCTCAGGTAGTGATAGGACTAGGGGGAATGGACTGAAGCTGGAGGTGGGGAGATTCAGGCTGGAGGTGAGGAGATTCAGGCTGGAGGTGAGGAGGAAGTTCTTCCCCATGAGAGTGGTGAAGCCCTGGAATGGGTTGTCCAGGGAGATGGTTGAGGTCCCATCCCTGGAGGTGTTTAAGGCCAGGCTGGATGAGGCTCTGGCCAGCCTGATCTAATGTGAGGTGTCCCTGCCCATGGCAGGAGGGTTGGAACTAGCTGATCCTTGTGGTCCCTTCCAACCCTGACTGATACTATGATACTGTGATACTATTGGGACTTCTCCAAATCCTGAGCTATGCTTCACTAACGCTGCTGGGCAAACACGGAGTGCGATGCTGAAGTAATTCCTCTCCTGAAGTTCACCTTAATTTAATGTATTTGTATAGGTAATTAGAATACTGGCTCTCTTCATTAACATTTCAGATCTCATTTAAATGTAAATTGTAATATTCTTCTTTTGTGCAAGAGTGGGTAGTTAGTGTCACTCATGAGTAATAAGTAATTTGTTCCTCATTAGCCATAGGAATAGATAAAGATATAGATCAAGTGTGCATAGCAGATGTACTTAAAAATGGGTTACCTGACTGGAAGGAGAATTTAAAACAAGCATTCATTGTTGTGATTTCCCCCTCCCCCTACCCCCCCCCACTGTAATTTTACATTTTTAATTTGGTCCTGATTCATAATTCAGAACATTTCCTATTAATTGGCTCTTTGCATTATTCATAATGAGGGTGTGAAAGTACAAAAATGTTTTCTCCTGAGTGACTGACGAGACACAGCCTGAAATGGGAAAATACTATTTTCATAGTGGTTCAGATTAAGGCCATTTATAATGCAGAGCTCCACTCCCAGATATTCTTCAAAGCACTCACGGAAATAGTCAGAAATAACGAAGGCTGGTTATGAAATACGCTTAGTTTTTCACATAAATAATTGATTCATCCTGTTTTGACTGAAAGATGGCTGGAGATGATTTGGAAGGACAGGAATAGAATAGAATAGAATAGAATAGAATAGAATAGAATAGAATAGAATAGAATAGAATAGAATAGAATAGAATAGAATAGAATAGAATAGAATAGAATAGAATATTCCAGAGAAGGGCAACAAAGTTGGTGAGAGGTTTGGAGCACAGCCCTATGAGAAGAGGCTGAGGGAGCTGGGGTTGCTTAGCCTGGAGAAGAGGAGGATCAGGGGAGACCTTCTTGCTCTCTGCAACTACCTGAAGGGAGGCTGTAGCCAGGTGGGGCTTGGTCTCTTCTCCCAGGCCACCTGTGGCAGAACAAGAGGACACAGTCTCAAGCTGTGCCAGTTCAGACTGGAGGTTAGGAGGAAATTCTACACAGAGAGAATGATTGCCCATTGGAATGTGCTGCCCAGGGAGGTGGTGGAGTCATCATCATTGGAGGTGTTCAGGAGGAGACTTGATAGGGTGCTTGGTGCCATGGTTTAGTTGACTAGGTGGTGTTGGATGATAGGTTGGATGCAATGATCTTGAAGTTCTCTTCCAACCTGGTTTATTCCATTCCATTCCATTCCATTCCATTCCATTCCATTCCATTCCATTCCATTCCATTCCATTCCATTCCATTCCAATTATGTTCTGTTCTAATTCACTTTGCTACCATGTCAGAAGCCAGTCAGAACTGCCCTTCCAAATCATCTCCAGCCATCTTTCAGTGATCTGGAACATTGTGTCCAGTTCTGGGCCCCTCAGTTCAAGCAGGACCTCAGGGAACTGCTTGGAAGAGTACAGAACAGAGCCACAAAGATGCTGAAGGCAGTGGAATGCCTTCCTGTGAGGAAAGGCTGAGGGAGATGGGGATCTTTAGCTTGGAGAAGAGGAGACTGGGGCCGGGGCGGGGGGGGGGGGATGTCATTCATGTTTATAAATATATGAAGGGCAGTGTTGGAAGGATGGAGTCAGACTCTTCTCAGTGATGTCCTGTGACAAAAGGCAAAGGCTGCTAGCTGGAGCAGAGGAGGTTCCATGTGAACGTAAGGAAAGCTTGCCTGATGACTAATGTGATGGCATTCTATGATGCCATAACTGAATGGGTAGATTCAGGGAGACCAGTGGATGTAGTCTGCCTTGACCTTAGCAAGGCCTTTGACACTGTCTCCCATGACATCCTAGTGAGCAAGCCCAGGGAGTGTGGGATGGAGGAGCAGCCAGTGTGGTGAATTAGGAACTGGTTCCAAGATAGAGTTCAAAGAGTGGTGATCAATGGTGTCAGGTCCAGCTGGAGAGCTGTAGCTAGTGATGTCCCCCAGGGAGCAGTGCTGGGTCCAGTGCTGTGCAATATCTTCATCAATGACATTGATGAGGGAACAAACAGACAGTCAGAGTCTGCTGAGCAAGTTTGCTGATGACACCAAACTAGGAGGCTTGGCTGAGACACCTGAAGGCTGTGCAGCCATCCAGTGAGACTTGGACAGACTGAGAGCTGGGCACAGAGGAACCAAATGAGGTTCAACAAGGACAAGTGCAGAGTCCTGCAGCTGGGGAGGAAGAATAAACTGCAGCAGTACAGGCTGGGAGGGGATCTGCTGGAGAGCAGCCCTGGGGAGAGAGACCTGGGAGTCCTGGTAGATAACAAGTTCTGCATGGGACAGCAGTGTGCCCTGGTGGCCAAGAGGGCCAATGGGATCCTGGGGTGCATTAAGAAAAGTGTGTCCAGCAGATCCAGGGAGGTTTTCCTCCCCCTCGACTCTGCCCTGGGGAGACCTCATCTTGAGTACTGCATTCAGTTTTGGGCTCCCCAGTTCAGAAAGGACAGGGATCTGCTGGACAGAGTCCAGCAGAGGGCTCCAAGGATGATCAGGGGACTGGAGCACTGCCTGGGGAGGAGAGGCTGAGGGACCTGGGGCTCTTTAGTCTGGAGAACAGAAGACTGAGAGGGGATTTAATCAATGTTTATCAATATCTGAGGGCTGGGGGTCAGGAGGGAGGGGACAGGCTCTGCTCATTTGCTCCCTGGGATAAGACAAGGAGCAATGGATGGAAGCTGCAGCAAAGGAGGTTCCACCTCAACACAAGGGGAAACTTCTTTCCTGTAAGGGTCCCAGAGCCCTGGAGCAGGCTACCCAGAGAGGTTGTGGAGTCTCCTTCTCTGGAGACTTTCAAGGCCTGTCTGGATGTGTTCCTGTGTGACCTGAGCTAGATTGTATGGTCCTGCTCTGGCAGGGGGGGACTGGACTGGATGATCTCTTTGGGTGCCTTCCAACCCCTGACCTCCTGTGATCTCTTGAGGTCCCTTCCAACCCCGTGACATCGTGTGATCCTGTGATCTCTTGAGGTCCCTTCCAACCCCTGACCTCCTGTGATCCTGTGATCTCTTGAGGTCCCTTCCAACCCCTGACCTCCTGTGATCCTGTGTTCTCTTGAGGTCCCTTCCAACCCCTGACCTCCTGTGATCCTGTGATCTCTTGAGGTCCCTTCCAACCCCTGACCTCCTGTGATCTCTTGAGGTCCCTTCCAACCCCTGACATCCTGTGACTTTGAAAATAATCTGAATTTTTTGAAAATCAGAATAAATATGACATCTGTAAAGATGTATTTTAAATAATGAAGTGAGAGACCAGTCAAAATAAATCTAAAGCTGCCAGAAGTAAGAAAAACTGCTTGAAAGCAGCTTCCTCCACATGAGATTGCTTTAGGCTTCGCACTACATTTCACCCAACACATGGATTTCACTGTGTACATGAGACAAGGAAATTGGCTTCAGCCATCACACAGATTTACTTCTGTTTGTTCTGAGTCTGTAGCTGCAATAATTGTAATGCCAGCAATACAACTGTAGTTTGTGTGTTCCTCCTGAAAAAGCCCCTCAGATATATTAATCTTCTTGATGCTATTTGACTAAGGAGTAGATTGAAGCCACTGAAATTGTTACTGCACAACATCAATGAAAATCAAACTCCATGGGAGAAAAAACACCACCCACCAGTCGTTTTCTCGAGCAGCAATGCAGCTTCACCAAAAGCACTCAGAAACCTGCGTTAGGACCTGGATTTCATACAGAATCTCCTGAGCTCCTCAGATGTAAGAAAGACCACAGAATCATAGAATGTTCTGGGACAGAAGGAACCTGCAAAGATCATCCAATCCAACCCCCTCTGCAGTCAGCAGGGACATTCCCAACTAGATCAGGTTGCCCAGAGCCCTGTCCAGCCTCACCTTGAATATCTCCAAGGATGGGGCTTCAACCACCTCCCTGGTCAACCTGTTTGAGCATTCCATGACTTTCATAGTGCAGAACTTGTTCCTAACATCCAATCTAATTCTGCTCTTCTCTAGTTTGAAGCCATTGTCCCTCATCCCATCACTGCAGGCCTTTGTAAACAGTCTCTCTCCATCCTTCTTATAGCCCTCCTTCAGGTCCTGGAAGGTCATTATTAGGTTTCCCCAGAGTCTCCTCTTCTCTAGGCTGAGCACCCCCAGCTCCCTCAGCCTGGCTTCATAACAGAGCTGCTCCAACCCCCTGATCATTTTTGTGGCCCTCCTCTGGACCCTCTCCGTCAGTTCCATGTCCTTCCCGTGTTGAGGGCTCCAGAGCTGGATGCAGTACTCCTGGTGAAGTCTCACCAGGGCTAAGTAAAGTGGCAGAATCATCTCTCTGGATCTGCTGGCCACACATCAAATAGAATAGAATAGAATAGAATAGAATAGAATAGAATAGAATAGAATGGAATAGAATAGAATAGAATAGAATAGAATAGAATAGAATAGAATAGAATAGAATAGAATAGAATAGAATAGAATGGATGCAGTCCAGGATTGTCATTGGCCTTCTAACAAGATCCTCTCTCTGCTCCACAACTTCTTGGCCACCTGGGCACACTGCTGGCTCATGTTCAGCCTACTATCAACCAGTACCCCCAGGTGCCTTTCTGCCTGGCTGCTCTCCAGCCGCTCTGTCCCCAGTCTGTAGCACTGCATGGGGTTGTTGTGGCTAAAGTGTAGAACCCTGCACGTAGCCTTGTTAAATCTCATCCCATTGGCCTCTGCCCACCCAGCCTGTCAAAGTCACTCTGCAGGGGTCTCCTACCCTCCAACAGGTCGACACCTGCTCCTAACTTGGTGTCATCTGAAAACTTACAGATGATGGACTCAACCCCCTCATCCAGATCATCAATAAGGGTATTGAACAGGATGTACATTGCTGAACCTTCAGCAGTCTTTAGCTCACCATTTTCTTACTTCAACAATTAAACTCATAAGCCTGTTTCAATCTCATTGTAAGATGCATGCACAAGGCATAACATTGCACAAGGACAACAAAAATGTGTTACCAGAAATTAATTGATTTACTTCTATTAGGTACTACTCCTTTTTCTCACCTGCAGAATGCCTCACTTGCATTCACAGAATCACAGAATCCATCCAGCTGGAAGAGACCTCGAAGATCCTTCAGCTTCAACAATTTGCACAGGCAAATATGAGAGAGCCAAAGTCACTCTCAGCTTCAAGGAGTATCATGAAGCATCGTTCTCAGTATGCAGAATTATCCCTGTTCAGTACACAGGAACAGCTAGGCAAAGACTAATTAAATGAAGAGGCCTAAATGCATCAATTCTAATTGAAAGTTCTCAGAAAATAAGCACCTTCAGGCTGGAAGTAAGGAAGAAGTTCTTCCCAGAAAGAGAGATCGGCCATTGGAATGTGCTGCCCAGGGAGGTGCTGGAGTCACCATCACTGGAAGTAGAGGTCTTTCTACCCTGTTCTCAGCACTGGTTAGGCCACACCTTGAGTCCTGTGTCCACTTCTGGGACCCTCAGTTTACAAAAGATGCTGAGTAGCTGGAAGGTGTCCAGAGAAGGGCAAAAAAGCTGGGGAGGGGTCTGGAGCACAGCCCTGTGAGGAGAGGCTGAGGGAGCTGGGGTTGCTTAGCCTGGAGAAGAGGAGGCTCAGGGGAGACCTTATTGCTCTCTACAACTCCCTGAAGGGAGGTTGTAGGTAGGTGGGGCTTGGTCTCTTTTCCCAGGCAACCAGCACCAGAACAAGAGGACACAGTCTCAGGCTGTGCCAGGGGAGGTTTAGACTCCATGTTAGGAAGAAATTCTTCCCAGCCAGAGAGATTGGCCATTGGAATGTGCTGCCCAGGGAGGTGGTGGAGTCACTATCACTGGAGGTGTTTAGGAAGAGCCTGGATGAGGCACTTGGTGCCATGTTTTAGTTGATTAGATGTTGTTGGGTGATAGGTTGGACTGGATGATCTTTGAGGTCTTTTCCAACCTGGCTGATTCTTTGATTCTGTGAGCTGCTTATTCAGCTAGGCAGCTCTACTGAAACAATCTGGGCACCTCCAACATGAATTACTACTTGCAAAACCAAGCAGGTATCTGCATGCTGTGTGAAATTAGCCCAGATAATATTTCCAGCCCAGCTCAGTGAACTGCCAGTCGATTCTCTAATGCTTTCAGAAGCTGCCACGCTCATGACTGCAGCACGTTCCTCATCACCAAAGGGCAGGAGCCTATCGCTCGCACAGCAAGGCAGCAGCCCTCTATCAGAGCACTACATCCAGGCCTGTCATCACCACAAAACTGAAAGCACAATGACAAGCAACAATATTAGAGAGACCTGGTGCTTGAAAAGATGATGTCAGGCAGATTAATGAACGCTGCAAGCAAGTGGCAAGCAGTAGAGCCAAAGGGCAGCTCCAACAGAGGCTACCCGCAGTACTGAAAGTACTGCAACTTCTTTAACATAAGGAGTGCTACAGTTTGAATATTATATGATCAATACAAAGTTTTTCCTGAGAATTTGAGAGAGTCCAGGGGAAGGACAGACCCAAGGGGCTGAACAAGAACAGAAAAGGCATGTTTATCACACAGAACCATAGAATCAACCCCAGCTCCCTCAGCCTCTCCTCACAGGGCTTGGTCTCCAGACCATCACCTCCAGTGATGGTGACTCCACCACCTCCCTGGGCAGCACATTCCAATGGCCAATCTCTCTGGCTGGGAAGAATTTCTTCCTAACATGGAGTCTAAACCTCCCTGGCACAGCCTGAGACTGTGTCCTCTTGTTCTGGTGCTGGTTGCCTGGGAGAAGAGACCAACCCCCACCTGGCTGCAACCTCCTCATGCTTTGCTTCTAGCATTGTCTTAATGAAACAAAAGTGGATCAAAGGCCCACTGATATCATTTATAAACATGCTAAACAAATTTTCACAGCTTCCCATATGAAAGCATCAACTTCCAGATCTACTATGAGCTTCTCACTGTTTTCTTTTCCCAAGGGACTTAAAATTGTATAGCTGCACACTCCAGGTCTAAGAACCTCCATTCCTGCTACAAACCCTGAAGCGAGCTTTCCTGTGCTTTGGAAGCACAAAGCCAGTGGAAAATTAAAGAGCCGATAAACACGTGGTGACCAAAGCAGACACAGAGGCAGGGAGTAGATGTGATGGTCTATGTTGCCATGGTACCAGGGAGAATGGAGTGGCAAGGCAAAGCCCCACTGTTCCATTCTCCCACTGCTCACCTGCAACACTGCTGACCAGAGGAGCTAGACCAGAAATAGAAATGTTTTGTGCAACTGACAAAGGAACAACTGTTTGACCACCAGGAAGCATGACCTGACTGCAGTCCCACCCACACACTCTGCACACTAGTAGATAACAAGATGCTCCAATTTCATGTCTCATTTGGAAGGGAGTTAGAGTTTGATGCCAAAGAGCAGGGAGAGATTGATGGATTTGTCCTCCTCACCCTCCACCCCAGGAGGGACATCTTTTGGCAAAATTTGTCACCTTGGCTATGCCAAGTGCTTCCCCAGGTGATCAGGTCTGTGATTGCAGTTGTATTTTAGAGCTACAGAGCCAGGCTGCACTTTAGTGCATTTACCATTGGCAATTTTAAAGAATCCATATGTGTTGCATATAAAGCAGCCAGGTGGAAGGGAACCTGGGGGTACTGGTTGATAATAGGCTGAAAAGGAGCCAGCAGTGTGCCCAGGTGGCCAAGAAGGCCAACGGCATCAGGAACAGTGTGGTCAGCAGGAGCAGGGAAGTCATTCTGCCCTGTACTCAGCACTGGTCAGACCACACCTTGAGTCCTATGTCCAGTTCTGGGACCCTCAGTTTAGGAAAGATGTTGACTTGCTGGAAGGTGTCCAGAGAAGGGCAAGAAAGCTGGGGAGGGGTTTGGAGCACAGCCCTGTGAAAAGAGGCTGAGGGAGCTGGGGTTGCTTAGCCTGGAGAAGAGGAGGTTCAGAGGAGACCTTCTTGCTGTCTACAACTCCCTGAAGAGAGGTTGTAGCCAGGTGGGGTTGGTCTCTTCTCCCAGGCAACCAGCACCAGAAGAAGAGGACACAGTCTCAGGCTGCACCAGGGGAGGTTTAGGCTGGAGGTGAGGAAGAAATTCTTCCCAGCAAGAGAGATTGGCCATTGGGATGTGCTGCCCAGGGAGCTTGGTGGTGGAGTCACCATCACTGGAGGTGTTTAAGAAGATACTGGATGAGGCACTTGGTGCCGTGGTGTCGAGCTGTTTCAGACACACTACTACCCTTGCCTGATGTAACCAAATCTTGAACAAGATGCAAAACGGACAAAATCATGTTGAATCTAATCAGGACCAAGCAACCCTGCTTATAATAATTTAACCCTCAAGCTGCAAGCTGTTTGCTATTTTTCCACTCAAATGAGGCCTGAAATGCATACAGGCATATGTTACAGCTTGAGTGTCAAGTCACATGAGGGGAAAAAGCCCAAAACATCAAAGGAATGAAAAAAATCTACTGGAGAAGAAGCTCTGAAAACTGTTTGTCCTTCTTTTTAATTAAAAGTGCTTGGTTGAAAAACAAGGAGATAAATCAGTGCCCTTAACAAAAACACTGCCTTATGGAAGCAGATGGGTGAGAAGAGGAAAAAAAAAAAGGGCTCTAAAATGAAACAGCAGAGGTGCAAAAACCAGAATTGGCTTTTTGTAGTGGAATTTGATTATTATTTCTTTTATAATATCATGCCCAGCTCAGGGATTAAATTGTCTGGAAACTGCAGAATCCACAAAATATTTTACCTTTTCTTTTCTCTCTACAATATAGCTTCTCTTGTTTTGATATTAAACAAATCACAGGAAAGGTGAGAGTACTGGGATGCATCCTCCAGTGAGAAATGGCAAGAGCCCTGCTGCTTGATGGTTTCAGACAATAAATTTGTCCTTTTAATCTGTTTTATCTCTTCCTATTTTTTAAGTCCTTGGAAGACCATCTAGTCATGAGCTCTTGGGTGACAGGTTGGACTTGATGATAGAATAGGATAGGATGGGATAGGATGGGATAGGATAGGATAGGATAGGATAGGATAGGATAGGATAGGATAGGATAGGATAGGATAGGATAGGATAGGATAGGATAGGATAGGATAGGATAGACCAGACCAGCTTGGAAGAGACCTTCAGGATCATCAAGTCCAACCTATCATCCAACACCACCTAATCAACTAAACCATGCAACCAAGCACCCTATCAAGTCTCCTGTTAAACACCTCCAATGACGGTGACTCCAGCACCTCCCCAGGCAGCACATTCCAATGGGCAATAACTCACTCTATGAGGAATTTCTTCCTAAAATCCATGATCTTTGAGGTCTTTTCCAACCTTATTGATTCTATACTTCAGTTACTATTTTGATCTCTTTCTTAATGCAGTTTTACAGACCTTATTTACCTGTACACAGCACTGGTTAGGCCACACCTTGAGTCCTGTGTCCAGTTTTGGGACCCTCAGTTTAGGAAAGATGCTGAGTTGCTGGAAGTTGTCCAGAGAAGGGCAACAAAGCTGGGGAGGGGTCTGGAGCACAGCCCTGTGAGGAGAGGCTGAGGGAGCTGGGGTTGCTTAGCCTGGAGAAGAGGAGGCTCAGGGGAGACCTTCTTGCTCTCTACAGCTCCCTGAAGGGAGGTTGTAGGTAGGTGGGGCTTGGTCTCTTCTCCCAGGCAACTAGCACCAGAACAAGAGGACACAGTCTCAAGCTGTGCCAGGGGAGGTTTAGGCTGGATGTTAGGAAGAAATTCTTCCCAGAAAGAAAGATTGGCCATTGGAATGTGGTGCCCAGGGAGGTGGTGGAGTCACCATCATTGGAGGTGTGTAGGAGGAGACTTGATAGGGTGCTTGCTGCCATGGTTGATTAGATGGTGTTGGATGATAGGTTAGACTTGATGATCTCTGAGGTATTTCTATTCTACTCTACTCCACTCTACTCCACTCTACTCCACTCTATTCTATTCTATTCTATTCCATGCCATGCCATGCCATGCCATTCTATACAATTCACAGCTCCATAGGAAGCATTCTTCTGTGGTTTAATACTGTTGAACAAGCAGAAACCAGTCCTGCTTTACTTAGATGCTCCAGATGCTAACAAGTCAGAACCTCATGCCTCAGTGCCACCAGTGTTTCTGTATTTAAAGATCTCTTCTATGCACAGTCTCACTGCTTTAGCTTCATGACTCAAAAGAGTTTCTTTTAGACAAACATCTCCTAGCAAAGGTATAGCAGTGTTATGATTTGTGAGAATACACTTTGAGTTCTGTGTCCAGTTCTGGGCCCCTCAGTTTAGGAAGGATGTTGTCTTGCTGGAACGTGTCCAGAGAAAGGCAACGAAGTTGGTGAGGGGTTTGGAACACAAGCCCTATGAGGAGAGGCTGAGGGAGCTGGGGTTGCTTAGCCTGGAGAAGAGGAGACTCACGGGTGATCTTATTGCTCTCTCCAACTACCTGAAGGGAGGTTGTAGCCAGGCAGAGGTTGATCTCTTCTCCCAGGCAGCCAGTACCAGAACAAGAGGACACAGTCTCAAGCTGCACCAGGGCAGGTTTAGACTGGATTTTAGGAAGAAGTTCTAGACAGAGAGAGTGATTGCCCATTGGAATGGGCTGCCTGGGGAGGTGGTGGAGTCACCTTCATTGGAGGTGTTCAGGAGGAGACTTGATGGGTGCTTGGTGCCATGGTTTAGTTGTTTAGGTGGGTTGGATTGGTTGATGGGTTGGACGCGATGATCTTGAAGGTCTCTTCCAACCTGGTGTATTGTATTGTATTATATTGTATTGACTTGCTGGAACGTGTCCAGAGAAGGGCAACGGAATTGGTGGGGTCACCTCCCCTGGAGGGATTTAAGAGGAGACTGGATGAGGCACTTAGTGCCATGGTGTAGTTGATTAGTGGCCTTGGGTGAGAGGCTGGACTCGGTGATCTCAAAGGTCTTTTCCAACCTTGTCTTCTATTCTATTCTATTCTATTCTATTCTATTCTATTCTATTCTATTCTATTCTATTCTATTCTATTCTATTCTATTCTATTCTAAATCTGAAGGGACCTACAGGAAAGATGGGAGGGAATTTTTGCAAGGCTTGTAGGGACAGGACAAGAGGGAATGGATTGAAGCTTGAGGAGGGCAGATTTGGACTGGGCATTAGGAAGAAATTACTTCCAGTGAGTGTGGTGAGACACTGGAACAGGATGCCCAGAGAGGTTGTGGATGTCCCCTCCTTGAAGGTGTTCAAGGCCAGGTTGGATGAGCTCTTGAGCAACCTGGTCTAGTGGAAGGTGTCCCTGCCCATGAAAGAGGAGTTGGAACTAGATGATCTTCAAGGTCCCTTCCAAGCTAAACTGTCCATTCTATAAATCAAGCAAGCAAGCAAACAACCAACCAAAAAAAAATCCCAACCAAACAAACCCCCCAAACAGCAGCAGCAACAACAACAACAAGATAACTCAACAAATAAACCACAAAAAACTCCCAGAGTGAGTGGTCATCTTCATATGAAAGCATCCTGCTCTCGAAAGAAGGAAATCAAGGTTACCGCTGGTATGTTTGCGCCGGCAGCACTTGCTCAGACCTTGTGAGTCATCCAGTAAGGTATTAAAAAGTAATCCAGAGGCAAATGTGATTCACATTTTGGGGCACTTCCCAAATCTGACTTTAATAGTTCTTGTAAGTATTAGTCACAGTGAATATTGTAAACGTTTGTGTGCTTTCAGGATAACAAAGGATAGGATTTCCTATCCTCACCCTTGCATATTCAGACAGCACTTGCATCATTCCCCACTTTGTGCTCGCATCCTTCTTCCATCTCTTCTTTCATCTGATGTTTGAGTTTTGACAGAAGATCCTTAATCATAGAATCACAGAATTGTTTTGGTTGGACATGAGCCAGCAGTGTGCCCAGGTACCCAAGGCTGCCACTGCTGGCATCCTGCCTGTATAAAAAATAGTGTGGCCAGCAGGAGCAGGGAGGTCATTCTGCCCTGTGCTCAGCACTGGGTAGGCCACACCTTGAGTCCTGTGTCCACTTCTGGGCTCCTCAGTTTAAGAAAGATGTTGAGTTGCTGGAAGGTGTCCAGAGAAGGGCAACAAAACTGGGGAGGGGTCTGGAGTACAGACCTGTGAGGAGAAGCTGAGGGAGCTGGGGTTGCTTAGCCTGGAGAAGAGGAGGCTCAGGGAGACCTTCTTGCTCTCTACAACTCCCTGAAGGGAGGTTGTATCCAGGTGGGAGTTGGTCTCTTTTCCCAGGCACCCAGCACCAGAACAAGAGGACACAGTCTCAAGCTGTGCCAGGGGAGGTTAAGGCTGGAGGGGAGGAGAAAGTTCTTCCCAGAAAGAGTAATTGGCCATTGGAACATGCTGCCCAGAGTGGTGGTGGAGTCACCATCCCTGGAGGTGTTCAGAAAAGGGTTGGCTGTGGCACATGGAGCCATGGTTTAGTTGTCATGAGGTGTTAGGTAATAGGTTGGACTTGATGATCTCTGAGGTCTTTTCCAACCTGGGTGATTCTTTGTGAAAAGACCTCTAAGACCACCAAGTCCAGCTGTTGACCTAAAACCACTGCGGCCATGTAGGTCTAACATTGACCTAACACCATCATGTAGGCCTCCTACCACCTTTTCTTGACTACATATCATTACCTTCTTAGAAACTAAATGAAAACTGGGAAGAGAAGAAATTAAAACAAAACAAAAGAAAAACCAAACAACCAAACCCAAAATAGACAAAAAGCTGAACTGAACCCATGCTACAGTTCCTGCTGGTTAATGCAGTCACAACAAACTGGTATGCCAGTTATTGGGCATGAAGATGGATTACCTGTAAGGAAAAAAGAAGCTTGGTCTTGCTTTTATTCCCTTTGTAAAACATCTGATGAATTACTGTTCTTGGCCCAAATTCTCAGCTGGCATTTATTCACTCAGCTCCACTAAAGATAAGGCAAGCACTCTCATTTGTACCTGCTGAAAATAGAGCTCATTAGAATCCTCTTGACTAGGTTACTCATTAAGTATGAATGCCAATGATTTATTTCCCAATAAAAAATCTTAGCTCCTCTAGATATCATAAATTCTTACCTGGTGTACTTGGAAGCTTAGGTATGATTTTTGTTCAGTAGTTAATGCTTTAGAATGGTAATTCTCTGAAAGCTTCTCTCTCATTTCAATGCAAGCAGGTGAAATGCTAGGCAGAAGCAGGCTGGGACTTCACTGGAGATCGGTATGACCTTTGGAGAAGGAGATGTGGCCTCACCAGTGCAAAGTAGGTTGTTTACATCTAAATGCTTTACTGAATGTTGTTGTGTTGACTAATTCTGTTGACTTGTTGTGGCTTATATTCCTCAATGATTCATAGACTTCATAGATTCATAAGATTGTTTGGGGTGGAAGGGATTGTGAAGATCATCAGATATGGCCCTGGGCAACCTGCTGTAGTGTGAGGTGTCCCTGCCCATGGCAGAGGGGTTGCAACTAGATGATCCTCGAGGTCCCTTTCAAGCCTAACAATTCTATGATTCTGTGATCTAGTTCCAACCCTCTTGCCATGGGCAGGAACACCTTCCACTAGACCAGCATGATAAATCACTTTGGACAGTTTTGTCCAGAGAGGTGATAATAGCTCCAAATGATAGAAGGGAAGGGAAGGGAAGGGAAGGGAAGGGAAGGAAGGGAAGGGAAGGGAAGGGAAGGGAAGGAAGGGAAGGGAAGGGAAGGGAAGGGAAGGGAAGGGAAGGGAAGGGAAGGGAAGGGAAGGAAGGGAAGGGAAGGGAAGGGAAGGGAAGGGAAGGGAAGGGAAGGGAAGGGAAGGGAAGGGAAGGGAAGGAAGGGAAGGGAAGGGAAGGGAAGGAAGGGAAGGGAAGGGAAGGGAAGGGAAGGGAAGGAAGGGAAGGGAAGGGAAGGGAAGGGAAGGGAAGGGAAGGGAAGGGAAGGAAGGGAAGGGAAGGGAAGGGAAGGGAAGGGGAGAGGAAGGGAAGGGAAGGGAAGGGAAGGAGGGGAAAGGAAGGGGAAGGGAAGGAAGGGAAGGGAAGGGAAGGGAAGGGAAGGAAGGAAGGGAAGGGAAGGGAAGGGAAGGGAAGGGAAGGGAAGGGAAGGGAAGGGAAGGGAAGGGAAGGGAAGGAAGGGAAGGGAAGGGAAGGGAAGGGAAGGAAGGGAAGGGAAGGGAAGGGGGAAGGGGGAAGGGGGAAGGGGGAAGGGGGAAGGGGGAAGGGGGAAGGGGGAAGGGGGAAGGGGAAGGGGGAAGGGGGAAGGGAATAGGATTAAACCAGGTTGGAAGAGACCTTGAGATCATCAAGTCCAACCTATCACCCAACACCACCTAATCAACTAAACCATGCAACCAAGTGCCCCATGCAGTCTCCTCCTATACACCTCCAGTGATGGTGACTTCACCACCTCCCCGGGCAGCACATTCCAGTAACTCAGTTATGAATCTGCAGCAGAAACAATACTTTTGTCAAGTCTCTTAGTTTGTCTTTTTTCTAACTGAAAAAAAAAGAACCACATGTGAAAATTTCAGGAGACATAATTCCAGTGTTGGAGGCTTTTTTCCTGTGGTGCTTCTGGGTGAAATACAACTGGTGATTTTTCCCGCTGCCTGAGGCATTAGCTAATTAGTCCTGACTGGCATTTGTGTAGAAGCATTGGATTTTCTCTTTGGTTGTGATTAGCTCAGTTGATATTAATAACCTCCTCACACACACCTAAGTATATATGTTTTCTGGAAAATGGTGATAAAGGCAGCAAGGTTCTGCACCTGGGCCAGAACAGCACCCAGTTCTGGAGCCCCTATTACAAGAGGGATCTGGAGGTGCTGGAAGGTGTCCAGAGCAGGGCCACGAGGATGAGCAGAGGGCTGCAGCACCTCTCCTATGAGGACAGACCGAGACAGTTGGGGCTGTTCAGTCTGGAGAAGAGAAGACTCAGAGGTGACCTTATTGTGGCTTTCCAGTATCTGAAGGGACTACAGGAAGGCTGGGGAGGGACTTCTGAGGCTATCAGGTAGTGATAGGACTAGGGGGAATGGAATGAAGCTGGAGGTGGGGAGATTCAGGCTGGAGGTGAGGAGGAAGTTCTTCCCCGTGAGAGTGGTGAAGCCCTGGAATGGGTTGTCCAGGGAGGTGGTTGAGGCCCCATCCCTGGAGGTGTTTAAGCCCAGGCTGGATGAGGCTCTGGCCAGCCTGATCTAATGTGAGGTGTCCCTGCCCACGGCAGGAGGGTTGGAACTAGATGATCCTTGTGGTCCCTTCCAACCCTGACTGATACTATGATAGAACAATTCTCACTATCAATACAGACTGGGGAATGAGGTGATGGAAACAGCCAACAGGACTTGGGGGTGCTGCTGGATGAGAAGCTGGATATGAGCAAACAGTGTGAGCTTGCAGCCCAGAAGACAAATCACAGCCTGGGCTACATTAAAAGAAGCATTGCCAGCAGATCCAGAGAGGTGATTCTGCCTCTGCTCTGCAGAGACTTTGCACTGCTCTGATGAGACCTCACCTGGAGTACTGTGAAGAGGTCTGGAGTCCTCAGTAGAGGAAGGACATGGACCTGATGGAGAGGGTTTGGAGGAGGACCATGAAAATCATCAGGGGCTTGAAGCACCTCTGCTACAAGGACCGGCTGAGGGAACTGGGGGTGCTCAGACTGGAGAAGACAAGGCTCTGGGGAGATCTAATAGCAGCCTTCCAGTACTTGAAGATGCAGAGAGACTGTTTACAAAGGCCTACAGTAACAGGGCAAAGGGCAGTGGCTTCGAACTAGAGAAGAGCAGATTTAGATTGGATATCAGGAAGAAGTTCTTTACTATGAGGGTGGTGGAGCCCTGGAACAGGTTGCCCAGGGAGGTGGTTGAAGCCCCTGCCCTGGAGGTACTCAAAGTAAGGCAACTTGATCTAGTTGGGGATGTCCCTGCTGACTGCAAGGGGTGAGACTGGATGACCTTTGGAGGTCCCTTCCAGCCTGGACCATTCTATGATTCTATGAAATGAACCTGGATAAAGGTCAACATTTATCTATTCTTTTGACTATTTTGGGTCCTGGTACAAATACTGGATGTTCTTTTGGTTGTGCTTTGGAAGTTGTTTAATGCTTCAGCCCTGATTTTTTTATCAAAAGCATTTCATTTCCCACTTCTGAGCCCTCCAGAGGCAGGGATGGTCTTCTGTGGGAGTTCCTCTGTGGTGTAAGAGGAAAGAATTTCTTCCTAACATCCAATCTGAATCTACCCATTTCTAGTTTTGGTCCATTCCCCCTAGTCCTATCACTCCCTGACACCCTCAAAAGTCCCTCCCCAGCTTTCTTGTAGGCCCCTTTCAGATATTGGAAGGCCACAATAAGGTCTCCTTGGAGCCTTCTCTTCTCCAGAATGTACAGCCCCAACTGTCTCAGTCTGTCTCCATAGTAGAGGATCTCCAGCCCTCTGCTCATCCTCGTGGCCCTTCTCTGGACATACTCCAGCACCTCCAGATCCTTTTTGTATTAGGGACCCCAGAACTGGAGGCAGTAAGTGAGCCCAAACGTTCCCTTCAGGTACTGGAAGGCAGTTATTAGGTCTCCCCAGAGCCTTCTCTTCTTCAGGCTGCACAACCTCAGGTCCCTCAGCCTACCCTCATAGCAGAGGTGCTCCGGCCCCTGGATCATCTTTGTGGCCCTCCTCTGGACTTGTTCCAGCAGGTCTGTATCCCTCTCACAGTGATAAAGATCGATGTAAGTAGAGATTGCAGTTTTACAGTCTTGACAATTGAGAATGCAGGCTGTGAGGCTGTTAGAGTGGAGAATGATCTCTGCAGATCAAAGGTGAGCAAATGTGGTGCAACATTTGCGGGAGCTTTAGAAAGCGTGAGGCGATATCTGAGGTGGCATAAACTGGTATGGCCCAGCTTGCAGATCAGAATGGCACAGAATGATCAGTGCAGTGCTGGCACTAAATAGGAGTGATTTATTGAAATGCATGAGACTCACAAGAAAGAAAGTGATAGGAAGCCAGTATCACACAGCAAAATCTGAGTTCCTACACATCGGATTAACCTTGCGTGGGAACCCTGGCAACGCCGCAAAGCCGCCGTGGCTCAGCCTCTCATACAGCACTCACAAAGACTTAATAACTAGAGCTCTTCTGCTGACAGAGCTGATGAATGACTTCTTATCAGCTCCAAGGCTGCAAAGCTGCACTCAGGAGCGACAAGCAGCAGGCATCAAAGCACAAGAGTTGTTTGTGTAAGGGAAAGAAGTAGGGGCACAGTAGAATAGAATAGAATTAACCAGGTTGGAAAAGACCTTCGAGATCATCCAGTCCAACCTATCACCCAACACCATCTAATCAACTCAACCATGGCACCAGTGCCTCATCCAGGCTCTTCTTAAACACTTCCAGTGATGGTGATTCCACCACCTCCCTGGGCAGCACATCCCAATGGCCAATCTCTCTTGCTGGGAAGTACTTCTTCCTAACATCCAACCTAAACCTCCCCTGGCACAGCTTGAGACTGTGTCCTCTTGTTCTAGTGCTGGTTGCCTGGGAGAACAGACCAACCCCCAGCTACCTACAACCTCCCTTCAGGTAGCTGTAGAGAGCCAGAAGGTCTCCTCTGAGCCTCCTCTTCTCCAGGCTAAGCAACCCCAGCTCCCTCAGCCTCTCCTCACAGGTCTGTGCTCCAGACCCCTCCCCAGCTTTGTTGCCCTTCTCTGGACACATTCCAGCAACTCAACATCTTTCTTAAACTGAGGTTCTCTCAGAGGGGATAGATGTAGTCCTATTATTTCTTGTGATACCAGAGGTAATGAGTATATCTGCCTCCACTGTTTTGAGGATTATAGGAAATGATTGCAATAAATCACTAATACTGTTTGTGTTTCAAGACCTGAAAAGAACACTGTGACACTGCTAGAAATGTCTGATTTCCAAACAGTGCAGTATGTGTGGATTGGAAAACAGAATTAGCTTGACCTGAACAAGAGATTCTCAGTCCAGCTGGTCAAAAAAAAATCAATATAAGCCAGATTAAGTGCAGCAGAATATTGAATTTTGGCATTCTCTCACTTCAGGTCTTAATGATGTCATATTTTGTGTTCAGGGGTTATGAACAGGGTGAACAAAAATGTTTAGTTTCACAGAAGTCTCAAAGATGAAAGGTAGCAGTGGCAAGTGAGAGTGGATGTCTAGATGAAGGTGCCAGGCTCTTTTTGGTGGTGCCAAGTGACAAGACTAGGAACAGCAGGTACAAACTGGAACACAAGACGTTCCACCACAGCACAAGGAGGCTCCTCTTTACCTCCTCACCTCAAGCCTAGACTTCCCCATGTGCACCTTGAGACTGTTTCCTCTTGTTCTGGTGCTGGTTGCCTGGGAGAAGAGACCAACCCCCACCTGGCTACAACCTCCCTGCAGGGAGTTGGAGAGAGCAAGAAGGTCTCCCCTGAGCCTCCTCTTCTGCAGGCTAAGCAACCCCAGCTCCCTCAGCCTCTCCTCACAGGGCTGTGCTCCAGACCCCTCCCCAGCTTTGTTGCCCTTCTCTGGACACCTTCCAGCAACTCAACATCTTTCCTAACCTGAGGAGCCCAGAACTGGACACAGGACTCAAGGTGTGGCCTAACCAGTGCTGAGTACAAGGGCAGAATGACTTCCCTGCTCCTGCTGGCCACACTATTCTTGATGCATGCCAGGATGCCTTCATTGTCTCATGTTAAATAAGCTGATTCATCTATACCTGGAACAATGACTCTTTGCTCTACCAGAGGCATCAGCTCTGCTTTTTTTTTCTTTTTTTACAGTAATTTCTGAAAGTGTTAAAGCTTAAACAGCCTTAGTGCTACTGTTTTTAAAGATCACAGGATCACAGGATGTTAGGGGTTGGAAGCGACCTCTGGAGATCTTCCAAGTCCACCCCCTGCCAGAGCAGGACCACAGAATCCAGCACAGGTTGCACAGGAACAGGCAGGGTTTAAAAGTCTCCAGAGAAGGAGACTCCACAACCCGCCATGGCTGCCTGTTCCAGGGCTCTGTCACCCCCACACTCAAGTAGGTTTTACTTATGTTCACAGGGAACCTGCCATGCTCCAGTTTGCACCCATTGCCCCTTATCCTGTCATTGGGCATCTCTGAGCAGAGACTGGCTCCATCCTCTGGACACTGCCCTTCACATCTTTATAAACACTAACGAGGTCACCTCTCAGGCTCTTCTTCTCCAAGATAGATAGCCCCAGCTACCCCAGCCTTTCCTCAGCAGGAAGACTTTCACAGTATCACAGTATCACCAAGGTTGGAAGAGACCTCAAAGACCATCGAGTCCAACCTGTCACCACAGACCCCATGCCTTCATCATCTTTGTGGCTCTGTGCTGGACTCTTTCAAGCAGTTCCCTGAGGTCCTCCTTGAATTGAGGGGCCCAGAACTAGAAACAATACTCCAGATGTGGCCTCACAAGTGCAGAGTAGAGGGGGAGGAGAACCTCTCGCTATCCACTCCCATTCTAAAACACCCCAGGATACCATTGGCCTTCTTGGTCACAAGGGGACATTGCTGGCTGATGGTCATCCTTCTGTCATCCAGGATGCCCTTGGCCACTCTCTGTGCTACTCTCCAACAAGTCAGTCCCTAACCTATACTGGTAATTGGAGTTGTTCATTCCCAGATAATGCTTCCTTCCTCTAGTGGATTTAAAGAAGAATCAGGATTTTGTGGTATGCAAAGACAATCAGAAAATGCTTAATTTAAAACAAAACAAAGCAAAGAGACCAGAAACATAAACTTAGGAAAGATGTTCAGTTGCTGGAAGGTGTCTAGAGAAGGGCAATAAAGCTGGGGAGGGGTCTGGAGCACAGCCCTGTGAGGAGAGGCTGAGGGAGCTGGGGTTGCTTAGCCTGGAGAAGAGGAGGCTCAGGGGAGACCTTCTTGTTCTCTACAATTACCTGAAGGGAGGTTGTAGGTAGCTGGGGGTTGGTCTCTTCTCCCAGGCAACCACCACCAGTACAAGAGGACATAGTCCCAAGCTGCACCAGGGGAAGCTTAGGCTTGAGGTGAGGAGAAAGTCCTTCATAGAAAGAGTGACTGGCCATTGGAATGTGCTGCCCAGGGAGTTGGTGGAGTCCCCATCACTGGAGGTGTTTAGGAGGAGACTGGATGGGGTGCTTGGTGCCATGGTTGAGTTGATTAGATGGTGCTGGTTAATAGGTTGGACTGGATGATCTCAAAGATCTTTTCCAACCTGGTCTATTCTATTCTATTCTATTCTATTCTATTCTATTCTATTCTATTCTATTCTATTCTATTCTATTCTATTCTATTCTATTCTATTCTATTCTATTCAAATATATTCCATTCCATTCCATTCCAAAACAAAACAAAACAAAACAAAACAAAACAAAACAAAACAAAGTAAAACAAAAAGACCAGAAACATACGAGAATAGATGTTTATGTGGATGTGTGTGAATGTCTCTCTGCAACTTTATTAGCTCCCTATGAGCTGTATTTTGAGGTTATAAAGTCCAGTAGAGAACAACTACCTGAAAAACATGATGACAGTGGTGTTATCTGCACTCAAAGCTTCTTTGTTTATTTCTTTTTTCTCCTCTTTCTTGCAGTTCCCTTTTTCTGCCTTTGTTGAATAATTGAAGAGAGGCCTTTGGGTTTTCAGAATGATTATATGCAAATCTGCAGCTTTACTTCTTCTCTGTTCTCTTTCACATTTCCTCCTTGTTTCAAGGCAGCTTGAGCATTATTTCATATTGCCTCAACACGTTGCCCTTTTACAATACTAATCACCCAGCAGCACCACCGAAAATTATAGGTCCTGAGATTGCTGCCTCTGAATCAGGGAAGTGGAAAATAAGCTGACCTAAATCCTAGCAAATGCTAGCTTAAGAAATAAATAAATGAATAAATATATAACTAAATAGATTTAAACCAAAAAAGAAAAAAAAAAAGGAAGCTCATATGAGACCAACTGGCTGCATATTAGAGGACAAGATCTCAACTGGAAGAAAAATGTTAAAACTGCCCTGGGAGGTGAACTGCTGGAGGGGAGCCCCGTGGAGAAGGACCTGGGAGTCCTGGTGGATAACAAGTTCTGCTTGGCCCTGGTGGCCAAGAGGGCCAATGGGATCCTGGGGTGTATTAAGAAGAGTGTGTCCAGTAGATCCAGGGAGGTTCTCCTCCCCCTCTACTCTGCCCTGGGCAGACCTCATCTTGAGTACTGCATTCAGTTTTGGGCTCCCCAGTTCAGGAAGGACAGGGATCTGCTGGAGAGAGTCCAGCAGAGGGCTCCAAGGATGATCAGGGGACTGGAGCACTGCCTGGGGAGGAGAGGCTGAGGCACCTGGGGCTCTTTAATCTGGAGAAGAGAAGACTGAGAGGGGATTTAATCAATGTTTATCAATATCTGAGGGCTGGGGGTCAGGAGGGAGGGGACAGGCTCTGCTCACTTGCTCCCTGGGATAAGACAAGGAGCAATGGATGGAAGCTGCAGCACAGGAGGTTCCACCTCAACACAAGGGGGAACTTCTTTCCCGTAAGGGTCCCAGAGCCCTGGAGCAGGCTGCCCAGAGAGGTTGTGGAGTCTCCTTCTCTGGAAATTTTCAAGGCCTGTCTGGATGTGTTCCTGTGTGACCTGAGCTGGATTGTATGGCCCTGCTCTGGCAGGGGGGTTAGACTTGATGATCTCTTTGGGTCCCTGACATCCTGTGATCCTCTAATCTTGTGCTTTCTAACAAAAGAAACAAAATGTTCTGATATTCCTAAAATGAACAAAAAAAAACCCCAAAACCCAAAGATTTTGCTGTTCAAGGGAGAGAAAGAGCAGAAATTGTTTGTCAAGTTGAAGCTGTCTGTTCATTTCTTCATCTGATTTTTTTCTCTCTAATCATCTTTGCTGGGTTTAATGAAGGAAAACACCTTAATTTTAACACAGTCGGATCCCATCCCTTGTGTTTCACTCTAATTGCTTTCCGTGTAGAAGCCACTCAGGAGCCCTAAACAGTCTCAGAGAGGTACTAGTGGAAGCAGGCAGATGGTGACATCTGCTCCAAACTGATCCAAGGATTTCAGCATGGAAGCTGGTTTTAAACAATGTATACATTTCATTTTGTCTGCAAGCTGTATGTGGAGCTTCAGATGAAATCACAACATTTCTATCATGCTATGTCAGGCCAGGAGTTTGGCTATTAGTACTAAGAGCCACACCTTGAGCACTGTGCCCAGTTCTGGACTCCTCAATTTAAGAAGGATGTTGAGGCACTTGAATGAGTCCAGAGAAGGGCAATGAGGCTGGGAAGAGGACTGGAGCACAGCCCTGTGAGGAGAGGTTGAGGGAGCTGGGGTTGCTTAGCCTGCAGAAGAGGAGGCTCAGGGGAGACCTTCTTACTCTCTCCAACTCCCTGAAGGGAGGTTGTAGCCAGGTGGGGGTTGGTCTCTTCTCCCAGGCACCCAGCACCAGAACAAGAGGACACAGTCTCAAGCTGTGTCAGTGGAAGTCTAGGCTGGAGGTGAGGAGAAATTTCTTCCCAGCAAGAGAGACTGGCCATTGGAATGTGCTGCCCAGGGAGGTGGTGGAATCACCATCCCTGGAGGTGTTTGAAAAAGGCTTGGATGTGGCACTAGGAGCCAGGGTTTAGTTGTCAGGAGGTGTTAGCTATTAGGTAACAGGTTGGACTTGATGATCTCTGAGGTCTTTTCCAACCTGGCTGATTCTGTGATTCTATGAGCCATCAATAATCCATGCAACAAAGGTATTTTGCTTCTGGTTAAGGAAAGTGACACAAACCTTTAGGAAGCGGAGAAAGTATCTTCAGGAGTGTGAGAATTATTTGTGGTTTGATGCTTTAATCCTCATTCCAGTTTCATAAGGTACTGGGGTGTGTGTGTAACAAATAAACCTTAATGTCTTTTTATAGGATTAATATTTCCCACTAACATATCACACAATAAATGTCTAAAAAGGTCTTTTATCTGATCTGCCACATTTTCTTCTCTTAATGTATAACCTTGCCAGAGGAGGACAGATGAAATACAGCCCTGTAAGAAAGACGATGCTCATATTACTCATGTAAACCAGGCAGTGCTAATGTTGCTGGGAAGGTCCTTAAATCAGAGTATTATTCTGGTTTTAAGACCATATTTCCAAGCTGGAATAGTCATTGCCAAGATGAGCAATAATTACTCCTGATACACTGGGAGGGAATTAGTGATCGAAATGAAGGGTACGCAGAACTACCACACGAAATGGGAGGCAGAGTCTTTTGTTAGTGACGTGCTGGGTGCAGCGGGGTTCCTCACAGAAATAATGAAACCATGATGTGAGAGCCCAGGGGAGGAGAGAACAGAAAGGGTAGCCCTGTGTGCTGCGAGGGAGAGGTTTAGTTTGGCAGGCTGAGATTTCCATGGTTACAGAAGCAATGCTGCAGTCCCTGGCCTTGCAGGTGTCCCCTGGCAGGTGTGCAAAGAGGCAGTGGCAGAGTCTAAGGAATTCACCCTGCCTCGTGGAGAGCTGTATTTAATTTGTAAAGGTGGTCTACCTATGAGGAAGAAAAGCAACCCTTTCTCCTGCCTCCCCCTGTTTCCTAGATTGGGGATGGAGAGCACAGATGCCTCCTAAAAGGAGGATGTAGTGAGGTGGGGAATCAATCTATTCTCCTTAGTATCAGGTGACAGAATAAGAAGGAATTGACTGAATCATAGAATTGCCAGGGTTGGAAGGGACCTCAAGGATAATCCAGTTTCAGTCCTCTGCCACGGACAGGGACACCTCACATTAGATCAGGTTACTCAGAGCCACATTCAGCCTGGCCTTCAAAACCTCCAGGGATGAGGCTTCCACCCCCTCCCTGGGCAACCTGTGCCAGTCTCTCACCACCCTTATGGGGGAAGAACTTCTTCCTAACATCCAATCTGGATCCACCCATTTCTAATTTCCCTCCATTCCCCCTAGTTTTATCACTCCCTGACTGAAATTGTCCCAGGGAAGCTTTAGGTTGGATATTAAGGTAAATTTCTTTACTGAATGAGCGATCAGGCATTGCAATAGGCTGCCCGCAGGGCTGCTGGAGTCACCATCCTGTCTCAGTCCGGAGAGGGAAAGAGCCTCAGTTCTTTTGAACATTCCCGTGTTGTGAAATGAGAGGCACAAACCAGGCCAAAATAGCAACAGCCAGGCCATTGATTACATAAATAAAGTGGATGGGTCAGAAGAGGAGAGAGACAAAATAGAGAGAGAGAGAGAGAGAGAGAGAGAGAGAGAGAGAGAGAGAAGAGGAAAGGAATTATATTACCACACTCCTCACCCCCCCAAGACACATTGAGTCTGTGGAGGAAAGGTGCTGCAGGAGATGTTGGGTCTGTAGAGAAAGGGTGTTGAGGCTTTAGCTGTAGAAGAGATGAGGAGCTCTGAGCAGCCTCTTCAGCTCCATGAGCTGCAGCAGGTGGAACTTAGGACACGGAGAGAGGGTTCAGTCTGCTTCTTCCAGGCTCCAAGGCCTCTTTTCTTCAGAGCAGCATTGTGCCGGGCTTTGCCTTCTCTCCTGCTTTCCTTCTCAGCAGCATTATCCTTCTCCTGTGCTTTCCTTCATCTGTGTTTTTGGTTCTCCATTTTTCTTCTGCTAAGCCAGTAGTTGCTCAAGTCCTTTATACAGTTTTTTAGTCCTTAGCTATGTGTCCAAGTATTGTCCCTCAGGAATTCAGGGGCCAGGAAGTCATCCTTGGGTAAGTATCCAGGTATCGTTCCCCAGGAAATCTTTCTGTGTATTCCTGTGTGTTTGGACAGGGGTCTGGATGGGGGGGGGGAAGAGACTCCTCCTTCTCCATCTACCTGCCCACACACTCATTACACATCAGGGTCCAGGTGGTGAATCCATTGTCTCCCCATCCTCCCTTTCCAGGGTACTTGATGGGTGGAGATTATCTTGTCTTATGCATATTCCCGAAGGTGGCCTCGGTCCATCGTTGTGAGGCCAGCTGCGGTCCCGTGAGCAATGTTATCTTTGCACCTTCCAAGAGTCCTTCCAGTGGCTCTGCCCAACACACATCAGCTATTGTCTGAGCAAGCAGCAAGTGATTTTATCTTTGTTGAGTCACACCAGGGGAGACAAGCTTTTAGTCTATCACACATCCCTTGAGGCATTAAGAGAGATGTGGACATGGCACTTCAGGACATGTTTTAATGGCCATGGTGGGCTTAGGTTGATGCTCTTGATAATCCTAAAGGTCTCTCCCAGCCAAAACAATTCTGTGATTCTATGCTTGTACAAATATCTGCATGCAAAGACTGAATCACCACCAAACCAGGACCTATCCCACAGTGAACCACCACAAACTCTAGCTCATTAGAAAGGGTGCTTTCCAAAGCACTATGAATGTCAGCTTCAAATTACAGCCTTGCTTCTTGAGGTCCAGGAATGCTTTAGGAAAGAAGAAAGCAGAATGAAAGGAGAAGTCATCCTGCAATTTTAATTTGGGACCTAGAAGAAAGAAACAGAGTTAATGCCCGGAAAAGATAAGATACAGGACAAACCATTTGAAAGAGGGCAATACTGTAAACATTTCTACATAAATTGTCTGGGAAGCTAAGTTTTTAATAGGGCAGATAAGTTTTAGCCCTGAGCTGGAGTAGGAATCTCACTTAGTAATGTAAATCTCTTGTGCTAGACAGGCCATATTCCTGACTAAACCTTTGCCGATGACACAAATCTGGGGGGTTGACTGACTCTCCCTCAGGCTGTACAGCCATCCACGGAGACCTAAACAGGCTGAGAGCTGGGTGAAGACAAACCTCATGGAGTGAAGTAAGGACAGCTGCAGGGTCCTGCATCTGGGGAGGAATAACAACAGGCATCAGGACAGGTTGGGGGCTGCAGCTCCATGGAGAAAGACTTTGGAGTGCTGGTGGACAACAAGTTCTTCATGGGACAGCAATGTGCCCCTGTGGCCAAGGGAGCCAATGATATCCTGGGGTGCATCAAGAAAAGTGTGGCCAGCAGGGCTAGGGAGGTTCTTAACCCCTCTGCTCTGCCCTGGTGAAGTCACACCTGGAATCCTGTGTCCAGTTTAGGGCTCCCCAGTTCAGGAGAGACAGACACCTGCTGGGGAGAGTCCACAGGAAGCCATGCATTTTCCAGATACGCTTCATCGCTTTTTTTCCTCCTTTCCTTCCTTATTTCTGAAAGGAAGAACTGGGGAGGGGGAAAGCGGTCTGTAAAAGAGGCACAAAAGCAGAGCTTTATTGAATGATGAAAGCAGACTCAAGGGGCCTCCAGGCAAAACCAGTGCAATTAGCATAATATCATCTGCCTCAACAACTCCTGCTCCACCACCACCATTCTTGCACCATCCCAGAGCCAGGGTCAAGACCCTCACAACCAAAAACACCATACAGAGGAGCTCAGCCCCAGTGAGGAGGCACAGCCAGCACCCAGGGAAGAGATTGGAGTGGTCATCAATGTTGGCCCTAACAGCCGGGGGCCACCAGGCCCCCGGCCTTTGTTGTCACCACCACCAACACCCAGTGTGCACCATGGGCACTCACCAGTGATGAGAGGAGGATCCTCAGCCCAGATGGGCTCAACTTATGGCTGCTGCCTTTCCTGGGGGGATTAAATAGGGGAGTGGGTGGAGGGGGCCAAGTGGCCACACCTGGGGTGGGAGGAGACTCCAACAGAGGCCAGGTGCTCTGGGATTTGAGGGGGAAAAGGGGGAAAATGGGGCAGGTGAGGGACTTTTTAGGGTGTCAGGTAATGACAGGACTGGGGAGAATGGAAAAAAAATAGAAATGGGTAGATTGAGATTGGATGTTAGAAAGAAGTTCTTCCCCATGAGGGTGGGGAGAGACTGGCACTGGTTGCTCAGGGAGGTGGTAGAAGCCTCATCCCTGGGAGTTTTTAAGGCCACGCTGAACGTGGCTGTGAGCAACCTGATCTATTGGGAGACATCCCTGTCCATGGCAGGGGGAACTGGATGATCCTTAAGGTCCCCTCCAACCCCAACAATTCTATGATTCAAAAACAATTTTGCAGTTCAGGCTGGTTGTTAGGAAGAAGTTCTTCACAGAGAGATTGGCCATTGGAATGTGCTGTCCAGGGAGGTGGTGGAGTCACCATCACTGGAGGTGTTTAAGAAGAGCCTGGATGAGGCACTTGGTACCATGGTTTAGTTGATTAGATGGTGTTGGGTGGTAGATTGGACTTGGTGATCTCTGAGGTCTTTTCCAACCTGGTTAATTCTGTGATTCTGTGACAAGGATGATTTGGGGACTTGAGCATCTCCTCTATGAAGAGAGACTGAGAGCCCTGGGGCTGTTTAGTCTGCAGAAGACTGAGAGGGGATCTGATCAATGTCTATTAATATCTGAGGGGTGGGAGGCAAGTGGAGGGGACCAAGCTCTTTTCTGTGGTGTGCAGTAATAAGACAAGGAACAACAGGCTGAATGTTGGACATAGAATGTTTCACCTCAACATGAGGAGAAACTCCTTTACAGTGAGGGTGACAGAGCCCTGGAACAGGCTGCCCAGAGATGCTGTAGAGTCTCCTTCACTGGAGACTTTCCAAACCCACCTGGATGCATTCTTGTGTGGAATACCCTGGGTGATCCTGCTTTGGCAGGGGGTTGGACTGGATGATCTCTTGAGGTCCCTTCCAACCTCTAATGTTCTGTGATTCTGTGATTCCTTTTTGACAGGCCTGGAGTCCTCTGGTTATCTTCCACAGATTTTGAAGATGGTAGAAACTAACCTAAGGAAGAAAGCACTGACCTGGCTTGTGCAGCAATGTTCTAATCTGTGTAGAAGAAACAAAAGCATCAGCCTGAGGTAGAAAATATATTAAGAGGGATTTGCACGAATGCCTTTTCCAGAAACAGCAAAATACCTTCCTGTTGCCTAATAAGCAGGACAGAACTCTTCCAGTCAAGGAAGGCTTAGGAGTTTCCCAAATCTAATCTCTCCATGCCAGAGAAGTTTAAGCACATATCAGTGATGCCTGTCAGAGTAAGATATGGGTGCACAGCTTCACACTCCTTGCTGAGTTGTATGATTTGCACTCTGTTCATGTTTTGATCCAAACTCCTGTGCCTGAGCAAGGCTGCAGCAGCCTGATCCTTCAGGGAAGTCATTCTGTCCCTGTGCTCAGCACTGGTTAGGCCACACCTTGAGTCCTGTGTCCACTTCTGGGCTCCTCAGTTTAGGAAAGATGTTGAGTTGCTGGAAGGTGTCCAGAGAAGGGCAACAAAGCTGGGGAGGGGTCTGGAGCACAGCCCTGTGAGGAGAGGCTGAGGGAGCTGGGGTTGCTTAGCCTGGAGAAGAGGAGGCTCAGGGGAGACCTTCTTGCTCTCTACAACTACTTGAAGGGAGGTTCTAGACAGGCGGGGGCTGGTCTCTTCTCCCAGGCAGCCAGCGCCAGAGCAAGAGGACACAGTCTCAAGCTGCACCAGGGGAGGTTTAGGCTGGAGGTGAGGAAAAAGTTCTTCCCAGAAAGGGTAATTGACCCTTGGAATGTGCTGCCCAGGGAGATGGTGGGGTTGACTTCCCTGGAGATGTTTAAGAAAAGTCTAGATAAGGCACTTAGTGCCATGGTTTAGTTGATTAGATGGTGTTTGGTGATAGGTTGGACTTGATGATCTTGGAGGTCTCTTCCAACCTGGTTGATTCTGTGATCCTGGCTGGCTTCTTGAGCCCTTGTAGCAGCACAGTGCCTGGCTGCACGTGCTTGTGCTGCTGCCACTCACTGCAGCTTTTACACCTTCATTTCCTGCTCTTATTACCAGCAATTTTCAAAAGCAGGTGGCCCCAGGTGATGCTAAGTAATCCTTTTAATTGAGAGGAGACAGCTGTAGTTTCTTTGCTTGGAATGTTTGCTCCTGCAAAACCTCTTGGCAAAACTCAGTTAGGAGATCTGTCTTCTGATGCTTTTAGCTTCAACGGGGACCTGACTGCAGTCTGTCATCATAATAGGCTATGGCAGTGTGTTTACCCAGACAATTCTGATTACCAGCTCCTTGTGTAGCCCTCCTGTCCTTGGCTTATCAGGGTTGCAGACTTTGCTTCTCGCAGGCTCTGTGTTGTCAGGAACTCAAGGGCTGGGTGATTCTTCACAACTGTTGGAGTGTGTCCTGACCCTCATTTAACTGCTGATCCCATCTGTTAACTTTCAGACTGAGAGAAAAGAGGGCTATGCTGGGTTACCTTTGCTAAGGAAAGTTAAACAAATGTGAGAAGGTTATTTATATAAAGTGAAACCAGGAGAAATGGGGAAAGGCCAGCAGGCAGCAGAGCTGCACTCAAGAAAACAGTGCTGTGACTCAAAGCTAAGTTAACTCTTTCCTTCAATTGCATCAGTTATGTTGACCAGAGGAACACAAAAAAAACCCCCAACAAAACAGCAACAAAGCTATAGCTAAAATACTCATGGACAAGTTAAGGTGAAACTTAGTGCAATTAGTCTCAATCGGTGCCAGGGGAGGTGAGGAAGAAATTCTTCATAGAGTGATTGCCCATTGGAATGTGCTGCCTGGGGAGGTGGTGGAGTCACCATCACTTCAGGTGTTTGGGAAGAGCCTGGATGAGGCACTTGGTGCCACCATTGAGTTGATTGGATGGTGTTGGGTGATAGGTTGGACTTGATGATCTCAAAGTTCTCCAACCTGGTCTATTCTATTCTATTCTATTCTATTCTATTCTATTCTATTCTATTCTATTCTATTCTATTCTATTCTATTCTCCTCACAGGGCTGTGCTCCAGACCCCTCCCCAGCTTTCTTGCCCTTCTCTGGACACCTTCCAGCAACTCAACATCTTTCCTAAACTGAGGGGCTCAGAACTGGACACAGGACTCGAGGTGTGGCCTAACCAGTGCTGAGTACAGGGCAGAATGACTTCCCTGCTCCTGCTGGCCACACTGGTCCTGATGCAGACCTCCTGGGGACACTGCTGGCTCATGTCCAGCCTACTATCAACCAGTACCCCCAGGTCCCTCTCTGCCTGGCTGCTCTCCAGCCACTCTGTCCCCAGCCTGTAGCACTGCCTGGGGAATACCTGAAGGGATCCCGTGGGAAGGCTGCAGAGGGATTTTTCGTAATGGTGTCTCGAGACAGGACAAGGAGGAATTGTTTTAAGCTGAGGGAGAGTAGGGTTAGATTGGATCTTAGGAAAAAGATCTTCAGTGGTAGGACCCTGAAATAGGTTGCTGTAGATGCCTCCTCCTTGGGAGGGTTCAAGGCCAGGCTGGATGAAACCTTGAGCAGCTGAATCTAGTTTAGAGGTGTCCCTACCCATTGTGGGGACGTTGGAGATGTTGTTGCCTCAGGTCCCTTCTAACCTAAGCCATTCTATGATTCTGAAATTAGCTTGTGTCACAAGAGGAAGTTGATCAGAGAATGCTGGAGAAGAGAAGAGGAGAGGGAGAGGAAAGGGAGAGTTGGAGTAGTTCTGCTTCTCAGAATAAGAGGACAAATATTGCCAGCTGATGGAAATTTTGGACTCTGAGGTTTTGGAGCCCAGCGTTGAAGCTGCTGTTTCATCCTGGCATCAGAAACTGGAAACATAACAAATAATTGTTTCACACATGCATGGTTTGGGTCTCTTTTTAGTAGTAGTACAGTACAGTACAGTATTACCAAGGTTGGAAGAGACCTCGAAGATTTTCTTCTTGTGTCAGGCAGAAACAGGGCTGAGTCCCTGGGCCCTGCAGTGGACAACACATTCTGACCGAGGAGGCATGCTAGGCAAACAGTGCTTCATCCCATTATTTTTTTCCCTCCTGTTTTGGAGCAGTGATTGCTTGCTTCTATTTCAGGCCCACTCAGGGTAGTTAGTTCTGCAGGCTGCTGTGGAGTAATTGGTGAGCACTAAATAAAATCCCAGGTTGTGAATGTACTTCAGTGCACAGCACGAGGAAGAGTGCCGCAGTGAACACAGTGAGCCTGCAAGAATAGGCCACCAAATGGAAAGCCCGGCATGATTTCCCAGCATGTATGCCTGCCAGTGATCTGCTGGAGAACTGTTGATGAAGTAGCCAGCTTGACACACAGCAAAGCGAAATCAGGTTAGAAAGAAGCAGCTCTGAGTTTGCTCAGACAGGAGAAGCCTGCTGGTTTTCTAGAATACTCTGATTCAATTGTTAACAGTGAAAACGGAGACATTAAGAACATTATGGCTCCTTTAAAGTGCCCAGCTCAGTGAAAGCAGGGCCTGAGCACAGCAGTGTGACTGCAGTTCTAAAGTCAGCTTTCAGAAATGGGGCAGAATGACAAGCTTGTCTTGGGAAAGGCATGCTGACAGCCACAAAAAGCCAGGTCTCTGCCTCGGTGAGACCACACCTGGAATATTGTGTACAATTCCAGGCTCCCTAGTTCAAGAGAAACAGGGTCCTGCTAGACAGAATACAATGGAAAGCCACAAGGATGATTAGGGGACTTGAGCATCTCCCCTATGAAAAGATACTGAGAGACCTGGGGCTGCTTAGTCTGGAGAGGAGAAGACTAGGAGGGAATCTGACCGATTAGATGGTGTTGGATGATAGGTTGGACCGGATGATCTCAAAGATCTTTTCCAACCTGTTCTATTCTATTCTATTCTATTCTATTCTATTCTATTCTATTCTATTCTATTCTATTCTATTCTATTCTATTCTATTCTATTCTATTCTATTCTATTCTATTCTATTCTATTCTATTCTATTCTATTCTATTCTACAATATCTGAGGGGTGGATGTCAAGTGGAGTGCCCCAAGCTCTTTTCAGTGGTGCACAGTAATAAGACAAGGAACAATGCATACAAGCTTGAACACAGAAGGTTTCACTTCAACAGGAGGAGAAACTTCTTTACACTGAGGGTGACAGAGCCCTGGAACAGGCTGCCCAGAGAGGTTCTGGAGTCTCCTTCTGTGGAGACTTTCAAAACCCACCTGGCTGCATTCCTGTATGGACTACCCTGGGTGACCTTGCTTAGGCAGAGGGGTTGGACTTGATGATCTCTGGAGGTCACTTTCAACCTCTAATGGTTTGTGATGCTGTGATTCTGTGATAGGCTAGAAAGACAATTAAACCGCTTTTAAAAACAGAGACTTTATTTTTCCCTGTTACTGAGGTCCCTTCCAACCTCCGATGTTGTCTGATTCTGTGATTGATTTTTGCTGGTTTCACTGATGTCAATAGTGTTGCTCAAATCAGTGTAACTGGTGCTGTGAGTAGCTCAATCATGATTTAGCCCCACAGCCCTGCTTTGTAAACATCATAGGCTGCCCAGGGAGGTGGTGGAGTCACGACCACTGGAGGTGTTTAGGAAGACACTGGATGGGGTGCTTGGTGCCATGGTTTAGCTGATTAGATGGTGTTGGGTGATAGGTTGGACTTGATGATCTCAGAGGTCTTTTCCAACCTGGTTAATTCTGTATTTCTGTACCACCAGAACCAAAATGATTGTGACACTGACTAGACAATGGCATGTTAGACTAGACTAGACTAGACTAGACTAGACTAGACTAGACTAGAGTAGAAATAGAATTGAATTAACCAGGTTGGAAAATACCTCCAAGATCATCAAGTCCAACCTATCACCCAGCACCATCTAATCAACTCAACCATGGCTCCAAGCACCCCATCCAGTCTCTTCCTAAACACCTCCAGGGATGGTGACTCCACCACCTCCCTGGGCAGCACATTCCAATGGCCAATCTCTCTTCCTATGAAGAACTTCTTCCTAACATCCAGCCTAAACCTCCCCTGGTGCAACTTGAGACTGTGTCCTCTTGTTCTGGTGCTGGTTGCCTGGGAGAAGAGACCAGCCCCCACCTGGCTACAACCTCCTTTCAGGGAGTTGTAGAGAGCATGAAGGTCTCCCCTGAGCCTCCTCTTCTCCAAGCTAAGCAACCCCAGCTCCCTCAGCTTCTCCCCATGTTAAAGCCTTAGCAATATGTATTGCTGTCCCTTTAAAATGTGCAACAAATGGTTCAGATGAAATGAGAGGAATGGGAAGCAGAGGGAAAAAAATCAATAAACCATCAAACCATAAATGTTGTGGAAAAAACTTATTTATGTTTCCTTGGTTGTGTAATTTATAGTTAGCACTGCTATACAAACAGAACAGCTTCGTGTGAGGAAAGGAAAGGAAATCTACAGAGTGTTGGGATCAGCTGTTTCATAGTATCAGTCAGGGTTGGAAGGGACCACAAGGATCAACTAGTTCCAACCCCCTTCTCCCCTTCTCTGGAGACTTTCAAGGCCTGTCTGGATGTGTTCCTGTGTGACCTGTGCTGGGTTGTATGGTCCTGCTCTGGCAGGGTGGTTGGACTTGATGATCTCCTGAGGTCCCTTCCAACCCCTAACATCCTGTGGTCCTGTGCAGAGGCAAACATAAGTGAAGTGAAAACAGGAAGTCATTTTACACACCAGCAGTGCCAGAAGTGTCTGGATCAGTGGAAAAAGGATGAGTGATCTTACACATAAAAAGCTTCACTTTTGTAGATGTGTTAAGCTGGAAAGTAATTGGAATCTATGGGGTATAGATAACGAAGAACATTTTACAGTTGAAGTCCTGACCCTGTGGAATGGGAATTTTGCCATGGCTTAATTGGGGCTGACATTTTATACAGTGCTTCATCACTAACAACTCAGGGTCTGATCCACGAGTGATTGCACCACTGGGTATTGCTCCATTGCTACCACTAATCTTTGGACCAGAGCCATACTGCAGAGGCATCACTCTTCTGCCTGAGGGACAGCTTCACACATAATTGTCACAGCTACCAGGAGAGCCTTAGCTAGGCTGGGAAAGAACCTCCAGATCTGGGCAGAGACCATGAGATATGAGCAGGACACTGATTTTAAAAACCACCACTATGGATTTTCTTGGTCTTAAACTGTACTTAAATGCATTCAATCACAGAGAATCAATCACAGGATGTCTGAGGTTGGAAGGGACCTCAGAGATACAATACAATACAATACACCAGGTTGGAAGAGACCTTCAAGATCATCGTGTCCAACCCATCAACCAATCCAACCCACCTGAACAACTAACCCATGGCACCAAGCACCCCATCAAGTCTCCTCCTGAACACCTCCAATGAAGGTGACTCCACCACCTCCACGGGCAGCCCATTCCAATGGGCAATCACTCTCTCTGTATAGAACTTCTTCCTAGCCTCCAGCCTAAACCTGCCCTGGCACAGCCTGAGGCTGTGTCCTCTTGTTCTGGTGCTGGGTGCCTGGGAGAAGAGACTAACCTCTGCCTGGCTACAACCTCCCTTCAGGTAGTTGTAGAGAGCAATAAGGTCACCCCTGAGCCTCCTCTTCTCCAGGCTAAGCAACCCCAGCTCCCTCAGCCTCTCCTCATAGAGCTTGTGTTCCAAACCCCTCCCCATCCTTGTTGCCCTTCTCTGGACACGCTCCAGCAAGACAACATCCTTCCTAAACTGAGGGGCCCAGAACTAGACACAGGACTCGAGGTGTGGCCTAACCAGTGCAGTGTACAGGGGCAGAATGACCTCCCTGCTCCTGCTGGCCACACTGTTCCTGATGCAAGCCAGGATGCCATTGGCCCTCTTGGCTGCCTGGGCACACTGCAGGCTCATGTTCAGCCTACTATCAACCAGCACCCCCAGGTCCCTCTCTGCCTGGCTGCTCTCCAGCCACTCTGCTCCCAGCCTGTAGCACTGCATGGGGTTGCTGTGGTCAATGTGCAGAACCTGGCACTTGGATGTGTTCAATCTCCTGCCCTTGGCCTCTGCCCATCTGTCCAGCCTGTCGAGGTCCCTCTGCAAAGCCTCTCTACCCTCCAGCAGATCAACTCCTGCCCCCAGCTTGGTGTCGTCTGCAAATTTACTGCTGATGGACTCAATGCCCTCATCCAGATCATCAATAAAGATGTTGAAGAGCATGGGGCCCAGCACTGACCCTTGGGGCATCATCTACTCCAACCTCACTGCCATGGGCAGGGATGCCCCTTAACTAGGCTTGGTTGCTCAGGGCCTCATGCTGTCTGGCCTTGACACCTCAAGGGAGGGGGCAATCTATTCCAGAGTCTTATCACCCTTGTACCGAAGAGCTTCTTCCTAAGATCCAGTCTAAACTCTCCCTCAGATTAAAACCAATCCCCCTTGTCCTGTCACTAGACACCGTTGAGAGCTAACCCTGGCCACGGCTGCTCTGGTGTTAACGAGAGAGAAAGAACCCAGGCTGTTAGGAGGTGAGGAAGGTGGGACGATACTGCCTGGGGTTTAGATCAGTGTAGAGCCAGGGAGCCCTCCCTGGGGATGCTGCAGAGCTGTGTGGGAATTTGAGGGTATGGTTTGATTTCTTGATTGCCAACTTGGCTAGAAAAAGCAAAACCTCTTTCTGTGTATTTATCCAGCTGGAGATCTTTTGCATCAGATGTCTCCCACACAAATCCTATTAGGCTAAGTGTGGAGTACTCCTACTTTCATATAGGGAGCACGTGTTACCTATGTGCAAGCAACTGCTTCTTAAGGGTCACTGAGCTAGACTCAGCTATTCAGTTAAACCTGGTCAACATGAAGTATCACAATAATCTCTTGACCTCTGAGAGGCTTTTAGGCTTTTTGCCTGGGAACAGTTGTGTAGAGCTCAGACATTAGGTGGGAGTAGGGCAAGGTTTTCATTAACTCTGAAGGCAGGGGCTGGGTGCTCAATCTGACTAAACAAAGAGTGCTGGTAGTAAATCTGAGACCTAAAAGGTTTGTTTATCATGGGGGAAAAAAACAAACAAACAAACAAAAGGAAAACCAGAATTACTTCTCTGCCAGTGTGATTGCTGGGTTTAGCAATTTGATTCTTTATAAGACTAGAAAGCAAATGCTGCTACTAGCCAAGGAAAATAAGGTAACAGCTATTGGAGAATAGTAGAAGAGAAGCATAGCCAGCAGGTTGAGGGAGGTGATTCTCCCCCTTTACTCCACTCTGGTGAGACCCCACCTGAAGCACTGTGTCCAGTTCTGGAGCCCCTATTACAGGAAGGATCTGGAGGTGCTGGAAGGTGTCCAGAGAAGGGCCACGAGGATGAGCAGAGGGCTGGAGCTGCTCTCCTGTGAGAACAGACTGAGGGAGTTGGGGCTGTTCAGTCTGGAGAAGAGAAGGCTCTGAGAAGATCTGATTGTGACCTTCCTGTATCTGAAGGGGGCACAAGAAAGCTCGGGAGAGACTTTTAAGGGTGTCAAGGAGTGATAGCACTAGGGGCAAAAAACTAGAACTGGGTAGATTCAGATTGGATGTTAGGAAGAAGTTGTTCCCCATGAGGGTGGTGAGAGACTGGAGGGAGGTGGTGGAAGCCTCATCCCTGGAGATTTTGAAGGCCAGGCTGGATGTGGCTCTGGGAAACCTGATCTAGTGTGAGGACTTCCTGCCCATGGCAGGAGGGTTGGATCTAGATGATCCTTGAGATCCCTTCCAACCCTAACAATTCTATGATTCGATAAATCATTACGGTTGGAAAAGACCTCTAAGATCAAGTCCAGCTGCACAGCCACTGTCACTCTCTTGCATTTTTCTGCTGTGACTCCAAATGGATGCCAAAATAAGCTGCTTGGGGTTCATGCACCAAAGTGACTCTTAAAATCCATTACCTCCTGCTCCTTCCAACGTGGCTTCCAGTGCAGTCACCTTGCAATATTTAGCATCAAATTGTAGCCCTGCCAGCGTCCTCTAAACAGATTATTTCACAGAGATGACATCCAAACACCTCTTCCAGTTGGTGTTGAGGAAAAAGAAATTAATTTAGTTCAGTTCCTGGTGTCTCCACATACCCATCTCTCTGTAATTGTGCAGCATTATCACTACTCACTATTCTGTCTATACTTGCAAAGAGAATGGAAACATCAGTCGAGTTTCCTCTGAGGATGGATTAACAAGATCTGCTGTGACATGACTTGATTAATTAATGAGGCTGGAGTGTTCTTCGGTCCTTACGTGCTGCTCTTGAACTTCTTAGATGGGAAAATTCTAACCTTCAATATTTTAGCAGCCAGCTGGGTAAAGCAAAACTCCTGCCTGACCTTCACTGATAATAAACCTGTGAAATCCATTATGGAATGTACCTGAGCAGTTGTACATATTCAAGGTGATTTAATATTTCTTTTCTTTTCATAGCTGGAGAATGGAAGTGCACATGATTATAGTGCAGGGTACTGAAAACATACCTCTCAGACTGTTTAAAATGTAATTAGATGCCTCTCTGCTTTTCTTTCAGCAGCCTTCCACACAGAGAAATAACACTCCTGAGTGCTGCTTTGCAGAGAGTCATCTCAGCCTCTGTACACATCCCTGAGGACACAGAGAATGGTCTCAAAGGGCAAATACAACACAGCTAACATTTCCCATCCATTGACCCTGGTTTAGAAACTTCTTGTCCAAGTTGGGGCCCCAGCCCTGCAGATACTCAAGGTGAGGCTCGACAGGGCTCTGGGCAGCCTGGTTCAGTTGAGGATGCCCCTGATGACTGCAGGGGGCTGGACTAGAAAACCTGTGGAGGTCCTTTCAGCCCAGACCATTCTATGATTCTATGATTGAGTACCAGGCTGTACAAGAAAGTGATATGCAGATGAGACACACATTTTAATCCTGGAATCATAGAGTGGTTTGGGTTGGGAGGGACCTTAAAGATCATCTAGTTCCAGTCCCCCTGCCACAGGAAGAAGCACCTTCCACTAGAGCAGGTGGCTCAAGGCCTCATCCAACCTGGCCTTGAACACCTCCAGGGAGGCAGCATCCACAACCTCCCTGGGACAACCTGTTGCAGTGTCTCACCACCCCCCATGGAAAGAATTTCTTCCTAGTATCCAGTCTAAATCCTCCTCCAGCTTAAATCCATCCCCTCTCATCTTCTCACTACAAACCCTTAAAAAACATTCCTCCCCAGTTTCTTGCAGCCCTACGTCATGTACTGGAAGGCCACTATAAGGTTCTCTTCTCCAGGCTGAACAGCCCCATCTCTCTCAGCCAGTCCCCACAGGGGAGGATCTCCATCTCTCTGATCACCTTGGTGGCATTCCTCTGGACCCACTCCAACAATTCATTGTCTTTCTTGTGCTGGGGGCACCAGAACAAGACAAAGCACTCCAGGTGGGGTCTCATGAAAGCAGAGTAGAGAGGAGAGTCACCTCCCACGTCCTGCTGTTCTGGTGAGATGTGTGCCTCTCTCACCAAGAGACTGAGAGCAACCTAAGACAACCCAGTCTGGAGAAGAGACAGCTCTGAGGAGACTTTATTGTGGCCTTCCAGTATCTGAAGGGGGCTACAAGAAAGCTGGGGAGGGACTTTTTAAGTCAGGGAGTGATGGACTGGGGGAATGGAAAAACCTAGAAATAGGTAGATTGAGATTAGATGTTAGGAAGAAGTTTTTCCCCATGAGGGTGGTGAGAGCCTGGCACAGGCTGCCCAGGGAGGTGGTGCAAGCCTCATCCCTGGAGGTTTTGAAGGCCAGGCTGGATGTGGGTGTGAGCAACCTGCTGTAGTGTGAGGTGTGCCTGCCTGTGGCAGGGGGATTGGAACTGGCTCATGCTTGAGGTCCCTTCCAACCCTGACAATTCTATGATTCTATTCTATTGTACCATGATTCTAATTCCTTCAATTTTCCAGATGAGATGCTGACACTCCAGGTGTTCATATCCATGCAGCAAAATGGGTTCCTCTTAAAACCAACAACTACCCAAGCAGTAGAATTGTTCTAGCAGTATTTTCTTGTGAGTAACATGAAAATAAATTGCCTGAGAGCTGAGGGAACTGCGTCAGAAAATCCAAATCAGTGCTAACGTGGGGAGTCTGTCAACAGTTTTCATTTCCATAGCTGTTGACATCTCCAGCTAGTTAGAAGGGATTTGAACTGCAAAGTGAACTGAAGAAGTTCCCAGAACAAGGAAGTTCAGGCTACAGACAAGTGGAAGCAGGCAAGTTAAATGTTCACTGACCACAGATCAAAATCCTACAGAAAAGGTTTTTCTGGAGATTGTGTTGTAGGCAAAGAAGCTTTCTCTCACTTTTTTTAATTCCTTTTATTTTTTTCCCTTTTCTTTGGAATGGAATGGAATGGAATGGAATGGAATGGAATGGAATGGAATGGAATGGAATGGAATGGAATGGAATAGAATAGACCAGACCAGGTTGGAAGAGACCTTCAAGATCATCGCGTCCACACTATCACCCAACACCACCTAATCAACTCAACCATGGCACCAAGTGCCTCATCCAGTCTCCTCCTAAACACCTCCAGGGATGGTGACTCCACCACCTCCCTGGGCAGCATATTCCAAACGCCAGTCTCTCTTTCTATGAAGAATTTCTTCCTAACATCCAGCCTAAACCTCCCCTGGTGCAGCTTGAGACTGTGTCTTCTTGTTCTGGTGTTGGTTGCCTGGGAGAAGAGACCAACTCCTACCTGGCTATAGCCTCCTTTCAGGTATTGTAGAGAGCAAGAAGGTCTCCCCTGAGCCTCCTCTTCTCCAGGCTAAGAAACCCCAGCTCCCTCAGCCTTTCCTCACAGGGCTGTGCTCCAGACCCCTCCCCAGCTTTCTTGCCCTTCTCTGGACACCTTCCATCAGCTCAACATCTTTCCTAAACTGAGGGTCCCAGAACTGGACACAGGACTCAAGGTGCGGCCTAATGAGTACCCCCAGGTCCCTCTCTGCCTGGCCGCTCTCCAGCCACTCTGACCCCAGCCTGTAGCACTGCATAGGGGCGTTGTGGCCAATGTGCAGAACCCAGCACTTGGATGTGTTCAATCTCATGCATCTCTTTTCAGCTACAGCAGAGAACATTTTTGATATAAATGGTGTTCAAAGCACTTTAAGCAGAGACCTGTTGAGTGGCAGTGATGCAAGGACTCATCATGTTCCCTGGCTGTGTTCTGACTACAGCCGTCTTGATTACATATGGTCTGTCAAAGACTCCCAGAACAGACAGTCTGGAAGCACTCCTTGTTTGCAATACTGGATGAGACAGAGGCAACCATCAGGCAGCAAGCTGATGTGAATTACCAAATGCCTGCATAATTATAGCATTTAGGCTATCAAGAATCATAGAACAGTCTGTGTTGGAAGATGACTACAAAGGTCACCCAGAACAACCCTCGCTGCTCTCAGCAGGGACGTCCTCAACTAGATCAGGTTGCCCAAAGTCCTGTTGAGCCTCAGCTTGAATATCTCCAAGGATGAGGCCCCAGCTACCTCCCTGGGCAATGTGTTCCAGTGTTTCACTATCCTCATGGCAAAGAACTTGTTCCTAAGTTCCAATCTAAATCCACTCTTCTCTAGTTTGAAGCCATTGCCCCTAGTCCTATCACTGCATGCCTTTGTAAAGTCTCTCTCCATCCTTCTTGTAGTCCTCTTCAGGTACTGGAAGGTCATTATTAGGTCTCTTCAGAGCCTTCTCTTCTCCAGGCTAAACACCCCCAGCTCCCTCAGCCTGTCCTCATAGCAGGGGTGTTCCAAGCCCTTGATCATTTCTGTGGCCCTACTCTGGACCTGCTCCATCAGGTCCATGCCCTTCTTGTATTGACTGTATTGGCTGTTATATTAACTTATGCATAAGCTTAAACTTTCTGTCCACATAGCTTGTGAGTTGAATTTGGAACCATCCCACTAAGTACTAGGAAGAAAAGACTGAGTCATAATAGGGTGATGAGTGTGAGAGCTTAAGCTCTACCCCTACAAATAGTAGAGAGAAAATTGATTTGCATCAGATAGCATAGTGGACATAAGGTTATCTTCATGCAGACCTGAGAGAAGTAATGGAGATCTGGGTTTGAAGGCAGTGATTAGGGTCAATGATTTTAAACTGGCTAGATTTAGGTTGGACATTAGGAGGAAGCTCTTTACAGTGAGGGTAGTGAACTACTGGCACAGGTTGCTTAGAGAGATGATGGAGGCTCCATCCCTGGAGATATTCCAGATAAAACTTGATGGGGTCCTGGGAAGCCTGATCTAGTTGGAGATGTCCCAGCTGACTGCAGGGGGCTTGGGCAAGTTGAGAATCCCTTCCACCCTGATGCATTCTGTGTTTCTGTGTAATGCTATCAAGGGAATTGTTCGTGGAGCTTGGTTAGTTTGGTCACTGACAGCTTTTTAGTGGAAGCTCTCTGATTTTGTGGTTTGCGTGTTGGTGCTAAGGATGGCAGACAATTTTTCACCTCTTCCATCCTCACTCCCATCAAAGAAATCCTTTGTGAGTCTAAGCTTGTGAGCCTTACTTACTATCTCTAATCTCCTCAATAAATTGATTCTCAGCCTGAGAGTGTAAGTGCTTAGAAGTTTCTGACGCAGTGAAAAGCGGAGCTGAAAATTAGATTTGTTATCTAATCAAACAGGGATCAAAATGGTTGTTGCTATTGTGCACACAGAAAGGCAATAACTGTAAGAGTACATTTGCTCCTTGGAGAGCTTTTGAAAAAAGAAAAAAAAAAAAAAAGCAAAAAAATTTGCAATATTTACATGGTGGCTGTCTGCTGGTTTTGCTTTTCCAGATGCCAGACAGCATTAGCAAGAACCAGATGTGAGCTCTCTGGCGGAGTCCAATGGGATGACATTGAACAAGTCCAAGTGCTGGGTGCTGCACTTTGGCCACAAGAACCCCATGCAGAGCTACAGGCTGGGGTTGGAGTGGTTGGAGAGCTGCCAAACATAGAGGGACCTGGGGGTGCTGATCGACAGCTGCCTGAACATGAGCCAGCAGTGTGCCCAGGTGGCCAAGAGGGCCAGCGGCATCCTGGCCTGCATTAGGAATGGTGTGGCCAGCAGGAGCAGGGAAGTCATTGTGCCCCTGTACTCTGCATTGGTTAGGCCACACCTTGAGTCCTGTGTCCAGTTCTGGGCCCCTCAGTTTAGGAAGGACATTGAGACACTTGAAAGTGGCCAGAGAAAGGCAACAAGGCTGGGGAGAGGCCTTGAGCACAGACCCTATGAGGAGAGGCTGAGGGAGCTGAGGGGTTGTTTAGCCTGGAGAAGAGGAGGCTCAGGGGAGACCTCATTCCTCTCTACAACTACCTGAAGGGAGGATGTAGCCAGGTGGGGGTTGGTCTCTTCTCCCAGGGAACCAGCGCCAGAACAAGAGGACACAGTCTCAAGCTGCACCAGGGGAAGTTTAGGCTGGAGGTGAGGAGAAAGTTATTCGCTGAGAGAGTGATTCGCCATTGGAATGGGCTGCCCAGGGAGGTGGTGGAGTCACCGTCCCTGGAGGTGTTCAAGAGGGGACTGGACACGGCACTTGAAGCCATGGTCTAGTCCTGAGGTCTGTGGTGACAGGTTGGACTCAATGATCTTCAAGGTCTCTTCCAACCTTGGTGACACTGTGATACTGTGATACCATAAGAGTGCTTCCCTCCTACATGGCAGCATTTGAGTTTTATTCACGAAATGAGACCCAACAGTCGTAAGTCAGTAAGTAGAATCATAGAATCATAGACTCATAGAATCATAGATTCAATAAAGTTGGGAAAGACCTCAAAGATCATCAAGTCCAACCTCTCACCCAACATCTCATGACTACTAAACCATGGCACCAAGTGACACATCCAATTCCCTCTTGAATGCCTCCAGAGACGGTGACTCCACCACCTCCCGGGCAGCACATTCAAACAGTTAACAACTCTCTCTGTGAAGAACTTTCTTCCTCACCTCCAGCCTAAAACTGCCCTGGCACAGCTTGAGACTGTGTCCTCTTGTTCTGTTGCTGGTTGCCTGGGAAAAGAGACCAACCCCTACCTGCCTACAACCTCCCTTCAGGGAACTGTAGAGAGCAAGAAGGTCTCCCCTGAGCCTCCTCTTCTCCAGGCTAAGCAACCCCAGCTGCCTCAGCCTCTCCTCACAGGGCTGTGCTCAAGGCCTCTCCCCAGCCTCATTGCCCTTCTCTGGACACCTTCAAGTGTCTTAATGTCCTTCTTAAACTGAGGGGCCCAGAGGTGTCCCAGGTTGGATGGCCAGCCAGGCTCCCCGACACTGATTCAGCATCTTTGGCAGTGTTGGCTGCCAGCTCCTGGCCCGGGACACTCAGGGCTGCCTCGCAGGAGGAATCATTTACTACATGTGCAAAGGTCCAGCCGGCTGCAGGGTCCCTGCCGCAGCGAGCAGGTGGGTCTCAGCTGTTGCCCCAGTCAAGGAGCCCCTGCCGCCACACTGGCTGTGCTCAGGGCACAGTGGGAATTGGCAGTCTCCCTGCTGTGACTCCCTGGTGCTGGCATCCCAGAGGCCAGACCCAGTGCGAGGCTGGTGCGCCTGCGCTGTGCTGGGGTGGGTGCAGGCCACTTGCTGTGCTCAGTGCCCTCTCTGGCAGTGATGTTTGAGTGCAAGACACCTGGACACCTACTGCCTTACCTGGAATCTGGCGTACAAAGGCACCCGTGGGTGGGGCTGAAAGCCTGGGGCTGCGTGGTCTCATAGTCTCTGACTCCTGACTCTGCCAGTGCTCAAGGCATTACACAGGAAGGAGGAGTTCGCCGCCAAGTTGTTGAGTTTCTCAGGCCTCTGGCAGAGGAGAGGGCCCGTGCGGCTCAAGATGAGGGCTCAGGCGGGTGGTTGGGGCTCCTTCAGTGCTGGGCAGTGCCCAGCCGGTGGGGCCTCAGGGCCTGGCTGCAAGCCCGTGGCCCCACGCCTCTGCACGTGGTCTGACACTCGTGGCCTGACCCTGTCCTCGCAGGAAGGAAGGGTGCAGGCAGCAGTTCATGAAGGCAGAGCTCGCTGCGTGGGGAGAACCCTACTAGTGTGCCAGGTGAGTGGGGGCCGCAGGCGGGGGCGCTGCGCAGGCTTCATCGGCCGCGATCTCAGACACGGCCTCCCGAGGGACGCGGCCGTGAAGCCAGCCGCCTCCCACGTGAGGAGCCACAGCAGCCGCGGCCGAGAAGAGGCCTGGGAGCTAGTGCCTGCTGCCAGCAGGTCAGGCCGTAGTTTGCTGCCTGCTAGGGCTGGGCAGGCGCTGGCTGGCGGAGAAGCCTGAGAGAGTTGAGCTCCTGCCTGTGTAGGCCAGCAGGAGGTGTCGGCCAGCAAATGCCCAGTGACCGAGCTGCCAACGTCCTCACCAGGCGGTGCTGAGCGCTTGTTTTCAGGCGGAAATGTGAGCGCTGGCGTTCAGAGCTGAGGCTGTCTTCCGCCCCAGGTCCCGTTGCCCAGAGCAGGCTGGGGGAGGCCCTGGGCTCCAGCGTGAGCTCTGTGCTCTGCAGTTTTCCCTCGCTCGCAGTTTGTCTTCCCGACACCTCCTGCACAGTGATTCTCCTCAAGAGGGCACTGAGAGCTGTGCTCTTGCCCCAGCACAACAGGCCATGCCCTCTGCAGGTTCCTGTAGCCCCCCTGTCTCTGCAGGAGGTGCGGCACCCCATGCTGCTGAACCTCCGCTCCCTGCATGTCTCCTGCGGCACGGGGCCCGCGCCTGTACAGCCTCTCGCGAGTGCTGGTGCACTCTGGGCACAGCTGGGCCACGCAGGGCATTGCTACTGCCATGAGCCTGGGGGACCCCCTCAGGGCTGGAGGGGGCTGGGGTGCTGTGTCTCTGTACTGGGAAGCAAGGGGAGGGTGCTCAGCAGATGTGCCTGGCGGGGGAGCGCTGGCTGCGGGCTGCAGGCCGTGCCGTGCCGGGAGAGGAGGGGTGAAGGTCTGGGCCTGGCAGAGCCCTGGCCTGCCCTGCCTCCTCTGCCCCAGGGGGGGAGAGGAGCTCTGCCCACGGGCGCTGCTCCTGCTGCTCCTGCTGCCAGGGAAGGTCCCTGGGCACAGCCCAGCCCTGTTCTCCTTCCCCTGCTGCAGGCCAGCGATGGGCAGTGGTATCTAGCGGACCAATGAGCGGGTCTAATCTGCAGGCACCCAAGAGGTCCTGTAGCAGCAGGCCTACCTGCTGTTCTACCAGAGGTGAGTGTCTGCTGCCCTCGTTTCTCCCTCTGCCTCAGCCCCAGCATTTGGGACAGCGGGGAAGTTGGCTGTGGCAGAGCTTGCCTGTACTCATGTGCATCCCCTGGCTACTTGGAGGAGGGTGGCAGGGATGAGTCTCCTGTCATGCTCTGCTCTAATCACTCATGCTCAGAGTCTTGACTCCTTCTCTAGTTCGCATCTCTGTCAGCCTCAGCCCCCAGTAGCACGCCACTTTCTCAGCCTCTGATCCCAGCCTCAGGCTGGGAGGCAGTGGCCCCATGTCAGGCTGCCCAGCCTGCTCGGCCGCACGAGCATCCCAGCAGGTCACCCGTGACGGGGTCAGCAGGGGTGGGGCCAGGGGCTCCTGAGCCCCCTGCCGATGTGCCCTGGGGTGCTGGGAGCTGCCTGGTCAGGCAGGGGGCCCCGTCCCGGCTTTGCGCCCACTCTGGGAGGAATTTGGCCTGCAGGAGGTCCCGGTGGGAGGCCAAGGCTCAGGAGCCAAGGTTGGCTGGGGAGGCAGTCTCGTGCCTAATCTGATCACCGAACAGCTCCCCAGGAGACCAGACTGCTGCCAGCTGTCAGCCGGACAGAGGTGGTGCCCACAAGCGCAGTTTGGGATGGGGTCAGCTGCTGAGCGAACCCTCCCTGCCAGAGCTGCCTGCGCCGAGTCTCCTTCCAGGTGTAGCTAATAGCTGCAGTGCCTGACATGTAGCAAGATCACTAGCCGAGTCCTGGCACAGAATGTGGGCCTTTGCCAGCGCGCCAGCCCCCTGCGGAGGCAGTCTGGGCCTGGGGAAGACTGTGCCTCGCTGCTGGGGACCAGCTGACCCGGTGGGCCGGGGCCCGAGTTTGCGGGAGGCTGGGGGACCCTGCCGTGAAGCAGGAGAGGGGCTAGGGCAGCAGTGGGCTGAGTGGGTTACCTCCAGCTCCGCCCAGAGCGCGGGGTTGCTGTCTGCAAGCCTGTCTCGCGTTTTGCCTGCAAGAGAACCCTGCTCAGAGGCTTCTGGCAAGCCCTGTGTTTGCAATGCTTGTTTCTCTTCTCTTGACTCCAGGCCCTCCATCACAGAATTCTGGGCCTTCATGGACACGTGGGAAGGAGATACCTGCAGGCTTGCCCCAACCGGAAACCTTTCCTGTCATTTAGCTTGTCTCGGGTCTCTCCACTTGTAGCTCAGCGCCTCGAAAGGCTCGCCCAGGCTGGCCACTGCTTGGCTTTTTCTTGTTGTTTGTCTCCTTTCCTTTCCACCCTTCTACCACAGTACTTTCAGGCTTCCTCGCTCCTCTGTGGAGGGACAAGGAGGCCTGGCTGACCAGAGCCGTTCCTTCATTCAGGCCGGTTCGATGCCACTGAAAGATGGCAGCGCTGCAGGTCGTCTTGCCTCTGTAATTGAAAAGCATTGTGATGACACTGAAACCTGTCTAGAAGGCAAAGAGGGAAAAGGGGCAGTTGAGTGGCCTGCAGCAGGAGGGATGGGGAGGAAGCAGGAAGGCCAGTGAGGCTCTGTGTGGGTGACATTAGCTTGCAGTGCTGCTCTGTAGCCCTGATCTTGCACTGGCCCAGGGTGGGGGCCCATGCCTGCAGTCTTGTCTGAAGTGTGGTTCGAGAAGGGCCGAACTCATTCAGTTTCTGTGGGTGGCTTTGTTTCTTGTGCAGGGACTAGCAGCTCAGAGTCAGAGCTGTGCCAGTGCTTGCGGTGGATTTTTTTTGTCCAGCCTTGTAGGGTTGCATCTCTTAATCTTCAGCAACATCCCCTGTAGCCTATCAATTTCGAGCAGCAGAGGTCTGCCACAGCCATCTGGCTGCCCCAAGACTGCCGTGGGCCTGGGGGAGACATAACCCTGTCTCTTCCCACACCTGGGTATCAAAACATCATCTGGGATCCCACACCTCATGGAGGCACTCTTCTCTGCTCCGCATAGCTCAGAGGCAGAATTGCCAGCAGATTATGTCAGCTGGCTGAGGCAGCAGCAGCACAGGCTGGCAAACACATCATCAGCGCGGGAGACTGTATAAGGCAGAGAACATCAGCCGAGAAGCAAAGGGCTGGAGTGGTGCTGACCTCACGCGCTCATGTTTGCTGTCTCCCTCTCAGCCCCTAAAATTGGAAAAGATAGCCTGAGGCAGGCAGGGGTCGATCGAGCAGAGCAGCGTCTGGGAAGAGCTGCAGTGATCCCAGGGGGTGCGACCACAGGAAGCCGTCCACCTGCAGCTCAGAGGTGAGGAGCCAACGCCCTGCTCTGCTCTTCAGGCCAGGTTTTTGCTTTGCCCCTGGTTGGGCAGGCTGGATCTCCTGGGCCACAGGGCGTTGCCTTGCCGACCTGCAGCTCTTGAGGGGAGGTTTCTGGGGTGGCAAGCAAGCCAGGGGGAGGCTCTGAGTGCCAGCAGCTCTTCTCCACCCCTGTGCTCTCCAGCAGCCCTGCTCTGGTGGCACTATGCCAGCAGCTGGGCTCTGCAGCCTCACTGCAGGGAGCTGGATGCAGTGTATGGGGGACATGATGCCATTTTCACTCTAGGACCTTCTGAGGCTGAATCTCCTCAGCACTGAGCCAGGAGCTTCTTTCTGATCCCCTGGGGTTGGTTTCCTTCTGCTTTCTGCAGTGAATGGAGCCTAACTCCACTTGGTGTCTGGTCAGCAGTGGTGTTCCCCAAGGCTCAGTGCTGAGACCTCCCTGAACATCTGATCAGTGCCCTGGGTGAGGCATTGAAGGCTGCCTCAGTCAGTTGCAGACAGGCTCAAGCTGGGCAGCAGTGCTGAGCTGCTGTTAATGTACAGGGCACCTGGCCAGGCTATCAGGCCAAGCCAATGGCATGAGATTCATCAAGGCCAAGTGGCAGGTCCAGTACCTGGGTGCAGCAACCCCTGCAGCACTGCAGGCTGGGGAGAGTGCGAACAGCAGCAAACCCTGGGGTGCTGGTCAGCAGCTGAAGGAGCCAGCCTGTGCCCAGGTGGCTGAGCAGGCCAACAGCTCCGGCCTGGCCAGCAATGGTGTGGGCCAGCAGGACCAGGGAGTGTACCCTGCACTGGGTACTGGATTCACAGCCTGAGCTACTGCAATGACTTTTGGCCCCCTCACTGCAGGGAGGACACTGAGCTGCGGAGGGCTGGCCAGACGTGAGGTCTAGAGCAGAGTCTTGGGGAGCAGCTGAGGGACCTGGGAGTGTTTAGCCTGGAGGAGGCTGAGGGAGATCTTCAGTCTCTCTTCAGCTCCTGGAAGGAGGCTGGAGCCAGGCAGGGCTTGGGCTCTGCTGCCCAGGAACAGAGTGATAGGCCAACGAACTGACCGGTCGTGTCAGGGAAGGTTTGGGCTGGGACATGAGAGAGCAATTTCTTGCCCTTGAGGGAATGGTCAGGCCTGGTCCAGGCTGCCCAGGGCAGTCCTCTGTCCCTGGGGGGGGCTGGTGTGGTGCTGAGGGCCATGTAGCTACTAGTGCTTGCAATGGGGTACCGTGGTTGAGACGTGAGCCGCAAGATCTCCTCCACGGCCAGAGGCTCTCTGATTCTTGCTGCCTGTGGCAGGACTGCTACCTTGCTTTGCAGAAGGCAGCAGAACAGGGTGCAGCAGGGCTGTGGTGCCCAGATCTCCTGCGGCCCAGCCCTGCTGTGTCCGTCCTGCAGCCCATCTCCGCCTGACCTGCTGCTCGGGAGGCCGGGGCTGTGCAGGTGCTGGGGAGTTTCGCACCTGCGCTGGGCGCCTGCGTCCCCGCACTCCGCCACACGGCCTAGCACTGCCTGGCTGCACTGTCCTTGGCTGCCCCCGCAGAGGCTGAGCCCAGCCAGTGCTGCAGCCTGAGGGGTGGCAGGGAGGGCAGGGCTCTGTCAGATGCTGTGGTGCCCAGGGGTCTCTGGCACTCTCTGTGTCCATTTCTTCTCCTTGTTTGCTCAGGCTCCTGTTTTAATAATCCACCCCCATCTCCACAGCCCAGACTGTGGCAGTTTGGCTTGGGCAGGAGGCCACTGTCTCCTGGGAGGCGTCAAACTCGACCTGGGAGAGCCAAGAGCAGGGTCCCAGATCGTGTCATCCCTGAGGAGGCGGGGAGTCAAGTTGCCCACTTGGCTCAGCAGAGCTGATGCTGAGCAGAGCCTACCTCACTGGGGTGCCTGGGTCGTGCTGCCTGCCTGCAGCAGGTGAGCCTGCGCACGCTGCCCTACCCTGGGAGCTGATGTGCTGGGCGCCAGTCCCAGGCACTGGAATGCCTGAGCTTGTAGATCCAGATGCTGCTCCAGCTGAAAGGAAAGATGAGAAGAGACTTTGGCTCTCTGCCAGAGTGGGACCCCCGGGTTCCCTGTGCCCCTGGGTAGGGGACCCCCACCCCCCCCCGGGGTGGATCTCTGTGCCCCCGGGGGCACCGGAACTCCCAGTTCTAGCTTGAAGAGACCCCCCAGGGTACGCATAGTCAGTTGGATTTGCTCCCGACTACCTTTGGCTGATCTTCCATACCCTCATTTGACACCAAGGGTGGTGAGATTCTGGCCCAGTTGCCCAGGGAGGGCATGGGAACCACTTCCCATTGCCTGGGGCTTCGGAGTTTCAATTTTCTAGCACTGATAGTTGTCTTGCTGAGTGCTGATGTTTTGCTAACTGATAGTAATCTCTTCCCACTCAAGGGTCCAATGGAACTCTCCCCTAGGCTGTGAGGCCAGGCTGGGCCTGCACCTGCCGAGGGCCCGAGCTCTCAGCCCCAGGCTGGGAGCACGGGGCAGGTGTTGCTTGATCCAGCAACACTATGAGGTGGAGGCAGGCTGCAGTGGAAGTCCCACAGGAGACAGGCGCTGTGGGGTTGGAGCTGGGGCTTCACCTACCCGGGGGAAGAGAAGGCGAAGAGGAGACCCGTGAGCAGCTCACCGTGTGCCCCGCAGCTTCCAGGAGAGGGGGGGAGGATCCCTGACACACTTGGCCGGGGGAGAGGATCAAGGAGGGCAGATCGGAATTGACAGGCCACTTTAGAGTGAGGTGTGGGAGCGCGCACAGGCTGCCTAGGGAGGCTGTGGCTCCTGCCTGGAGGCTGAGGCCGTGGGATCAGGCCTGAATTCATCTGGGCCGTGGGAGGTGCCCTGGCCTGGGGGGTTGGAACTGATGATCTCGAAGCCCTCTTCCAAATCCATTCTGTGATCTCATTCTCTCAGTTCGGCTGCTGTGCATAACCCCCCCAGCGCCGAACCTCCTTTGGGCTGACAGCAGTGTAAGACATCCTCTGCCTTCTTCCGGCTGTCAGGGTGGCTGCTGCTTTGCTTTGAGCCTGATCCGCCCAAACTGATTGAGATTCCTCCTCCTCTCCCTTTCTGCAGGTCAAGGCAGGAGAAAGGAGAGGTAAGATCAGAAAAAGGTTGAATCTGTCTGGAAGTGTGAAAGGTATTGTTAAACTCTGTATGGGCCATATCCAGCAGGACAGGCAGAAGGGCAAGGAGTACAGAGGTATCTAGCTGGCACTACTGGATTCCAGTGCTGCGGGTCGCCAATTAGTGGACAGCATGTGAGGGGTGCAGAGCAAGGGACCCTGTGGGCAGGCTGTGCAGGGAAGAGAGAGTTAATACATCACATGGAGATCATCAAGTCCAACCTATCACTCAACACCATCTAATCAACTAAACCATGGCACCAAGTGCCTCATCCAGTCTCCTCTTAAACACCTTCAGTGGGAGAAGAGACCAACCCTCACCTGGCTACAACCTCCCTGCAGGGAGTTGTAGAGAGCAAGAAGGTCTCCCCTGAGCCTCCTCTTCTCCAGGCTAAGCAACCCCAGCTCCCTCAGCCTCTCCTCACAGGGCTGTGCTCCAGACCCTTCCCCAGCTTTCTTGCCCTTCTCTGGACACCTTCCAGCAACTCAACATCTTTCCTAAACTGAGGGTCCAGAACTGGACACAGGACTCAAGGTGTGGCCTAACCAGTGCTGAGCACAAGGGCAGAATGCCCTCCTGCTCCTGCTGCCCACACTGTTCCTGATTCAGGCCAGGAAGCCATTGGCCTTTTTGGCCACCTGGGCACACTGCTGGCTCAGCTGCTGTCAACCAGTACCCCCAGGTGCCTTTCTGCCTGGCTGCTCTCCAGCCACCCTGACCCCAGCCTCTGGCACTGCGTGGGGTTGTTGTGACCAATGTTTAGAACCCAGTACTGAGATGTGTTAAATCTCATGCCCTTGGACTGTGCCCATCTGAGTGCTGCCTTCTACTTCAGAACTTACTCACTATGCTTCCTAAGTACAACTTACTGTTCATTTTACTTAGATCAGCTTGAGTAATAAATCATAGTTCCTTTACAGACACAGAACTCAAGATCATTTTCACATGTAATAGCTTTCATCTCAATGATGTTCTATATAATGGATATCACAGTGCACTAATGAGTTTGCCAGCATTATCACAAGATGTATCACCATCTACACAGTTCCTCTTCATCCTGGGCAGATTGGATCATGGTATCATAGTATCAGTCAGGGTTGGAAGGGACCACAAGGATCATCTAGTTCCAACCCCACTGCCATGGGCAGGGACACCTCACACTAGATCAGGCTGGCCAGAGCCTCATCCAGCCTGCTCTTAAACACTTCCAGGGATGGGGCCTCAACCACCTCCCTGGATAAGCCATTCCAGGGCTTCACCACTCTCATGGGGAAGAACTTCCTCCTCACATCTAGATAAATTTATCAGTTTGATAGTTTGTCTTTGGTTGTATGGATTGCATAGATAAGGAACTAAACCAAACCAACAAAACAAACCAACAAAGCCACATTCATTTTAAAATTGTCACTGTCATGGGATATGTAGGCAAAGGCCAAATCCTATTCACTATCTTCATTGATGACGTAGATGAGGGGATTGAGTCCACCATTCGCACATTTGCAGACAACACCAAGTTGGGAGCTGGTGTAGATGTTAGAGGGTAGGAGAGCTCTGCAGAGGGACCTTGACAGGGTGGACAGATGGGCAGAGTCCAACAGGATGCCATTCAACAAGTCCAAGTGCTGGGTTCTACACTTTGGGCACAACAGCCCCACAGGATCACAGGATGTTAGGGGTTGAAAGGGATCTCTGGAAATCCTTCCAGTCCAACCCCCCCCCCCCTGCCAGAGCAGGACCATAGAATCTAGTGCAGGTCACACAGGAACACATCCAGATGGATCTTGAAAGTCTCCAGAGGAGATTCCACAACCTTTCTGGGCAGCCTGTTCCAGTGCTCTGTGATCCTTACAGTAAGAAACTCTTCCTCATGTTGAGGTGGAACTTCCTGTGTTGCATTGACATCCATTGTCCCTTGTCCTATCACAGGGCACAATTAAGCAGAGCTTGTCCCTTCCCTCTTGACCCCCATCCCTCAGGTATTTATAAGCATTTATTAAATCCCTTCTCAGTCTTCTCTTCTCCAGACTAAACACCCCCAGGTCCTTCAGCCTCTCCACCCAGTCAGTGCTCCAGTCCCTTCGGCATCCTTGTAGCCCTCCATTGGACTCTCTCCAGCAGATCCCTGTCCCTCTTGAGCTGGGGAGGCCAGAACTGGATGCAATATTCCAGGTGAGGTTTCACTAGGGCAGAGCAAACTAAACCCTCAGAGTAAAAAAGTAAGCTCTGTTTAAGTTTCAGCTGACCATCTGTCCCCAGATGCACAGGACAGAGTAGAGGGGATTCACAACTGGGGTTTGGAATTGTAAATCATCTGCTTATCCTTGCTATCAAAACCATTAAGCATTTTCTACCCTCAATGGCATAACTTGATAAAAGACTACAATGGCATGATCAGTGAGACAAATGTTGCCCAGTATTTACCCACAAGAATTTGTAAGAGCTGCAAGACAAATGGTTAGGCCACACCTTGAGTCCTGTGTCCAGTTCTGGGCCCCTCAGTTTAAGAAGGACATTGAGACTCTTGAACATGTCCAGAGAAGGGCAACAAGGCTGGGGAGGGGTTTGGAGCACAGCCCTGTGAGGAGAGGCTGAGGGAGCTGGGGAAGAAGAGGCTCAGGGGAGACCTTATTGCTCCCTACAGCTCCCTGAAGGATGGTTGTAGCCAGGAAGGGGTTGGTCTCTTCACTCAGGCAACCAGCACCAGAACAAGAGGACACAGTCTCAAGCTGCACCAGGGAAGTTCAGGCTGGAGATGAGGAGAAAGTTTGTCACTGAGAGAGTTGTTAGCCATTGGAATGTGCTGCCTGGGGAGGTGGTGGAGTCACCATCCCTGGAGGTGTTCAAGAGGGGACTGGATGTGGCACTTGGTGCCATGGTCTAGTCATGAGGTGTCGGGTGACAGGTTGGACTCGATGATCTTTGAGGTCTCTTCCAACCTTGGTGATTCTGTGATTCTGTTTCTAGCTCTGGTCCTCCTGGGTGGTACCTTGCCAGTGGTTTGAGGTCTTGCACTAGAGACAAAGGCAGGGTGGAAAAAAGCCCAGACAAACAAACAGAGCATGGTGCCTCTGAAAAAATAATAAAAGAAGCCCACGAGCCATATGGAATCTAAGAAGTTTTGAAAAACCTTTTCAAGTTGATTTTTCAGTTTTGTTGTGTATCAGGCACAGAGACTGATGCCCCTTCAGCACAGCATTTTGCTCTGGTCTGCATTCTGCACCAACTCCATGCAGAGTCAGCCTCATGCTCTGTGAAGGCTGCTATTAGGTCTCCCTGAGCTTCCTCTTCTCCAGGCTGAACACCCCGGCTCCTTCAGCCTGCCTCATAGCAGAGGTGCTCCAACCCCCTGATCATTTTCGTGGCCCTCCTCTGGACCCTCTCCATCAGGGCCATGTCGTTCCTGTATTGAGAGCTCCAGAGCTGGATGCAGTACTCCAGGTGAGATCTCATCAAAGCAAAGTGGCAGAATCACCTGCTGGCAACACTTATTTTGATGCATCCCAGGCTGCCATTGGCCTTCTGTGCTGCAAGCTCACACTGCCTGCTCGTGTCCAGCTTCTCGTCCATCAGCACCCCAAGTCCTATTCCTCAGGGCTGCTTCCTATCACCTCCTCCTCTAGGCTGTATTTATAGCAAGGATTGTTCAGGCCCAGGTGCAGAACCCTGCACTTGCTTTTCTTGAACCTCATGAAGTTCACCTGGGCCCAGCTCTCCAGCTTGTCCAGGTCCCTCTGGATGACATCCTGTCCCTCTGGTGTCTCGACAGCACCACTCAGCTTGGTGTCATCTGCAAACTTACTGCTGGTGCAGTCAGTCTCACTGTCTGACAGACTGAGGGAGTTGGGGCTGTTCAGTCTGGAGAAGAGAAAGCTCCAAAGAGACCTTTTTGTGGCCTTCCAGTATGTTATAAGGGCGACAAGAAAGCTGGGAAGGGACTTTTTAGGGTGTCAGGGAGTGATAGGACTGGGGGGAATGGAAAAAAATAAAAATGGATAGATTCAGATTGGATGTTAGGAGGAAGTTCTTCCCCATGAGGGTGGTGAGAGACTGGCACAGGTTGCCCAGGGAGGTGGTGGAAGCCTCATCCCTGGAGGTTTTTAAGGCCAGGCTGGAGGTGGCTCTGGGCAACCTGCTGCAGTGTGAGGTGTCCCTGCCCATGGCAGGGGGTTGGAACTGGCTGATCCTTGAGGTCCCTTCCCACCCTAACAATTCCACGATTCTATGTCATTGATAAAATTATTGAACAGTGCAGGTCCCAGTACAGACCCCTGAGGGACACCACTTGTCACTGCTCTCCATCTGGACCCATCTTCTCTCAGGGCCATCACACATACATATTACAGGACAGTGTCACAGACAAACTCACTCACAGCAATTGAAGATAGGGAGAACAATGCCAAGAGAAAGTTAATGTTACCTCTGCAAAAGTCAACTAAAAATAACCCTAAAGCTAACTGTTCCTCCAGTACCCGTGGAGATCTAGTCACACACCAAAACATCACTGCTGAAACTCAGCTCTTTGTTGTCATTTGCATAACATTTTCCCAGCTATTTATCTTTTGCATGAGATTTCCCTCAGCCAGAGCAGACTGCTTGTAAAGAAAGCATCCTCGGTGAAAGTGATACACATTTAAATCAAACAACTTTCTGAGCAGTAATTTACCCTTCCCACTTTGCTGGCCCCAGAATTCAGTGGTTCTGAACTGCTGCACATAATGAATGCTAACCCCACAGGGCTCAGCCATAATTGCCATTTTTTCTGTCTTAAAGCTTGCAGCTTTTATTTATTGATGGGATAATACAGGCAGATTGTTATTCACCTCAGGACTGTGCCACCAATCACCTTTATTCTACAGTATAAAAGACAACTGCTCAAGGGATAGATTTCTACATGCAAATAACACAGAACCTATTAAAGCAACAGTTGCTCATATTGTTGGAAGATTGAGGATGGTGAGGCAGGGACAATGACAGAACCTCAGCTCACTTCAGTGGGCTCTATCTCAGAACTCACTGTGTCTCCAATGCACGCAGGAAAAAGCACAGCTACTCTTCACTTAACTGCAAGTTAACTGGCAGCATCTGTCAGTGTCTTCACCAGCTTCATTCCTGGCTCTGGGTTATTTGAAGAACTGGAAAATATGATTTAGATCCATTCATGGCTGCAGGTCAGGAGAAAGTTCTTCACAGAGAGAGTTGTTGGTCATTGGAACAAGCTGCCCAGGGAGGTGGTGGAGTCACCATCCCTGGAGGTGTTCAGAAGGGGATTGGACGTGGCACTTGGAGCCATGGTTTACTAGTCATGAGGTCTTGGGTGATAGGTTGGACTTGATGATCTCTGAGGTCTTTTCCAACCTCATTGATTCTATGATTCTATGAGTCTATGTAGCAGATAGCAGACTAATTCCTCATGGTTTATGCAGGCCCAAGAAGAGTAGGCTTAGAGAAGACCTTATTACCATGTACCACCTAAAGGGGGGACTACCAAGAAGATGGAGGCTCCCCTTTTGCAAGGAGTCCCATGGAAAGGACAAAGGGTGATGGGTACAAGTTGCTAATGGGGAGATTCCCATTGCACTGCAGAAGAAAATTTCTCAGCCTAAGAACAGTCAGACATTGGAATCATCCCCCAAGGCAAGTAGTGGAAGTTCCCTACACTGTACAGTCTCACAATTCATCTTGACAGGGTGCTGGGCCATCTTATTTAAACTCTATTACCTAGAAAGCTTGGACCAATTAGAATTAGAATTAGAATTAGAATTAATTAGAATTAGAATAATTAGAATTAGAATTAGAATTAGAATTAGAATTAGAATTAGAATTAGAATTAGACTTAATTAGAATTAGAATAATTAGAATTAGAATTAGAATTAGAATTAATTAGAATTAGAATTAGAATTAGAATTAATTAAATTAGAATTAGAATTAGAATTAGAATTAGAATTAGAATTAGAATTAGAATTAGAATTAGAATTAGAATTAGAATTAACTAGGTTGGAAGAGAACTTTGAGATCACTGAGTCCAACCTGTCATCCAACACCATCTAATCAACTTGACCATGGCACCAAGTGCCTCATCCAGCCCCTTCTTAAACACCTCCAGGGATGTCAACCCCACCACCTCCATGGGCAGCACATTCCAATGGCCAATCTCTCTTTCTGGGAAGAACTTCTTTGAGCAGTAGATGCATGTTCATAGAATCATAGAATCAACAAGGTTGGAAAAGACCTCAAAGATCATCAAGTCCAACCTGTCACCCAACACCTCATGACTGCTAAACCATGGCTTCAAGTGCCACATCCAATCCCTCAATCCCTTTTTGAACACCTCCAGGGACTGTGACTCCACCACCTCCCTGGGCAGCACATCCCAATGGCCAATTACTCTTGCTGGGAAGAACTTTCTCCTCACCTCCAGCCTAAACTTCCCCTGGCACAGGAACACACAGGTCATGTGCAACACTAAAGTCTCAGACCAGATTCCATATTAAAACTGCAAATCCAGAGCATTTTAGCCCTCTGTAGCCCACAGAGCAAGGTCACCTTCCAGTGTATAAGAAAAGTTCACTCCTCAGCATTCACACTTTCAATCATAATGAGCAATATACACACTTGATGATCCTCCAGGTGCTGACAAATGATGAAAAGACTGATTATGGCTTTTCCTTTTTCTTCTTCTCTTACTGATTTGGTAATGGCAACTGCTCACATGGCTTTGCATGTTTCATTGTCATCAGTTTTGAGTAAGGCTGGCCTAGATATCCAGTGATGATAATATATATTTCTGAGACTGAAAAGAGAGATCTGGGTGTTAAATAAATCAAGTATCCTTTAACAGTGGCAGGTACTGATACAGGCTGTGAATCTCATACTTTACTTCAACAAAGAGCACTGTGTTTCACCTCAGGCTCTGTTTAAGGTGATCCTCTTACAGTTCAGTGCAACCATGCAGTGGTCAGCAACCCACACAGACGTTTGAATATCAGAATGTATTAAAAGATTAAAATTAGCTGGTCCAGATTTTGTCTTTTAATTTTAAAACCCCCACAAACAATTGTGTTCCTCAATTTCTTGGCAATCTTTTCTGGAGATCTTCCAAACCTGCCTGGACACATTCTCTGCCCCTGTGCTCAGCACTGGTTAGGCCACACCTTGAGTCCTGTCTCCAGTTCTGGGCTCTTCAGTTTAGGAAAGATGTTGAGTTGCCGGAAGGTGTCCAGAGAAGGGCAACAAAGCTGGGGAGGGGTCTGGAGCACAGCCCTGTGAGGAGAGGCTGAGGGAGCTGGGGTTGCTTAGCCTGGAGAAGAGGAGGCTCAGGGAGACCTTATTACTACCTTATTGCTACAACTACCTGAAGGGAGGCTGTAGGCAGGTGGGGGTTGGTCTCTTCTCCCAGGCAACCAGCACCAGAACAAGAGGACACAGTCTCAAGCTGCACCAGGGGAGGTTTAGGCTGGATGTTAGGAAGAAGGTCTTCATGGAAAGACAGATTGACCATTGGGATATGCTGCCCAGGGAGGTGGTGGAGTCACCATCCCTGGAGGTGTTTAGGAAGAGCCTGGATGAGGCACTTGGTGCCATGGTTGAGTTGCTCAGATGGTGCTGGGTGCTAGGTTGGACTCGATGATCTCGAAAGTCTTTTTCAACTGAGTTAATTCTCTTCTCTTCTCTTCTCTTCTCTTCTCTTCTCTTCTCTTCTCTTCTCTTCTCTTCTCTTCTCTTCTCTTCTCTTCTCTTCTCTTCTCTTCTCTTCTCTTCTCTTCTCTTCTCTTCTCTCCTCTTCTCTCCTCTTCTCTCTCTCTTCTCTCCTCTTCTCCTCTTCTCTCCTCTTCTCTCCTCTTCTCTCCTCTTCTCTCCTCTTCTCTCCTCTTCTCTCTCCTCTTCTCTCCTCTTCTCTCTTCTCTCTCTCCTCCTGTCACCTGCCCTAACTGGTCCTGCTTTGCAGGGGTTGGAATCTCTGAGGTCCCTTCCAACTCCTAGCATTCTACGATTCTATGATTTGGCTTTTCCTAGTTGCTGCATCTGTGAACGTTATTTGAAACATCTTATATGGCTACTAAAGACACTTTGGGCAGGGGAGGAAATGCAAATATAATTTTAAAGCAATTCACTTGTTGAGAAGGTGAGCCTTAGACTACTAACATGTATTTAGTGATTATTAGACCTGAAACTCAGAAATGTGTGTGGGAGCTATTACCTAGGTCCCCCTTTGGCAAATGACCTAGATAACACTTGTCAAAATAGGCATGTGAGTGTAAGTGGTGTGGGTGAATCACACACAAAAGTTATCTGAGCAGCCATTTACCTAAACTCAGCCAGGTGAGACAGGAATAAAACCACCACACAGGTCACAGTAACATGGGAATTACAAAGAGACTTCTGAAACAATATTCACCTTGACATGATGTATATATAAAAGCAACATGGAAATTATAACATGGGGAAGAGATATTAGACTGGAAAGCACAGGAGCTGGCTGGACACTGCTGGCAGCCACCTCACAGGCATTGACATCTCTGCCTGGGGCTAGACAATTAGGTCAGGCAACAACAAGCAGGGAATGGAATAGAAGATAATAGAATGGAGTTAACCAGGTTGGAAAATACCTTTGGGATCATCGAATCCAACCTATCATCCAACACCTCAGGGTGTGTGGGTGGGCACTCATGAGGTGCTCCCTCACTGCCATGTCCATCACCAGGTGGTAGGAAGTGTGTTGTGGTTTAAGCTTTTCCTGGAGGCCCTAATGGATCAAATGTAGATTGCCTCCCCTAGCCCTTTTTTCCCAGTAGGGGAAACTAAATTAGGAAGGAGAAAAGAGTGGTAACATTGCAAAAGAAACAGTCTTGAATTGGTTTGGAAGGAAAAAAGGTAAGTTTAACAAAATACAAAAGGCATTTGAGTAAAAGGAAGGTTGCAAGAATAGAATAGAATAGAATAGAATAGAATAGAATAGAATAGAATAGAATAGAATAGAATAGAATAGAATAGAATTAATGAGGTTGGAAAAGAGCTCAGAGATCATCGAGTCCAACCTATGACCCCACATCATCTAATCAATTCAACCATGGCACTAAGTGCCTCAACCAGGCTCTTCTTAAACACCACCAGTGATGGTGACTCCACCACCTCCCTGGGCAGCACATTCCAATGGCCAATCTCTCTAAACAAACCCCAAACAAGCCTATAGGAGAAGACTGAATAAATCAAGCTGTGCAAACTAAGGCAGAGAAGGCCAATGGAGGAGATGAGGCTCTGGCCAATGGAGGCTCTGGCCAGCCTGATCCAGTGTGGGGTGTCCCTGCCCATGGCAGGGGGGTTGGAACTAGATGATCCTTGTGGTCCCTTCCAACACTGACTGATACTATGATACTATGATTTTATGCTGCTATATAATACCAGGTTGCATCATAAAAGCTATACTCTGAATGCTGACACATGATCAGGTAGAATGAAGCTGTCTTGAAGGACACTTTCCCTGAACTGAAGCCACAGTGTATGCAGTAAAAAAGGTGGAGCACAGCAAGGTGGTGTCATGTTAAGGATGCCCTGAACAGCTGGCTCCATTCTCTTCTGTGCTGTAGAGATCTTTAACAACAGGCAAAATGCAAGGCTTGCTGACTTGTAGCAACTCAGTCAAGCATCACTTCTGTCTTCTTTCCTACCCTACTGAGCTGCTGCTTTTGCCTTTCTCTAGGCTACTATCCCCAGAACAGACTCGGCAGAGCTGAGTGTCAGTACCTCAGCAGCCCTGGCAGGCCGATGACAATGGGAATGCAAACCGACCTTCCTCAGCCATTTAAATGAAATCTTTGCACTCTGAATGGCCACGGCTGAGGCAGTAGCAGATGCTTTGTTCTGCTGACTCTTCTCTGAGGGAGAGACAATTTGGGTGGACAGCTTGGAGCAGTAACATTTGACTGCTCAGCTCCTGAGCAAAAATCAGCCTAGCTGATCTGTCAAGGATCCTGATCCTACACTAATCACAACTGTGAATAATTGAGTTGTCTTTATCTTCTGTGTGCCTAAACTGAGGTTCAGTTTTGACACCGCTGGACACTGTATAAAACAAGGGGTGACTGTCCTTATGCCCTCTGAGGTGAGGCTAATATCACTTCCTCTCCTGTGATCAGCATGAATACCATCCTCTAAATGAGAGAGACACAACCACTTTCATTATGTAGAAGCAGATAATGTGAAGCTGTGCTTAATATGACATTTTCAAATGCTTGATATGGCATTTTTACATCCTGAGTGTATGACATCCCCTTTGAGCATCAGGAGGAAATAGGTCATTGATGTACTTACTTGCCACAGGATTTTACCACTTATTTCCCCCCTAAGAACAGGGAAGCTGTGGAATTCATGGTTCTCCTGTTCTCATTCTTAAAAAGTGTCATTCTTCAGCTAGGAAAAGAAAAATGTTATTTGCCTCCTCTTTGCCTCATCTTGGAAACTCTTCATTCTCTTTCCTAGCCTCCAATTCTCATCTCAGCTGAATTCAGTCCCTGCACTTGTGTCCAAGCTTTCTCTCTCTATATATATACATGTCTATCCATCTCTATCTCTATCTCTATCTCTATCTCTATCTCTATCTCTATCTCTATCTCTATCTCTATCTCTATCTCTATCTCTATCTCTATCTCTATCTCTATCTCTATCTCTATCTCTCTCTATCATCTCTATCTCTATATATATATGTCCACCTCTATCTGTATCATTTCCATCTCTATCTCATCTCTATCATATCTCCCTCTCTCTCCCTATCCGTATCATCTATATCTATCCCTATCTCTTTTTCTATCATCTCTATCTCATATCTCTCTCTCTCTCTCTCCATTTCTCTCTCTGTCATTCTGCCCTGTACTCAGCACTGGGTAGGCCCCACCTTGAGTCCTTTGGCCAGTTCTGGGCCCCTCAGTAAACAACACCAGTTTGTTTCCATCTTTCATTTTGCATTTGTCAGGCATCTTTCATGCTGACTATCCTTCCTATTGCTCTCTGAGTGACCAATAGAAAGCATCTGTTCTGCTGCAATGTTTGGTGAGGGATTCTCTAGGATATTGGGTAGTGATAGGAATAGGGGGAATGGAGCAAAACTAGAAGTTGGGAGATTCAGATTGGCTGTTAGGAAGAAGTTCTTCCCCTTGAGGGTGGTGAGAGCCTGGCACAGGTTGCCCAGGGAGGTGGTGAAAGCCTCTTCCCTGGAGGGTTTGAAGGCCAGGTTGGATGTGGCTCTGAGCAACCTGCTCTAGTGTGAGTTGTCCCTGCTCATGGACAGAGGGGTTGGAACTAGATGATCCTTGAGGTCCCTTCCAACCCTGACAATTCAATTTTTCTATTAATTTTTTTTTTTTTTCCCCAGCCTATTCATTATCCACTTCTGAATTCAGTTGACTTACCTGGAGACTTTGATGCAAGGATACAGGGATGTGCTGGGAAGCATCTGTGTGCTACTTGGGAGGCTTTGTCTTATTTGCTGTGTGGCATCCTTTTTGACTAGTCAGTTGTCTTCTTTTCACCTTGCAGTGCCATGAGTCATAGCAGAAGTGTAAAGTCATCACCAGTGCTTTAGGAAGTGTCATTACAGGTTTTCTAATGGCTCATTATCAGAGAGCTTAGCCTTCCTCTTTAATTGTGGAATTATTCCATTCCAAAAAATCCCCAGCCAGAAGCTCCTCTAATAGCTGAATGTTTTTTCCTCTTTAGCTGTCAAGGGTGTAAGCAGCACAGGCTTCTAGCTGTGCTTCAGTACTGTACTGAAGCATTCTCATCTTCTTTCTAAAGCCACTTTTCTGCCTTGGTTAACAGTTCTTCTCACTCTGTCAAATGCCTTCTTGTGGGGTTTTGATCATTTTCCCATGCTGTTTCAGTTGCACACATCATCTCACAGGCCTCAACAGGGTAGGAGCAAAGCTGAAGTGAGAATGCCCTTGTTCTTCAAAATCCTTCAGCAGCCTGTGCAATTCTCTGGCCTGCCCTTGCTTTAGAGGGCACATTACTCACAAACTGACTGCTAAATATGACACAGTTGCAACCATGCACGTGCAAATACCGCATGCATGTGCATACGCACTGAGCTGATCACGCCCTCCACATCTAGGCTCCATACTGCTAAGGGGAGACCTTATTGCCATCTACAACTACCTGAAGGAGGTTGAAGCCATGTGGATGGGGGTGATCTCTTCTCCCAGGCACCCAGCAGCAGAACAAGAGGACACAGTCTCAAGCTGCACCAGGGGAGGTTCAGGCTGGATGTCAGGAAGAAATTCTTCCCAGAAAGAAAGATTGGCCATTGGAATGTGCTGCCCGGGGAGGTGGTGGAGTCACCATCCCTGGAGGTGTTTAGGAAGAGACTGGATGGGGTGCTTGGTGCCATGGTTGAGTTGATTAGATGGGGTTGGATGATAGGTTGGACTTGATGATCTCAAAGATCTCTTCCAACTTGGTGAATTCTATTCTATTTATTTCAACAAGGCAAGCAGCATCAGTGACCTGGCAGGGTAATTTTTAGGGTGTTGGTTAGCGAAAGGACTAGGGGAATGGATCCAAGCTAGAGGAGGGGAGATTTAGATTAGACATTAGGAAGAAGTTCTTCACTATGTGGGTGGTGAGACACTGGAACACAGATTGCCCAAGGAAGTGGTGGAAGCCTCATCTCTGGAAGTTTTTAAAATAGAATAGAATTAACCAGGTTGGAAAGGACCTTTGGGATCACCAAGTTCAACTTAGCACCCAACACCGTCTAATCAACTAAACCAAGGCACCAAGTGCCACGTCCAATCCCCTCTTGAACACCTCCAGGGGTGGTGACTCCAACACCTCCCTGGGCAGCACATTCCAATGTTTAACAACTCCCTCTGGGAAGAACTTTCTCCTCCCCTTGAGCCTAAACTTCCCCTGGTGCAGCTTGAGACTGTGTCCTCTTGTTCTGGTGCTGGAGGTAGTCTTTCCTCCAGAATTTAGTCAATCCAGGTAGAGCCAATGTTCCTTTTTAATCTGCAAATGAGAGATCTCCCCCTGTGTGAATAACTGATCTGTTATCATAATGATAGAATAATTTGTGATTAGAATAATGTGATAAATGATAACAACATCATTTGCAGTGCAAGCCAACAGCCTTTTCTTTTTCTCTCTCATGAGATTCCATGCTCCCCCTCTCCTCCAAAGAAATAGCCACATGATTTCAGTTTTATTTTAAGTGCTTTGTCAATATTTGGAGACACAGCAGAATAAAGCTCTTGGAATTTCCTACTTGAAGCACAGAACCACAGAACCAACTAAGATACAGTAAGGAAAGATGGTATTCCTCTGGTCCTTAAATAATCCATGTACATTTCTTTTCAGGCAGGAGCCTTTTATTAGTTGAATAGAACACCATCATGCCCTCTGGCAACTTGTATTATATATTCAGTGAGTGTAGTTTAAGCTAAAACATCAAGATTAAGATCTCTGAAACAGCCCAGGGGATTTAACCTCATTACCTCCAGGACGAAGAATTCCACTGGGATCTGGGTCCTTAACTCCCTCAGGTGTGTTTCACATACTAACCAAAATTCCAATTTTATGAAAATAGATTTGATTTAATGGTTCTAATTTCATTGCCTGTGTGGCTTCTAGGTCCCACCTGATTAACTTCCCAGGGAGGTGGTGGAGTCGCCATCCCTTGAGGTGTTTAAGGCAAGATTGGACGTGGCACTTAGTGCCATGGTCTGGTCAATGTAGTGGTGTCAGGCCATAGAATCATAGAATCAACAAGGTTGCAAAAGACCTCAAAGGTCATCAAGTCCAACCTGTCACCCAACACCTCATGACTACTAGACCATGGCACCAAGTGTCACATCCAATCCCCTCTTGAATGCCTCCAGAGACGGTGACTCCACCACCTCCCCGGGCAGCACATTCCAATGGCTAACAACTCTCTCTGGGAAGAACTCTCTCTCATAGGCTGGACTTGACAACCTTAGAGGTCTATTCCAGCCTCAATAATTCTGTGATCCTGTAACTGTAACTTGAATCATCTGCTGTTGCTTTCATGCCTTCAAGTGGCCTTTCCCCCTACCACTAGGAAACTTCATGCAAATCAGGCATCCAACAGGTTTAGCTGAGGTGGAGCTAGACTACAATGCCAGCTTAGATAGTTTTGCCTTTCACAGGATCACAGGATGTCAGGGGTTGGAAGGGACCCAAAGAGATTATCAGGTCCAGCCCCCTGCCATAGCAGAACCATACAATCTAGCTCAGGTCACAGAGCAACACATCCAGAAGGGCCTTGAAAGCCTCCAGAGCAGGAGACTTCACTGCCTCTCTGGGGAGCCTTTCACTGATGCTCATAGAAACACTAGACTATAATTAAGAGAATTTTCATATCTTGGTTTGTATTTCATAGAGGTGATATGTTTCAATTGACTTTTACAAGGCTTGTAGTGGTAGGATCACAGAATCATATCACAGTATCACAGTATTACTAAGGTTGGAAGAGACCTCGAAGATCATCGAGTCCAACCTGTAACCACAGACCTCATGACTAGACCATGGCACCAAGTGCCACGTCTTGAACACCTCCAGGGACGGCAACTCAACCACCTCCCCGGGCAGCCCATTCCAATGGCGAATCACTCTCTCGGTGAAGAACTTTCTCCTCCCCTCCAGCCTAAACTTCCCCTGGTGCAGCTTGAGACTGTGTCCTCTTGTTCTGGTGCTGGTTGCTAGGGAGAAGAGGCCAACCCCTTCCGGGCTACAACCACCCTTCACGTAGTTGTAGAGAGCAATGAGGTCGCCCCTGAGCCTCCTCTTCTCCAGGCTAAGCAACCCCAGCTCCCTCAGCCTCTCCTCACAGGGCTGTGCTCAAGGCCTCTCCCCAGCCTCGTTGCCCTTCTCTGGACACCTTCAAGTGTCTCGATGTCCTTCTTAAACTGAGGAGCCCAGAACTGGACACAGTACTCAAGGTGCTGCCTAACCAAAGCAGAGTACAGGGGCACAATGACCTCCCTGCTCCTGCTGGCCACACCATTTCTAATGCAGGCCAGGATGCCACTGGCCTTCTTGGCCACCTGAGCACACTGCTGGCTCATGTTCAGGCAGCTGTCCATCAGCATAGAATCATAGAACCATAGAATCACAGAATCATAGAATCATAGAAACACAGAATCATAGAAACACAGAATCATAGAATCATAGAATCATAGAAACACAGACTCATAGAAACAGAGAATCATAGAATCATAGAACCACAGAATCATAGAAACACAGAATCACAGAATCATAGAATCATAGAATCATAGAACCACAGAATCATAGAAACACAGAATCATAGAATCATAGAAACACAGAATCATAGAAACACAGAATCATAGAATCATAGAACCACAGAATCATAGAAACACAGAATCACAGAATCATAGAATCATAGAATCATAGAACCACAGAATCATAGAAACACAGAATCATAGAATCATAGAATCATAGAATCATAGAATCATAGAACCACAGAATCATAGAAACACAGAATCACAGAATCATAGAATCATAGAATCATAGAACCACAGAATCATAGAAACACAGAATCACAGAATCATAGAATCATAGAATCATAGAACCACAGAATCATAGAAACACAGAATCATAGAATCATAGAACCACAGAATCATAGAAACACAGAATCATAGAACCACAGAATCATAGAAACACAGAATCACAGAATCATAGAATCATAGAATCATAGAACCACAGAATCATAGAAACACAGAATCATAGAATCATAGAATCATAGAATCATAGAACCACAGAATCATAGAAACACAGAATCATAGAATCATAGAACCACAGAATCATAGAAACACAGAATCATAGAACCACAGAATCATAGAAACACATAATCACAGAATCATAGAATCATAGAACCACAGAATCATAGAAACACAGAATCATAGAATCATAGAACCACAGAATCATAGAAACACAGAATCATAGAACCACAGAATCATAGAACCACAGAATCATAGAAACACAGAATCATAGAATCATAGAAACACAGAATCATAGAAACACAGAATCATAGAATCATAGAAACACAGAATCATAGAAACACAGAATCACAGAATCATAGAATCATAGAATCATAGAACCACAGAATCATAGAAACACAGAATCATAGAATCATAGAACCACAGAATCATAGAAACACAGAATCATAGAACCACAGAATCATAGAAACACAGAATCACAGAATCATAGAATCATAGAACCACAGAATCATAGAATCACAGAATCATAGAATCATAGAAACACAGAATAATAGAAACACAGAATCATAGAATCATAGAAACACAGACTCATAGAAACACAGAATCATAGAATCATAGAACCACAGAATCATAGAAACACAGAATCACAGAATCACAGAATCATAGAATCATAGAACCACAGAATCATAGAAACACAGAATCATAGAACCACAGAATCATAGAAACACAGAATCACAGAATCATAGAATCATAGAATCATAGAACCACAGAATCATAGAAACACAGAATCACAGAATCATAGAATCATAGAATCATAGAACCACAGAATCATAGAAACACAGAATCATAGAATCATAGAACCACAGAATCATAGAAACACAGAATCATAGAACCACAGAATCATAGAAACACAGAATCACAGAATCATAGAATCATAGAATCATAGAACCACAGAATCATAGAAACACAGAATCATAGAATCATAGAACCACAGAATAATAGAAACACAGAATCATAGAACCACAGAATCATAGAAACACAGAATCACAGAATCATAGAATCATAGAACCACAGAATCATAGAATCACAGAATCATAGAATCATAGAAACACAGAATCATAGAAACACAGAATCATAGAATCATAGAAACACAGAATCATAGAAACACAGAATCATAGAATCATAGAACCACAGAATCATAGAAACACAGAATCACAGAATCACAGAATCATAGAATCATAGAACCACAGAATCATAGAAACACAGAATCACAGAATCATAGAATCATAGAATCATAGAACCACAGAATCATAGAAACACAGAATCACAGAATCATAGAATCATAGAATCATAGAACCACAGAATCATAGAAACACAGAATCATAGAATCATAGAACCACAGAATCATAGAAACACAGAATCATAGAACCACAGAATCATAGAAACACAGAATCACAGAATCATAGAATCATAGAATCATAGAACCACAGAATCATAGAAACACAGAATCATAGAACCACAGAATCATAGAAACACAGAATCACAGAATCATAGAATCATAGAACCACAGAATCATAGAATCACAGAATCATAGAATCATAGAAACACAGAATCATAGAAACACAGAATCATAGAATCATAGAAACACAGAATCATAGAACCACAGAATCATAGAATCATAGAACCACAGAATCATAGAAACACAGAATCACAGAATCATAGAATCATAGAAACACAGAATCATAGAAACACAGAATCACAGAATCATAGAATCATAGAAACACAGAATCATAGAATCACAGAATCATAGAATCATAGAAACACAGAATCATAGAATCATAGAACCACAGAATCATAGAAACACAGAATCATAGAATCATAGAATCATAGAACCACAGAATCATAGAAACACAGAATCATAGAATCATAGAACCACAGAATCATAGAAACACAGAATCACAGAATCATAGAATCATAGAATCATAGAACCACAGAATCATAGAAACACAGAATCATAGAATCATAGAATCATAGAATCATAGAATCATAGAACCACAGAATCATAGAAACACAGAATCACAGAATCATAGAATCATAGAATCATAGAACCACAGAATCATAGAAACACAGAATCACAGAATCATAGAATCACAGAATCATAGAATCATAGAACCACAGAATCATAGAAACACAGAATCATAGAATCATAGAACCACAGAATCATAGAAACACAGAATCATAGAACCACAGAATCATAGAAACACAGAATCACAGAATCATAGAATCATAGAATCATAGAACCACAGAATCATAGAAACACAGAATCATAGAATCATAGAACCACAGAATCATAGAAACACAGAATCATAGAACCACAGAATCATAGAAACACAGAATCACAGAATCATAGAATCATAGAACCACAGAATCATAGAATCACAGAATCATAGAATCATAGAAACACAGAATAATAGAAACACAGAATCATAGAATCATAGAAACACAGACTCATAGAAACACAGAATCATAGAATCATAGAACCACAGAATCATAGAAACACAGAATCACAGAATCACAGAATCATAGAATCATAGAACCACAGAATCATAGAAACACAGAATCATAGAACCACAGAATCATAGAAACACAGAATCACAGAATCATAGAATCATAGAATCATAGAACCACAGAATCATAGAAACACAGAATCACAGAATCATAGAATCATAGAATCATAGAACCACAGAATCATAGAAACACAGAATCATAGAATCATAGAACCACAGAATCATAGAAACACAGAATCATAGAACCACAGAATCATAGAAACACAGAATCACAGAATCATAGAATCATAGAATCATAGAACCACAGAATCATAGAAACACAGAATCATAGAATCATAGAACCACAGAATAATAGAAACACAGAATCATAGAACCACAGAATCATAGAAACACAGAATCACAGAATCATAGAATCATAGAACCACAGAATCATAGAATCACAGAATCATAGAATCATAGAAACACAGAATCATAGAAACACAGAATCATAGAATCATAGAAACACAGAATCATAGAAACACAGAATCATAGAATCATAGAACCACAGAATCATAGAAACACAGAATCACAGAATCACAGAATCATAGAATCATAGAACCACAGAATCATAGAAACACAGAATCACAGAATCATAGAATCATAGAATCATAGAACCACAGAATCATAGAAACACAGAATCATAGAACCACAGAATCATAGAAACACAGAATCACAGAATCATAGAATCATAGAATCATAGAACCACAGAATCATAGAAACACAGAATCATAGAACCACAGAATCATAGAAACACAGAATCACAGAATCATAGAATCATAGAACCACAGAATCATAGAATCACAGAATCATAGAATCATAGAAACACAGAATCATAGAAACACAGAATCATAGAATCATAGAAACACAGAATCATAGAACCACAGAATCATAGAATCATAGAACCACAGAATCATAGAAACACAGAATCACAGAATCATAGAATCATAGAAACACAGAATCATAGAAACACAGAATCACAGAATCATAGAATCATAGAAACACAGAATCATAGAATCACAGAATCATAGAATCATAGAAACACAGAATCATAGAATCATAGAACCACAGAATCATAGAAACACAGAATCATAGAATCATAGAATCATAGAACCACAGAATCATAGAAACACAGAATCATAGAATCATAGAACCACAGAATCATAGAAACACAGAATCACAGAATCATAGAATCATAGAATCATAGAACCACAGAATCATAGAAACACAGAATCATAGAATCATAGAATCATAGAATCATAGAATCATAGAACCACAGAATCATAGAAACACAGAATCACAGAATCATAGAATCATAGAATCATAGAACCACAGAATCATAGAAACACAGAATCACAGAATCATAGAATCACAGAATCATAGAATCATAGAACCACAGAATCATAGAAACACAGAATCATAGAATCATAGAACCACAGAATCATAGAAACACAGAATCATAGAACCACAGAATCATAGAAACACAGAATCACAGAATCATAGAATCATAGAATCATAGAACCACAGAATCATAGAAACACAGAATCATAGAATCATAGAACCACAGAATCATAGAAACACAGAATCATAGAACCACAGAATCATAGAAACACAGAATCACAGAATCATAGAATCATAGAACCACAGAATCATAGAATCACAGAATCATAGAATCATAGAAACACAGAATAATAGAAACACAGAATCATAGAATCATAGAAACACAGACTCATAGAAACACAGAATCATAGAATCATAGAACCACAGAATCATAGAAACACAGAATCACAGAATCACAGAATCATAGAATCATAGAACCACAGAATCATAGAAACACAGAATCATAGAACCACAGAATCATAGAAACACAGAATCACAGAATCATAGAATCATAGAATCATAGAACCACAGAATCATAGAAACACAGAATCACAGAATCAACACCATTTCTAATGCAGGCCAGGATGCCACTGGCCTTCTTGGCCACCTGGGCACACTGCTGGCTCATGTTCAGGCAGCTGTCGATCAGCATAGAATCATAGAACCATAGAATCACAGAATCAAGGAATCATAGAACCACAGAATCATAGAAACCACAGAATCATAGAATCATAGAAACACAGAATCATAGAAATCACAGAATCATAGAATCATAGAAACACAGAATCATAGAAACACAGAATCACAGAATCATAGAATCATAGAAGAATCATAGAAACACAGAATCACAGAATCAGAAACACAGAATCATAGAAACACAGAATCACAGAATCATAGAATCATAGAAACACAGAACCACAGAATCATAGAAACACAGAATCACAGAATCATAGAATCATAGAATCATAGAACCACAGAATCATAGAAACAATCAGAATCATAGAACCACAGAACCACAGAATCATAGAAACACAGAATCATAGAATCATAGAATCATAGAATCATAGAAACACAGAATCATAGAACCACAGAATCATAGAATCACAGAACCACAGAATCATAGAAACACAGAATCATAGAACCACAGAATCATAGAATCAGAATCATAGAAACACAGAATCATAGAATCATAGAATCATAGAATCATAGAAACACAGAATCACAGAATCATAGAATCATAGAATCATAGAATCACACAGAATCATAGAAACACAGAATCATAGAATCACAGAATCACAGAATCATAGAAACACAGAATCATAGAATCATAGAATCACAGAATCATAGAAACACAGAATCACAGAATCATAGAATCATAGAATCATAGAAACACAGAATCATAGAAACACACAGAATCATAGAATCCACACAGAATCACAGAATCATAGAAACACAGAATCATAGAAACACAGAATCATAGAATCACAGAATCATAGAACCACAGAATCACAGAATCATAGAATCATAGAAACACAGAATCATAGAACCACAGAATCACAGAATCATAGAAACACAGAATCACAGAATCATAGAATCATAGAACCACAGAATCATAGAACCACAGAATCATCAGAAACACAGAATCATAGAATCATAGAATCACACAGAATCATAGAAACACAGAATCACAGAATCATAGAATCATAGAACCACAGAATCATAGAACCACAGAATCACAGAATCATAGAAACACAGAATCATAGAATCATAGAATCATAGAATCACAGAATCATAGAAACACAGAATCACAGAATCATAGAATCATAGAACCACAGAATCATAGAAACACAGAATCACAGAATCACAGAATCATAGAATCATAGAATCATAGAAACACAGAATCACAGAATCATAGAATCATAAAACCATAGAACCATAGATTCACAGAATCATAGAATCACAGAACCACAGAATCATAGAATCATAGAATGGTCTGTGTTGGAAGGGACCTCTGAAGGCCATCCAGTACAACCACCTCTGCAGTCAGCAGGGACATCCTCAACTCAACCAGATTTCTCAAGAGCTCTGTCCAGCCTCACCTTGAATATCTCCAGGGATGGGGCCCCAACAAGGTGTTCAAGAGGGGATTGGTCATGGCACTTGGTGCCATGGTCTAGTAGTCATGAGGTCTTGGGTGACAGGTTGGACTTGATGATCTTTGAGGTCTTTTCCAACCTTGTTGATTCTATGATTCTATGATCCCTGCACAACCTGTTCCAGCATTCCACTACCCTCATGGTGCAGAACCTGTTCCTAAGATGCAACCTAAATCTGCTCTTCTCTATTTTGGAGCCATTGTCCCTTATCCCATCACCACAGTCTTTTGGAAACAGTCTCTTCCCATCTTTCCTGCAGGCTCCCTTCAGGTACTAGAAGGCTGCTATTAGGTGTCCATGGAGCCTTCTCTTCTCCATGCTGAACACTCCCAACTCCCTCAGCTTGTCCCCATAGTGTTCCAACCTCCTGATCATTTTTGTGGCCCTCCTCTCAACCCATTCCATCAGGTCCATGTCCTTCCTCTATTGAGGGTTCCAGACCTGTACACAGTACCCCAGGTGAGGTCTCACCAGAGCAGAGTAAAATAAAGGGTGAGAGGGAACAGATTTTAGCTTGAGGAGAGATTTAGACTGGATGTTAGAAAGAAATTCTTTCTAGTGAGGGTGGTGAGACACTGGAACTGGTTGCTCAGGGGGGGGTTGTGGATGTCCCCTCCCTGGAGCTGTTGAAGGCCAGGGTGGATGAGACCTTGAGCAACCTGCTCCAGTGAAGGGTGTCCCTGCCCATCGTAGGGTGGGGTTGGAACTAGGTGATTTTTCAGCAGTCCTGGCTCACTGGAGAGGTCCCAGAAGACTGGAAGCTGGCCAGCGTGGTGCCCATCCATAAGAAGGGCCGGTTGGATGAGCCGGGGAATTATAGGCCTGTCAGCCTGACCTCAGTGCCAGGCAAGATTATGGAACGGCTCATCTCGAGTGCGATCACACAGCACTTACAGGATGGCCAGGGGCTCAGGCCTAGCCAGCATGGATTTAGGAGGGGCAGGTCCTGCCTGACCAACCTGATCTCCTTCTATGATCAGGTGACCCGCCTGGTGGATGTGGGGAGGCCTGTGGATGTGGTCTACCTGGACCTCAACAAGGCCTTTGACACCGTTCCCCCACAGCAAACTCCTGGCCAAGCTGGCAGCCCGTGGCTTGGACAGGAGCACACTGCGTTGGGTTAGGAACTGGCTGGAGGGCCGAGCCCAGAGAGTGGTGGTGAATGGTGCCACATCCAGCTGGCGGCCTGTCACTAGTGGTGTGCCCCAGGGATCAGTACTGGGCCCCATGCTCTTCAACATCTTTATTGATGATCTGGATGAGGGCATTGAGTCCATCATCAGTAAATTTGCAGATGACACCAAGCTGGGGGCAGGAGTTGATCTGCTGGAGGGCAGAGAGGCTTTGCAGAGGGACCTCGACAGGCTGGACAGATGGGCAGAGTCCAATGGCATGAGATTTAACACATCCAAGTGCCGGGTTCTGCACATTGGCCACAACAACCCCAGGCAGTGCTACAGGCTGGGGTCAGAGTGGCTGGAGAGTGGCCAGGCAGAGAGGGACCTGGGGGTACTGGTTGATGGTAGGCTGAACATGAGCCTGCAGTGTGCCCAGGCAGCCAAGAAGGCCAATGGCATCCTGGCTTGCATCAGGAAGAGTGTGGCCAGCAGGAGCAGGGAGGTCATTGTGCCCCTGTACACTGCACTGGTTAGGCCACACCTTGAGTCCTGTGTCCAGTTCTGGGCCCCTCAGTTTAGGAAGGATGTTGACTTGCTGGAACGTGTCCAGAGAAGGGCAAGAAAGTTGGTGAGGGGTTTGGAACACAAGCCCTATGAGGAAAGGCTGAGGGAGCTGGGGTTGCTTAGCCTGGAGAAGAGGACACTGAGGGGAGACCTTATTGCTCTCTACAACTACCTTAAGGGAGGTTGTAGCCAGGCAGAGGTTGGTCTCTTCTCCCAGGCAGCCAGCACCAGAACAAGAGGACACAGTCTCAGGCTGCGCCAGGGCAGGTTTAGGCTGGATGTTAGGAAGAAGTTCTACACGGAGAGAGTGATTGCCCATTGGAATGTGCTGCCCGTGGAGGTGGTGGAGTCACCTTCACTGGAGGTGTTCAGGAGAAGACTTGATGGGGTGCTTGGCTGTATGGTCTAGTTGTTGGGTGGGTTGGATTGGTTGATGGGTTGGACACGATGATCTTGAAGGTCTCTTCCAACCTGGTGTATTGTATTATTGTATTGATCTTTCAGGTCCCTTCCAACCTAAACCATTCTATGAGTCTTTTGACTAGAACATAGATTCTAAGCCAACAAATGCAACATCACTAAACATTTGAAATGAAGGAGAAACCCATTTAAGTAAATATTTGATGAAACCTTACCGATATCAGAACAGCGAGGCAATGGCAAATGTTGACATTGCTGTGGGATGGAAGGCAGGTATTAGCTATTAGATGTAGTTTAGGAGTAATCAGTTAAGGCACATCTAGGTGGAAAGATAAAATTTGGGTCACCAGATAGGCTGTCATTATGTCTGGTGGGTTTCTCCCTCCCCACTGCTGCAATCAGTCTTGAAGATGTTCATACATAAATAAGCAGAGAGGCTTGAACTTTCAGATGGAGCAGGTATTTCTCTCCTGATCTGAGAGAATAAAACATATTAAAAGCAAATGTAATTTGTCATCCAAGGCTCAGACACCAAAGGAGGGTGTGCTGATAATGAAAATTTACCTTGCCTGTGTTGCTAAAGGTAATTGTCAGACAATTGCACTTCACACAGCCTGGGTACTGGAGGAAAAAATAATCAAGCTTTAGGAGACATTTCATTTTGCACCACATCCTTTCAGCAGCAAGAGAACCCAGCCAACCTAACATCTCCCAAATGATAATAAGCTCTCCAATTTGTGTGAATAAAAAATGTGATTAAGATGGAATAAATGCAATTATATCTCTGACTTACAAGCTGTTTCCTATTTGCTCAGGTCTGATTCAGAGGTTTACATTCACTTCACTTTTCTTTTTAAGGAAAGTAGTACTGTTTATTCTAGCTGTAGAACATTGGGATTTATCATAGAATCATAGAAGCAACCAGCTTGGAAAAGACCTCAGAGATCATCAAGTCCCACCTATTACCTATTACCTATAACACCTCCCGACAACTATACCATAGCTCCAAGTGCCACAGCCAAGCCTTTTGAACACCTCCAGGGATGGTGACTCCACCACCTCCCTGGGCAGCACATTCCAATGGCAAATTACTCTTTCCAGGAAGAACTTTCTCCTCAACTCCAGCCTAAACCTCCCCTGGCACAGCTTGAGACTGTATCCTCTTGTTCTGGTGCTGGTTGCCTGGGAGAAGAGACCAACCCCCACCTGGCTACAACCTCCCTTCAGGTGGTTGTAGAGAGCAGTAAGGTCTCCCCTGAGCCTCCTTTTCTCCAGGCTAAGCAACCCCAGCTCCCTCAGCCTCTCCTCATAGGGCTGTGCTCCAGACCTCTCCCCAGCCCCATTGCCCTTCTCTGGACATGTTCAAGTATCTCAATGTCCTTCCTAAACTGAGGGGCCCAGAACTGGACACGGTACTCAAGGTGTGGCCTAACCAGTGCTGTATGTTAGGAACAAATTCTTCCCAGCAAGAGAGATTTGCCATAGGGATGTGCTGCCCAGGGAGGTGGTGGAGTCACCATCCCTGGAAGTGTTTAAGAAGAGACTGGATGAGGCACTTTGTGCCATGGTGTAGTTGATTAGATGGTGTTGGGTGATAGGCTGGACTTGATGATCTCTGAGGTCTTTTCCAACCTCTTTAACTCTGTATACTGATTTCTGTAAAAGCTCCATATTCAACTGCTCAACAGCTGAGCTTAGAGTACAGAGGTGTACTCTGTAATGTACCTCAAGCCTCTGCATCTCAGGTGCAAACTCAGAGCTTATCTCACCTGCATGTGCCTCTGCTTGTCTTGATTCCTGTGGAGGAGCATTCACATCCAGAGGAGAGGACTGACCCAGAGCTATGACTTCCATTGGCAGTAAATCCCAGCGACTCCTAATGAAGTTACTTAGGTAAAATGGAACCTAGAAATGGAAAGAGAGAAGAAAAAGGAGTAAATGAAAGGAGTGTAAATGTTAAGAATTATCAAACAGATTAAATGATTCAGGAGTGTAGCAGGTGACTGGAAGACCTACAGCAGAAATTACAGCTGTCCCTGAGAATCAGCACAAAGGCAATGTACAGAAAGGATCTTTTTCACCTTCATATCCTTGGCCAGCAGCATCAGATTTAGCATTACACTGCTGAGAAAAAAGAAATGTGAGGCAATTATCAGACTGCAGTACGTGGAAAAAGTTCTCCACAAAGTTACACTGAAAGTGCTTCAAGATAATCTTGCTCATATTAGTGTGTCTATGATCTGAAATGGAGGGAAACCATTGCACTTGGTCTTTCCCAACCTGGTGATTCTGTGAACTGGGCCAAAGCTGAATTTGTGTATATAAAATAAAAGCTGATTTTGATTTGTGTATATAAAATAAAAGGATAGGATAGGATAGGATAGGATAGGATATAGGATAGGATAGGATAGGGATAGGATATAGGATAGGATAGGATAGGATAGGATAGGATAGGATAGGATAGGATAAAGGATAGGATAGGATAGGATAGGATAGGATAGGATAGGATAGGATAAACCAGGTTGGCAGAAACCTTCAAGATCATTGTGTCCAACCTGTCATCCAACACCACCTAATCAACTAAACCATGCAACCAAGCACCCCATCAAGTCTCCTCCTGAACATTTTAAACACCTTCAGTGATGGTGACTCCACCACTTCCCTGGGCAGCACATTCCAATGGCCAATCACTCTCTCTGTGTAGAACTTCCTCCTAACCTCCACCAGAAACCTCCCTTGGCGCAGCCTGAGACTGTGTCCTCTTGTTCTGGTGCTGGTTGCCTGGGAGAAGAGACCAACCTGTGCCTGGCTACAACCTCCCTTAAGGCAGTTGTAGAGAGCAATAAGGTCACCCCTGAGTGTCCTTTTCTCCAGGCTAAGCAACCCCAGCTCCCTCAGCCTCTCCTTATAGGGCTTGTGTTCCAAACCCCTCACCAACTTTGTTGCCCTTCTCTGGACACCTTCCAGCAACTCAACATCCTTCCTAAACTGAGGGGCCCAGAACCGGACCCAGGACCCAAGGTGTGGCCTAACCAGTGCAGTGCACAGGGGCAGAATATATTTTCTTGGTGCCTTTCTATCTTTTGTACTTTCCATTTAGCCTCCAATTGTGTGTGAGTGTTTTTGTTTACTCCTTTGGGGTAAAACACTTTCTGTCCTTTCACCCTGGGAAGATCATGGTTCAAACCAGGACAGGTTGGCAAGGAGGCACTAATGGAAATTGCTGAAGAGAAGAACACATTTTCAGTTTTACCTGTGTGTGGGTGTTACATATCTCCCACCAAACAGCAAACCCTTCTGCCAAGGAATACATTTCTCCTTGGGAACTGTGTTGAATGAAATCTGCTGTTAGCATTTGCCTTATGCATATATGAGACAAGACTGTGTGGTGTCACCTGCTTTTACAGTATATACTAGGTGGTAAAGCAGTTTTCTGAACATGAAATAGTGAAACATGAATGACTTCTTCCATGGACAAAGAATCATAGAATCATAGAATCAGTCAGGGTTGGAAGGGACCACAAGGATCATCTAGTTCCAACCCCCCTGCCATGGGCAGGGACACCCCACACTAGATCAGGCTGGCCACAGCCTCATCCAGCCTGGCCTTAAACACCTCCAGGGACAGGGCCTCAACCACCTCCCTGGACAACCCATTCCAGGGCTTCACCACTCGCATGGGGAAGAACTTCCTCCTCACATCTAGCCTGAATCTCCCCACCTCCAGCTTCATTCCATTCCCCCTAGTCCTAGTGTGGGGTGTCCCTGCCCATGGCAGGGAGGTTGGAACTAGATGATCCTTGTGGTCCCTTCCAACCCTGACTGATACTATGATAGTATGATACTATGATACTATCACTACCTGATAGCCTGAGAAGTCCCTCCCCAGCTTTTTTATAGCCCCCTTCAGATACTGGAAGGCCACAATGAGGTCACCTCGGAACCTTCTTTTCTCCAGACTGAATGATTGAAGAGTAGAGTAGAGTAGAGTAGAGTAGAGTAGAGTAGAGTAGAGTAGAGTAGAGTAGAGTAGAATAGAATAGAATAGAATAGAATAGAATAGAATAGAATAGAATAGAATAGAATAGAATAGAATAGAATAGAATAGAATAGGTGTGTCCTCATAGGAGAGGTGCTCCAGCCCTCTGATCATCTCCATGGATGTATTAGGGCTTTTTTTCCCCTCCTGGCGACTGGTTGAGTTGAATTGTCAAATATTTATGGTTGTGCAATACATTAAGGCTGGGCATATTCTTGCTGAGGTTTCTTAGCTTTGCATGAAATAATTAAATATTCATGGAATGAGAAAGAGCATGAGAATGATTTTATTGCCCACTGGTTAGGGAGGAATAATAAGAATTGCACTCTAGGTTCTTTGCTTCAATAATACCTTGAGATGAAATTCCTTAATATGAAGCCCACAAGCACTCACTGGGACAAAAAAAAATGAGAACTGCAACTCTGCTATTAGGAGGCCAGAGTAATTCTCATTACATCAGTCTATTTCCTGTCCAATAAATATTTAATTATATATGCATACTTAAAATTTCAACAAGGCAGAACTAGAAAGCCCATGCCTCATCTGCCAAACACTCTGTAGTATGGAAAGTGAGCACATAGACCTCAGAGATCCAGGTGGCTTATGCAGAAAAATCTTTGAGTTAGTTTCTCCACCTCCTGAGCACTGAAGTTCTGGCTTAAAATATAGCTCACTAGATTTTCTTGCTCAGGTTTTTTTTTTTGATCCTAATCCTGTAGTTGGTTCAGTTTATATGCAAAGCAAAGTATTGTGAAGTCTATCCATCTATAAGAACAAGTTGTCAGTGAGATATGGAGCAACTCCAGATTTAGACGAGCATATTCTCTGCTAGTAGAACAGGAGAAGAGGAGGCTCAGGGAGACCTTATTGTTGTCTACAACTACCTGAAGGGAGGTTGTAGCCAGGTGGGGGTTGGTCTCTTCTCCCAGGTAACCAGCACCAGAACAAGAGGACACAGTCTCAAAAGCTGCACCAGGGGAGGTTTAGGCTGGAGGTGTAGGAGAAAGTTCTTCCCAGCAAGAGAGATTGGCCATTGGGATGTGCTGCCCAGGGAGGCGATGGAGCCACCATCCCTGGAGGTGTTCAAAAAAGAACTGGATGTGGCACTTGGAGCCATGGTTTAGTTGTCAGGAGGTGTTAGGTATTAGGTAGTAGGTTTGACTTGATGATCTCTGAGGTCTTTTCCAAGCTGGTTGATTCTATGATTCTATTATTGAGGTCTATACTTGGTGGCTAAAGAGCCAGCATCAGAGTGATAGATCTTGGTGGACAGGATGTTTCCTAAGGTACTGGTCCCAGTGCTGTTTAACATCTTTGTCAGCAACACAGACAGTGGGATTGAGTGCACCCTCAGCAAGTTTAATCCATAGGGAGGATGATAGGCTTGAGACCTGGGTCAATGCCAACCTCGTAAAGTTCAGCAAAGCCAAGTGCAAGGTCCCACACCTGAGTCAATGGAACCCCAATCACAAACACGAGCTGGGCAGAGAATGGGTAGAGAGAAATCCTGAGGCAAAGGACTTCATAGTGTTGATAGATAAGAAACTGAACATGACCTGTAAATGCACGCTGGCATCAACAAAAGCCAACAGTATCCAGCATCAAAAGAAGGGTGGCCAGCAGGTTGGGGGAGGTGATTATCCCTCTCTACCCCACTCTTGTCATACCCCACCTGGAGCAGTGTGTTCAGCCCTGAAGCCCCCAAGATGACAAGGACACAGAACGAGTAGAACAAGTCCAGAGGAGAGCTGCAATGATGATTAGTGGGGTGGAGCACCTCTCCTTTGAAGACAGGCTAAGAGGTTTAGGGTTGTTCACCCTGGGGAAGAGAAAACTCTAGGGAAACCTTTCAGCAAATTCCCAATATTTGAAGGGAGCCTCAGAGTTATGTAGTGATGGGACATAGGTTAATGCCTTCAAACTGTAAAGGTAAAGATTACACATTAAGAGGATGTCATTCATTCACCCTGAGGGTGACGAGACACTGGAACAGGCTGTCCAGAGAAGTTGTGGAGTCTCCAACCCTGGAAGAGTTCAAACCCACACTACTCGGTAGTTCTTATTATTCCATGAAATATTTATCCACATAGACTTCTAAAGTTCACTTACTGCCAAGATACACAATCAAAAGGAAAGAAATTGTTCTCTTCTCCCAGGCAAGCAGCACCAGAACAAGAGGACACAGTCTCAAGCTGCGCCAGGGGAAGTTTAGGCTCGAGGTGAGGAGAAAGTTTAGGAAGGATGTTGACTTGCTGGAAGGTGTCCAGAGAAGGGCAACGAAGTTGGTGAGGGGTTTGGAACACAAGCCCTATGAGGAGAGGCTGAGGGAGCTGGGGTTGCTTAGCCTGGAGAAGAGGAGGCTCAGGGGTGACCTTATTGCTCTCTATAACTACCTGAAGGGAGGTTGTAGACAGGCAGAGGTTGGTCTCTTCTCCCAGGCAGCCAGTACCAGAACAAGGGGACACAGTCTCAAGCTGTGCCAGGGCAGGTTTAGGCTGGATGTTAGGAAGAAGTTCTACACAGAGAGAGTGATTGCCCATTGGAATGTGCTACCCGTGGAGGTGGTGGAGTCACCTTCATTGGAGGTGTTCAGGAGGAGACTTGATGGGGTGCTTGGTGCCATGGTTTAGTTGTTTAGGTGGGTTGGATTGGTTGATGGGTTGGACACAATGATCTTGAAGGTCTCTTTCAACCTGGTGTATTGTATTATATTGTATTGTATTGTATTGCATTATATTGTATTGTATTGTATTGTATTGCATTGCATTGTATTGTATTGTAAAGCTCTTTGCAGAGAGAGTCATTAGCCATTGGCATGTGCTGCCCAGGGAGGTGGTGGAGTCACCATCCCTGGAAGTATTTAAGAGGGGATTGGATGTGGCACTTGGTGCCATGGCTTAGTAGTCATGAAGTGTTGGGTGACAGGTTGGACTTGATGATCTCTGAGGTCTCTTCCAACATTATTGATTCTATGATTCTGTGAAATTCCTCCGTGATGTGAAGTGTGTTTCAGTCACTTAAAAGCAGTCATCTTTTCTAGGAGCTCCATGGCTTGCTCCATCATCTTCAACCAGGCTGTGCTTTTACTTGAAGTTAGACAAGAATTGAGGCACTTGTCTGCAGCAGGACCATAAATTTCAGAAGGAATCTAGGATGATTGTGATTGGTTAGGCACTTGATTGTCACCCAACGAGCAGCAACTGTATTTTTTTCATGCTGACAGTGATGCACTTCATGCAGATAATTAAAGAAGAGCTTCAATTTTCATTATGCACTTAACTATCTTCTCAATCCATATTAGATTTAATGGGGCCATTTGCATGCACATTGGATTGATTTGGAGGTTTGGCATGCAAACAAATTGACATTGTTAAAGTTATTGACTGACTTCCCCTGTATTGCCTCATTTTATTGACCTATTGAAACATTGTCAGCAGCATAACAAGCCTTTTAGCTGAGTGCTAAACTTCAATCAATAGGTCCATTACTGTGCTAGCCATAGAATGACTAAACAATGCAGATCTTAAGGGCCTTCCACTGAAATGATGAATGGCTAGTGCAAGGGTTTTAAATGACAGATCCCTGTTTAAATGTGAAAGCAAACAATCTGATCTAAACGGATGAGTAAGAACAAACCAGAAAATAAAAGCAAGAGAAGAAGGCAGTTTGTGTATGAATTTAACAGAGGACATTTTGTGCCAGCAATTTATGGCTGTCTAAGAAACAATTATGCAAAGCTTGCAGGAGAGTAGCTTCAAGAATTTTTCCATCCATGTGGCAAGACCATGATGGCTTTGAACAAGTCCAAGAGCTGGATGCTGCACTTTGGTCACAACAACCCCAGGCAGTGCTACAGGCTGGGGACAGAATGGCTGGAGAGAAGCCAGGCAGAGGGACCTGAGGGTAATGGTTGATAGTAGGCTGAACATGAGCCTGCAGTGTGCCCAGGTGGCCAAGAAGGCCAATGGCATCCTGGCTTGCATCAGGAACAGTGTGGCCAGCAGGAGCAGGGAGGTCATTGTGCCCCTGTACTCAGCACTGCTTAGGCCACACCTTGAGTCCTGTGTCCAGTTCTGGGACCCTCAGTTTAGGATGTTGAGTTGCTGGAACAGGTCCAGAGAAGAACAACAAAGCTGGAGAGGGGTCTCAAGCACAAGCCCTGTGAGGAGAGGCTGATGGAGCTGGGGTTGCTTAGCCTGGAGAAGAGGAGACTGAGGGGAGACCTCATTGCTCTCTACAGTTATCTGAAGGGTGGTTGTAGCCAGGAGGGGGTTGGTCTCTTCTCCCAGGCAACCAGAATAAGAGGACACAGTCTCAAGCTGCACCAGGGGAAGTTTTGGCTGGAGATGAGGAGAAAGTTCGTCACTGAGAGAGTTGTTAGCCATTGGAATGTGCTGCCTGGGGAGGTGGTGGAGTCACCATCACTGGAGGTGTTCAAGAGGGGTTTGGGTGTGGCACTTGGTGCCATGGTTAGTAGTCATGAGGTCTTGTGTGATAGGTTGGACTTGATGATCTTTCAGGTCTTTTCCAATCTTGTTTATTCTATGATCTCACCAAGGAAATATTACAAACTTTCAAAACCGAGCTCTGTAAAATTAATTGAGAGTACAATACAATACAATACAATACCAGGTTGGAAGAGACCTTCAAGATCATCGCGTCCAACCCATCAACCAATCCAACCCACCCAACAACTAGACCATACAGCCAAGCACCCCATCAAGTCTTCTCCTGAGCACCTCCAGTGAAGGTGACTCCACCACCTCCCTGGGCAGCACATTACAATGGCCAATCTCCCTCTCTGAGAGGAATTTCTTCCCAACATCCAGCCTAAACCTGCCCTGGCACAGCCTGACACTGTGTCCTCTTGTTCTGGTGTTGGATGCCTGGGTGAAGAAACCAACCCCCACCTGGCTACAACCTCCCTTCAGGTAGTTGTAGAGAGCAATAAGGTCACCCCTCAGTCTCCTCTTCTCCAGGCTAAGCAACCCCAGCTCCCTCAGCCTTTCCTCATAGGGCTTGTGTTCCAAACCCTTCACCAGCTTTGCTGCCCTTCTCTGGACACCTTCCAGCAAGTCAACATCCTTCCTAAACTGAGGGGCCCAGAACAGGACACAGTACTCAAGGTGTGGCCTAACCAGTGCAGTGTACAGGGGCACAATGACCTCCCTGCTCCTGCTGGCCACACTGTTCCTGATGCAAGCCAGGATGCCATTGGCCTTCTTGGCTGCCTGGGCACACTGAGTGGTCCTTCCACTGATCACTCTGTGCAAGCTGCATTTATTTCAAGAACAGAAAGGTGTATATTGTGGGGGGATGTTTCTTTCAACTGTTTTACCCATTTACCTTCATGGTGAAAATACACAAACACAGAATTCCTCAAAACAAATGCTGTAAGGTGTAGAAGCAGAGGTATCTGTTGGAGTGGGTCCCGAGGAGGGTTATGAAAATTATCAGGGGCTTGGAGCACCTCTGATATAAGGACTGGCTAAGGGAGCTGGGGTTGTTCAGACTGGAGAAGAAACAGCCCCAGGGAGACCTAATAATGATCCTCCAGTACCTGAAGGGGGCTACAAGATGGATGGAGAGAGACTGCTTACAAAGGCCTTCAGTGATAGTATGAGGGATATTGGCTTCAAACTAGAGAAGAGTAGATTTAGATTGGATATTAGGAACAAGTTCTTTACCATGAAGGTGGTGGAACACTGGAACAGGTTGCTCAGAGAGGTGGTTGAGGCCCTGTCCCTGGAGATATTTAAAGTGAGGCTTGAGAGATCTCTGGGCAGCCTGATCTAGCTTTGGCTTCTGTATTAAGCCCAGACTCTGGGTGTGGTGTATTTTATATGCTTTGCACTATAGGTTGGAGTTATGAATAACACTTCCATTTAATCTTCCAATATATTCTGTATTTCTATCCAATCCTGCGTAGAGTTTTCTTTAACTATTTTGAGAGTAGTTTTAGAGACTCTCTTGCTCCCTATAAACCCAAGACAATAATGAAAAGCACAATTTCTGTTGTAGTATTTCCTTCAGGGAGCTTTATGTTGAATGTTTTTTTCTAGTAAAGATAATACAGGAAAAATTGTTAGTTGCAGATAGGCCTTCAAATCTGATTAAAAACAGCTGAGGATTACCTGAAAACACTGGTGGGAAAAACATTTCTTTGCTAAGAATGCCATCATTCTACATGGCTTTCCACACTTTGGTATGACAGTACTGACCTTGATTAAAAAGATGTCAAGAATAGACTAGACTAGACTAGACTAGACTAGACTAGACTAGACTAGACTAGACTAGAATAGAATAGAATAGAATAGAATAGAATAGAATAGAATAGAGCAGGTTGGAAGAGACCTTTGAGATCATCACGTCCAATCTATCACCCAACACCATCTAATCAACTCAACCATGGCACCAAACACCCCATCCAGTCTCTTCCTAAACACCTCCAGTGATGGTGACTCCACAACCTGCCTGGGCAGTATATTCCAATGAACAATCTCTCATTCTATGAAGAACTTCTTCCTAACATCAAGACTAAACTTCCCCTGGTGCAGCTTGAGACTGTGTCCTCTTGTTCTGGTCCTGGTTGCCTGGGAGAAGAGACCAACCCCCACCTGCCTACAATCTCCCTTCAGGTAGTTGTAGAGAGCAATAAGGTCTCCCCTGAGCCTCCTCTTCTCAGGCTAAAGAAGAAAAGGTATTGAAGGCAAAATCAATAATATTTTGCTCTGTTTTCTCCATCTGTCCCTTACAGCTCTTTATATTTTGCTGAAGAAAATGGTTAATCTATACTCACTCCAGGACATGGCCCTGTGCTTTTAGAGCATATTTACCAAATTTAAATTGCACATCAAATGACAGCCTTTAACAAGATGAATAGATCAGGACACAGCTTTTATCAAAAGTAGTAGCAGTGGGTTACTGTAAATCCAAGTAGCACGTGAGAAGAAGCTAACAAAGGTAATGGAAGAGGAAATAGCCTCAAGGTGTGCCAGGGAGAGATTGGATTGGATATTAGAAGAAATGGTTTCACTCAGAGAAGGTTATCAAACACTGGAATAGGCCACACCTTGAGTCTTGTGTCCAGTTCTGGGCCCCTTAGTTTAGGAAAGATGTTGAGTTATGGAACATGTCCAGAGAAGGGCAAAAACGTTGGTGAGGGGTTTGAAACACACGCCCTATGAGGAGAGGCTGAGGGAGCTGGGGTTGCTTAGCCTGGAGAAGAGGAGGCTCAGGGGAGACCTTATTGCTCTCTACAACTCCCTGAAGGGAGGTTGTAGCCAGGTGGGGGTTGGTTTCTTCATCCAGGCAACCAACACCAGAACAAGAGGACACAGTGTCAGGCTGTGCCAGGGGAGGTTTAGGCTGGAGGTTAGGAAGAAATTCTTCTTAGAGAGAGAGATTGCCTATTTGAATGTGCTGCCCAGGGAGGTGGTGGAGTCACCATCACTGGAGGTGTTTAGGAGGAGACTGGACGGGGTGCTTGGTGCCGTGGTTTAGTTGATTAGATGGTTCTGGGTGATAGGTTGGACTTGATGGTCTTGAAGGTCTCTTCCAACCTGGTCTATTCTATTCTATTCTATTCTATTCTATTCTATTCTATTCTATTCTATTCTATTCTATTCTATTCTATTCTATTCTATTCTATTCTATTCCATTCCATTCCATTCCATTCCATTCCATTCCATTCCATTCCGTGAAGATACCAACATGGCTGGTTTCCAAAAGCATCCACATGCATTTGATGTCAAAGGCCAGATGATCTTTCTTTATAAAAACCACTCCACTCCTGTTCATTGAAATGCAGCTATAAGAACTTCAATTTCTCTGCAGATTTTCCCAGAACTGTACTCTTTCAGAGAAAATGTCTTGTGGGGATGTTCAGTCAGGGAAAAGAAGTGATTTACTTTGACTTATTGGATCAATCACAATCAGCAGGTGCACCTGAAGGTGTACAGCCTAGAAAGGCTTTTGCTGAATGCAACTTCCAGAGAAAATTGTCCAGAGAAGGGCCACAGGGATGAGCAGAGGGCTGGAGCTCCTCTCCTATGAGGACAGACTGAGGGAGTTGGGGCTATTCAGTCTAGAGAAGACTCTGAGGAGACCTAATTGTGGCCTTCCAGTATCTGAAAGGGGCTATAAAAAAGCTGAGGAGGGACTTCCTAGGGTGTCAGGGAGTGACAGGTCTAAGGCTAATGGACTAAAACTAGAAATGGGTAGATGCAGATTCGATGTTGGGAGGTTTTTCCCCATGAGGGTGGTGAGAGCCTGGCACAGGTTGCCCAGGGATGTGGTGGAAGCCTCATCCCTGGAGGTTTTGAAGGCCAGGCTGGATGTGGCTGTGAGCAACCTGCTGTAGTGTGAGGTGTCCCTGCCCATGGCAGGGGGCTTGGAACTGGATGATCCTTGAGGTCCCTTCCAACCCTGACAGTTCTATGATTCTATGAATTTAATTGAACAATTCATTAGGAGGAACTTTGATCTGCTTACAAATTTTGGAAACAGAAAATGGTATAATTATCTAATAAAGACTACTTAATTACTTGTTTCTAAATCATATTACTTATAATTTTTTTAATTACTCATCTATTTAATTTCATTATTTATACATTTAAGGTTCCGAGAAAACCTAATAATGACTTTCCAGTATCTGATTGCGGTCTACACAAAGGATGGAGAGAGACAGTTTACAAAGGCCTGCAGTGGCAGGATGAGGAGCAATGGCTTCAAACTAGAGAAGAGCAGATTTAGATTGTATGTTAGGAACAAGTTCTTTCCTATGAGGGTAGTGGAACACTGGAACAGGTTGCCCAGGGAGGTGGTTGAGGCTCCATCCCTGGAGATATTCAAGGTGAGGCTCAATAGGGCTCTGCACAACCTGATCTAGTTGAAGATCATAGAATCATAGAATCAATAAGGTTGGAAAAGACCTCAGAGGTCATCAAGTCCAACATCTCACCCAACACCTCATGACTACTAAACCATGACACCAAGTGCCACGTCCAATCCCCTCTTGAACACCTCCAGAGATGGTGACTCCACACCTCCCTGGGCAGCACATTCCAATGGCTAGCAACTCTCTCTGTGAAGAACTTTCTCCTCACTTTGAGCCTAAACTTCCCCTGGTGCAACTTGAGACTGTGTCCTCTTGTTCTGGTGCTGGTTGCCTGGGAGAAGAGACCAACCCCCTCGTGGCTACAACCTCCCTTCTGCGAGTTGTAGAGGGCAATAAGGTCTCCTCTGAGTCTCCTCTTCTGCAGGCTGAAACCTCAGCTCCCTCAGCCTCTCCTCATAGGGCTTATGCTTGAGGCCTCTTGATGTAGCATAGTATCATAGTATCAGTCAGGGTTGGAAGGGACCACAAGGATCATCTAGTTCCAACCCCCTGCCATGGGCAGGGACACCCCACACTAGATCAGGCTGGCCACAGCCTCATCCAGCCTGGGCTTAAACACCTCCAGGGATGGGGCTTCAACCACCTCCCTGGATAACCCATTCCAGGGCTTCACCACTCTCATGGTGAAGAACTTCCTCCTCACATCCAGCCTGAATCTCCCCTCCTCCAGCTTCATTCCATTCCATGTCCCTGCTTATGGTACAGGCGGTTGATCTGGGTGACCTATGGAGGTCCTTTCCAACCCAGACCATTCTATGATTGTATGATTTTCTCTTGGTTCACCTCCATAAGATGACTTTTTCCTGCTTGAGTAAAAGGAGGTCATGTTGCTCTCTGAGCACCCAGTTGTGTAGTTTTAGTGGTGAAAAAGGCAAAGCCATTCTATGACTCTGTTGAGTGCTCCTTCTTCTATGTTGCCACATAAGCTTTCCCTTAGAATAGATTTCAGTTAACTCATTTCTATGTAAATATGAGTCCCTTGGTGGTACTGATTTTTGAAGTGCTCTTAAAAAAAAAAAGTCAGATCTATACCTTGCCTGTGATATATTTTATCAATAAAATTGTCATTGAAATGGAGCAGCTGATGCTGTAGTACTTTATTGTCACTAGGTCCTATTTAAATACATGCATTTATCAAATATGCCATAAGGCTCAGCTTTAGTATTTGCTGAATATAATTGAGTGTTGTATGTTCTTTTATCTTCCCAAAAGTCAGTTGTAGGTGCACACTTTAATCCCAATCCAGTCAGTGGAGTCCAATACCAGTACCACAGTCTGAAGATTATACAATCATAGAATTGTCAGGGCTGGAAGGGACCTCAAGGATCATCTAGTTCCAAGCCCCCTGTCATGGGCAGGGACACCTCACACTAGATCAGGTTGCTCAGAACCACATCCAGCCTGGCCTTCACAACCTCCAGGGATGAGGTTTTCACCAACTCCCTGGGCAACCTGTGCCAGTGTCTCATCACCCTCCTGGTGAAAACTTTCTTCCTAACATCCAATCTGAATCTACCCATTTCTTATTTGTTTCCATTCCCCCCAGTCCTGTCACTCCTTGACACCCTAGAAAGTCCCTCCCCAACATTCTTGCAGCCCTGAGCCTCCTCTTGTCCAGGCTAAGCAACCCCAGCTCCCTCAGCCTCTCCTCACAGGGCTGTGCTCCAGACCCCTCCCCAGCTTTCTTGCCCTTCTCTGGACACCTTCCAGCAACTCAACATCTTTCCTAAAGTGAGGCGCCCAGAACTGGACACAGGACACACGGTGTGGCCTAACCAGTGCTGAGTGCAGGGGCAGAATGAGCTAAAAGTAATGCAATGTATGTAACAAGCTAAAGATTTTTAGGCTGCCACTTCCATGTTCAGAACTATTTTTTTTTTTTTTCTTTGCTTTTCCCCTAGATTATGTCATCCAAAGGACATTTCTCATTATCTTTGTGATTTTTTATTCATAAGAAGGATCTCTGAGGTTAGCTCATCTTGGTGGAGAGGGGAATATAATCTAATATAAAGAGATAATAAACGGGCTGCACAAATCTGTTTCCCTGCATTATGAGTTGGGTGTTTGTTGTTGTTTTATTTTCTCCCTTCTGTGATGTATAGAGTGATGTATTGCCCTCCTATTTTAAGCCCTGGAAATGCTTATTGACTTGATTTACCTGCTGCAGAAAGCAAGAGAGGAAAGTTTCAAAAAAATAAATATTTATATTGCCTGAGTCATCTGGAAGTCTTAATTAAAGGAAATCCATCAAGGCTACTTCAGTCTTCAAAAAGTGATTAAATGCATTTCCCACTCTGATGATTAGACTAGTCAGAACTTTTAACTGATTAAAGCCCTTTCAAATATAAATTAGAGATAGATTTTACTGTACTTTGGGGAAATGGAATAGAATGGAATGGAATGGAATAGAACAGAACGGAGTAGAATAGAATAGAATAGAATAGAATAGAATAGAATAGAATAGAATAGAATAGAATAGAATAGAATAGAATAGAATAGAACAGAACTGAATTGAATTGAATTGAATTGAATTGATTCAGATTGGATTGATTGGATTGGATTGGATTGGATTGAGTTGAGTTGAGTTGAGTTGAGTTGAGTTGAGTTGAGTTGAGTTGAGTTGAGTTGAGTCGAGTTGAATTGAGTTGAGTTGAATTAAATTGAATTGAATTGAACTGAACTGAATGGAATGGAATGGAATGGAATGGAATGGAATGGAATGGAATGGAATGGAATGGAATGGAATGGAATTAACTAGTTTGGAAAAGACCTTTGAGATCATCAAGTCCAACCTATCATCCAACACCATCTAATCAACTAAAACATGGCACCAAACACCCCATCCAAACTCTTCCTAAACACCTCCCATGATGCTGACTCCACCACCTCCCTGGGCAGCACATTCCAATGGCCAATCTCTCTTTCTATAAAGAACTTCCTCCTAACATCCAGCCTAAGCCACTCCTGGCACAGCTTGAGACTGTGTCCTCTTGTTCTCTATAGATGGGGATTACAGTATCTTTCCCCAGCATTCAGGGCAATGGGAACCAAAATATTTGTCTTTAGCCATAGTTTATGTCTGGCTTGCATCAGTGCACTGCCATCTACATTTTAATGCATTTACCTTACAAGTTCTTGTAAGATCTCAAGGAACAGGTCACAAGAAAGAAGATGGCATGGAGCCTAGAAGAGATTACAAACTTATTTCAGTCTCTAATCAAGTCACTGAAAAGCACCTTAGTGACCACAGCAGGCTCTGAATCAGTCCCTGAAGTAATTATGATGTACTGCCTATGAAGCATAACATTTTAAACTTAATATTAAAGAAAAGGGAATAAAAAAGGTATGGAACATTGAGCACCAGGGTGGCTTGTGGCTGCCAAAACCCCCAAGATGCACTGTGAAAAGTACCTTATCTTGATATCTTTGCTGGCTTGTGTTTAAACAATCTGTAACTGCCCCTATTAAGTCAATAAAGGAAGGAAACTGAACTCCTGCTACAAAGGATGTAATGAGAATGAGGCTTTAAAAAAACCAGATAATAAAAGCCTGATTGAATTCTTATCAAAATCAAGATGAAATGCATCTGTTACCTTATCATTTCCTTAGGTGAAGAATAGAATAGAATAGAATAGAATAGAATAGAATAGAATAGAATAGAATAGAATAGAATAGAATAGAATAGAATAGAATAGAATAGAGTAGAGTAGAGTAGAGTAGAGTAGAGTAGAGTAGAGTAGAGTAGAGTAGAGTAGAGTAGAGTAGAGTAGAGTAGAGTAGAGTAGAGTAGGAGTAGAATAGAATAGGAGTAGAATAGAATAGAATTAACCAGGTTGGAAAAGACCTTCAAGATCATCAAGCCCAACCTATCACCCAACACCATCTAATCAACTCAACCATGGCACCAAGCACCCCATGCAGTCTCTTCCTAAACACCTCCAGTGATGGTGACTCCACCACCTCCCTGGGCAGCACATTCCAATGGCCAATCTCTCTTTCTGAGAAGAACTTCTTCCTAAAATGAAGTCTGCAGAGCCACAACAAGAAGGTATTACTCATGATGTCAGAGAGGAGGCTGTCAGTTAATGTCTGTGAAGATGGGTGCCGCAGTCCTGTGACAACAGCTGAGGCATAGTCTCAGAAATCTCTAGACAGACATGCAAGGACAGGAAAAATAATAGATTAAAGAGAGCATTGCTGCTCCACAGGAAATAGTTCAATGAATTCCAAACTTTGAATCATAGGATCATACAATTGTTAGGGTTGGAAGGGACCTCAAGGATCATCCAGTTCCAACCCCATGGGCAGGAACATCTTGCACTAGATTAGGTTGCCCAGAGCCACATCCAGCGTGGACTTAAAAACTTCCAGAGATGAGGCTTCTACCACCTTCTTGGGCAACCTGTGCCAGCCTCTCACCACCCTCATGGGGAAGAACTTCTTCCTAACATCCAATCTGAATGTACCCACTTCTAGTTTTGTTCCATTCCCCCCAGTCCTATCACTCCCTGACACCCTCAAAAGTCCCTCCCCAGCTTTCTTGTAGGCCCCTTCAGATACAGGAAAGCCACAAGAAGGTCTCCTCGGAGTCTTCTCTTCTCCAGACTGAACAACCTCAACTCCCTCAGTCTGTCCTCATAGGAGAGCAGCTCCAGCCCTCTGCTCATCCTCGTGGCCCTTCCCTGGACATCTTCCAGCACCTCCAGATCCTTCTTGTAATAGAAGCTCAAGAACTGGATGCAGGACTCCAGGTGGGGTCTCACCAGAGAGGGAGAATCACCTCCCTTGCCCTGCTGCCTAGGCTTCTCTTGCTGCAGCCCAGGATGTGATTGGCTTTCTGGGCTGCAAGCGCTTGCTGCTGGCTCCTCTTGAGCTTCTCATCCACCAGCCAGTAAGTCATCAGGTTTTGTGCTAAGCGTGTGAGCTTGTCCCTCTCCCACTCCTTGCTTCAGTAGACTTCATGTTTGTGGAATTGTGCTGAGAAATGACATCTGCCTAGATTGAGGCACCACTTACAAGGGTGTGTTGTCTGCCTGCATGTTTACACACCTAGCTGGAATTAGTGTGTACAATTGGTGGAAAATTTTACTTGTGCAATATAGAAATCTATCCTTCCTAGAAATAGTGATTGCCTCATCTGAGAGATGGGCACATCATTGTTGTCTTCAATTACAGACACTAAAATACGCATTTTCTGGCAACAAGGGGCACTTGCAGAATAAAAGCTGGCCCAAACGAGGAGTGTGGAGTAGGCAGGGAGAAAAGAAGGATGAGGTATGAGACTCTTTATTGCCTTTGCTTTTGCCACATCTGGGATACAGTCCCTCTGCTCCTCCCTTGCTCACCATTAAGTGCTGCAGGAATCGGTGAGGCACAGAAACCTGTCACAGATATTGGATACAGTAACGTGGCCAGAAAGTCAAAATTACAGTTGTAGCCTTCAGCAGAAGTGAGCAACAGTAATGATGCATTCCCAGGCTTGCTTTTCCCTGACTCATTGAGGTTAGTATTGTTAACTAGCAGCAGCAGCACAATTTCCAAGCAGATGAAAGGGAAAAGCCTGCTGATCTGGAAATATGGCCTAGTGCTTATGGCACAGCTTTGAAAATGCAGAGAGGAGAGTTTTGGCTCCCCTAGGGAGATGTCCTCATATTCCAAAAGGGCAGGGGATGCTAGGGACAATATGAAGGCAAGAAATACTTGAAAGGATTTATATATTTTGTAGATATTAGCAGCTAGTGGACATGGCATTTGGCTATGGAGACAGACTGAGGGAGTTGGGGCTGCTCAGTCTGGAGAGGTGAAGGCTCTGAGACCTTCTTGTGGTCTTCCAGTATCTTAAGCAGGCTACGAGAAAGCTGGGGAGAGCCTTTTTTAGGATGTTGGGTAGTGATAAGACCAGGGGGAATGGAGCAAAACTAGAAGTGGGTGGATTCAGATTGGTTGCTGGGAAGAAACTCTTCCCCATGAGGGTGGTGAGAGACTGGCACAGGTTTGCCCAGGGAGGTGGTGGAAGCCTCATCACAGAATCACAGAATCAACCAGGTTGGAAAAGACCTCAGAGATCATCAAGTCCATCCTATTACTTAATACCTAACACTTCATGACAACTAAACCATGGCTTCATGTGCCACATCCAATCCATTTTTGAACACCCTGGAGGTTTGTAAGGCCAGGCTGGATGTGGCTATGAGGAACCTGATCTAGTGTGAGGTGTCCCTGCCCATTGCAGGGGGTTTGGAAGTAGCTGACCCTTGAGGTCCTTTCCAGCCCTGACAATTCTATTATTTTTTGTAGTGCTCTCAAGGTTGGCAAGATTCTCTTGCTATCAGAATCACATTTAAGAATCTCACCTCTCTGATTCAGAGTGCTGCCAAGACTTAGAGGCCCTGGTCATTCATCCCACCCGGAGTACTGCATCCAGTTCTGGAGCCCCTATTGCATGAGGGATATGGAGGTGCTGGAAGGTGTCCACAGAAAGGCCACGAGGAGGAGCAAAGGGCTGGAGCACTACTCCTATGAGGACAGACTGAAAGAGTTGGGGCTGTTCAGTCTGGAGAAGAGAAGGCTCCGAGGTGACCTCATTGTGGCTTTCCACTATCTGAAGGGGGCTACAGGAAGGCTGGGGAAGGACTTCTCAGGCTCTCAGGTAGTGATAGGACTAGGGGGAATGGAATGGAGCTGGAGATGGGGAGATTCAGGCTGGATGTGAGGAGGAAGTTCTTCACCGTGAGAGTGGTGAAGCCTTGGAATGGGTTATCCAGGGAGGTGGTTGAGGCCCCATCCCTGAGGGTGTTTAAGCCCAGGCTGGATGAGGCTCTGGCCAGCCTGATCTAGTGTGGGGTGTCCCTGCCCATGGCAGGGGGGTTGGAACTAGATGATCCTTGTAATCCCTTCCAACCCTGACTGATACTCTGATACTCTGATACTCTGATCCACCCCAAAAGCAACACTCACTGACAAATTCTTTGTTTATCTTTTGTGTGTCTGTGTGAAGATGATGCAGGGAAATGTGTCAATTTTTTTTTTGCAGCGTGTTTCTGTGTGTCAAGAGTTTCAGCAACATCTTGACATCCTGCTCTACAGACAGAGAAAGCTCAATTTTTTTTTTTTGGAAGAAACAAATCAACACTGTAGCTGCTTGCAGTTAGTTTTGCTGCCTTACGCCTGCCAGAGCACATTGCCCAGCAGTGCATCTCGAAAGTTCCACATTTGTCTTTAAGCTGCTTAAAACCATCAGCTTCACTCCCTCTTCTTTTTCTTTTTCTGCCTTGTGCTGTACTTTTCCAAACATCTTTGCAGCTCTCTCTCTGCTCTCTCAGTGCACACCAATGCAACATCAATTTGATGTTATTATCAAAGGCTTGGAAATGAAAGCTGCGGCGAGCTGCTCGCAGGAGATCTGATCTCTGACAAATAAGATTGTGTCGGCGCCTCTGAAAAAAACCTGAGTCCAGACCTCTGTTTCCTTCCCAATAGGGACTTGGCAAGGATGCAATTAAAACACACACACACACAAAAAAAAAAAAGGAAAATGAATCTGTGTTTTGCTGTCTGATTAAGAATGGTGTGTGAGCTGCCGGGGCATGAAGATGTGGTGTTGTACATACAGAGAAGGCCTCATGAATGCCACTTCCCTCACTCGTCTCTATATGAATCTGACTTATTAAGGCATTACTAAACACGGAATCACCAAGGTTGGAGAGACCCCAAAGGTCATTGAGTCCAACCTGTCACCACAGACCTCATGACTAAACCATGGCACCAAGTGCCACGTCCAATCCCCTCTTGAACACCTCCAGGGATGGTGACTCCACCACCTCCCTGGGCAGCCCATTCCAATGACTAACAACTCTCTCAGTGAAGAACTTCCTCCTCACCTTGAGCCTAAACTTCCCCTGGCACAGCTTGAGACTGTGTCCTCTTGTTCTGGTGCTGGTTCAGTCCTTCAGTCCAATGAGTCCTTCAGTCCTGTGAGGACAGACTGAGGGAGTTGGGGCTGTTCAGTCTGGAGAAGAGAAGGCTCCGAGGTGACCTCATTGTGGCCTTCCAGTATCTGAAGGGGGCATACAAGAAGGCTGGGGAGGGACTTCTCAGGACATCAGATAGTGATAGGACTAGGAGGAATGGAATGAAGCTGGAGGTGGGGAGGAAGTTCTTCCCCGTGAGAGGTGTGAAGCCCTGGAATGGGTTGTCCAGGGAGGTGGTTGGGGCCCCATCCCTGGAAGTGTTTAAGAGCAGGCTGGATGAGGATTTGGCCAGCCTGATCTAGTGTGGGGTGTCCCTGCCCATGGCAGGGGGGGGTTGGAATTAGATGATCCTTGTGGTCCCTTCCAACCCTGACTGATTCTATGATTCCATGATACTATGATACTATGGTTGCCTGGGAGAAGAGACCAACCTCCAGCTGGCTAAAACCTCCCTTCAGGTAGCTGTAGAGAGCAATAAGGTCACCCCTGAGCCTCCTCTTCTCCAGGCTAAACAACTACAGCTCCCTCAGCCTCTCCTCACAGGGAGAGAGGGAAGAAAGGCTCCTCACAGAAGGAGAGGGAGAAAGGCTGTTATTTTTTTCTATTTATTTTTTTAGCTGACTCTGATCATTCAAAGCATGTTGTGAATTGTTTTCAAAAGTACATCATTAAAAAAAAAAAAAATATAAATACACCCACCTGGGATCACTTATTTTCCTATTTCCAGAAGGGCTGAACATCCATCACTAGGTAGAAAACTTTAGGAGCTGTAGACTCTGTGGCATTCAAACCTTGTGAGTAATTTGCTTTCTTTTCTTTTCTTTTCTTTCTTTCTTTTCCTCTTCCAAATGTGAGTTTTGGAACACAAGAGTGAAAAATGTTGATGTGAAATTGATTTTGAGGTTCATGCATTTAACCAGTTATGAAGTCATGAAACATAATGAAGTATATTTGGTGCCAGTGCAGTAAGTATTCCCATAGCCACATTACATAACTTTTACTTTTTCAGTGAATAGAATAGAAAATAGAATAGAGTAGGATAGGATAGGATAGGATAGGATAGGATAGGATAGGATAGGATAGGATAGGATAGGATAGGATAGGATAGGATGGAATGGAATGGAATGGAATGGAATGGAATGGAATGGAATGGAATGGAATGGAATGGAATGGAATAGAATAGAATAGAATAGAATAGAATAGAATAGAATAGAATAGAATAGAATAGAATAGAATAGAATAGAATAGAATAGAATAGAATTGAATTGAATTGACCAGGTTGGAAAAGAACTTTGAGATCATCAAGTCCAACCTATCACCCAACACCATCTAAGCAACTAAACCATGGCACCAAGTACCTCATCCAGGCTCTTCCTGCACACCTCCAGTGATGGTGACTCCACCACCCAATGAGGTCTGCAGAGCCACAACAAGAAGGTATTACTCATGATGTTGGAGAGGAGGTTGTCAGTTAATGTCTGTGAAGATGGGTGCCACAGTCCTGTGGCAACAGCTGAGGCATAGTCTCAGAAATCTCTAGACAGACATGCAAGGATACCAAAAATAATAAATTAAAGAGAGCATTGCTGCTGTACAGGAAATAGTTCAATGAATTCCAAACTTTGATTCGTTGAAGTACAGAATTGTTAGGGTTGGAAGGGAGCTCAAGGATCCTCTAGTTTCAAACCCCCTGTCAGGGACAAGGACACCTCACACTAGATCAGGTTGCCCAGAGCCACATCCAGCCTGGTCTTTTTGAGTCCTGTGTCCTGTTCTGGGCCCCTCAGTTTAGGAAAGATGTTGAGTTGCTGGGGTGAGTCCAGAGAAGGGCAACAAAGCTGATGAGGGGTTTGGAGCACAAGCCTTATGAGGAGAGGCTGAGGGAGATGGGACTGCTTAGCCGGGAGAAGAGGAGGCTCAGGGGAGACCTTATTGCCATCTACAACTACCTGAAGGGAGGTTGTAGCATCGTGGAGGTGTTCAAAAAGGGATTGGATATGGTACTTGGAGCCATAGTTTAGTTGATGAGATGGTGTTGGGTGATAGGTTGGACTCGATGGTCTTGAAGGTCTTTTCCAACCTGGTTAATTCCCTTCCCTTCCCTTCCCTTCCCTTCCCTTCCCTTCCCTTCCCTTCCCTTCCCTTCCCTTCCCTTCCCTTCCCTTCCCTTCCCTCCCTTCCCTTCCTTCCCTTCCCTTCCCTTCCCTTCCCTTCCCTTCCCTTCCCTTCCCTTCCCTTCCCTTCCCTTCCCTTCCCTTCCCTTCCCTTCCCTTCCCTTCCCTTCCCTTCCCTTCCCTTCCCTTCCCTTCCCTTCCCGACTGTGCCTGAAATTCAGAGACCTACCAAGAGCACCTTCCACACTGACTTCCAAGACTGTGTTTTACATTAGATCTGGTTAGCAGATGTGTTCAGCTGTATGTTGAGTTGGAAAAGATAATCTTGTGTGCTGTTGTGGGAGGGCTGCATATCAGCTCAGAAATGGTGGAAAGTGCTGTGGTAATGCTGCTCCTGCTTTTGTTGTGCATCCACTTCTGACTGCCGCAAGAAGTACAAACACAACTTGGAAGGTATTTGAGTTCACAGATTTGTGAGCTACAGACTGTTCTGAAGTGGTATGAAGTGGGCAAAACATCAGGTGTCAGCAGGAGCTGACATCAAGGAGCAAAGTGATTATGTTCAATGTTTGGCAGTAGTCAGTGTGAAGCAGCGGTTCGTGGTGCCTTGCTATCTGCCTTGAAAGACTGATCCAGTTTAATGGCCAGATATCTCAGGGGAGAAATGCACAGTAAGGAGATAAAAATAATGATAACAATAAAAAGGAATTGAAGTTATGTCTCAGATAAACTCCACACACAAAAACAAGTAGATGGAGGACTAATGAATGCTTACAATTGAACATTACTGTGAACAAAAGGCGGGGGGGGGAGGGGGAAGTAGAAAAAGGAAATGATTGCACTAGAGGCATTAAAGGAGCTGGCAATGAATTGAAATGCATGGATGGTTTTCTCCCAGAAGTTTCAGTCTATGGGACAAAAATTGCTTGGAGAAAATCACAAAGAACTTGCAGCTGGTATGAATGGCCTAGAGCAAACCGAAGCTGGCATGAAGGAATAAACTGAGGTGGCATAACAGAATGCCATGGCCTTGCTTCAACGTGCTGGGGGCTGGAATGCAAGTTTTAGCCTGCAGAAGAGGAGAATCGGGGAGACCTTATTGCCCTCTACAACTACCTGAGGGTGGTTGTAGCTAGGTGGGGGTTGGTCTCTTCTCCCAGGCAACAGAACAAGAGGACACAGTCTCAAGCTGTGCCAGGGAAGGTTGAGGCTGGATATGAGGAAGAAATTCTTCCCAGGAAGAGAGACTGGCCATTGGAATGTGCTGTCCAGGGAGGTGATAGAGTCACCATCACTGGAGGTGTCTAAAAAGAGCCTGGATGAGGCACTTGGTGCCATGGTTTAGTTGATTAGATGGTGTTAGGTGATAGGTTGGACTTGATGATCTCTGAGGTCTTTTCTAACCTGGTTAATTCTGTATTCAGTATTCTGCACAAACTTCTCATAATTCCTTTCAGTTCATTTGCTTGAGCTGTCTTAGAATCACAGAATGGTCTGGGTTGGAAGGGTCCGAAGGTCATCCAGACCAACCTCCTGTTCAATTAGCAGATGCATCCTCAACCAGATCAGGTTGCCCAGAGCCCTGTCCAGCCTCACCTTGAGTATCTCAGGGATTGACCCTCAAGCACTTTCCTGGGCAAGCTGTTCCAGTGTTCCACCACCCTCATGATAAAGAACCTGTTCCTAACATCCAATCTAAATCTACTCTTTAGTTTGAAGCCATTGACCCTCCTCTTATCACTGCAGGCCTTTGTAAGCAGTGTCTCTTCATCCTTCTTGTAGGCCTCCTTCAGGTATTGGAAGGCTGTTATTAGGTCTCTTTGGAGCCTTCTCTTCTCCAGGCTGAACACCCCCAGCTCCCTCAGCCTATACTCAAAGCTGAGATGCTCCAACGCTCTGATCATTTTCATGGTCTTCCTCTGGACCCTCTCCTTCATGTCCATGTCCTTCCTGTATTGGAGGTTCCAGACCTGTACACAGTACTCCAGGTGAGGTCTCACCAGAGCAAAGTGGCAGAATCAGCTCTCTGGCTCTGCTGGCCACGCTTCTTTTGATGCAGCCCAGGATGTGACTGGCCTCATGGGCTGCAAGCTCACACTGCCTGCACATGTCCAGTTTCTCATCCATCAACATCCAAACTCTTTTTCCACAGGACTGCTTTCTATCACCTTGTCCCTTTCTCAAGTACATAGGTGTTTAAAGGGGAAGGGAAGACTATGGTCACCCATTCTGGGCTGTCTAGAGTAGCCTAGAGAATTCCTCTTGTATGCAGAAGATGAGAACAAATCATAGTGTCATAGTATCAATCAGGGTTGGAAGGGACCAAAAGGATCATCTAGTTCCAACCCCCCTGCCATGGGCAGGGACACCTCACATTAGATCAGGCTGGCCAGAGCCTCATCCAGCCTGGGCTTAAACACCTCCAGGGATGGGGCCTCAACCACCTCCCTGGACAACCCATTCCAGGGCTTCACCACTCTCATGGGGAAGAACTTCTTCCTCACATCCAGCCTGAATCTCCCCACCTTCAGCTTCATTCCCTTCCCCCAAGTCCTATCACTACCTGAGATCCTGTTAAGTCCCTCCCCAGCCTTCCTGTAGCCCCCTTCAGATACTGGAAGGCCACAATGAGGTCCCCTCGGAGCCTTCTCTTCTCCAGACTGAACAGTCCCAACTCCTTCAGTCTGTCCTCATAGGAGAGGTGCTCCAGCCCTCTGCTCATCCTTGTGGCCCTTTCTTTGGCTTTTTTGTAAGAAAAAATGTGTAAGACTACCTCCTGCTTCATTGTATAACATTAATGCTCATCCTCTTGGAGGAAATTTCCTTAATGATACAGTTCTGTGTTTGAGCTGAGCCCCTCTGTTAACACAAAGCACAGTGTATAGAGGTTTGGTGTAAGAATCCCATTTCCTAACACCAAACAATAGCTTACATCAAAGAGCTGAGAGTTCTCCCCAATAAAAATGCTAAATACTCTGTATATTCAGCTGGGCTTATTTCTTTGGTTGCAGACAGAGAATAAAGAGTAATCACTGAAGGTTAAAAGGCAAACTGGGAAGAAAGGAGATTATCTTGCCTTTAGAAGTCCCTGAATTTTCAAACTGTTTTAAAGTTACAGAATCTAATTAGTGTCATTCACACAGCATAGAATCCTTTGTAGCTCCTTCAAAAGGCATCTCACTTGTTGGATTTCCATGCCTTTGACAAACTTCTGGCTGTTCTGGTGAAGAGAAAAACTCTTGTTTATATGAAAAAAAAACCCCAATAAAATCAAAAGGAATGTAAGAAGCAGGGAAGACTATCAGGAATCAGCTTGGAGCCTGGTGATGGTGATGATAAAATCAAAAATAAAGTTGGCATAATAAAGTTAAATAGGCAGGCATTTGGAGAAGCAATCAAAAGCAAATGGATGTTAGCTGTTTGTGCTTCTGTGTACAGTGAGTCTCCCAGAATGAGAGCTGTGATATGACCATTTACAAAACTCTACATTACGTCTCTTATATTCCTGACCTCTCCCAAAAGCCTTTTATTTCTGTTCTAAATGGTTAACAGGCACTCTTTTCAAACTCAATCTAATATGCCAACATACACAGCTCTGGTGGCTTCTGAAATTCATGTCTGCAGTGCAGCTTCAGAACAGATCCTCCTATCCTGCCAATGCAAAAGCATTTCACTCTATCCCATTAGACTGGAGAGTGGTCTGTTTTCATTTAGTTCAGTGGTTGATGCTGATAGCATCATGTTTAAAAGCATATTGCTAAGGATAAAGTATGATGTGTATGGTTGTGCACAAAGGAATGCTTTGTAAGGTGTCTCTGAGGCTGGAAAAAAGCAGGACTGCAAGAATAAGAATTCTACACATGCAATGAAACAGTTTATTATGCCCCAGAATTGTTTCCTAAAGACTTTTTAACTCAAGCATCTATCTGCCTGTTGAAAACGGCATCGCAAGAGAGTTCAGAATTGCTCAAGGCTCCCCAGCCTGCACACAGAGATCCAGCTCTTCTTAAAGAGATCTGTTAGATGATCTGCACCACATTCAGCAGACAAATGTGAAGTGTTTGCTCTCATCATTGATCTTCCTGACTGGCAGATGATGTGTGACTTTTGGTAACTTCTGTAAGTTAGTCAAGAAAATGAATTAATGTCTTTGGTATCACTCACCACTGTTGTTGAACTTCGGCATTTGTAGGGCTCACATTCTGGTGTCAGGCTTGCTTGAAGCAAACCTGGAAGCACAACAGGGCCAGATTCAGTATGGAGGTACCAGAAAAGCCTTAACTCAAATGAAAATCTGAAGAGAAGGTTAGTCAGAACCATACTCAGCACAGGACTGAGGATCCATTTGATGAGGTAAACCTTTCTCCGGTACTGTTCACACATGAGGAGGCTGCTGGGAAAATAGGAATTGCAGAATACAATACAATACACCAGGTTGAAAGAGACCTTCAAGATCATCATGTCCAACCCATCAACCAATCCAACCCACCTAAACAACTAAACCATGGCACCAAGCACCCCAGCAAGTCTCCTCCTGAACACCTCCAGTGCTGGGGACTCCACCACCTCCCCGGGCAGCCCATTCCAATGGGCAATCACTCTCCCTGTATAGAACTTCTTCCTAACATCCAGCCTAAACCTGCCCTGGTGCAGCCTGAGACTGTGTCCTCTTGTTCTGGTACTGGCTGCCTGGGAGAAGGCACATTCAGAGAAACAAATGAGAACTGGAATGCAAAAGGCTCAAAGGTGATACTTTGACCAAATCACTAGACACATAGGTAATAAAGAAGACGACCCCAAATCAAAATAGGTAAGCTAAGAGTGAGTTAAATCTGGCCTAAGAAGTCCCAGCAGCAAGAAATTATTAAAGGAGTTTGTGCACAAAGGAATGCTTTGTAAGGTGTCTCTAATGCTGGAAAAAAGCAGGACTGCAAGAATAAGAATTCTACACATGCAATGAAACAGTTTATTATGCCCCAAAATTGTTTCCTAAAGACTTTTTAACTCAAGCATCTATCTGCCTGTTGAAAACGACGTCGTAAGAGAGTTCAGAATTGCTCAAGGCTCCCCAGCCTGCACACAGAGATCCAGCTCTTCATAAAGAAATCTGTTAGATGATCTGCACCATATTCAGCAGATAAATGTGAAGTGTTTGCCATCATCATTGATCTTCCTGACTGGCAGATGATGTGTAAACAGAAGGATTCTAGGCTGAGGGCTTATTATATATGTACATGAGGATGATCAAGAAGAAAGTTCCCTTTAATTAGACAGTAGAACTCTGGGGGTCTCCTATACACTTGATTTCCCCTAGAGCAAGTCCTGTGAAGCCTTGAAGCTCAGGAAGCCTTTTGGGCTTTGACAAGTGTTTCAGTATCCCACAGAGGCTAAAGCAAATGTAGGTTGAATGATTTTTTTTTCCCCACAAAAAATCTGAGTGCTGTGCAGATGTGTATCTACAGTATTGTGGCCTTCCAGTATCTTAAAGGGGGCCTGAAGGGAGGTTGTAGCCAGGTGGGGATTGGTCTCTTCTCCCAGGCAACCAGCAACAGAACAAGAGGACACAGTCTCAAGATGCACCAGGGCAGGTGTAGACTGGAGGTGTGGAAGAAATTCTTCTTAGAGAGAGTGATTGGCCATTGGAATGTGCTGCCTGGGGAGGTGGTGGAGTCACCATCACTGGATGTGTTTAGGAAGAGACTGGATGGGGTGCTTGGTGCCTTGGTTTGGTTGATTAGATGGTATTGGATGATAGGTTGGACATGATGATCTCAAAGGTCTCTTCCAACCTGGTCTATTCTATTCTATTCTATTCTATTCTATTCTATTCTATTCTATTCTATTCTATTCTATTCTATTCTATTCTATTCTATTCTATTCTATTCTATTCTATTCTATTCTATTCTATTCTACAAGAAAGCTGGGGAGGTACTTTTTAGGGTGTCAGGGAATTATAGGAGTAGGAGGAATGGACAAAACTAGAAATGAGTAGATTCAGATTGGATATTAGGAGAAGTTCATCCCCATGAGGGTGGTGAGAGACTGGAAGAGGTTGCCCAGGGAGGTGGTGGAAGCCTCCTGCCTGGAGGTTTTGAGGGCCAGGCTGGATGTGTCTGTGAGCAGCCTGCTGTAGTGTGAGGTGTCCCTGCCCATGGCAGGGGGGGTTGGAGCTGGATGATCCTTGAGGTCCCTTCCAACCCTAACAATTCTATGTTTCTCTTTCTTCTTTAGTTCTTCTCTTTCTCTTTAGTTTGATTTTGCTAAACCCAAGGAACTGCATATAAGATGTGCATAGTAAACAGCTACACTGGTATAAAATCCATGAAAAACAGCACTTTGATCACAATTACAGTAACTTCTGGATGTGTTTTGTGGTGGTGGTTGGTTTTTTATTTAAACATTTATTCACAGACTCAACCAGGTTGGAAAAGACCTCAGAGATCAAGTCCAATCTATACATACTCAAATAGCTGCATACAAAGGATCAGTCACTCAAGATCTCTGGGCCCCAGTATTTTCTCATTGGTATCTTGATAGTCATTATACCAGTTCGACCCTTGCAAACTTACAGGAATTACTCAGGACTTACAAGAACAAAAATTATTAACACTAAAGGACACAACTTTTTTTTCTTTTATTTTCCCTTTATTGTTCATTTTGGTCTCCTTTTTTGTTCTTTTTCCCCCTTTTTGTTAATTTTCCCCTTTTTTGTTAATTTTCCCCTTTTTTCTTTCCCCCTTTTTTTGTTCTTTTCCCCCCTTTTTTTGTTGTTTCCCTTTTTTTCCTTTTCCCCCTTTTTGTTCTATTTCCCCCTTGTTTGTTCTATTTTCCCTTTTTGTTCCTTTTTTCCCCCTTTTTTTTTCTTTTTTCCCCCCTTTTTTTCTTTTCCCCCCTTTTGGTTCTTTTTTTCTTTTTTTTTTTTTCTTTTTTCCCTTTTTTGTTCTTTTTGCCCCCTTTTTTGTTCTTTTTTTTTTTCTTCCCTTTTTTTGTTCTCTTTTTCTTTCCATGTTTTCTTTTTTATTCTTTTTACCCTTTTTTTCCCTTTTTTGTTCTTTTTTCTTTCCCTTTTTTGTTCTCTTTTTCTTTCCATTTTTTCTTTTTTTGTTCTTTTTTCCTTTTTTTTCCCCCCTTTTTGTTCCTTTTTCTTTCCCTTTTTCATTCTCTTTTTCTTTCCATTTCTTTGGGGTTTTTTGGTTCTTTTTTCCCTTTTTGTTCTTTTTTCACTTTTTATCTATTCCCCTTTTTTGTTTTCCCCCTTTTAGTTTTCCCCCTTTTTAGTTATTTTTCCTTTTTTGCTCTTTTTCCCCCCTTTTTTTCTTATTTTCCCCCTTCTTTGTTCTTCCCCCTTTTTTATTCTTTTTTCCCCTTTTTATAATTTTTCCCTTTTTGTTCTTTTTTTCTCTTTTTTGTTCTTTTTTCCCATTTTTTCCTTTTTTTCCCTTTTGTGTTCTTCCCCCCCTCCCATTTTTTGTTATTTTTTCCTCTTGTTTGTTCTTTTATCCCCCCCAACAGGCAGACTATATTCAGTCAAACCAATAACTCAGTCCAAAGGACCAAGCAATTGAAAGACAGGAATGGTAAGATTCTCCAGCACACACAGTGCTATGTGAATATTCACATTAGGAAGTACTTCAGAAGTCACTCAGCACAAGCAATAGAAAGGTGAACAGCAGGTTGTACAACCTCTGCTGCTGAAGGCCTCTGAGAATAGCTCGGGTAGATGTCTCTCAAGCTCAAACGGAGGTGAAGCTGGGACAGGACAATGAAGTAGATTGCCTCTTGACATTTTTTTAACCTTCTCTTTCCATACCATATGTGATTTAAGCATTGCATGCTCATAGAACTTGAGTAGGGAGGGGAGAAAGAATCCGTTAGGAATTGTACAGGAACAATGACAGAGCCTCAGACTATGAGATCTGAGTACCTATGGCTGGAACAGCGCTGGGGCTATTAGTGCCATTCATCCTGAGGACACATCACCGCTCAAATACGGTCACAGTTTCCCTTAAATTACCACAGGACTGTCTGCCCAAGAGCTTAGTTATTAGCCCATAGCTCACTAAAACATCATCCCCTTAGAATCTCAGAGAGTGTCTTGATTTGGCTATAATCCCAAACGGCATGAGAGATGGAATTGCCCAGAGGTGGTGATGACAAAGAATGAAATGGGGAATTAAAACTTGGGAGAGTCTAAATCTCCTTATTTCACAGTTACTGCAACAAATAATCAATGAACATTTCAGTAAGCAGAAATGCAAATGAAGGCAAATTTCCTATGGATACATTTCTCTAAGCTGATTTTTCCAGTGTCAGTGAGGAGTGAACTCGTACTGCAGCCTTTGCATACAAGTAAACACTTTGAGGTCTTCCCTCACGACATTTTTGACTATTTTCATTAGAGCTGTAGGGATTTACTTATTCAGGTAACTCATCTGAATTCAGACAAGATCTGTGAGATGTAACAGGCAGACACACACACAGGTTGATCCTATGATTGCTTCCTGATGACTTAGGTATGAAAACAAAGTAGGCATTCTACAGCGTCTGGCTGTACTAGTAAATGAAATACGCATTTCCTGACATGAACTGACACATAAGGGGAGACCTTCTAGCAGCCTTCCAGTACCTGAAGGGAACCTAGAAGAAAGCTGTGGAGGGATGTTTTACAAGGACTTGTAGTGATAGGATGAGGGGCAATGGATTTAAGGTGGAAGAGGGTAGATTTAAACTGGGTAGGAGGAAGAAATTCTTTACAATGAGGGTGATGAGGCACTGCAACAGGTTGCCCCAAGGAGGTCACTGATGTCCCCTCCCTGGAGGTGCTCGAGACCAATTTACACATGGCCTTGAGCAACCTGCTCTGGTGAAAGGTGCCCCTGCCCATGGAAGAGGGGTTGTAATTAGATGATCGTGAAGGTCCTTTCCAACCAGCCCAAACCATTTTATGATTCATTCTGTGATTCTGTGGTGCTTAGGGTTGTGGCTGAGTGGTGGACTCGGTGATGCTAGATGAATAGTTGGACTGAGTGATCACAGAGATGAGCCTCTGGAGCTGAACCATCCCCGTGGCAGTTTGGCAGAGTGGCAGAGATCAGCAGATGGGGTCTTTTTTCTTCCCCAAGCTGGGTTAGCAAGCCAGCTGCTCTCACAAAACATGTGGGTGAGGCATGGGCAGAGCCGCAGCCTCAGCACGCTGCGTAAATGAACTCAAGGTTGAACAAAGGGAGGTGGTGAATCATCTGGGCACACCAGAGCAGTTTGTGTGCTCGGTAACAGAACCACAAAACTATCGGGATCCATCTAGTTCCAACCCCTTGCCATGGGCAGGGACACCTCACACTACAGCAGGTTGCCCAGAGCCACCTCCAACCTGGCCTTAAAAACCTCCAGGGATGTCCCCTCTTCTATCTTGGATTCATGCATCCTAGTCCTATCACTACCTGACACCCTAAAAAGTCCCTTCCCAGCTTTCTTGTAGCCCCCTTCAGACACTGGAATGTCACAAGAATGTCTCCTCAGAGCCTTCTCTTCTCCAAACTGAACAGCCCCAACTCTCTCAGTCTGTCCTTGTAGGAGAGGTGCTCCAGCCCTCTGAGCATCTTCTTGGCCTTTCTCTGGACATGTTCCAGCATGTCCACATCTTTCTTGTAAGAGAGGCTCCAGAACTGGACACCGTACTCCAGGTGGGGTCTCAGAAGAGTAGTGTAGAGAGGAAAAATCACCTCCCTTGACCTGCTAGCCACACTTCTCCTGGTGCAGCCCAGGCTCTGGTTGGCTTTCTGGGCTGCAAGTGTACGCTGGTGGCTCATATTGAACTTCTCATCCACAGTTGTGCTTGCAACCTGGACAAAAGCTGCTGGTAAAAGAAATGTGGTGGCCCAGACAGTGGAGTTGCCACAGTGGACTTCAGAGGCAACCCCTGTGTTTTCTGTGAGCAGGTAAATGATCTACTCAGCCTGATGGCTGAGCTGAAAGAGGAGAAGCTGAGGGAGCTGGGATTGATTAGCCTGGAGAAGAGGAGGCTCAGGGGTGACCTCATTGCTCTCTACAACTACCTGAAAGGTGGTTGTAGCCAGGAAGGGGTTGGCCTCTTCTCCCTAGCAACCAGCACCAGAACAAGGGGACACAGTCTCAAGCTGCACCAGGGGAAGTTTAGGCTCAAGGTGAGGAGAAAGTTCTTCACCGAGAGAGTGATTCGCCATTGGAATGTGCTGCCCAGGGGGTGGTGGAGTCACCGTCCCTGGAGGTGTTCAAGAGGGGACTGGATGTGGCACTTGGTGCCATGGTCTAGTCATGGGGTCTGTGGTGACAGGTTGGACTCGATGATCTTCGAGGTCTCTTCCAACCTTAGCGATACTGTGATACTGTGGAGCACCTATATGGTGCCATGGGTTAGTTGTTTAGGTGGGTTGGATTGGTTGATGGGTTGGACGCGATGATCTTGAAGGTCTCTTTCAACCTGGTGTATTGTATTGTACTGTATTGTATTGTATTGTACTGTATTGTATTGTATGAATTTTGAAAGGTGCAAGTGTTGGAATTTCTAACCATGTCCTGCTTATGAACTTCTCCCAGTCTTTCTTCTGACTCTTGGACATGTATGTTTCAAAGTTTTGGGAAAAGGCCATCTTCCTCAGTGGTCTTTTCCTCGCTGAACAGAGGCATAATTTCATATTAACAGCTGCCTAAAGGATGGCAAAGGAATCCTGACATGGAGTTGATATTCATTCCCATCTAAAACAATGCCCATTCTAGGGCTGATTTGTGATTGCAGATTACAGCTGTTCTCTTTTTGAGCAATGCTGTGCTTTGCACTAGTCTAAATCATCTTCTTCCTTACCTTCCTCAGGCATCCGTACCAGCAGTAACGCTGTGGCTCTGCCAGTGTGCTTACTGTGTCTGCACACGAGGAGCATCTGCTCCCCCAGACGTGCTGAACGGGGATCATACTCCTGCACGCTCCTGCTTGCTGAAACAGGCTTGGCAGGAGACTCTAGACCTGGCCTGAGTCTCTTCAGCCATCTGGTGCTTGCTGGCTTTGTAATCCCAGCTCACGCATAGATTCAGAACAAAAGCATTGGCTTTGCAGAGCAAAAACAATTGACAATAGTGGCTGCTTCTTGTTGTTGTTTTGCACAGGAATGCAGAAATCAGAGAGCATAGTTTCTTTCTGCTGACAGCTACCTCCAGTCCCATCTGGCATTCTCTGGGCTCTAATTGAACCCATATACCGTTAGAGGCAGTGACACATGCTAGCAGTTGCTGTAGCTTGTGATCCAAGTGCAACTAGCAAAATCTTTCCTGAATAGTTAACTTTGTTCTGCTTGAGAGTCTTGTGTTTATCTGCCTGGATCTGAAAGCTGCTTTCCCTTCTGTGCTTTAAATACTTTGTCTTTCATTTCTTTTCCCTTTTTTTTGTATTTTTTTTAAACAATTGCATGATGAGCTTAATTACAACAGGCAGTTAAGTAGGAGCTTCAGCAGGACTTCAATTTGTAGGCTTTGAAAGTGAGTTACTTTGCACACTGTTTCATCACATTGGACAGACTGAGAGCTGGGCACAGAGGAACCAAATGAGGTTCAACAAGGACAAGTTCAGAGTCCTGCAGCTGAGGAGGAAGAATAAACTGCAGCAGTACAGGCTGGGAGGTGATCTGCTGGAGAGCAGCCCTGTGGAGAGGGACCTGGCAGTGCTGGTGGATAACAAGCTCTCCATGGGTCAGCAATGTGCCTTGGTGGCCAGGAAGGTCAATGGGATCCTGGGGTGTATTAAGAAGATTGTGTCCAGCAGATCCAGGAAGATTCTCCTCCCCCACTACTCTGTCCTTGGGAGGACCTCATCTTGAGTACTGCATTCAGTTTTGGACTCCCCAGTTCAGGAGGGACAGGGATTTGCTGGAGAGGGTCCAGCGCAGGGCTATGGAGATGATCAGGGGACTGGAGCACTGCCTGGGGAGGAGAGGCTGAGGCACCTGGGGCTCTTTAGTCTGGAAAAGAGAAGCTTTGGAGGGGATTTAATAAATGTTTATAAATATCTGAGGGCTGGGGATCAGGAGGGAGGGGACAGGCTCTGCTCATTTGCTCCCTGGGATAAGACAAGGAGCAATGGATGGAAGCTGCAGCACAGGAGGTTCCACCTCAACACAAGGGGGAACTTCTTTCCTGTAAGGGTCACAGAGCCCTGGAGCAGGCTGCCCAGAGAGGCTGTGGAGTCTCCTTCTCTGGAGACTTTCAAGGCCTGTCTGGATGTGTTCCTGTGTGACCTGAGCTAGATGGTATGGTCCTGCTCTGGCAGGGGGGTTGTACTCAATGATCTCTTTGGGTCCCTTCCAACCCCTGACATCCTGTGATCCTGTGATATGATGGAAGGTTCTGTTTTCAGGAACCATGCAACTAAAGGGATTGTCCTCATCAGCTCCTGTTCTCTTTTTTGTTTTTTTTTTCAACCATTTAGATCAGAGTTGTGCAGATGTGTAACAAACAAATTCTAGCATCTTCATATAGACTTCAGATAAACCATTACTGAATGTGTGACTTGGATAACAGATCAGTTTAATTTCTGCAATATTTATTCCATCCTGGGTAGAAAGCCAGATGTAATGCAAGTTCTTTGCAGGATAATCTATTATCTTGCAAACTTCCTGATGGTAGTTAAGAAGGATTTTTGCATTGCTACTTAAAAACCACTTCCTGATGAGAGACAGATATGCTGAAGATCCTGATGTGTGACTCCTACTTAGGATTAGCCTATTTGCTTCAGATGAGAATAGGATGAAATTGCCTGACCTATTTTTATTAACTTTCTTCCTCACTTAGCTGTAAGTAACTTTTCTCCTTTCCTTTTCTTTTTTCCTTCCCCTTCCTATTCCTCCACATGCAGCTATTGATTCACAACTGCTGCAGGGCCACTGTTTCTCAGAATATATACCAACGGGTGGTGTTTAATCACAAAGCGAATAATAAAGGGAGCAAAGGCTTCCAAATCAACCTTTCATGAGAAAAGCCAGGTGAAAAAATCCATCATGGCCCACCATCAAATGTAAGCCTTCCACAGCGTGGAAGTTCAATCAACATGACGCCGTGTATCTTGCAGGGAGGACAGCTTCTCCTGCCGCACCGATGCTAACCCCAGGGTCTGGCAGACCTGCATTCACACGCCTGTTTTGACCTTCCCTTCTATGACTGATGGGAAGTTATTTATCCATTCTATTCCCCTCCTCTCTCTGAGGGTTTTGGAGGTTTTGTGGTTGTTCAGTTGTTGTTGTTTCAAAGGCAGAGGGAGGAAGTTGGAAAATTGTGCCTTGGTCTCACAGTGACAGCTTTTAATACAATACAATAATACAATAATACAATACACCAGGTTGAAAGAGACCTTCGAGATCATCGCGTCCAACCCATCAAGCAATCCAACCCACCTAAACAACTAAACCATGGCACCAAGCACCCCAGCAAGTCTCCTCCTGAACACCTCCAATGAAGGTGACTCCACCACCTCCACAGGCAGCTGATTCCAATGGGCAATCACTCTCTCTGTATAGAACTTAGGCTGAACACAGTCATCAGGAGACTTTCTCTGGCCTCTGGCATCCCATTCCATCAGCTATGATGGACTTGATATTTACAAACCCTACATTTTGCAAAGCCTTTAAAACAGATAATTACAGTAACTTAGACAGGTTTGCCAAATCAAAACACTCTTGAGTCAGCTAAAGCAAGATATCAGAGTGAGAAAAGGGTTAAACCAAGAAATGGGTCTGTCTCACACCACAATCTTTCCTGTTAGTCTTGTATAAATGCACCTTTACTCGGGTATCTTTGGTTTGGGGCTGGAGAAGAGGCTTCACGCTGGTACTTTAATGTGTGTATCTTGGTGCCTGAGAAAAGGAGAGAGTAATTCTTGAAGCTTTTCAGAAGACTTAGAAGGATGAGCACAGTGAGGTGATTGTGTTAATATTACTTTGTGGGGGTTGTAAGTATGTCATGGAGTCATTCAGGTTGGAAAAGACCTTCAAGATCAGCAACTCCAACCTTTTACCCTACTCTGCAAAACAGAGTAAACCAGTCTGGAGAAGAGAAGGCTCAGTCTGGAGAAGAGAAGGCTCCGAGGTGACCTCATTGTGGCCTTCCAGTATCTGAAGGGGGCCTACAGGAAGGTTGGGGAGGGACTTCTCAGGATCTCAGGTAGTGATAGGACTAGGGGGAACGGAATGAAGCTGGAAATGGGGAGATTCAGGCTAGATGTGAGGAAGAAGTTCTTCACCATGAGAGTGGTGAAGCCCTGGAATGGGTTATCCAGGGAGGTGGTTGAGGCCCAGTCCCTGGAGGTGTTTAAGCCCAGGCTGGACGAGGCTCTGGCCAGCGTGATCTAGTGTAGGGTGTCCCTGCCCATGGCAGGGGGGTTGGAACTAGATGATCCTTGTGGTCCCTTCCAACCCTGACTGATTCTATGATTCTATGATTCTGTGATTCTATAAAGCGTGAACCATACCCCCAAGCACCACATCCAAACGACCTTTAAACACAGCCAGGGTTGGTGACCCAACCACCTCCCTGGGCAGCACATTCCAATCCCTGACCACTCTTGCTGGGAAAAAAAATTCCTAATGTCCAGTCCAAACATACCCAGTTGCAGCCTGAGGCCATTCCCTCTTGCTCTATCACTAATTACTTGTGAGAAGAGACCAGCACCAACCTCTTTACAACATCCCTTCAGGTAGTTATAAAGAGCGATGAGGTCTCCCCTTAGCCTTCTTTTCTTCAGACTAAACAGCCCCAGATCCTTCTGGTGATCTTCATAAGATTTATTCTCCAGTACAAGAGAAACACATCAGTCTTTATTTCTGGAGGTGACATCTCAGGTGAACGTAATGACTTCAGTAGGTGTTTTTTTTATTTGCAGGTGAACTATAAGACCAACTAGGAACCAAGCTGACAAAGGTAAATTGAGATGTTACAAGGTATGTGAGGGGACAGCACTGTATAAAGTGAAGCTTTAAATATATGCCTACTTTAACCTCTACTTTTGTATTTATGTTTATTGCAATTGATTATTGCTCAGAATCAATCACTCCCAATTTAAGGATACAGCTACTCAGATCAAGAAAGATCATACAATCATAGAATTGCTAGGGTTGGAAGGGATCTCAAGGATCATCTAGTTCTAACCCCCTCTACCATGTGCAGGGACACCTCACACTAGAGCAGGTTGCCCAGAGCCACATCCAGCCTGGCCTTCAAAACCTCCAGGGATGAGGCTTCTTACCACCTCCCTGGGCAACCTGTTCCAGTGCCTCACCACCCTCATGGGGAAGAACAAGGTGTCCAGGACAGATTGTTGACAGATTTGTTGTCAAACTTGTTATAGTTTTGAACATCAACTGGCAAAGTTCAAGTGCCAGAGGAAGTGTTAGTGTGATGTTCACTGCTAATGCTCCAGGATACACAGGATGAATCATCTTACCCTGAAAGCACTGCAGTGATAACATTATGCCTCAGTAAAGTAAGAGCATGTTTTAACTTATTGTCACTTAACTAAGCTGATATCATAAGCTGCCTCCTCTGCATTTGTTAGAGGAAAGTGATTTGATTTTTTTTTTCCCCACAGACAATTGTGTGGAGAAATGTATTTGTAGAAAAATAGCTCACAGTGTCCTTCAGACACAATGAGTAGCTTTATTCAGCTCTCCAAACACATGCAAGAATGCTGCCTGTGAATGTGAAGAGGTGAAAATGGATCAACCTCATGGATTTCTGTCTTTACCTCATTAAAATGTGGCATCTGAAATCTATTGCCTATTTTTCTATGCCTAGTATAGAAAGCATGCTGCTACCATCTCCCATAGTTCTATAGTGAAGGACACCTTTTGTTTGCATGCTATCCTTTCTGTTTGCTGTGTTGTTAGTGACATAGAGTACCATTTACTCTTTACACATCTCGAAAGGAGGGAGAGTTGGGAAGTACAGGAATGCCTGACTGTGGCCCAGAAAGAAAACTAACCATTGTGGTTATATATTGCCTAATATATGTGGTAATATCCATGGAGACCTGAGAGCTGCCTTCCAGTACTTAAAGAGGCCATACAGGAAAGACAGGGAGGGAATATTTATCAGGGAGTGTAATGAGGGGGTGAGAGGTAACTGTTTCAAACTGAAAGAGGGTAGATATAAATTAGATTTAGGCAAGAAACCTTTTACTGTGATGATGGTGAGACACTGGAAGAGGTTGTTCAAAGAAGTTGTGGATGCCTCCTCCCTGGAAATGTTCAAGGCCAGGTTGGATGGGACTTTGTGTAACATGATCTACTAAAACCATAGACTAGACTAGACTAGACTAGACTAGAATAGAATAGACCAGGTTGAAAGAGACCTTCAAGATCATTGCGTCCAACCCATCAACCAATCCAACCCACCTAAACAACTAAACCATGGCACCAAGCACCCCAGCAAGTCTCCATCACAGAATCACAGAATGTTAGGGCCTGGAAAGAACTTCAAAAGCTCATCCAGTCCAACACCCCTGCCAGAGCAGGATCACCTAGAGCAGATCACACAGGAAGTCATCCAGGAGGGTCTTGAATATCTCCAGGGAGGGAGACTACACAAGCCCCCTGGGCAGCCTGTTCCAGTGTTCTGTCACCCTCACAGAGAAAAAAATACTTCCTCCTGTTTCCATGGATCTTCCTCTGCCTCCACTGGCACCCATTGCCCTCTGTCCTGTCATTGGGCATCACCCAGCAGAGCCTGGCTCCATCCTCTTGGCACTCAGCCTTTACATATTCATAAACATGAATGAGGTCACATCTTAGTCTCTCTCCTCTTCTCCAAGCTAAAGAGCTTCAGCTCCCTCATTCTCTCCTCGTGAGGAAGATGTTCCACTCCCTTCATCATTTTTCTGGCACAGGATTAGAATTAATTAATCCTAAAGGTCCTTTCCAACCTCAAGGACTCTATGATTCTGTGCCTGGATAAATTTAGGTTAGTGATTCTATTAAAAAACCCATCTTTGACAACTTACTACAACCCCATTAGATGTTAGCAGACATTGGGTTTTAAACTAGGCTCAAGTCAAACCAGAATTCTCCTGTGCATAAAACACAGAAAGAAATGAAAACATGGTATATTATGTTTTTACCTACCACACTTCTACAGAATGAAAACCAAGCAGTGAGCTGGCAGCAGCTGAAACACAAAACCCTGTTCTTTGCAGTTCCTTTGCAGCATGTGTTATTTCTAGAGTGAAATACCACACTGAGTGTGAGAAACAAGTTGCTAGGGTTAGGGACACAAAAAGGACCATGCAGGAATGTCCTTTGACTGAAAAACAAAACCAACCAACCCACCAAAAACCAAGTTATGCTGCTGAGGATCCCAGGTATTAAGAATATCAGTTGAGAGAGGACAGCTGAAGTACAAGGCATATGTCATGTAATAGAATTTCCAAGAGTGATAGCAAATATATGTATGTAAATGTATGTGATGGCAAATTCTAGTCATTTTTACATGAACTTAAATTTAGTGGTTTTATAGAATCACAGAATGTTAGGAGCTGGAAGGGACCTCAAAAGATCATCCAGTCCAACCCCACTGCCAGAGCAGGATCACCTCGAGTAGGTCACACAGGGATGGATCTAGATGGGGTTTGAATGTCTCCAGAGAGGGACACTCCACAACCTCCCTGAGCAGCCTGTTCCAGAGTTCTATCACCCTCAGAGTGAAGAAGTAGTCCCTTATGTTCATTCAGGAATAGTAGACAGCTGAAAGGCACAACACTGCTAAAGCCCAATAAAACCAGATGGCACTTTGGAGTGCCACAGAGGTGTTTCACCTAGAAAACTCCATTGCACGTGGAAAACTGCTCTTCCCAAGCAAAAGAATTTGAAACAACAGTTCTGGAGCCCCTATTACAAGAAGGATATGGATGTTCTGGAATGTGTCAAAAGAAGGATGAGGATGATCAGTGGGCTTGGAGCACCTCTCCTATGGAGACAGACTGAGAGAGTTGGGGTTGTTCAGTATGGAGAAGACAAAGCTCCAAGGAGATCTTATTGTGACCTTCCAGTACCTGAAGGGTACTAGAAGAAGAAAGCTGATGAGGGACTTTTTAGGGTGTCGGGTAGTGATAGGACCAAGGGCAAAAGTGGGTACATTCAGATTGAATGTTAGGAAGTATTTGTTCCCCGTGAGGCTGGTGAGACTGGCACAGGTTGCCCAGGGAGGTGGTAGAAACCTCATCCCTGAAGGTTTTTAAGTCCAGGCTGAATGTGGCTCCGGGCAACCTGATTTAGTGTGAGGAGTCCCTGCCCATGGCAGAGGGATTGAAACTAGATGACCCTTGAGGTACTTTCCAACCCTGACAACTCTGTGATTCAGAATCAAAATGTTTACACCATGTAAAATCTGTGAGCCAAACTCTCTGCTTTGGCAAAGATGCCCTGAAGCAATCTTTAGCACAGACACTGAAGATGATAGAAAATGTCACCTTTAATTTGATCTTTGTGAAATGCTAAACCTTTTCAGACACAAACAAAGGCATCAGAGGACACATTTGTCCTTGGATTTCTTCCCTGATAGAGCACCCACAGGTGCAGAAAACTGGATAGCATAGAATTACCTGAGGCATGAGTATATCATCCAAGAATTTGCTATAGCTTCCAGCACTCGGATTAGGTGGAATGAAGATGGTGGCCTGAGGATATTTTTTATAGTCTGGTACTTTTTTTTAGTTTTGGAGGTTGATAATTCAGACATGCAAAGTGATTTAGATTAAAATGAAATCTATGCCAGATGTTTGGGCTTAATTATCCCACATACCAGAACGGACTCAGATGTGACTGCAGCGTCTTTAGCGAGGTTATAAACAATCTAACATGAGACATCTGAAAGTCTTTTGTTAGAGGCAAACTCAAATTCAAACTCTTAATGCTTGCTTTAAGCTGCATGTTAGGAGGAAGTTCTTCAGGGAAAGAGAGATTGGCCATTGGGATGTGCTGCCCAGGGAGGTGGCAGAGTCACCATCACTGGAGGTGTTTAGGAGGAGACTGGATGGAGCGCTTGGTGCCATGGTTGAGTTGATTAGATGGTGTTGGGTGATAGGCTGGACTTGCTGAACTTGAAGATCTTTTCCAGCCTGGTTAATTCTATTCTATTCTATTCTATTCTATTCTATTCTATTCTATTCTATTCTATTCTATTCTAATAAACATCTCTTTTAGGATCAAAAAAATAACCACACAGCAGTTCTGTCACAGTCCAAGAGCGTGGTGTTTCAAAAACCTTCCACAAGCATGCACAAAGCTCTGAGAAATCTTGGCAAAACTTTGAAGTTGCTTTGTTTTGGTGTGAGGAAATCTCATTGCTCCTTAGTCAATATTTTGTAGACAACTTCAGGGCAAAAAAAAAAACAAAACTTTTTTTTTTACACTGGCTCAAAATTTCAGTATATAAGGGGTGTTTGTTGGTTTGGTTGGGTTGGGGATTGAGTCAGTCAGCAAATTTGCAGATGACACCAAGTTGGGAGCAGATGTTGATCTGTTAGAGGGTTTGAGACCTCTGCAGAGGGACCTCAACAGACTGAACAGATGGGCAGAGTCCAGCAGGATGGCATTCAACACATCCAAGTGCTGGGTGCTGCACTTTGGCCACAGCAACCCCATGCAGAGCTACAGGCTGGGGTCAGAGTGGCTGGAGAGCTGCCAAACAGAGAGGGTCCTGGGAGTACTGACAGCTGCCTAAACATGAGCCAGCAGTATGCCCAGGTGGCCAAGAAGGCCAGTGGCATCCTGGCCTGCATCAAGAATAGTGTGGCCAGCAGGAGTAGGGAAGTCATTGTGCCCCTCCACACTGGTTAGGCCACACCTTGAGTCTTGTGTCCAGTTCTGGGCCCCTCAGTTTAGGAAGGACATCGAGACACTTGAACGTGTCCAGAGAAGGGCAATGAGGCTGGGGAGAGGCCTTGAGCACAAGCCCTATGAGGAGAGGCTGAGGGAGCTGGGGTTGTTTAACCTGGAGAAGAGGAGGCTCAGGGGAGACCTTATTTAGTTGTTGGGAGCAATAAAGTCTCCCTGAGTCTCCTCTTCTCCAGGCTAAGCAACCCCAGCTCCCCCAGCCTCTCCTCATAGGGCTTGTACTCCAAACCCCTCACCAGCTTTGTTGCCCTTCTCTGGACACTCTAGGATCCTCTATATCCTATTACTGGGGCTCCTCACAAGCATCTAATGTTGATATAGTCTTAAAATTAGCAGGTGACCTTCAGGAGACCTGGAGATGTGTCCATGCAATCCTGCCTTCCTACTGCAATTCGCAGCCACATGATTTAGATTTAGACCCACTGTTGGCATGAGGGTATGCTATGAATACAAGAAATCTGTGCAAGGGAAGGCAGAAAGAGAGGACAGAGTTCTAAAACCTTACTGCTGCTGTGGAGTCTTTTGGTATTGGAAATTATGGCTTTGCCTTTATCACCACTAGAACTACACAACTGGGGGCTCAGAGATTGATGTGACCTCCTTTCCTCCTTTTATTCAAGCAGGAAAAAGTCATCTTGTGAGGGAGGTGAACCAACAGAAAATCAGACAACTGTAGAAGGGTTTGAGTCGGAAGGGACCTCCGAAGGTCATCCAGTCCAACCCCTCTGCAGTCAGCAGGGACATCCTGTACTAGATCAGGTTACTCAGAGCCCTCTTGCGCCTCACCTTGAATGTCTCCAGGGATGGGGCCTCAACCACCTCCCTGAGCAACCTGTTCCAGTGTTCCACCACCCTCATAGGAAAGAATTTGTCCCTAACATCCAAGCTCAATCTGCTCTTCTCTAGTTTGAAGCCATTGCTCCTTATCCTGTTGATGCAGCCCTTTGCAAACAGTCCCTCTCCATCCTTCTTGTAGGCTTCCTTCAGGAGCTGGAAGGTTTCCTACTAGGTGACCCTAGAGCCTTCTCTTCTCCAGGCTGAACATCCCCAGCTCCCTCAGCCTGTCCTTGTAGCAGAGGTGCTCCAAGCCCCTGATCATTTTCATGGCCCTCCTCTAGACCCATTCCATCAGGTCCATGTCCTTCCTAAGGTCTTTCCAAGGAGCTGAGGATTGTTATAGAATCATAGAATCAGTCAGGGTTGGAAGGGACCACAAGGATCATCTAGTTCCAACCCCCTGCCATGGGCAGGGACACCCTACACTAGATCATGCTGGCCAGAGCCAAAACTGTTGCCCGCAAGAACCCAGCCCCTGAGGAAGCTGCTTGGAGATGGTCAGCACAGAGATGAGGACCACCATCCAGTGAGGAACAGGGGACAAGAGGCAGACTCCTGCCTCAAACCCACCCCAGCTCCTGCCTGCAGCCTCCTAAAGGATGAAGCCTTTGCCTGAACAGGGGCTTGAACCCTGGACCCTCAGATTAAAAGTCTGATGCTCTCCCAACTGAGCTATCCAGGTTATGTATTTTAGTACTTCCTACTCAGATGAGAGGTGAAGCTGTGGAGTTTTGTCTGCCTTTACTCCTGTAGGTAACCAAATAGATAGCTATACAGGAAACTGAGACCATCATATTACAAAACCCACCCACCCAACCAACCAAAACACCTAAAAGTTCCAAATTAAAAAGGAAAACTGGAAAAAACCAGAATTATTTATCAAGAAATGACTTCACTCAATAAAGTACATGCTTTGCTTTGCCTGGGGAGATGATTCAGCCTGATCTAGTGTGAGGTGACCCCTGCCCATGGAACTAGATGATACATGGGGTCCTTTCCAACCCTAGTTATTCTAGGATGCTAGGATTCTCTGATTCAGGCATATGCCTGCAGGAGGACAATCACACAGTAGGTAAAAACCTAGTGAGAAAAGCCTGAGACAGAGGGCTCAGAATTTGCCTCATCTGTTTCAATGCAATATTTTTGATGTACTTTCAAAGAAACAATTAGCTTTCAAAAAGCATATCATTTAATTTAATAACATGGAGCCAGACAGCACTGTTATGACATCTCCAGCAGAATACTGCTTGCATAAGGGATTTTTAATGCCAAAAGAGACCTTTAGCTAATCCAGTCTGACCTCCTTACTACCACAGGCCATGCAAATTGTTATCATTTTATGTTAGGGCAAAAAGTATGGTCAGTTCAAAAGACAATAAAAGGTTCTACATTAATGAACTATGAAGAAGGTCAGTGACTGAACCTGAAGAATGGCTGTAAATATTAAAAATTAAAAACACTAGTAGGCAGCCTAAAAATAAGAAGACTGAATATAGGCTCAGTCAGCTTCTATTCATAGTGACACCCCTCCCAGTTTTACACCCCTTCAAGGACAGCAAATTCCAGTTTCACTTATTTTTCAGCTTTTTTTAAATACATCCCACAAATTATATTCCAAAAGGCACAGAAATCTGCAAGCTTGTCTTACAGTTTTGTGTTTAGTGATCCTGTCAGGATAGGATAGGATAGGATAGGATAGGATAGGATAGGATAGGATAGGATAGGATAGGATAGAATAGAATAGAATAGAATAGAATAGAATAGAATACAATACAATACAATACAATACAATACAATACAATACAATACAATACAATACAAGAGAATACAATAGAATACAACAGAATTTAATTAACCAGGTTGGAAAAGACCTTTGAGATCATTAAGTCCACCCTATCACCAAACACCATCTAAGCAGCTAAACCATGGCACCAAGCACCCCATCCAGTCTCTTCCTAAACACTGCCAGTGATGGTGACTCCACCACCTCCCTGGGCAGCACATTACAATGGTAATCTCTTTCTGGGAAGAACTTCTTCCTGACATCCAGCCTAAACCTTCCCTGGTGCAGCTTGAGACTGTGTCCTCTTGTTCTGTTGCTGATTGCCTGGGAGAAGAGACCAACCCCCACCTGGCTACAACCTCCCTTCAGGCAGCTGTCAAGAGCAAGAAGGTCTCCCCTGAGCCTCCTCTTCTCCAGGCTAAGCAATCCCAGCTCCCTCAGCCTCTCCTCACAGGGCTGTGCTCCAAACCCCTCCCCAGCTTTGCTGCCCTTCTCTGGACACGTTCCAGCAAATCAATATACTTCCTAATCTGAGGGGCCCAGAACTGGACACAGTACACAAGGAGTGGCCTAACCAGTGCTGAGTACAGAGACAGAATGACCTCCCTCCTCCTAGTGGCCACATTGTTCTTGATACAAGCCACAATGCCATTGGCCAACATTAATATTGCATGAACAGTACTGTTCAAACTAAAGACCATGAGCCAGCAATGTACTCTTGTGGCCAAGAAAGCCAATGGTATCCTGAGGTTCCAGAAGGAACTGCTTGAAAGAGTCCAGCGCAGAGCCACAAAAATGATGAAGGGAGTGGAACATCTTCATTGTGAGGCGAGATTGAGGGAGCTGAGGACTCCTTAGATTGGAGAAGTGGAGCCTGAGGGGTGACTAAAGGGTGAGTGCCAAGAGTATGGAGCCAGGCTCTGCTCTGTGATGCCCAATGACAGCACAAGGGGAAATGGTGGAACCTGAAGCAGAGGAAGTTCCACGGAAACATGAGGAAAAAAATGTTCACTGTGATAGTGGCAGAACAGTGGAACAGGTTGCCCAGGGGGGTTGTGGAGTCTCCCTCCCTGGAGATATTTCAAACCCACCTGGATGTGTTCCTGTGTGATCTGCTCTAGGTTGTGCTCTGGCAGGGAGGTTGGATTGGATGATCTTTCGAGGTCCTTTCCAGCCCCTAACATTCTGTGATTCTGTGAATGATGGTTTATGTCTATAAAATAAAAGGTATTAGCATTAAGTAGGATTTGTTGGAGAGGGTCCAGAGGAGGGCCACATAGATGATCAGAGGGCTGGAGCATCTCTCCTATGAGGACAGACTGAAAGACTTTGGTCCGTTCAGCCTGGAGAAGAGAAGGTTCTGCAGAGACTTTGTAGTGGTCTTCCAGTACCTAAAGGGGGCTACAGGAGAGATGAGGAGGGAGCCTTTTATAAGGGCATTTGGTTGGACAAGGAGTAATGGTTTCAAAGTAACGCAGCATAGTTTTAGTTTGGACATTCATAGAATCATAGAATCACTAAGGTTGGAAAAGACCTGAAAATCATAAGGTACAACTCTTTACTATGAGAGTGGTGAGACACTGGAATGTGTTGTCCAGAGAAGTTGTGGATGCCTCATCCCTGGAAGTGCTTAAGACCAGGCTGGTGAGGCTTTGTGCAGCCTGGTCTAGTGATAGGTACCCCCACCCATGGCAGGGGGAGTTGGAACGAAATGATCTTTAAAGTTCCTTCTGACTCAAACCATTCTGTGATCCTGTGATCACAGTAGAAAAAAACCCTCATATATGATCACAAACAAAACCCCTCTCTGCTTAATCACCCAAGGGGGACACCATCTAGAGTACAAAGCAATACAATCAGCCCCCCTGATACTCATTGCTATTGGAGGTTCTCTGTGGTTGCAGTGGTGTGCAGCCACAAAGAGATGAAGCACATCCTTTTGCATTCACCAGCACAAGTTCTGTTCCTTACTGGTCACTGCTGTCAGAGCTCTGTGGTTGGTATGTTCAAAGTGCCATGCCGCTGAGATTGTGATTAATGGCAGTTATCAACTTGGACTCTCAAGGCAACAGAAAACTGATGGCAATCAGAGTCTTTATCTAACCACTGAGGTGTGACACTTAAAAAAAAGAATGGGAAAATGTTCATACATGCTGAGCATCATTAGCAGATTAAAGTTTAAAAAGCATTTGTGGTGTATTATATTTTCTGATGGGTTAATTATCGTGTTTAAGCTCCTTCAGCAAGTTGTTGGAGCTTTTTGCCCCCATACAAGTGAGTAAATCACCTGTTGTTATGTCAGATGTTGAAAGGGTACAGAGTGAATGAAAAAAAGGCCAGAAACACTGAGGACATTGCCACAAAACCTCCCTTTCCTCACCCCCACCTGTGTCATTTCACAGAATCACAGAATGTTAGAGGTTGGAAGGGACCTCCAAAGACCTTTGAGTCCAACCCCCCTGCCAAAGCAGGATCACCCAGGGTAGTCTGCACAGGAATGCATCCAGGTGGGTTTTGAAAGTCTCCAGTGAACACAAGCCCTATGAGAAGAGGCTGAGGGAGCTGGGGTTGCTTAGCCTGGAGAAGAGGAGGCTCAGGGGTGACCTTCTTGCTCTCTACAACTACCTGAAGGGAGGTTGTAGACAGGCAGAGGTTGGTCTGTTCTCCCAGGCAGCCAGCACCAGAACAAGAGGACACAGTCTCAGGCTGCGCCAGGGGAGGTTTAGGCTGGAGGTTAGGAAGAAGTTCCAACCTCAATAATTCTATTATATTCTTCTATTCTATTCTATTCTATTCTATTCTATTCTATTCTATTCTATTCTATTCTATTCTATTCTATTCTATTCTATTCCATTCTATCCCATCCTATCCTACCCTATCCTATCCTATCCTATCCTATCCTATCCTATCCTATCCTATCCTATCCTATCCTATCCTATGCTACCCTATCCTATCTCTGGTTAGCCTGCTCCAGTGCTCTGTCACCCTCACTGTAAATAAATTTCTCCTCAAGTTGAGGTGAAACCTTAGATGTTCAAATGTATATCCATTGTTCTTCTTCCTGTTACTGCACACCACTGAAAAGAGCTTGGCCTCCTCCACTTGCCCCCCACCCTCAGATATTGATAGATATTGATCATATCCCCTTTCAGTCTTCTCCAGACTAAACAGCCCCAGGGCTCTCAGCATCTCTTCACAGGGAGGATGCTCCAGTCCCCTAATCATCCTCATGGCTCTATTTGTTTTCTCTTTCTGCTATTCATTTATTCCATTTAATTTCACTATTTACTTATTCCCTTTCATTTTCCACTATTTACTTATTCCACTTAGTTTCTCTTTTCACTATTTATTTATTCCATTTAGTTCCACCTTTCAATAGTTATTTATTCTATTTAGTTCCAGATTTCACTATTTACTTATTCCATTTATTTTCTCTTTTCACCATTTATTTATTCCATTTAGTTCCACTTTTCACCATTTATTTATTCCATTTAGTTCCACTTTTCACTATTTATTTATTCCACTTAGTTCCACATTTCACTATTTATTTCATGCATTTTTTTCTTTTCACTATTAATTTATTCCATTTATTTTCACTTTTCCCTATTTACTTATTCCCTTTATTTTCACTCTTCACTATTTATTTATTCCACTGATTTTCACTATTCACTTATTCCATTTATTTTTATTTTCCTCTATTCACTTCTTCCACTTATTTCTATCTTTCACTATTCACTTCTTCCATTCATTTTAATTTTTCTCTATTCACTTATTCCACTGAGTTCTATTTGTCACTATTCACTTCTTCCACTTATTTTCACTATTCACTTATTCCATTTGTTTTTTATGTTCCACTATTCACATATTCAATTTATTTCTATTTTTCACTCTTCACTTATTTCACTTCTTTTCACTATTTACTTATACTATTTTTCACTATTCACTTCTCCCACTTATTTCTATTTTTCACTATTCACTTCTTCCATTTATTTTCATCTTTCACTCTTCACTTATTCAATTTCTTTCTATTTTTCACTATTCGCTTCTCCCACTTCTTTTCTCTATTCACTTCTTCCACTTCTTTTCTCTATTCACTTATTCCATTTATTTTTATCTTTCACTCCTCACTTATTCCACTGATTTTCACTATTCATTAATTCCATTCATTTTTATTTTTCTCTATTCACTTCTTCCACTTATTTCTATTTTTCACTATTTACTTATTCCACCTATTTTCACTATTTACATATTCCACTTATTTTCACTATTCACTTCTTCCATTTGTTTCTATTATTGTCTACTTACTTATTCCACTTATTTTTACTGTTTAGTTATACTATTTTTTTCACTATTCACTTATTCCACTTATTTCTAGTTTTCACTGTTTACTCATTCCACCTATTGTCACTATTTACATATTCCACTTATTTTCACTATTTACATATTCCACTTATTTTCACTATTCACTTCTTCCACTTATTTCTCACTCCTCACTTCTTCCACTTATTTTTATTTTCCACTTCTTTCATTTATTTTTTTTCACTGTTCACTGATTCCATTTATTTTCATTTTTTCACTATTTACTTATTCAATTTATTTTCACTATTTCCTTATCCCCTTTCTTTTCACTAGTCACTTATCCCATTTATTCCCACGTCTCCTCAGGTGTCAAAACGCGATTCCCCTCACGCTCGCGGGCAGATCTACCTGATTTCAGTTTTAATGATGGACAAAAAGGAATTGCAAATAAAACAGCTGGCTTAACACTTGAGGCAAAGGGATCATCCCCCCCCCCCTCCCCCCCTATTGATCTGCAAGATTAATAGCAAGCTTTAAAAATGAAACCAGAGGCCAAACCTAAACACAATATCGGCTGTAACTTTTTTGAGTAACTGAGTGGAAGACTTCTCCACAAAACCAGATAAATAATTCCCTGCAAAGTCTATCATCATTCAACTAAAGCCATCAAATGTGCTAAATAGCAGCTGTGCTCTTGCTTTCCTCTGTTGGAGTAACAAAATTTGCATTCATTTGGCTGGGAACTGAAAACGCCACAAGCTGCAGAGCCGAAAAACGTGTCCGAAGGCCAGCAAAATATTTAACTCCTAATTCAAGATTGAAATTGAAGCACAACCAAAGCATCAGCTGGTACAACTGATAGCCCAGGAAGCAGGCCAAATGTCTCTGCCCTTGCCTACATACCAAAAAGAAATCTCTTGGAGCACAAGCCCTGTGAGGAGAGGCTGAGGGAGCTGGGGTTGCTTAGCCTGGAGAAGAGGAGGCTCAGGGGAGACCTTCTTGCTCTCTACAACTACCTGAAGGGAGGTTGTAGCCAGGTGGAGGTTGGTCTCTTCTCCCAGGCAACCTATGACAGAACAAGAGGACACAGTCTCAAGCTGTGTCAGGGGAGGTTTAGGCTGGATGTTAGGAAGAAGTTCTTCACAGCAAGAGAGATTGGCCATTGGAATGTGCTGGCCAGGCAGGTAGTGGTGTCACTGTCACAGGAGGTGTTTAGGAAGAGACTGGATGGGGCACTTGGTGCCATGGTTGAGCTGATCAGATGGTGTTAGGTGATAGGTTGGACTTGATGATCTCAAAGTTCTTTTCCACCCTGGTTAATTCTATCCTATCCTATCCTATCCTATCCTATCCTATCCTATCCTATCCTATCCTATCCTATCCTATCCTATCCTATCCTATCCTATCCTATCCTACCCTATCCTGTCCTGTCCTATCCTACCCTATCCTGTCCTGTCCTGTCCTGTCCTGTCCTGTCCTGTCCTATATGTAAAGATAAAATTCCTGCCGCTTCGATTGCAGGATTGTGATCCAAAGCACCCCAGGAAACAATTTTGGGAAGAAATGGAGATCTCCCTATCTGAGGGATCAGTCTTATTGCTGCCATGGAAACAAAAAGAATAACTCTTGTGCAGGCTTTTTAAATGCATGTTGGTGGCAGCAGGGATAAAGGGAAAAAAAGAAAGAAAGGAAGGAAATAGAGCAAACCAAAGCACTGAATACAAAAGATTGGAGCATTATATGCAGAGTGCCATCGAGCCTCCTGCTCTCCTTGCTTGCTCCTCAATTTAATAAAACTTAAGTGGCAAATTATTAGAACATTTCTGAATTATAAACACAACAAATGCGATGCCTGAGCTGCTTTGCCTCGCAGATTTGTTGTTTCACAAGACCAGAGTTGGATATGGGTTAGGTTTTCAGAGATTCATGAATAGACTAGACTAGACTAGACTAGAATAGAATAGAATAAACCAGGTTGGAAAAGAGCTTTCAGATCATCAAGTCCAACCTATCATCAAACACCATCTAATCAATTAAACCATGGCTCCAAGTGCCTCAGCCAGTCTCATCCCAAACATGTCCAGGGATGGTGACTCCACCACCTCCCTGGGCAGCACATCCCAATGGCCAATCTCACTTTCTATGAAGAACTTCTTCCTAACCTCCAGCCTAAACCTCCCGGCACAGCCTGAGACTGTGTCCTCTTGTTCTGTCATAGGTTGCCTGGGAGAAGAGACCAACCCCCACCTGGCTACAACCTCCCTGCAGGGAGTTGTAGAGAGCAAGAAGGTCTCCCCTGAGCCTCCTCTTCTCCAGACTAAGCAACCCCAGCTCCCTCAGCCTCTCCTCATAGGGCTTGTGCTCCGAACCCCTCACCAGCTTTGCTGCCCATGACCTAGCATGAACAACATTGGTAAGAGCTAAGACTGTTAACAACACTTTTAACACAGTTAGCATAACTAGCTGCCTAACAGCTATGTGCCCACAAACTCCTGTCCCTCAGCAGTCATTTTTCCCTTTATTTTTCAGCAGAGATGCCTCAGGAGCAGGGTGGTCTCACGCTGCCAGCTGTAGCAGCTGGATCCAGGTTCAGGACCTCTTTACAGATTTCCCTGCTAGCAGCAGTCTGTCTCTCCCCATTTAAGAGCAGTGATTCTCCTCTTTTTCTGCACCAGCAAGCATCCTTTTTCCTTCTCCCCTCTCTAAGTGTCAGGCCAAAGGGAGGGCCTGTTACATGTTGTACCCATTATCAGTAGACTTTGACTGCTGAGAGTCCTTGACATTTGTTAGAAGCTCAGCAGGTAGCTTTTAGACACATGGAGCCATATCGACTGCCTTCCAGCAGCATAATTGGATCAGAAAGGAGCAAAACCAAAGCATCCTCCCAGTGGAAAAGTCATCACTTCTGCAGCTAGTAGAACCAACTCCCTGGCTTCTGCCGAGGGAATGTTTCAGAAGCACGGGATGTGAGAGGGATGGAGTACTGCAGCTTGAATGGGCAGGTCATAAGTTTCTGATGTACATTAGCACTTCAGTGGCATGTTCCCTAGTCCTGAGGCTGATATTAACTGATGAACAGAACTGGGAGAGGCAACTCCCTGAGAGCTAATCAGTACTGCTTGTGTTAAGCAAATCTCAGGTGTGGGAGAGATGCTATTGCTCTGGTGCACTCCCAAGGCAACACATCATCAGAACAAACAGTGGAGGAAGTTAGGGCACTTCAAATGCCTTAGTGTTTTTGAAGTCACATTTTCTTCCCTGACTGCTCTCTTGTGCACTGATGCAAGGAACCAGTGACTGAACATAGTGACCGAGAATTATATCTTCCCTTGCAGCAAATTGAAAACTCAAGCACAGCCAACAGGCTGGTGCAGGGTGGGATGTGTAGATGTTAGAAAAGCTTCCAAAGAGCATTTACATCCTAAAATCTGTTGCAGCAAATGTCCATCAATAATGCTCAGCAGCATGATATCCTTTGTGTGCAGGTATGATTTGCATTGTAGAATCATAGAAACACAGAATTGTCAGCGTTGGACTGACCTCAAGGATCATCTAGTTCCAACCCCTCTGCCATAGCAAGGACTGCCTCACACTAGAGCAGGTTGCTCAGAGCCACATCCAGTCTGGCCTTCAAAACCTCCAGGGATGAAGTTGCCCACCTCCCTGGGCAACCTGTTCCAGTGTCTCACCACCCTCATGGGGAAGAACTTCTTCCTAACATCCAGTCTGAATCTACGCACTTCTACATTTTCTCCCATTCCCCCCATCCTATCACTCTCTGACACCCTCAAAAGTCCCTCCCCAGCTTTCTTGTAGCCCCCTTCAGATACTGGATGACCACAAGAAGGTCTTCTCAGAGCCTTCTCTTCTCCAGACTGCACAGCCCCAACTCCCTCAGTCTGTCCTCATAGTAGAGCAGCTCCAGCTCTCTGATCACCCTCGTGACCCTTCTCTGGACACCTTCCAGCATCTCCAGATCCTTCCTGTAATATTCCTCTTTCAGTTCTCTGTTGAAGTCCTCTAATTTTCTTCCAGCCAGAGATTTCCAGCACTCTCCCCAGTGACCAGTGCCTCACACATTTGTGTGGTAGAACAGAGGTGGTGTTCTTTGTTTTCACAGGAAAGAAACCCAGCCTTTGCATAATTGAATGATGCTTTTTATTTTGCCTTTTGTCATGGCATTGCCTTCTTGATGCCTGTCCAGCTTCATGTCATACAGTGAGGTCTAGTTTCTCTTCAGCAGTACAAGGAGGAGGCTCAGGGGAGAACCTCATTGCTCTCTACAACTACCTGAAGGGAGGTTGTAGCCAGGTGGGGTCTGGTCTCTTCTCCCAGGCTACCTGTGGCAAAAGAACAGGACATAGTCTCAAGCTGCACCAGGGAAGGTTTAGGCTGGATGTTAGGAAGAAATTCTTCCCAGAAAGAGAGATTTGCCATTGGAATGTGCTGCCCAGGGAGGTGGTGGAGTCACCATCACTGGAAGTGTTTAAAAAGATCCTTGATGAGGCACTTAGTGCCATGGTTGAGTTGATTGGATGGTGCTGGGCGATAGGTTGGACTCGATGATCTCTCTCTTCCAGCCTGGATAATTCTCTGTTCTGTATTCTGGTATTCTGACCAATTATATTTACATTTGTAGATTATTATTTCCACCTACATTCTATGGGTGTTCCTTAAAGTTGTCTGCTTTTGGTTAATTGTTATGATTTTATTCCTGTCTAAAGGTCTCTCTCCCCGTCTGGCTTGCACCTCATCTTCACCTCCTTAACTAACTCCTGCTTGACTGATGGAGGACAGCCGTACCTAGGTTGGTTTCACTGTTTCCAGAACAAGAGGACACAGTCACAAGCAGCATCAGGGGAGGTTTAGACTGGATGTTAGGAAGAAATTCGTGATTGCCCATTGGAATGTGCTGCCTGGGGAGGCGGTGGAGTCACCATCATTGCCAGCACCAGAACAAGAGGACACAGTCTCAGGCTGCGCCAGGGCAGGTTTAGGCTGGATGTTAGGAAGAAGTTCTATACAGAGAGAGTGATTGCCCATTGGAATGGGCTGCCCAGGGAGTTGGTGGAGTCACCATCACTGGAGGTGTTCAGGAGGAGACTTGATGGGGTGCTTGGTGCCATGGTCTAGTTGTTTAGGTGGGTTGGATTGGTTGATGGGTTGGACTCGATCTTGAAGGTCTCTTCCAACCTGGTGTATTGTATTGTATTGTATTGTATTGTATTGGGTGCTTGGTGCCATGGTCTAGTAGTTTAGGTGGGTTGGATTGGTTGAGAGGTTAGATGCAATGATCTTGAAGGTCTCTTCCAACCTGGTCTATTCTATTCTATTCTATTCTATTCTATTCTATTCTATTCTATTCTATTCTATTCTATTCTATTCTATTCTATTCTATTTTCTATTCTATTCTATTTTCTATTCTACTCTATTCTGTTCTATTTTCTATTCTATTCTATTTTCTATTCCATTCTATTCTATTCCATTCTCTATTCTATTTTCTATTCTATTCTATTCTATTCTATTCTATTCTATTCTATTCTACTCTAATATATATCTCATCATGAATAACAAGAACTTGGAGGCAGCACTTGTCCTTTATTTTGTTTTTCAGCAGATGCCTTCATAGATAAATCTCCTTTAACAAGCAGAGAATGATTCAGGCAGCTCTAAGCTTTTTAAATGGTTTGAGACTGCCTGTCAGGGAAATAGGAGTTGTAAGTTTCAGTATGCAGGCTAGAAAAAAAAAGTAAATCCCTGCCTAGTAAATCAGATAAATAAAAGTAAGTCATTTGTCTCAATACAGGGGTCTGCTGCCCTGAAGGAAGCAATGCTTTAAATTAATTACTTAATATTTTGAATACATGCCATATTTCTAAAGCCACAAGATGCATGAAATGTAGCTTACTCCACAGTCCTCTAACACAAATGGTATGGTTCATTAAGCAGGGTAAGAATGGAGTGAGCAGAATAAATAAGGTGTTTATTTATCTTAAGGTTGTCTCCTTAACTCTAAATCCTGCAGGTTCTGCTTCTTAATTAACACTGCTATCCTCTGCTGGAAATCACTGGTAAGCCTCCTGGTCTCCTACAATGAGAGGCTGAGGGAGCTGGGGTTGCTAGCCTGGAGAAGAGGAGGCTCAGGGGAGACCTTCTTGCTCTCTACAACTCCCTGAAGGGAGGTTGTAGCCAGGTGGGGGTTGGTCTCTTCTCCCAGGCAACCAGCACCAGAACAAGAGAACACAGTCTCATGCTGTGCCAGGGGAGGTTTAGGCTGGAGGGGAGGAGAAAGTTTTTCCCAGAAAGAGTAATTGGCCATTGGAATGTGCTGCCCAGGGAGGTGGTGGAGTCACCATCCCTGGAGCTGTTCAAATAAGGCTTGGATGTGGCGCTTGAAGTCATGGTTTAGTTAGTCAACAGCTGTTGGGTGACAGGATGGACTTGATGATATTTGAGGTCTTTTCCAACCTTATTGATTCTATAATTCAGCTGATTCCTGTTTGATGTTTTATAGCACATCCCCAGCATATTGCCAGGTGGAAAAGACATTTTACTTTTCTCTGAATGCAAAACTGCCACGTCACAGGCTGCCTGGGAGAAGAGACCAACCCCCACCTGGCTGCAACCTCCCTTCAGGGAGTTGGAGAGAGCAAGAAGGTCTCCCTGAGCCTCCTCTTCTCCAGGCTAAGCAACCCTAGCTTCCTCAGTCTCTCCTCACAGGGCTGTGCTCCAGACCCCTCCCCAGCTTTATTGCCCTTCTCTGGATACATTCCAGCAACTCATCTTTCCTAAACTGAGGAGTCCAGAACTGGACACAAGACTCAAGTTGTGGCCCAAACAGTGCTGAGCACAGGGCAGAATGACTTCCCTGCTCCTGCTGGCCACACTGTTCCTGATGCAGGCCAGGATGACATTGGGTCTCCTGGCCATCTAGGCACACTGCTGGCTCATGTTCAGTCTGCTATCTACCAGTACCCCCAGGTCCCTTTCTGCCTGGCTACCCTCCAGCCACTCTGACCCCAGCCTGTAGCACTGCCTGGGGTTGTTGTGGCCAATGTGTAGAACCTGGCACTTGGATGTGTTCAATCTCCTGCCCTTGGGCTCTGCCCATCTGTCCAGCCTGTCGAGGTCCCTCTGCAGAGCTCTTCTACCCTCTAACAGATCAACTCCTGCCCCCAGCTTGGTGCCATCTGCAAACTTACTGATGACGGACTCAATCCCCTCATCCAGATCATCAGTGGAGATATTGAACAGGATGGGGTCCAGCACTGATCCCTGGGGCACACCACTAGTGCCTGGCTGCCAGCTGGATGTGGCACTATTCACCACCACTCTCTGGGCTTGGCCCTCCAGCCAGTTCCTAACCCAGCACAGACTGCTGCTGTCCAAGCCAGGGGCTGACAGCTTGGCTAGCAGTTTGCTGAAGGGGGACAGTGTCAAAGGCCTTGGTGAAGTCCAGGTAGACCACATCCACAGGTCTCCCCACATCCACCAGGCAGTCACCTGGGCATAGAAGGAGATCAGGTTGGTGAGGCAGGACCTGCCCTTCCTAAATCCATGCTGGCTGGGCCTGAGCCCTTAGCCATCCTGTAAGTGCTTTGTGATTGCCAAGCAATATTATTTCATACCAAATATTCACCTATCATTACTAAAATCTTCCATTCTGCAGGACCAAGGGACCTCCCCATATAAGCTAACACTGCTTAATCTCACTTACATTTAAAACATTGGAAGAAAAACAACCCTCAGCTTAATAAAACAAATCAAATTAAAATGAATTGTTGCAAAACACCTCAGGGTACAAAACAGCAGCAACAACAAAAGTTAATAGTGGAAGTAGAGTAAAACAAATGAGCAGAATCAAAAGGGTTTGCTGTAAAATTAGTCTTGCTTCATCTAATGAAATAAAAAGTAAATGGAAGGGAAATAAACCTAGAAGAAAAGTTGAAAGGGAATTGACAGAGAGTGACTGCAAGGGATTTTGTTCTGTTTTGCCCTCCCTTTCCCCTTGTATAAAGATTAGTGACTGAATCTTAAAACCTGGACTTTAATTTTGGTATTAGATGCAATTGCTCTTAAAGGTCAGCCTAGTATTTAAGAGTGCTCTTCTCAAAGCAAATGATTAAATCACAGAGATTGGAGTGTTGCTTTGTGAGTGTATCTGCACCTGGCATGTTTGGACAAAGCTGAAGCTACATTTGAAGTAACTGCTTTCAAAGCAACAGTTATGGATTGTGAGCTTTCCCAATGAGGCTTGATGCTATCCAAGAATCACACAGAATCACCAAGGTTGGGAGAGACCTCAATGATCACCAAGTCCAACCTGTCACCACAGACCTCACAGCTAAACCATGGCACCAAGTGCCACGTCCAATTCCCTCTTGAACACCTCCAGGGATGGTGACTCCACCACCTCCCTGGGCAGCACATTCCAATGGCTAACGACTTACTCAGTGAAGAACTTTCTCCTTACCTCGAGTCTAAACTTCCCCTGGTGCAGCTTGAGACTGTGTCCACTTGTTCTGGATTAGTCTTTAAAGCAGTAGCAGGTGAAACTCTTTTCAGCTTTATCTAAGTGGAAGTGTATCAGTATGGGCAAGAACAGAACCTAGTTCACCACACTTTTAAATACATTCATCCTATCTGCTTCTCATTCTGGCTGAGGCTTAATATCTAAACCTGGTGCATTTTATAAGTGTAATGGTCATTTAGTCTAATATTTGTACAGTGCATAAATGTATCCATAAGGAGGGCATGCTCAAACACAGAATCATACAATTCTTGGGGTTGGAAGGGACCTCAAGGATCATCTAGCTCCAAACCCCCTGCCATGGGCAGGGACACCTCACACTACAGCAGGTTGCTGACAGCTACATCCAGCCTGGCCTTCAAAACCTCCAGGGATGAGGCTTCCACCACCTCCCTGAGCAACCTGTGCCAGGCTCTCACCACCCTCATGGGGAACAACTTCTTCCTAACATCCAATCTGAATCCACCCACTTCTAGTTTTGCTCCATTCCCCCTAGTCTTATCATTACCTGACACCCTGAAATGCTTTCCCTCCCCAGCTTTCTTGTAGCCCCCTTCAGATACTTGAAGGCCACAATTAAGTCTCCTTAGAGCCTTCTCTTCTCAAGACAGAACAGCCCCAACTCTCTCAGTCTGTCCTCATAGGAGAGGAGCTCCAGCCCTCTGATCATCCTTGTGGCCCTCCTCTGGGCATGCTCCAGCACCTCCAGATCCTTCCTGTAATGGAGGCTCCAGAACTGGACACAGTATTCCAGGTGGGGTCTCACCTGAGCAGAGTAGAGGGGGAGAATCACCTCCCTTGACCTGCTGGCTATGCTTCTCTTGATGCAGCCCACTATCTGGTTGGTTTTCTGGGCTGCAAGTGCTCACTGCTGGTTCATTTTGAGCTTCTCTTCCCTCCACCAGCACCCCCAGGTCCTTTTTCAGGGCTGCTCTCAAGCCAGTCCCTGCCCAGCCTGTATTGGTGCTTGGAATTGCCCCAACCCAGATGCAGGACCTTGCACTTGGTGTTCTTGACACTCATGAGGTTGTCATAGGCCCACCTTTCCAGCCTGTCAAGGTCCCTCTGGATGGATCCCTTCCCTCCAGCGTGTCTGCTCACCACTTTTCCCATAAACTAAGCAAATAAAGCAGTGAATTGTATTTGTTATTAAGTTTTTGGTTTTTACTCTATTGAAAAGGTAGACATTTTCTCATGGCAGACTGTTGTCCTTGGAATCTTCTTCAAGGGTCTCCTCAGCAAACCTGCTGAGGGTGCACTCAATGCCACTGTCCATGTCACCAACAAAGATGTTAAACAAGACTGCTCCCAGGACTGATCCCTGAGGGACTCCACTTGTCCCTGGCCTCCACTGGGACGTGGAGCCACTGCCAGCCACCCTTTGGGTGCAAACATCAAGCACAACAACAAAATGATGTTTCATTTACACTTCTCCGTCGGAGCATGCAACAAAATGTGAAACTTTGATGGTTTTCAAAGGATGTCCAATGAATGTTGAGTCTGAAACGTGAGTCTTGTAAACCTGAGTCTCTTTTGAGCTGTATTTTTTGACTAATAGTGGCTGGAGGCATTTAATGTGGGGGCATATATGTTTTTATTTGTTCATGTACACCTCAAGATATGTCTTAAGTCAGCTTTATTGCACAATAAAGCAGCATAAATATTAATGGAACTTCTACATTTCAGTCTGTTTAATTTTATCTCCTGCATATTTCATCAGAAGAGTATCAAAAACTTTTGGACTCTTATGGCCATTCTTTATTTTTTCTAGACTGAACCTTGAATTGAACTTTGCAGAGTGAGAGGGAGAAGAAAGTTATAAACATCAAGCAGTGCAGGCCTCTAAATATTACCTAAGATTGCTTTTCAGTCTCATGATTGTATAACCCAATAGCTTCCAGCCTGCCAGACCTAGGCAAGATTTCCATCTGTCATCACAAGGAAAGGCTCTCCTCTTTCTAATGTGATAAAGCATCCCTTCAAAGTCAGGTGGCTCATGAAATATTGAAACTTAAACCTGTCACTAATCCAGGATTTAATATTGACTGTCCTGCATACCAGGCAAGTAGAAGTCTCTCTTTGCTGCACTTCTGGCTTTCAACCCCAGCTGTATGGAAGGGGAAAAGGGACTTCACTTCTGGCTCTGAACCCCAGCTGTAAGGCAGGGGAAAAAGGACTTCACTTCTGGCTCTGAACCCCAGCTGTATAGAAGGGAAAAGGCGACTTCACTTCTGGCTCTGAACCCCAGCTCTATGGGAGGGAAAAGGGACTTCACTTCTGGCTCTGAACCCCAGATGTAGGGGAGGGGAAAATGGACTTCACTTCTGGCTTTGAACCTCAGCTGTATGGAAGGAAGATCAGTTAGAGTCTTACTTTTAATCTTTTTTCTTCTTTTTTGTTTTTGTATTGTTGCATTTAAATAAGTGAATCAAAATGCACTGAAAGCAGCTCTGATAATTTATTCATTACAGCTCTGAAAGCTTTTCTGTAAAATAAAATGCTTTCCATTTATGTCAGAACAGTCTCTTAACTATCCTCATACAATGATATAGCTGATAGTAACCAGAAGACTTAATCTCTAGAAGGCTATTTAAGGACATTAGAATGTTTTATGTTTATCCTGTTAAGGCTGGACTCATGTCCACTTCATGAGCAATCATTAACCAAACAGCCATTCTTTACGAGCAGTTTTAGTCACTGATTGCCTGAACACAGCAGAGATTAAGAGATGTTGAGTCTAAACTACAAAGGCACAGCTAGAAATGACAACACAGCACTGGTTAGGCCACACTTTAACTCCTGTGTCCAGTTCTGGACCCTTCAGTTTAGGAAAGATGTTGAGTTGCTGGAATGCGTCCAGAGAAGGGCGACGAGGATGGGGAGAGGCTTTGAGCACAGCCCTGTGAGGAGAGGCTGAGGGAGCTGGGGTTGCTTAGCCTGGAGAAGAGGAGGCTCAAGGGAGACCTTCTTGCTCTCTATAACTACCTGAAGGGAGGATGTAGCCAGGTGGGGGTTGGTCTCTTCTCCCAGGCAACCAGCACCAGAACAAGAGGACACAGTCTCAAGCTGCGCCAGGGGAGGTTTAGGCTGGATGTGAAGAGAAAGTTCTTCCCAGAAAGAGAGATTGGCCATTGGAATGTGCTGCCCAGGGAGGTGGAGGAGTCCCCATCCCTGGAGGTGTTCAAAAAGGGATTGGATGTGGCATTTGAAGCCATGGTTTAGAAGTCATGAGGTGTTGGGTGACAGGTTGGACTTGATGATCTTTGAGGTCTTTTCCAACCTTATTGATTCTATGATGATTCTCTGAACTTCAGGGCAAAACTGAATCACCTGAAGAAGCAGGACAAGGGAAGAGTTTGCTCTTCCACTCGCAAGGTGAGACCCCACCTGGAGTACTGTGTCCAGTTCTGGAACCCCTATTACAGGAGGGATGTGGACGTGCTGGAAGGTGTCCAGAGCAGGGCCACAAGGATGAGCAGAGGGCTGGAGCACCTCTCCTGTGAGGACAGACTGAAGGAGTTGGGGCTGTTCAGTTTGGAGAAGAGAAGGCTCCGAGGGGACCTCATTGTGGCCTTCCAGTATCTGAAGGGGGCTACAAGAAGGCTGGGGAGGGACTTCTCAGGATCTCAGGTAGTGATAGGACTAGGGGGAATGGAATGAAGCTGGAGGTGGGGAGATTCAGGCTGGAGGTGAGGAGAAAGTTCTTCCCCATGCGAGTGGTGAAGCCCTGGAATGGGTTATCCAGGGAGGTGGTTGAGGCCCCATCCCTGGAGGTGTTTAAGCCCAGGCTGGCTGAGTCTCTGGCCAGCCTGATGTAGTGTGGGGTGTCCCTGCCCATGGCAGGGGGGTTGGAACTAGATGATCCTTGTGGTGCCTTCCAACCCTGACTGATACTAAGATACTATGATACTAAGGGGCAAACAGGATTTTTATCAAGGTACCAATGTAATTGTTCCTATAAAGATTTAAATGCAACAGAAGTGAGGAGTTTGTTGTTCATAGTTTCTGTGGATTTTTTTGATCTTCAACAGTTTGTCTAAAACTGGGGCTGATTTGTTTTCTAGGTCACATACAACAATTAAATTACCCAAGAAAGAACAACCTCAATAACTTTGACAATTCAAGCACAGAAAGGATTATTGTTTTGTTTTTCCTCTGCTGTAGTTTCAAGAAACTAATAGCAGTAGAAATACTATGGTGAAAATGCAGAGAAGAAAATCTGTGGTACTGTCATCACACAAGCACAGAATGTGATTGTTCCACAGAAGGGAACAAAACTAGAGATGGGTAGATTCAGATTGGATGTTAGGAAGAAGTTCTTCCCCATGAGGGTGATGAGAGACTGGCACAGGTTACCCAGGGAGGTGGTGGAAGCCTCATCCCTGGAGGTGTTTGCAGCCAGGCTGGACGTGGCTGTGAGCAACCCTGCTGTAGTGTGAGGTGTCCCTGCCCATGGCAGGGGGGTTGGAACTGGATGATCCTTGAGGTCCCTTCCAACCCTAACAATTCTATGGGATAGAAGGGATCCAGAAAGATGAAAGTTTATCTCTTTCAATAAACATTAAATTACACAAAGCTAAAAATAAAACAGACCCTAAATGTCATGTGTTTTAATTTTGTTGATCCATTTCTCAGCTTCTGTTCATGACATAATTTAATGGTTTTTTTCTAGGAATGTGGAAGTCAATTAATAAAGTTTCAGCATCCACATGGTTAAACATGTATTTATCAAGTAGTCTCTTCTTAATCTGTCATATTTCACAAGATGTAGAAGACAGCCCTGACCTCACATGAAACTATAAATCTACAACTCCCTGAAGGGAGGCTGTAGCCAAGTGGGGTTGGTCTCTTCTCCCAGGCAACCAGCACCAGAACAAGAGGACACAATCTCAAGCTGTTCCAGGGGTTGTTTAGGCTGGATTTTAGGAAGAAGAGAGATTGGCCATTGGAATGTGCTGCCCAGGGAGGTAGTGGAGTCACCTTCATTGGAGGCATTTAGAAAGAGCCTGGATGAGGCATTTGGTGCCATGGTTGAATTGATTAGGTGGTGTTGGGTGATCGGTTGGACTTGCTGATCTTGAAGTTCTTTTCCAACCTGATTAATTCTGTATCCTGTATTCTGTCAGTGCCTATACATCTGTACACTAGATACAGACTGAAAATATGTAAAGTTACATGTTGCCAGTCAAAACTGTATGGCTTAAGTCCATGGTCTGCATTTCAAACATTAAATATGATGTGATTGCCTGGAATTCTGCTTTTAAACCATTATATGATGTTAAAAACATTATTCTTTCTAGAGGAAGATCTGGTTACAGTTACTTACTTGTACTAAAGAATTCTAGATTGTGAGGGAAGAATACCATAGACAGAATTGTGACTTGGCCTCATCTTAAAGGTGCAAATTACCTTTGCAGGTTCTCTGCTTTTCAGTTCACGTGGCTACTGACTGCTCTTGTCTAGGCCCATGAATATATATTTGCCTTCAAGCAAGACTAGCTTTTATTACACGTGCAGGAAGGCATTGAGGACATGGAAGAGAAAGGTTCACAGCCATACCAATGTAAAGAATGGTTCCAGTGATCCACCATCCACTCAGTAAAGAACTGGTTTCTAACATCAAATTTCAATCTACTCTTCTCTAGTTTGAAACCATTGCCCCTTGTCTTACCAGTACACAGCCTTGTAAACTGTCTCTCTCCATTGTTGTAGGCCCCCTTCATCTACTGGAAGGTCATTATTAGGTCTCCCTGGAACCTTCTCTTCTCCAAGCTGAACAACCCCAGCTCCCTCAGCCTGTCCTCATAGCAGAGGTGTTCCAATTCCCTGATCATTGTAGCCCTCCTCTGGACCTGCTCCATCAGGTCCGTGTCCATCCTGTGTTGAGGGCTCCAGACCTGGATGCAGTACTCCAGGTGTGGTCTCACTAGAGCAAAGTAAAGTGGTGGCATCAACTCTCTCCACCTGCTGGCCACACTGTTTCTGATGCAGCCCAGGCTGCTGTTGGCCTTCTGTGCTGCCTGCTTGTGTCCAGCTTCTCATCCTTCAGCACCCCCAAGTCCTTCTCCTCAGGGCTGCTTTCTGTCACCTCCTCTCCCAGCCTGCATTGATAGTGAAGATTTTCTGGCCCAGGACCTTTCACTTGATCTTGTTGAGGTTCACCCGTCCAGATTGTCCAGGTCCCTCTGGATACAATCCTGTCCCTCTGGTGGAGCAACAGCACCACTCAGCTTGGTGTCATCTGCAAACCTGCAGAGGTCCCAGTATGGACCCCTGAGGGACACCATTTGTCACTGCTCTCCATCTGGACCGAGCCATGATAGGTTTAGCCTTAGGTAGGTTTAGCTTTCCTGGGGTTTGTTTGTTTGCTTGTTTGTCTTGTCATGAGCACCTGAGCACAGCAGTCAGGTGGGTTTCTTAGAGCCTGCATGTGTCTTGCTGATTAAATAAATGATGCATAGATGTTCCTCGGCTGTCTAGGGTTATGCTTTGGAACAAATAGCTGTTGTGTGACAAAGGCACAATGAAGATTTAGCATGCAGCACAACACTGGTTAAAAGAAGGCATGACTGGCATATTCTGCTCAAAGATGCCATTGCTTTGGGTCTTTTTCAATGAAGCAAAAGCCTATAATATCTCCCAACTAACCACCCCTCTAACAAAAACAACCCCCAGGCCCAAACTATAGCTTTTCCCTTCCTAGTGTTTTACTAAACCACACAAGGAGCCACAGCTGTTCTGTGAGGGCGGATGTGTGTGGGAATCCTCACAGGTTTGGGAGAGCCATGTGCACGGCAGATTGGGTTAATACAAAGCCAGGTCTTTATGTCCGTGTGTCTTTTAAACTCACTGAAGGCAGCTACAGAGAGTTTAAAAGACAGGATTTGCTAAACCAGCAGCTAAGTGGTCTGCAGGTCACCCCTATATAGAATCATAGAATCTATGACTCTATGATTCTATGACTCTATGGTTCTATGATTCTATGACTCTATGGTTCTATGATTCTATGACTCTATGACTCTATGATTCTATGACTCTATGGTTCTATGATTCTATGACTCTATGATTCTATGATTCTATGATTCCATGACTATGATTCTATGATTCTATGGTTCTATGACTCTATGACTTTATGACTCTATGATTCTATGGCTATGACTCTATGGTTCTGTGACTCTATGACTCTATGATTCTATGACTATGACTCCATGACTCTATGACTCCATGGCTCTATGATTCTATGACTCTATGACTCTGTGATTCTATGACTCTATGGTTATATGATTCTATGGATCTATTCTATGACTCTATGGTTCTGTGATTCTATGATTCTATGACTCTATGACTCTATGATTCTATGACTCTATGGTTCTATGATTCTATGACTTTATGACTCTATGATTCTATGGTTATATGACTCTATGATTCTATGACTCTATGGTTCTATGATTCTATGACTCTGACTCTATGATTCTATGACTCTATGATTCCATGACTGTGATTCTATGATTCTATGATTCTATGGTTCTATGACTCTATGACTTTATGACTCTATGATTCTATGACTATGACTCTATGGTTCTGTGACTCTGATTCCATGACTCTATGATTCTATGACTCTATGACTCCTTTATGACTCTATGATTCTATGACTCTAAGGTTATATGATTCTATGATTCTATGACTCTATGACTCTATGGTTCTATGATTCTATGACTATGACTCTATGATTCTATGATTCTATGATTCCATGACTATGATTCTATGATTCTATGGTTCTATGACTCTATGACTTTATGACTCTATGATTCTATGGCTATGACTCTATGATTCTGTGACTCTATGTGTCTATGATTCTATGAGTATGACTCTAAGATTCTATGACTCTATGATTCCATGACTATGATTCTATGACTCTATGATTCTAGGACTCTGTGGTTCTATGAGTCTATGATTCTATGACTCTCAGTTTCTATGACTCTCATTTTCTATGACACTATGGTTCTATGATTCTATGACTATGATTCTATGACTCCATGACTCTATGATTCTATGAGTATGATTCTATGACTCTATGATTCTATGACTCTATGATTCTATGACTCTGTGACTCTATGATTCTATGACTCTATGATTCTATGACTACAATTCTATGATTCTATGACTGTATGATTCTATGACTCTGTGACTCTATGATTCTATGACTCTATGATTCTATGACTGTATGATTCTATGACTCTGTGACTCTGTGATTCTATGACTCTATGATTCTATGACTGTATGATTCTATGACTCTGTGACTCTATGATTCTATGACTCTATGATTCTATGACTACGATTCTATGACTCTATGATTCTATGACTCTATGACTCTGTGATTGTATGTAGGGGTGACCTGCAGACCACGTTGCTGTTGCTGTAGCAAATCCTGTCATTTAAACTCACCGTAGCTGCCTTCAGTTAGTTAAAGCTCTGGGAAGAAGCTGTCCACTAGGCACACAAAATGAAATGTCCTTTCACCAGCTAACAGTGTTTAGCAAGTCCAATCAGCTGCTGCACCAAGGTATTAATAGGCATCATTATTTTCTTCTCCATATCACAATAGCTGTGTCCTACTTCAGTAATGTCACGGCAACTTCTGCACTCCATTCTAGGTCTCTCCAGCCCCCTGCCTGTGCATTCATACAATAAACCTTGCATCTCTCACCTCTAACCTTCTGAAAAGATTACAGCCCATTTCCTTGGTTTTCAGCACACTTATTCCCTTTTTTACACTCATTTAACCTTTAACTAGCTCCGAGATACTCTGCTTAATTATGATCATGGTAGCAGGTGACCTGAGGCTTTTCTGTGTTTTAACAGGACTGACCTTTACTTGATTTGCCTCCATCTCCATGTTTTTGACTACAGGCACTGCAGGGGAAGTGAAACAGCTTGTTTTGTTAAAGCAGAGAGGAAAGGGATAACAGCAATGATAATAGTTAAAATAATAAAGAAGATCTGCTTGGTAAAACGATTTCTTGCTGCTTTCACAGCCTTTGTCAGTTGTATTCACCCTTAATTACTCCCTGCAGGTTGACTGACTGAACAGCAGTAGTGTGAGAAACAGGCCACAAAGTGGAGGAAGTTTGGCTTTTCATGTTTATCAAACATCAGACATCTTATGGCTGGGAGAGCCCTTTCAGCTCTGACAAGGTGATGCTGCTTAGCAGTACCCAATCTGCTCCAAGTCTGCTGAGCATGTTGACAAATAACATTTTAAAAGGCTAAAGAAAGAACTGTAAAAAGTAAAAGGATATGGAAATGGAAAGGAAATGGAAGGGGGAAAAAGATGACAAGCATGGCTTTCTAAAGTCATTTTACTTTCCTACATAAACAAACAAGCAAACAAACATCGAGCACAAACCCTATGAGTAGAGGCTGAGGGAGTTGGGGTTGCTTAGTTTGGAGAAGAGGAGGCTCAGGGGAGACCTTACTGCTGTCTACAACCCCCTGAAGGGAGGTTGTAGCCAGGTGGGGGTTGGTCTCTTCTTCCATGCAACCAGCACCAGAACAAGAGGACACAGTCTCAAGCTGTGCCAGGGCAACTCAACATCTTTCTTAAACTGAGGAGCCCAGAACTGGGCACAGGACTCAAGGTGTGTCCTAACCAGTGCTGAGTACAGGGCAGAATGACTTCCCTGCTCCTGCTGGCCACACTGTTCCTGATGCAGGCCAGGATGCCTTTGGCCTTCTTGGCCACCTGGGCACACTTCTGCCTCATGTTCAGTTGCTGTTCATGTTTAGTTGCTGTTCACCCCCAACTGAAGCCAGAGACTCTCTGAAGATACAAGTAACAGTTGTCTTAAAAAGGCTTCTGAAAAAATGTAGTCATATAGGTGTTCAAGTGGGGACTGGATGTGGCACTTGGTGCCATGGTCTAGTCATGGGGTCTGTGGTGACAGGTGGGACTCGATGATCTTCGAGGTCTCTTCCAACCTTAGTGATACTGTGATGCTGTGATATTTACTGTGCTTTCTGTCTTAATTTGGAGAGCTTTATTGCAAGAGAAGTTGAATTAGCATCCAGGTGTTTACACAAAAGAGGAAGGAGGGTGATACAGACATAAAATTGCAAGCAGCTTCAGAGGGCATCCTTCGAAGCAGGTTTTTTAAACACTGAGAATGGTGTTTAGAAGGTGTGGTGGTTTGAGCCTTAACTGGAAGTTAGGAGCTCAGATGGGGCAAGGCTGAGAATCTCCTCCCCCCACTTCCCCTCCCCCTCTCCTTCCTCCCAACAGAGAGGGGAGAAAAGGAAGGAGCAAATTTACCAAACAATAATTTGGACTCGGCTTGGAAATAGAGAGGTAAAGAGTTGTCTTTAAGCAATATATATATAACAATAACAGAAGAAATGTTCACAAGGGCCAAGGAACAATAATGGATGGGAGGGGGACAAAAAAAACAAGAGAGTAATACAAAACCAGCCTTCCTGGAGAAGCGTGGAGGCAGCAGAGAGAGGAATCAGGGCCGACCACGTGGCAAAGGAGCAGGAGGGCAGCTGCAGTAGCTCTCATACAGCAGAGGCAGGAGCCAAGAAGCTGTCCCAACAGCTACAATGTCCTGCTTTTATACCCTAGCTAGGCAGGGAGGGGGAGTGGAACAGACTCAGCCTCCCAGGCGAGAAATGCTCTGCAGGGAGTGAAAAGTACCTGCAAGCCCTCCACCCTGCTTTGTTCTTTTGTTTTTCAAAAAAAGGGTGTTAACCCACCACAGAAGGAAAGAGGAAGGCTGAATGCCAAGGGATAGTGTTTTACAGTCATTATTTTTTATTATTATTATTTTACACCAGAACTTATGAAACAGTGGAGATTTTAGAGTGGTAGAGATGTAATCACATTAATAAAATCATGTTGTCCAGGGAGGTGGTTGAGGCCCCATCCCTGGAGGTGTTTAAGCCCAGGCTGGATGAGGCTGTGGCCAGCCTGATCTAGTGTGGGGTGTCCCTGCCCATGGCAGGGGGTTGCAACTGGGTGATCCTTGTGGTCTCTTCCAGCCCTGACTGATTCTATGATTCTATGTTTCTGTGCTAATTGTACAAGGAGGTTCAGGTTAGATAAATAACCTTGTATTTAATGTATTCATGATGTGTGATAACAATTGAACAAGAAACAGTAGCCAGATAAGGGGCAAAACATAAGGTTCAAGGATTCCCAGGAGAAGCTGAAGGAGCATTTTACTATCCTCTGGGCAATACCTCTGGCAATCTGAACCAGAGTGAGGGGCCTGTCAGCAGCAGTGCCAAGACCCTGGCACAAGATTGAAGGATATCTTATCTCCATCCATAAATAGTGGCTGCAGAAGTTATCTCTTGTTGAAAGCTGTTCTCTGCTCTTGCGGCAGTCCTGATTCAATTTTAGATTCATTTTTCCCTGTCTTCTACAAATGCTGCTTAAGAGAACAGAATTAGTGCACTGGCATCAATCACAAGTGGTCTAAAAGGGGAACCTAAACAATTTAGTCCTGAGGTGATTCAAAAGTCAGGAGAGTTTCTAAAACAATTGCTTGGAGAGCTTTCCTTTTCTATAGGGTTTGGGTTTGTTTTGTTCTCTTTTTAACAATTAAGGAAATGTTTTGGATTGGAAAGCTTATGAAATCTCTTACAGATCAAATCATAGAATCATAGAACCAATAAGGTTGGAAGTGACCTCAAAGATCATCAAGTCCAACCTATCACCCAATACCATCTGATCAACTCAACCATGGCTTCAAGTGTCACATCCAATCCCTTTTTGAATACCCGCAGGGATGGGGATTCCACCACCTCCCTGGGCAGCACATTCCAGTGGCCAATCTCTCTTTCTGGGAAGAACTTCTTCCTAACATCCAGCTTAAACTTCCCCTGGCATAGCTTGAGACTGTGTCCTCTTGTTCTGGTGCTGGTTGTCTGGGAGAAGAGACCAACCCCAACCTGGCTACAACCTCCCTGCAGGGAGTTGGAGAGAGCAAGAAGGTCTCCCCTGAGCCTCCTCTTCTGCAGGCTAAGCAACCCCAGCTCCCTCAGCCTCTCCTACCAGGGCTGTGATTCAAACCCTTCCCCAGCCTTTCTCTGGACACCTTCCAGCAACTCAACATCTTTCCTATACCGAGGGGCCCAGATAGAAGGAAAAGGTAGGAACCTAATACAACTACTTTAAGTACAATAGTTGGAAAGCAAAAAAAAAATTAAAAAAGGGGGGAAAAAAGGAAGGCAGAGAGCAGAAGAAAGATCTCTGAAAGGTTAGAGAAGAAAGGTTATAGCAACACCTTCCAACACTTGTGACAGCATCACAAGGAAGTTTAATTACCTTGTTTTCACTGGAGCCCTTGAGAAAAATCAGAGACTGCCCAAGTGCCCCAGGCAGAGGCAAGTTTGCTGGAACAGTCTAAGTAGAGGGCAGGTTAGGACCAAAAAAGGAAGATAGACTAGACTAGACTAGACTAGACTAGACTAGACTAGACTAGACTAGAATAGAATAGAATAGAATAGAATAGACCAGGTTGGAAGAGACCTTCAAGATCATCGTGTCCAACCCATCATCCAACACAACCAAATCAACTAACCCATGGCACCAAGCACCCCATCAAGTCTCCTCCTGAACACCTCCAATGATGGTGACTCCACCGCTACATCGGGCAGCACATTCCAATGGGCAGTCACTCTCTCTGTGTAGAACTTCCCCCTAACCTCCAGCCTAAACTTCCCCTGGCACAGCCTGAGACTGTGTCCTCTTGTTCTGGTGCTGATTGCCGGGGAGAAGAGACCAAACTCCACCTGCCTACAACCTCCCTTCAGGTAGTTGTAGAGAGCAATAAGGTCACCCCTGAGTCTCCTCCTCTCCAGGCTAAGCAACCCCAGCTCCCTCAGTCTCTCCTCACAGGGCTTGTGTTCCAAGCTCCTTACAAACTTTGTTGCCCTTCTCTGGACACGCTCCAGCAAGGTGAGACCAAGCTTTCCTCATATGTTAGCTCTGAAGCTGTCAGGTGAGGCATTACCTTTGCTTCTGCTTTAGCACAGTTTTTATTAGCAAATAATAAATTTGTTTTGTGGAGTCGGTGCTCCGAAGACTGGGAACGGTTTGTGACAGCCCTTAAACACATGACTGCTGGGAAACAGGAGCCTCTAAATAATCCCTAATGTAATTTGATGTTATTGATCTGCATGTTTTTAATTGATCTGAACATCATTAGAGAAGCAGCATTCTGTATTTTGCCATTTGAATTACTGTCTTGTTACCGTGCCGAAGTCTAGACGCTGTCTCAGTTTCCAAAGGGCACGGTTGTCTCTGATGATGTCTTCCCACACGACAGTACCAAATCAGCTCAGGAAAAGATATTTTTGTCTGTTCATTACTGCTACTTGGATGGTTTAATCTGCACACTCACCAGTTAAGATATACCTGCTTTTATATTCTCCTACATTCACTAATGTTGTCATGCTGCTCTCTTCTCGGAGATGGTTCAGATGCATGACAAACAACACTTTACCAGGAGAAGTGGCTCTGGAGAGTGGTGTCCCTCTGCTTGCTGGCTAGCCCTAATCCAGGGAAGCAAGGAAGGTGCCATCCATTTAGAATAGAATAGAATAGAATAGAATAGAATAGAATAGAATAGAATAGAATAGAATAGAGCAGGTTGGAAGAGACCTTTGAGATCATCGTGTCCAGCCTGTCATCCAATACTATCTAATTAACTAAACTATGGCACCAAGCACCCCATCAAGTCTCTTCCTAAACACTTCCAGTGATGGTGACTCCACCATCTCCCTGGGCAGCACATTCCAATGGCAAATCTCTCTTGCTGGGAAGAACTTTCTCCTCACCTCAAACCTAAACCTCCCCTGGCACAGCTTGAGACTGTGTCCTCTTGTTCTGGTGCTGGTTGCCTGGGAAAAGAGAACAACCCCCACCTGGCTGCAACCTGCCTTCAGGTGGTGTAGAGAGTAATAAAGTCTCCCCTGAGCCTCCTCTTCTCCAGGCTAAACAACTCCAGCTCCCTCAGCCTCTCCTCACAGGGCTGTTCTCCATATCTCCCACCAGCCTCATTGCCCTTCTCTGGATGCATTCAAGTGTCTCAATATCCTTCCTAAACTGAGGGGCCCAGAACTGGACACAGGACTCAAGGTGTGGCCTAACCAGTGCTGAGTACAGGGGCAGAATGACCTCCCTGCTCCTGCTGGCCACACTATAAATCATACACTAATCACAGAATGGTCTGGATTGGACAGGACCTCCAAAAGTCATCTAGTCCAACACTCTCTGCAGTCAGCAGGGGCATCCTCAACTGGATCAGGTAGCCCAGAGCCCTGCCAAGCCTTACCCTGTTTGTGCATTTAAACCACAACTTTCTGAGAAAACATTTGAAAAGAAACCTGTGTGAAGGCAAATAAAGGAAAAAGGCCAGCTGAACAAAACCTGAAGAGAGCAAAAGAAGCCATGATGAGGGTGGGATCTGCCATATTGCTGCAAGGAGGAATAGTTGATTCCGTATTTACTGTCAAAACGAAGCATATGGACAGGGTGGTGTGTTGTCATCAGAACAGGGTGTTAATTAAAGCAAACATAATTAACGTGTAACATGGTGATGTTTGCAGAGCTGACAAATCCACAGAGTCTGGTAAACTTTTGTTTGTCTTGTTTTTAACATCTTGAGAAGGATTTCTCAGTGACACATGTAGAGCTCCTTGTGCAGTCCTTATTCACATAGCTTAATTAGGAGTTTCCCACAGTCCATGAATGAACATTTTCAGGTTGGTTTGCTTCTTTTACTCTCTATTTATTTGAAAAGCCTTTCATGTAGACTGGGCCTTATCATGTAAGCTGCTCATTTCATAAGTACTTAGTAAAAGAGGGATTTCTAATGATATCAATAGTTCTATGGATTTTAATGGGATTTTTTTTCTCATGGGTTGGAGCTCTTTAGGATCAAGGCTCAATGAAAAAGAAAAAGCAATAAATCAGATATAAATAATATTTCGAGGAGAGGTTGCCTACATTAAGAAAAAAATACATTAGTACTGCAGAGAGACCTGGATATATTGGAAAAATGACCATGAGCCATGATCTTTGTTTTTCTTCTGCTGAGACAGTAGTTGCTCAAGTCTTTTATACAGTTTTTTAGTCCTTAGCTATGTGTCCAAGTATTGTCCCTCAGGAATTCAGGGGCCAGGAAATCATCCTTGGGTAAGTATCCAGGTATCGTTCCCCAGGAAATCTTTCTGTGTATTCCTGTGTGTTTGGGCAGGGATCGGGGGGGGGGGGGGGGGGGAGGCTACTCCTTCTCCATCTACCTGCCCACACACTCATTACTCATCAGGGTCCAGGTGGTGAGTCCATTGTCTCCCCATCCTCCCTTTCCAGGGTACATGATGGGTGGAGATTATCTTAGAATCATAGAATCATAGAATCAGTCAGGGTTGGAAGGGACCACAAGGATCATCTAGTTCCAACCCCCCTGCCATGGGCAGGGACACCCCACACTACATCAGGCTGGCCAGAGCCTCATCCAGCCTGGTCTTAAACACCTCCAGGGACGGGGCCTCAACCACCTCCCTGGATAACCCATTCCAGGGCTTCACCACTCTCATGGTGAAGAACTTCTTCCTCACATCTAGCCTGAATCTCCCTATTTCCAGCTTCATTCCATTCCCCCTAGTCCTATCACTACCTGAGATCCTGAGAAGTCCCTCCCCAGCCTTCCTGTAGGCCCCCTTCAGATACTGGAAGGCCACAATGAGGTCACCTCTCAGCCTTCTCTTCTCCAGACTGAACAGCCCCAACTCCTTCAGTCTGTCCTCATAGGAGAGGTGCTCCAGCCCTCTGATCATCCTCGTGGCCCTTCTCTGGACACCTTCCAGCACCTCCAGATCCCTCTTGGAATAGGGGCTCCAGAACTGGACGCAGTACTCCAGGTGGGGTCTCACCAGAGCTGAGTAGAGGGGAAGAATCCCCTCCCTTGACCTGCTGGTCACACTTCTCCTGATGCAGCCCAGGATCTGATTGGCTTTCTTGTCTTATGCATATTCCCGAAGGTGGCCTCGGTCCATCGTTGTGAGGCCAGCTGTGGTCCCGTGAGCAATGTTATCTTTGCACCTTCCAAGAGTCCTTCCAGTGGCTCTGCCCAACACACATCAGCTATTGTCTGGCCAAGCAGCAAGTGATATTACCTTTGTTGAGTCAGTCCAGGAGAGACAAGCTTTTAGCCAATACAATACAATACAATACAATACAATACAATACAATACAATGCACCAGGTTGAAAGAGACCTTCAAGATCATCACATCCAACCCATCAACCAATCCAACCCACCTAAACAACTAAACCATGGCACCAAGCACCCCATCAAGCCTCTTCCTGAACACCTCCAATGAAGGTGACTCCACCACCTCCCTGGGCAGCCCATTCCAATGGGCAATCACTCTCTCTGTATAGAACTTCTTCCTAACATCCAGCCTAAACCCCCCCCTGGCACAGCCTGAGACTGTGTCCTCTTGTTCTGGTACTGGCTGCCTGGGAGAAGAGACCAGCCTCTGCCTGGCTACAACCTCCCTTCAGGTAGTTGTAGAGAGCAAGAAGGTCTCCCCTCAGTCTCCTCTTCTCCAGGCTAAGCAACCCCAGCTCCCTCAGCCTTTCCTCATAGGGCTTGTGTTCCAAACCCCTCACCAACTTCGTTGCCCTTCTCTGGACACGCTCCAGCAAGACAAAATCCTTCCTAACCTGAGGGGCCCAGAACTGGAGGACACAGTACTCAAGGTGCAGCCTAACCAGTGCAGTGTACAGGGGCAGAATGACCTCCCTGCTCCTGCTGGTCACACTCTTCCTGATGCAGGCCAGGATGCCATTGGCCTTCTTGGCTGCCTGGGCACACTGCAGGCTCATGTTCAGCCTACCATCAACCAGTACCCCCAGGTCCCTCTCTGCCTGGCCGCTCTCCTCTCACACCCAGCCAACTGCACAGTCTGACCACCTTCGTTGTTTAATACTTATTTGTGTGTCTTAAAAGCAAGCCTTGCCCCTGATTTTTGTTGTGTTTTCATAAAAGATTTCAACAAAGAACACCCTTATTTATTGCCTTCAAACTGGTATGGCATGAGGGATTGTAATAGCAGCTAAATACTCTAAATAATGTAAGTGAAGCCTCCTACATTCTACGACTCGAGCATATGGCACATTCACAAGAAGCAAACATTAGAATTTTTATGAGAAGAGCCTCTGTTTATTTTCTGCAGCTAGTGTTTAGGCTCTAAACACTCTGACATGTTTGTTAAGTTCAACTCTTACCTTGCCTCCCTGCTAGCACCGCACAGGAAGCTTGAGTTCTCATTGACATGTTCCGTGTGGAAGTGTAGCCACGTTTTATGACCCTGTGCTGTCAATTTGCTCTCACCATCAAATCAAACCATTTCCTCTAAATGAAATGGCTGAACATGAGAAAACATAACAGGAGACAATCAGGAAACTTCATTCTGAACAGATCATGTTTACTTGCAAGTGTGGAAAAAGGGGAAACTATATAACCCACCTCAAGATGAGGAAAAACTCCTTACAGGGGATTTAATAAATGTTTATCAGTATCTGAGGGCTGGGGGTCAGGAGGGAGGGGACAGGCTCTGCTCACTTGCTCCCTGGGATAGGACAAAGAGCAATGGATGCAAGTAACAGCACAGGAGGTTCCAATAGAATAGAATAGAATAGAATAGAATAGAATAGAATAGAATAGAATAGAATAGAATAGAATAGAATAGAATAGAATAGAACAGAACTTAATTGAATTAACCAGGTTGGAAAAGAACTTTGAGATCATCAAGTCCACCCTATCACCCAACACCATCTAATCAACTCAACAATGGCACCAAGCACCCCATCCAGTCTCTTCCTACACACTTCCAGTGATGGTGACTCCACCACCTCCCTGGGCAGCACATTCCAATGGCCAATCTCTCTTTCTATGGAGAACTTCTTCTTAACATCCAGCCTAAAGCTCCCTTGGCACAGCTTGAGACTGTGTCCTCTTTTTCTGTTGCTGGCCACCCAGGAGAAGAGACCAACCCCCACAAGGGTAAACTTCTTTCCTTTAAGGGTCACAGAGCCCTGGAACTGGCTGCCCAGAGAGGTTGTGGAGTCTCCTTCTCTGGAGACTTTCAAGGCCTGTCTGGATGTGCTCCTGTGCGACCAGAGCTAGTTTCTATGGTCCTGCACTGTCAGGGGGTTGTACTCAATGATCTCTTTGGGTCCCTTCCAACCCCTGACATCCTGTGATCCTGTGATATGAGATGACTCTACCCTGAATAAAACACAGACATTGACAACTGATTTCCAAGCACCTTTTTCCCCCACCTGCTCACATACATCCTTCCATACCTAATGTGGGTTTTTGCTTTGATATGAGCTTAATGAAGGGGTGGGATCCCCCCGCCAAAATGCATGCATGCATTTATAAAGTATAGAAAATGACTGGGGTTTTTTTGCTCTGACTTCACATTCCACTGATGTTCACAGTGCAATCACATACCCTCCCCTAACAAAACATCTCTTGTAGCCCACATACATTACTAGCCATATCAGAGACATTCAGAGCATTACTAAGCTACTAAGAGCATCATCCACAGATGTGTTTCAGAGAATCACAGAATGTTAAGGGCTGGAAGGGAGCTCAAAAGATCATCCAGTCCAACCCCTCTGCCAGAGAAGGATCACCCATACCAGATCACACAGGAATGGATCCAGATGGGTTTTGAATGTCTCCAGAGAGGAGACTCCACAACCCCCTGGGCAGCGTGTTCCAGTGTTCCATCACCGTCGCAGTGAAGTAGCTTTCCCTCCTGTTTCCATGGAACTTCCTATGCCTCAGCTTCCACCATTGCCCCTTGTGCTGTCACTGGGCATCACCCAGCAAAGCCTGGCTCCAGCCTCTTGGCACTCACCCTTTACATATATATAAATATTGATGAGGTCACCTCTCAGGCTCCTCTTTCCCCAAGCTAAAGAGCCCTCAGCTCCCTCAGTCTCTCCTCATAAGGAAGATGTTCCATTCCCTTCATTACTTTTGTGGCTCTGTGCTGGACACAATATTCCAGATATGGCCTCACCAAGGGCAGAGTAGAGGGAGAGAATAACCTTGCTTGACCTACTAACCACAGCCCTTCTAATCCACCCCAGAATGGCATTGGCCTTCTTAGCCACAACTATACATTGCTCTCATAGATGAATCCTGCACCAGGGGAGGTTTAGGCTGGATGTCAGGAAGAAGTCCTTCATAGAAAGAGAGACTGGCCATTGGAATGTGCTGCCCAGGGAGGTGGTGGAGGCACCAGCACTGGAGGTGTTTAGGAAGAGACTGGATGGTGTGCTCGGTGCCATGGTTAGATTACATGGTGTTGGGTGATAGGTTGGACTTGATGATCTCAAAGTTCTTTTCCAACCTGGTTAATTCTATTCTATTCTATTCTATTCTATTCTATTCTATTCTATTCTATTCTATTCTATTCTATTCTATTCTATTCTATTCTATTCTATTCTATTCTATTCTATTGATTCTATCACAAGGCCTCCCCTTCTTATGTTAAAAAATGTAGGCACCTTTGCATTGACACAGAGTTTAAAAGAAAAATATAGCTCAAGAGAAGTTTATCTAGACTCTGAAGAATTTCAGTACAATGATGGCTAAAGTGAGGGGATTGGACGCTGCACTTGGTGCCATGGTTTAGTCAAGGGGTCTGTGGTGACAGGTTGGACTTGATGATCTTTGAGGTCTCTTCCAACCTTGGTGATTCTGTGATTCTGTGACATTAAGATAATAGATCATAATTTAATGATATGAATGTGTTTCTCTGCTGCATGGCTCCTCCTGAGGAACCTGATCTAGTTGAGGGTGCCCCTGCTGACTGCAGATGGGGTTGGACTAGATGACCTTTGGAGGTGCCTTCCAACCCAGACCATTCTATAAATCAATGGTTCTGTGATGCTGTGATTCTGTGACTCTATGATTCTTTGACATTTCAGGTCTAATAGTTCTGTAATGACACATTAGCTTTTCTTCAGTGTTTAGTAATTAGCCATGTAGGGTAATTTTAAATTCCATTAGCTTTCACAGCATTTCCCCTGGATGAGCTTGGATGAGGCACTTGGTGCCATAGTTTAGTTGATTAGATGGTGTTGGCCAGTAGGTTGGACTTGATGACCTCGAAGGTCTTTTCCAACCTGGTTAATTCTATTCTATTCCCACACACACACTGCTAGGCTAGTCTCAGGCTGGCCAGGTCTGTGACTGCTCCCCCTCCCCTTCTTCTCCTGGCATTAGGCTAGCCAGGCCTGAGACCTTGAGATACTCCCCCACCATTACTCGATAGAAAGCATCTCCCATGGGAGCAGAGAGGGAAGAAAGAGGAAGAGAAAGACTTTGCAGATGGATTTATAGGCTGCAGGGTTCATGCTTCCTGTGTCCACCTTACTGAGTTCGACACTCAGGACACAGAGGTGTAACTTATGTGGCAGTACAGGAAGCACCCAGCCTAAGCTGCCACACCAAGTTAAACAGCTTTTTTTACCCACTTGCATTCTGTTAAAGAAATGACCCCAAAAAATCAAATTCTGAGTGTGCCCTTAAAGAAAAACCTCCTCTTTTCCCCAGGATCTGGAGAACTCAGGGAGGAGGTGTGCTGCAGCAAGTGCTCCAGCCCTCACATGTACAGGTGAAATGCTGCCATGGATCGATAGAGAAGGAACACATTTCTTCCTGCAATTTCTTTTTGCTCAGCAATCACTTGATAGCTGAGTGAACAGCAAAATATCCATTTTAGATGGGAAATACAGTACTTCCTCTCCTTGTCTTCCTTCCCCATTGACTATTAAATGAGAACCTGTAATGAACCCGCTCAGCATTCTTGATCTGTGGCAGAGGAGTTGCATGGAACCATACTGCTGTGCAACATTAACACTAAATCTTCAGGTTTTGTGGGTTTGTAATTTTCCCTTTGACCTTGCAGAGACCCCTGTATTGCAAACTTGTTCTTTGGTAAGGGTGAATATTTGCAGTTCACCTCCATTTCTGCTTCACTTCCTCAAATTGCAGGGGGCACTCTTCTGACTGGAAGTAATCACAAGATTAAAGAGGCAGGGGTGGGGGTTGGTGGGTCTTTTTTCTCATTTCCATCACCAGCAATGGACAACCAGCTGTCTCCTGCCAGCTTGTGCAAGCCATTTCATTTAAGTGATGATACAGGAGAGCTACAAGCTTTCATTACAAAGGGAATTGCACAGCACCACCAAGCCCTACGAGGAGAGGCTGAGGGAGCTGGGATTGTTTAGCCTGGACAAGAGGAGGCTCTGGGGAGACCTTATTGCTCTCTACAACTACCTGAAGGGAGGATGTAGCCAGGAGGGGGTTGGTCTCTTCTCCCAGGCAACCAGCACCAGAACAAGAGGACACAGTCTCAAGCTGTGCCAGGGGAAGTTTAGGCTGGAGGTGAGGAGAAAGTTCTTCACAGAGAGAGTTGTTAGCCATTGGAATGTGCTGCCCAGGGAGGTGGTGGAGTCACCGTCCCTGGATGTGTTCAAGAAGGGATTGGACGTGGCACTTGGTGCCATGGTTTAGTCATGAGGTCTGTGGTGACAGGTTGGACTTGATGATCTTTGAGGTTTCTTCCAACCTTGGTGGTTCTGTGATTCTGTAATGGGAAAAAAACAGAAATAGGTAGATTCAGATTGGATGTTAGGAAGAAGTTCTTCCCCATGAGGGTGGTGAGAAACTGGCACAGGCTGCCCAGGGAGGTGGTGCAAGCCTCATCCCTGGAGGCTTTTAAGGCCAGGCTGGATGTGGCTCTGTGCAACCTTCTCTAGTGTGAGGTGTCCCTGCCCATGGCAGGGGGTTTGGAAGTGGCTGATCCTTGAGGTCCCTTCCAGCCCTGACAATTCTATGATTCTGTATTTTGTTGTTTTCTCTGCAGATTTCTTCTTATTTAAATGTCTTCAAATTTACAGAATCTTTTTTCTTTCCCCACTTCAAATGCATCCAAAGACAAAGGAAACAGTCCAACAAAAAACCCCAAATACCAAACCACCACACAATCCCACTGCAACAAGTAATACATAAACAAACTCAGGAATATTAAATGAGGCCATACTATTGCAGAGGGAGAAACAGGGTCAAGTTAAATGTGTTCACAACCCTTGGAATAAAAAGGTATATACTGATTCATAACATCTGACATTTTTAACCAGGAATGCTTCCTAGCTTTGGCAGACTCCCTTTCTACATCAAAGAAATAGAGGCAGGAGGCTAAATAAGGGACAGGAACCAAAAGGAAATACTTGTCACAAACCATTGGAATTTGGAATCACAGGAATGGTGTGGAAATAATGCATATCCATAAAATGTTCCAGCAGGGCTACACAGGACATTAGCACCCATTGCCAGGTATGTTTCAGTGCTTGGCAAAGCAGCTTTGCCTGAAATAAGGAAGGAAAATAACATTCTCAAAGTAGTAAAGTATAGGAAAAGAATTTCTTCAGAAACAGAACTTAGAGAATTAAACAGGTTGGGAATGACCTCAAAGATCATCAAGTCCAACCTATCACCCAACACCATCTAATCAACTAAACCATAGCACCACGTGCCTCATCCAGACTCTTCATAACCACTTCCAGCGATGGTGACTCCACCACCTCCCTGGGCAGCACATTCCAATGGCCAATCTCTCTTGCTGGGAAGAACTTTCTCCTCACATCCAGCCTAAGCCTCCCCTGGTGCAGCTTGAGACTGTGTCCTCTTGTTCTGGTGCTGGTTGCCTGGGAGAAGAGACCAACCCCCACCTGGCTACAACCTCCTTTCAGGTAGTTGTAGACAGCAATAAGGTCTCCCTGAGCCTCCTCTTCTCCAGGCTAAGCAACCCCAGCTCCCTCAGCCTCTCCTCACAAGGTTGTGCTCCAGACCTCTCCCCAGCCGCGTTGCCCTTCTCTGGACCCGTTCAAGTGCTCAATATCCTTCTTAAATTGAGGAGCCCAGAACTGTTTTCTAACCTTTCCTCAGGGTTCATCTGCACATTTTCATGGTACATTTTCCCAGTGATCTCCGATCCCCGGTGCCTGTGGGGGATTATCATTAAGCAGGCAGTTCAAACTCTTCTCCCTGCTGCAAAATCAGTTCCTTCTAATCCTCCTGTCACAAATAAAGCAGTACTTAAAACCTTCCCATTGCTGTGTGTTGGTCAGCAAGAAAGCAGCCTACAAGAAAGCTGAGGAGGGACTTTTTAGGGTGTCAGGGAGTGATAGGAATAGGGGGAACGGGGAAAAAGTAGAAATGGGTAGATTGAGGTTGGATGTTAGGAAGAAGTTCTTCCCCAGGAGGGTGATGAGGCACTGGAACTGGTTGCCCAGGGACATGGTGGAAGCCTCATCCCTGGAGGTTTTGAAGGCCAGGCTGGATGTGGCTGTGAGCAACCTGCTCTAGTGTGAGGTGTCCCTGCCCATGGCAGGGGGTTTGGAAGTGAATAGAATAGAATAGAATAGAATAGAATAGAATAGAATAGAATAGAATAGAATAGAATAGACCAGGTTGGAAGAGACCTTTAAGATCATTATGTTCAACCTATCATCCAACACCATCTAATCAACTAAACATGGCACCAAGCACCCCATCAAGTCTCCTCCTGAACACCTCCAGTGATGGTGACTCCACCGCCTCATCGGGCAGCACATTCCAATGGGCAATCACTCTCTCTGTGTAGAACTTCCTCCTAACCTCCAGCCTAAACCTACCCTGGTGCAGCCTGAGACTGTGTCCTCTTGTTCTGGTGCTGGTTGCCTGGGAAAACAGAACAACCCCCACCTGTCTACAACCTCCCTTCAGGGAGTTGTAGAGAGCAATAAGGTCACCCCTGAGCCTCCTCTTCTCCAGGCTAAGCAACTCCAGCTCCCTCAGTCTCTCCTCATAGGGCTTGTGTTCCAAGCCCCTTACAAACTTTGTTGCCCTTCTCTGGACACGCTCCAGCAAGTCAACATCCTTCCTAAACTGAGGGGCCCAGAGTGGCTGCTCCTTGAGGTCCCTTCCAACCTTAACAATTCTATGATTCTATGATTAATGTTTATTAGGAAGCTTTTTCCTCTTTATTTTTAGCAGGGTAATGGTTAAAGTGGTCTAAGCTTTCAAACTTCCCAGTGTCAGCTGGAGAATCAGGAAATGCATATGAGGCTTTAATTAACTGCCAAATCTGAAGTGAGCTGCATTGCAGGATACCTGGGGATTTCAGGGAAGAACGTACATATGTTCTCTCTGCTAATTGAAGATGAGCTGCATTTTAAGGGATTACATCCCCTGAGGTCACAGAGCCAGAGAGAGCAGAGGAGAGGAGCAGAATTTTTAAGGGCCTAAAGGTAAAGTCGCTGCTAATGGTCTGCCCTTTGCAAGCAAAGGGCATTAGCAGATTATCTTTAAGCTGATTTACTGCACATTGTGGACATTTTATATGGAAGTGGGGCACACAAATAAGAAGTTTACATTTTTAATTCTTAGCCATAACTTGAAACTCTTCTTCATAGTTTTGTGACAAATACCATACTTTCACAGCTTCATAGAATCCTGGCATGGTTTGGGTTGGAAGGTCCTTCAGTCCATCTGCCTCCAAACCCCCTGCTCTAGGCAGGGGCACTTTCCACTAGAGCAGACTGCTCAAGACCTCGTCCAGGCTGGCCTTGAAAACCTCCACAGAGGGGCCATCTACAGCGTCCCTGAGCAACCTGTTCCAGTGTCTCATTGGGAGAGACTAAATCTTGTCTCTTTTGATGTGACTTAACAAAGATAAAATCACCTTTGCTGCTGGCCCAGACAATGGACCAAGGCCACTGCCTTCGGGATACCTTCGGGAATAAGACAAGATCATCTCCACCCATCAGGTGTCCCAGAAAGGGAGGATGGTGAGACACTGGATTCACCACCTGGCCCCTGATGTGTGTTGGGTGTGTGGGCAGGTAAATGGAGAAGAACGAGCTGGAGGGTCCCCCCCACCCCCCCTTCCTCCAGACCCCTGTCCACACACAAAGGAATACACAGGATGATTTCCTGGGGGACAATACCTGAACACTTGGCTAAGGATGATTTCCTAGGGGACAATACCTGGACACTTACCTAAGGATGATTTCCTGGGGGACAATACCTGAACACTTGGCTAAGGATGATTTCCTAGGGGACAATACCTGGACACTTACCTAAGGATGATTTCCTGGGGGACAATACCTGAACACTTACCTAAGGATGATTTCCTGGGGGACAATACCTGAACACTTGGCTAAGGATGATTTCCTAGGGGACAATACCTGAACACTTAGCTAAGGATGATTTCCTGGGGGACAATACCTGAACACTTAGCTAAGGATGATTTCCTGGGGGACAATACCTGAACACTTAGCTAAGGATGATTTCCTGGGGGACAATACCTGGACACTTACCTAAGGATGATTTCCTGGGGGACAATACCTGGACACTTACCTAAGGATGATTTCCTGGGGGACAATACCTGGACACTTACCTAAGGACTAAAAAACTGTCTAAGAAGACTTGAGTGACTACTGGCTCACTAGAAGGAAAACACAGGAGAAAGAAAACACAGAAGGAAAAGACCTGGACAATGCCACTGAGAAGGAAAACATGAGAGAAGGAAAAGCTTGGGGCAATGCTTCTCTGAAGAAAAACAGAGAGAATAGCAGGACAGAGACATCGCCATGGAGCCTGGAAGAAGCAGACCACGAGGAGCCCTCTCTCTGCATCCTGAGTTCCTCCTGCTGCAACTCATGGAGCTGAAGAGGCTGCTCAGAGGACAACTCAGCCAAAGCTGCAGCAGCCACCTTCTGCAGCCAAAGCTACAGCACTCTTCCTCTACAGACTCAACATCTCCTCTACATCCAAAGCTGCAGCACCTTTCCTCCACAGACTCAAACTGACTTGGGGGAAGAGGGGTGTGGTAATATAATTCCTTTCCCCTTCTCTCTCTCTTTTCTCTCTCTCCCTCTCTATTTTCTCTCTCTCTTTCTGATCTATCCACTTTATTTGTGTAATAAATAGCCTGGCTGTTGATATTTTGGCCTCCTTTGTGCCTCTAATTTCATAACAGGGGAATATTCAGAAGAACTGAGGCGCTTTCCCTCTCTGGACTGAGACACTCATCACCATTTCTTTTTCATTAAGTACTGAGAACTTTTCTTCTTGTCTGCTTTTAAGAGGTTATTGGATTTGATGATCTTCGAGGTCTCTTCCAACTTCAGTGATACTGTGATACTGTGAAATTAATTCTGGCTGTAAACTCCTCTGAAATGTAGTGGACAGTGACAACATTCTAGTGGCAGGGTGGTACTGAACCATCTCTTTCAAAGAGGCACAAGAGCTAGAAGTTTGCATGAGAAGCAGACCTTGCAGCAGGGGGAAAAAATGCAGTACATTGACCCAAAAGGGGTCTTAAAGCCCTCAAGATTTAGTAAGACATTCCAGCCCCCTGCTCTCCAATGCCCTGTGCTCAGCCATTGACTTCCTGGCAACCAGGGGAGTATTTTCCCCCTCCTAGCTTTTTTGCCATACATTAGGAGGTACTTAGGAGCCTTGTTCCTGGATGAAGTAAAGCTTTCCAGGTGCTCATTCCTCCACTTGCTGCTGCCTCTGTAGACTGAGCAGGAGGAGTAAACAAAGAGTGGAGCAGCAGCTGCAGTGAAATGGCTGAGCAATCTGGCATCCTTCAGATCATGCTATAAAGTGACTTCTATTAAAAACAGGGAGGCAGCTGAAACATTCCAAACACATACTTCATTTCATTAATTTTAGATTTGATGCACTATTATGCCACTGCTTGAAAAAGTGGTGGCAGGTGGAGAGGGGAAGATGAAAAGGGCAGTGGAAATTGCTTTTAGGTGTAACAGAGGAAGCAGAAGTGTGCAGAGTATCCATCATGGTTGAATTCCACTGAGGGGCTGTCCTGCTTTGAGCTAGAACAGAACTAATCCTGTTCAGTGATCTCTTTGGGTCCCTTCCAACCCTCAGTTTCCAGCTCAGTCTGTTCTAAGTAGCTGCACTCTCTGGAATGAATGGCATGTTTCTCTGCAGACAGTATCTGATGAAACAGACTTGTAGAAATAACAGAAAAAATACTGCAACACAAACTAAAATAATCAGTGATGGCAAGAAAAGCAAGAAGGCTGTTAAGAGATAGTCAATTCCCATGTTATCTGTTATTTCTTAGGATACCATGTACAAAAAGAGGGAAGGGAAGGGAAGGGAAGGGAAGGGAAGGGAAGGGAAGGGAAGGGAAGGGAAGGGAAGGGAAGGGAAGGGAAGGGAAGGGAAGGGAAGGGAAGGGAAGGGAAGGAAGGGAAGGAAGGAAGGGAAGGGAAGGGAAGGAAGGGAAGGGAAGGAAGGAAGGGAAGGGAAGGGAAGGGAAGGGAAGGGAAGGGAAGGGAAGGGAAGGGAAGGAAGGGAAGGAAGGGAAGGAAGGAAGGGAAGGGAAGGGAAGGGAAGGGAAGGGAAGGGAAGGGAAGGGAAGGGAAGGGAAGGGAAGGGAAGGAAGGGAAGGGAAGGGGAAGGGAAGGAAGGGAAGGGAAGGAAGGAAGGGAAGGGAAGGGAAGGGAAGGGAAGGGAAGGGAAGGGAAGGGAAGGGAAGGAAGGGAAGGGAAGGGAAGGGAAGGGAAGGAAGGGAAGGGAAGGGATATGTTGGAATCAGAAGATCTTTCCTTAGTCGTGTTTATTTTATCATGCTGACTGGCTGGTCCTGTACTTACCTCTTCCATTTGGGTATTTCATCTGGAGTAGGCTCAAGTTGCTGGAGCATCTCCAAAGAAGAGCAACTGGTGAAGAGCTTTGAACCACAATTTTTATGAGGAGCAGCTAAGGGAACTGGAGCTGCTAAGTCTTCAGAAGAGGAGGCTGAGATCTGTCCTCATTGCTCTCTACAACTACCTCAAAGGAGGCTGGAGCAAGGTGGGGTTTGGTCTCATCTCACATGCAACACATGACAGGACAAAAGGAAACAGCCTCAAGTTGTGCCAAGTGATGTCCAGGATGGACATTAGGAAAGGTGTATCAGGGATTGGAACAAGCTGCCCAGGGAGGTGGTGGAGTCACCATCCCTGGAGATATTGTGAATGTTTTGCTTAGGGACATGGTTTAGTGACATTGTTATAACAATACAATACAATACAATACAATACAATACAATACGATACACCAGGTTGAAAGAGACCTTCAAGATCATCACGTCCATCCCATCAACCAATCCAACCCACCTAAACAACTAACCCATGGCACCAAGCACCCCAGCAAGCCTCCTCCTGAACACCTCCAGTGAAGGTGACCCCACCACCTCCCTGGGGAGCCCATCCCAATGGGCAATCACTCTCTCTGTATAGAACTTCTTCCTAACATCCAGTCTAAACCTCCCCTGGCACAGCCTGAGACTGTGTCCTCTTGTTCTGGTGCTGGCTGCCTGGGAGAAGAGACCAACCTCTGCCTGGCTACAACCTCCCTTCAGGTAGTTGTAGAGAGCAAGAAAAGGTCACCCCTCAGTCTCCTCTTCTCCAGGCTAAGCAACCCCAGCTCCCTCAGCCTCTCCCTCTCAAGGGAAGCAGTGGACTCCCCTACATGGGGCAGTTTTAAGTCTCACCTTGGCAGGCTGCTGGGTGAGATCATTTAAAGTACCCTGTTACCTAGAAAGGGTGGACCAGATGATCCCTGGGGTCCCTTCCAACCTGGCATTCTGTGATTCTGCCTTTGAACCATCCACAGGAGCAGCCTCTGCCCTTCTTATTTATGGAACAAACGTTGCAAAGCTTTCTGATGTTGTGATTTTGATATGCAACTTGCAGGGCCAGGAAAAGGAGACTCTGTGGCATTCAGTGTAGAGTCTGGCAGCAGTTGCTGAATTTGGAAGCGTTTTTCATTCTCTGCTTCTCATTTGTGGCAGTCAGGATATCCTTGAGCATCAATGACTCTCGGAAAGCAGCAGCTTATTTACATACAATTTGCATACTGTAAACTGTTGTGTTCTGCTCATGAATCTTGCATAAAACCTGAGCATTGTCTGCCTCAGTGTGCCAAACAGGGGGAAAAAGCTAAAAAGAGAGAGAAAGTTTGCTTAAATTTTGTTAGAAATCAGAGTTTGGATTAAATGTTGACATGCCAAACTCTGTCATACAATCACCAATGAATTTGTGAATCACAGCATTATTGAGGCTGGAATAGACCTCTGAGATCATCAAGTCCAGCCTATGACCACACCAATCAGACCATGTCACTGATATAGCATGTAGAATAGCATAGAATAGAATTAACCAGGTTGGAAAAGACCCTTAAGATCATCCAGCCAAACCTATCACCCAACACCTTCTAATCAACTCAACCATGGCACGAAGCACCCCATCCAGTCTCTTCCTAAACACCTCCAGGGACGATGACTCCACCACCTCCCTGGGCAGCACATTCCAAAGGCCAATCTCTCTTTCTGGGAAGAATTTCTTCCTAACATCCAATCTAAACCTCCCATGGCACAGCTTGAGACTGTGTCCTCTTGTTCTGGTGCTGGTTGCCTGGGAGAAGAGACCAACCCCCACCTGTCTACAACCTCCCTTCAGGCAGTTGTAGAGAGCAATAAGGTCTCCCCTGAGCCTCCTCTTCTCCAGGCTAAACAACCCCAGCTCCAGTCTCATCCTAAACACCTCCAGTGCTGGTGACTCCACCACCTCCCTGGGCAGCACATTCCAATGGCCAATTACTCTTTCTGGGAAGTACTTCTTCCTAAAATCCAGCCTGAACCTCCCCTGGCACTGCTTGAGAATGTGTCCCCTCATTCTCTCACAGGTTGCCTGGAAGAAGAGACCAACCCCCACCTGGCTACAACCACCCTTCAGGTAGTTGTAGAGAGCAATGAGGTCACCCCTGAGCCTCCTCTTCTCCAGGCTAATGAACCCCAGCTCCCTCAGCCTCTCCTCCTAGGGCTTGTGTTCCTCAGGAAAGAAAGAAAAAAAGCAGGGGCTGAATAAAGAGCCTAGGTGGAATGATCTCCTGATACTGTAATTCTTTCTCGAAAGAGCGTGGTTTGAATGCCAGCATTTGTGGAAAGCACAGAGCCATCTCCTGCGAGGTTTTTTATGGCAATATTATTGTGCAAGCATCTGCAGCAAGTCACAGAGAAATAGCTGTGATTCTCTGGGGAAAAAACTGAAAGGAAACTGATTTCCAGACTCATACATTACAATAGTCTGCTGTGTTCTATGCTTGTGTGGAAGTCATAGGTTGGACTTGATGATCTCTGAGGTCTTTTCCAACCTGGCTGATTCTATGATACTGTGCTGGGTGATAGGTTGGACTTGATGATCTTGAAGGTCTTTTCCAACCTGGTTAATTCTGTATTCTATTCTGTATTCTCTGATGCTATAGAGTGGCCGTATCAAACCAAAACAGTTCCTCAATGCTTTCTTTTTCATAGATCCATAGAATGGTTTGGGTTGGAAGGGGACTTAAAGATCATCTAGTTCCCATCCCCACTCCGTGGGTAGGGACACCTTCCACCAGACCAAGCTGCTCGAGGTCACACCCAGCCTGGCTTTGAACGCATCCAGGGAGAGGGCACCCACATCCTTCCTAGGCAATCTGTTCCAGTGTCTCACCACCCTCACTCTAAAGAATTTCTTCCTAACATCCAGTCTAAATCTCCCCTCTTCCAGCTTAAAGTCATTACCCCTTGTGCTATCTCTACAAACCCCTGTAAAAAATCCCTCCCCAGCTTTCTTGTAACCCTCTTCAGGTACTGAAAAGCCACTGTAAATTCTCCCCAGAGTCTTCTCTTCTTCATGGTGAACAACCCCAACTGCCTCAGCTTGTTGCCACAGAAGAGTCTCTCCAGCCCTTTGGTCATCTCTATGGCCTCCTCTGGGCCCACTCTGACATTTTGATGTCCTCCTGCTGGGGGCAAGAGATCTGGACACAGTGCTGCAGGTGGGGTTTTATGAGATCAGGGTAGAGAGGGGTTTCTTTAGCTTGGAGAAGAGGAACCTGAGGGGTGACCTCAGTCATGTTTATAAAGATGTAAAAGGTGAGTGCCCAGAGGCTGGAGCCAGGCTCTGCTGGGTGATGCCCAATGCCAGCACAAGGGGCAATGGTGGAAGTTGAGGCACAGGAAGTTCCATGGAAATCTGAGGAAGAATTGTTTCACTGTGAGGGTGACAGAACACTGGAACATGCTGCCCAGGGGAGTTGTGGAGTCTCTTTCTCATTCTGCACTGCGTTTGTATACAGTGGGAATGCTTTTTAGTATGGATTTGGTGTCCTGCTGTGTTAACTTTCCTCTCAATGCTCTGACTGTAAGAAACCTTTCTTAGGAAGTTCCATGGAAACAGGAGGAAAAAGTTTTTCACTGTGAGGGTGATGAAACACTGGAACAGGCTGCCCCAGGGGCTTGGGGAGTCTCCTTCTCTGGAGGTATTCAAACTCCACCTGGATGTGTTCCTGGGTGATCTGCTCTAGGTGATCCTGCTCTGGCAGGGGGGTTGGACTGGATGAGCTGTTGAGGTCTCTTCCAACCCCTAGCATTCTGTGATTGTGTGATCCTGCCTTTTTGTATTCCAACGGTTCTCTGTATTCTAGCCATACTTACAGCACACTTTGCTTCCTCTGTTTGTTCAGCTCTTAAGTGCAATCTACTCTCTGCTAAGTACACAGAGGAAGTTTTCACACCGTTGGGATTGGCTCATTGAAAAAAGTATTGATATAAATCTGAGGGAGAGCAAAGCTTCCTCATTGCCACTGCAGAGCAGCTGATATTTGGCAAAATATTACAGCGCCTGCTGATGACCTGCTCCATTTTCATTTACTCTCAAAACACAGGAAAACCCAACAATATCTAATGAAATCAGCAGTGCCTGTTACCTGCTATCACTGAGGCCATTAGGCTGAGCAAACAGAAAACAGGCCCTTGACTCTAGGGGCTGACTGAAACATGCTTTCAGCTGCTTTGTTTGCATGCAAAACATACCCCAGTGTTTCAGAGTGAAGACAAATGCAGGAATCCACTTTCCCCTATGGGTGGGGTGCAAACCTAGTAATAAAAACCTCATCCAATGACAGCAGCTAAAGCCACAATAGGCACAGTGGTCATGAAAGGAGAACAAGCAGGCTTGTAGTTGGGATGTGTGAAGGATGCCACCCACGTGGCTGAAGAGCTGATTAGACCTCATCAGGCACATCACCAGCCAGAATATAAATACATGATTATATAAATCTCAAAGTGAGCAACTCTAAAAAAGATCATCTCTGTGATAAGGTCATTAAAATGAAATGTGTAGTTTGATTTGGAACAACCAAACCCTGCCCAGTGTGCCTGCATTTGCATTTCAAGAAGGTTCTTCTCCCTTGTCCTTGAGATCTGGCTACTGGCTGCTCCATCTGGAGACTTTCAAGGCCTGTCTGGATGTGTTCCTGTGTGACCTGAGCTAGATTGTATGGTCCTGCTCTGGCAGGGGGCCTGGACTCAATGATCTCTTTGGGTTCCTTCTAGCCCCTGACATCCTGTGACCCCTCTGTGCTCATCTTTCACAGGTCCTGTGGGAAGTGCTGACCTGTCTCAGGTCTTCTGCTCTTGACATCCTACATTCCCTACAAGCTCCTCTCCTTGAGTAGACCTGCTTCCTTCACAGAAAAAGTACAGATTCCTCCAAAGAAGAGGTTCTTCCATGATAGCCACAGAGTCAATGGTGCTGGAGAATGGGTCTGTGTTCTATGCTTGTGTTGAAGTTATAGGTTGGACTTGATGATCTTTGAGGTCTTTTCCAACCTTGTTGATTCTATGTCTCTACAGGTGGAGATTCCACAACATCTCTTCTTCCCAGGGGGAGTAATTGGCCATTGGAATGTGCTGCCCAGGGAGGTGGTAGAGTCTCTGTCCGTGGAGGTGTTCAAGAAAGGCTTGGATGTGGCACTTGGAGCCATGGTTTCGTTGTCAGGAGGTGTTGGGTAATAGGTTGGACTTGAAGATCTCTGAGGTCTTTTCCAACCTGAATCTATGATTCAATGATTCTCTGGGTAGCCTGTGTCTGACCACTGCCCCACTGAAATCTAATCCTATCATCTCTCCTTGCATCTTTCTTCCCAGCAAGAGAGATTTGCCATTGGAATGTGCTGCCCAGGGAGGTGGTGGAGTCACCATCCCTGAAGGTGTTTAGGAAGAGACTGGATGAGGCACTTGGTGCCATGGATGAGTTGATATGATGGTGTTGGGTGATGATCTCTGAGGTCTTTTCCAATCTGGTTAATTCTGTATTCTGTACAGGAATTGTTGTAATCCATTTTGTTCCTGTTGTCTCATGTCCTGTCACTGGAGAGCACTAAGAAGAGTCTGCCTCCTCATTCTTTACTGCCATCACCAGGTATTTTGACACATTCATCAAATCCCTGGGCCACAAAATCCACTCCTCTGAGAGGAATGTAACACCATGGGCAAACACTGAGAACCGAACACAGAGGCTGTCACAGACTGTTTTTTCTTTGGTTGCTTGGGATTTTTGGTTCTTCAAGTCCATCAAAACACCCAGATGAAATACTTTATCTGGCAATTTAAAATATGAGAACTTCATTCTTTCCTTAGCAGCCATATACCTGTGTCCTCAGACAGAACCTTCCCATCAAACTGTTTACTTCCTGATAAGTATCAGGATAAGTAACAGGGGAAGCACAGCAGAGGTGTAACCTCCAGTTGGAATTGCCAGATTCCTTTCTCAGAGGGCATGTGCCTGCTCTTTATTTACCAAGGGAGGTTATAGGTAGGATCATAGAATTGTCAGGGTTGGATGGGACCCCAAGGATCATCTATTTCCAAGCCCCCCTGCCATGGGCAGAGACACCTCACACTAGAGCAGGTTGCTCACAGCCACATCCAGCCTGGCATTAAAACTTCCAGGGATGAGGCTTTCACCATCTCCCTGGGCAACCTGTGCCAGTCTCTCACCACCCTCATGGGGAACAACTTCTTCCTAACATCCAATCTGAATCTACCCATTTCTAGTCTTTTTTTCCATTCTCCCTGGTCCTATCCCTACCTGACACCCTACATGTCCCTCCCCAGCTTTCTTGTAGCCCCTTCAGATACAGGAAGGCCACAATTAGGTCTCCTTGGAGCCTTCTCTTCTCCACACTGAATAGCCCCAGATCCCTCAGTCTGTCCTCATAGCAGAGCAGCTCCAGCCCTCTAACCATCCTTGTGGCCCTTCTCTGGACACCTTCCATCACCTCCAGATCCTTCCTGTAATAGAGGCTCCAGAACTGGACACAGGACTCCAAGTGGGGTCTCAACAGAGCAGAGCAGAGGGGGAGAATCACCTCCTTGACCTGTTGGCTATGCTTCTCTTGATGCAGCCCAGGATGGGATGATGGCTTTCTGGGCTGCAAGTGCACACTGGTGAGATAGGACCCTGGAAGCATATGCTGTAATAACCTGTATTAATAACCTACGAATAATGTACTATCAATAACCTCAGTTAGGAGTTCCCTCAATCATAATGTCCTTGGGTAATCAAAGATCCCAGAATTCATAGATTCACAGAATGGTTTAGGGTGGAAGAGACATTAAAGATCATCTAGTTCCAAACTACCTGCCACGGGCAGGGACAAGTTCCACTAGACCAAGCTGCTCAATTTCTAATCAAACCTGGCCTTGAACACCTTCAGAGAAAGGGCATCCACACCCTCTCTGGACTATCTGTTCCAGTGTCTCACCACTCTCACTCTAATTTCCTTCTAATATCCATTCTAAATCTCCTCTCCTCAAGTTTGAAGCCATTCTCCCTTATCTTATCACAACAAGCCCTTGTAAAAAGCCCCTTCCTGGCTTTCTTGTAGGGCCCCTTCAGCTACTGGAAGGCCGTTGCAGAGTATCCCAGGAGCCTTCTCTTCTCCAGTCTGAACAGCCTCAACTCTCACTGAACAGCTCCTGCAGGAGAGGTGCTCCACAGGATCACAGGATCACAGTATCACCAAGGTTGGAAGAGACCTCGAAGATCACTGAGTCCAACCTGTCACCACAGACCCCATGACTAGACCATGGCACCAAGTGCCACGTCCAGTCCCCTCTTGAACACCTCCAGGGACGGTGACTCCACCACCTCCCTGGGCAGCACATTCCAATGGCGAATAACTCTCTCAGTGAAGAACTTTCTCCTCACCTCCAGCCTAAACTTCCCCTGGCGCAGCTTGAGACTGTGTCCTCTTGTTGTGGTGCTGGTTGCTAGAGAGAAGAGACCAACCCCTTCCTGGCTACAACCACCTTTCAGGTATTTGTAGAGAGCAATGAGGTCACCCCTGAGCCTCCTCTTCTCCAGGCTAAACAACCCCAGCTCCCTCAGCCTCTCCTCACAGGGCTGTGGTCCAGACCCCTCCCCAGCCTTGTTGCCCTTCTCTGGGCACGTTTAAGTGTCTCGAGGTCCTTCTTAAACTGAGGGGCACTCTGATCATCTTCGTGGCCCTCCTCTGGACCCACTCCTTTATGTTTGTAGGCTGGTTCTTCCTACACTTCAGGCAAACCCAAAGATCTTTGTTGGTGTGTGTATCACAGAGTGAAGCATGGGTGCTGATCCCCTTTAGCTATCTAATAATGGATGCTATTTGCTATGTTTCCCAAGTATGTGACTGGGCATAAGCTGCAGTAATCCAACCACTGGAGCTGAACAGCTGCCTCGCATGCAGAGCTCATAAATTCATTTTGCTATTTGACAGGTAAGCAAAATTGTCTGGTACTTCATTTCCCCATTTTACATGGGTGGCAACTCTGGTGACAAAGTACTCAGTGGGAGCATTTCAGTGGCCACATCACAAACATTTATTCCAATAGAATAAAATAAAATAGAAGAGAGGAGAGGGGAGGAGAGGTTTGGAGAGGAGAGGTTTGGAGAGGTTTGGAGAGGTTTGGAGAGGAGAGGTTTGGAGAGGAGAGGAGAGGTTTGGAGAGGAGAGGAGAGGTTTGGAGAGGAGAGGTTTGGAGAGGAGAGGAGAGGTTTGGAGAGGAGAGAAGAGGAGAGGTTTGGAGAGGAGAGGTTTGGAGAGGAGAGAAGAGGAGAGGTTTGGAGAGGAGAGGTTTGGAGAGGTTTGGAGAGGTTTGGAGAGGAGAGGTTTGGAGAGGAGAGGAGAGGTTTGGAGAGGAGAGAAGAGGAGAGGTTTGGAGAGGAGAGGTTTGGAGAGGAGAGAAGAGGAGAGGTTTGGAGAGGAGAGGTTTGGAGAGGTTTGGAGAGGTTTGGAGAGGAGAGGTTTGGAGAGGAGAGGAGAGGTTTGGAGAGGAGAGGTTTGGAGAGGAGAGGTTTGGAGAGGAGAGGTTTGGAGAGGAGAGGAGAGGTTTGGAGAGGAGAGGAGAGGTTTGGAGAGGAGAGGTTTGGAGAGGAGAGGTTTGGAGAGGAGAGGTTTGGAGAGGAGAGGAGAGGTTTGGAGAGGAGAGGTTTGGAGAGAAGAGGAGAGGTTTGGAGAGCAGAGGTTTGGAGAGGTTTGGAGAGGTTTGGAGAGGAGAGGAGAGGTTTGGAGAGGAGAGGTTTGGAGAGGAGAGGTTTGGAGAGGAGAGGAGAGGTTTGGAGAGGAGAGGTTTGGAGAGGAGAGGAGAGGTTTGGAGAGGAGAGGAGAGGTTTGGACAGGAGAGGTTTGGAGAGGAGAGGAGAGGTTTGGAGAGGAGAGGAGAGGTTTGGAGAGGAGAGGTTTGGAGAGGAGAGGTTTGGAGAGGAGAGGAGAGGTTTGGAGAGGAGAGGTTTGGAGAGGAGAGGAGAGGTTTGGAGAGGAGAGGTTTGGAGAGGAGAGGAGAGGTTTGGAGAGGAGAGGTTTGGAGAGGAGAGGAGTGGAGAGGAGAGGTTTGGAGAGGAGAGGAGAGGTTTGGAGAGGAGAGGAGAGGTTTGGAGAGGAGAGGTTTGGAGAGGAGAGGAGAGGTGAGGAGAGGAGAGGTGAGGAGAGGAGAGGTTTGGAGAGGAGAGGTTTGGAGAGGAGAGGAGAGGTTTGGAGAGGAGAGGTTTGGAGAGGAGAGGAGAGGAGAGGTTTGGAGAGGAGAGGAGAGGAGAGGTTTGGAGAGGAGAGGTTTGGAGAGGAGAGGAGAGGAGAGGTGAGGAGAGGAGAGGAGAGGAGAGGAGAGAGAGGAGAGGAGAGGAGAGGAGGAGAGGAGAGGAGAGGAGAGGAGAGGAGAGGAGAGGAGAGGAGAGGAGAGGAGAGGAGAGGGAGAGGAGAGGAGAGGAGAGGAGAGGAGAGGAGAGGAGAGGAGAGGAGAGGAGAGGGAGGGAGAGGAGAGGAGAGGAGAGGAGAGGAGAGGAGAGGAGAGGAGAGGAGGAGAGGAGAGGAGAGGAGAGGAGAGGAGAGGAGAGGAGAGGAGAGGAGAGGAGAGGAGAGGAGAGGAGAGGAGAGGAGAGGAGAGGAGAGGAGAGAGAGGAGAGGAGAGGAGAGGAGAGGAGAGGAGAGGAGAGGAGAGGAGAGGAGAGGAGAGGAGAGGAGAGGAGAGGAGAGGAGAGGAGAGGAGAGGAGAGGAGAGGAGAGGAGAGGAGAGAGGAGAGGAGAGGAGAATTGTTTGGGTGGAACCAGTCTTATGGCAGTTCCAATCTGGTTAATTCTGTATTCTGTATCTCTCCCATGGAATCATTGAGAATTATCTTTCCCTTTTCACACCCAGTAGTGATTTATTTACATTTTTCTACTTTTCTGCTCGAAATCTGTAACCAAATTTAAAGGCATAGCCTGAAACTACCAGAGGGAGGCTTTCTTATTGGGATGCAGAAACATTAATCCCTGATGATGATCTCTATTTTGCTCAAGGCTGATAAAACCTTTTGTGGGTGACAGACCCCTGGATGTTGAAGGTCGTGCAGATGCTTCAGCTTTCAGAAGTGGAGAAGACTTCCTGGAATCTCTGCAGAGACAATCTCGGCTGTGCAGATTCAGTTGGAAGCAACTGATTTTGCAAAAGCTAATATTGAGCAGAGCTAGGATGATGTTATATCAGTTCTGGAGGCCTCTGTATCTTCTAAATGTAATAGCAATGTGAGTTTAAGATGTGTCCAGGTGCACAGTTCTGTTTTCAGCTGTGATCAGCTGATTACTCATCATGGTCTGTTGCAAGCCAGCTGTCAGCTCACAGGGAGAGCATTGAAGTCAGTTTGGCTGAGCAAACAGAGTTATTTCTGAACTGAATGTCAATTGGCTTCCAAAGCAGTGAAAGTAATAAAAGTGGTGATGTCAGTCCCAGCAATCAAGCTGCACAGAGAAGCATTATTTCACTGCCCTAAATCATATTAAACCATGGCTTTGATTAACAATGAGACAATTGCTGCTCCACAGGTTCAGGCATCTACTCACACACTGGGACAAAACTCTATTATTGGTAGATCAGAAAGAGAGGGGAGCTAGTTTCAAGAAAGTCAGTTTAATGACTTCATTTGTCTGCTTTTATTGGAAAGAGAAAAATGCATTACTGGATTAAACTCAGTGTTTCCTTTGTTGGTTTTGTTTTGCTACATTTGCTTTCTTTTTCCAATGGTGTTCACAGTGGAGGCAGGGAGAGTGCTAAAAATACTGGCTTGGGAATAGTTCTAGCAGATAGAGGTGCAGCAGATGCAAGTGTGGTGAATATGATCCCTAAATTCTGATTCACTTGGACACAAATAGGCACCCAGCACCAGAACAAGAGGACACAGTCTCAAGCTGTGCCAGGGGAGGTTTAGGCTGGATGTTAGGAAGAAGTTCTCCCCAGAAAGAGAGATTGGCCATTGGAACGTGCTGTCCAGGGAGGTGGTGGAGTCACCATCCTGGAGGTGTTTAGGAAGAGACTGGATGAGGCACTTAGTGCCATGGTTGAGTTGATTAGATGGTGTTGGGTGATAGGTTGGACTTGATGATCTCTGAGGTCTTTTCCAACCTGGTTAATTCTATTCTATTCAAATGCTTGTAGGTTCTGGTCATGATTGACAATTCCAGTGCTTCAGAAGATGTTGACCATACTACCATGGAGTGAAGCTCTTCTCAGTGATGCCCAATGACAGGACAAGGGCCATTGGGAGGAGGTTGAAGCATAGGGAGTTCCATAGAAATGTGAGGAAATGTGTTTTTCCACTGTGAGGGTGACAGAACCCTGGAACAAGCTGCCCAGGGGGGGGTTGTGAAGTCTTCCTCTCTGGAGATATTCAAAACCTGCCTGGATGCATTCCTGTGTGATACGCTCCAGGTGATCCTGCTCTAGCAGGGGGTTGGACTGCATGATGGTAGGAGGTCCCTACAGACCCTTAGCATTCTGTGACACTAAAAAGGTACAGAGGAACTCTTGTGTGCTTGCTGAGAGATAATTGCATCCATCAGAGTCACATTTGTCATTTCTAGACAAGTTGTAGGTTGCTAGAGTTGTTGTGCATTTCTCAGCTGCATGGCTGGAAACGCCAGTTACTGCTAAAAAGCTCTAAAAATCTGTCTGGACAAAGGAATCTGTTCAGGAAACTTCAACAGCCCTTCCAGTCATGAGTAACCATAAGTAACACTGAAAGGAATAGAAATAGGAATAAAAAGGAATATAAAAGCAGCAGATTCATAGATTCACAATCTAAGCTTGAATGAGAACAATGCAGAAAACTTGGGGACTATCTGAGGATGAATTTCAGACTGAAAGTCATACAAAGTTAAAGCCTCCATGAAAAAAACACCACAATAAAAGCCACACAACTCCAACAATGGAGCTGAGGTTGCTTAGCCTGGAGAAGAGGAGGCTAGGAGGAGACCTTATTGCTGTCTACAACTACCTGAAGGGAGGTTGTAGCCAGGTGGGGGTTGGTCTCTTCTCCCAGGGAACCAGCACACAGTCTCAAGCTGCACCAGGGGAGGTTTGGGCTGGAGGTGAGGAAGGAGTTCTCCCCAGAAAGAGAGCTTGGCCACTGGAATGTGCTTCTCAGGGAGGTGGTGGAGTCACCATCACTGGAGGTGTTTAGAAAGGGCCTGGATGGGGTGTTTGGTGCCATGGTTGAGTTGATTAGATGGTGTTGGGTGATAGGTTGGACTTGATGATCTCAAAGTTATTTTCCAACCTGGTTAATTCTATTCTATACTACTTGTATTCTATTCTATTCTATTCTATTCTATTCTATTCTATTCTATTCTATTCTATTCTATTCTATTCTATCCTATCCTATCCTATCCTATTCTATTCTATTCTATTCTATTCTATTCTATTCTATTCTATTCTATTCTATTCTATTCTATCCTACTTCTATATGAGGCAGAAGCCATTATACAGAAATGAATATTAACCCTCTCCTGAAGCACCAAAACCCCACCAACTGGATGTCAACCAGACTTCAGAACAGCACAACACACAAAACAAGCCAGCATTTCACGCTTTATAACCCCTCCTAACATGTCTCATTTGCATCAAATAACCATCTGCTTCTCTTCTGAATTGCTTGACCTAGCTGCAAGGTGGCCATTTAGCATATGTTTGCAAAGTGATATTCAGGCAGGTGAGGTTACCAAGCAAAACATCTGCTTCAGATCACAAATAATAAACAATTAAAGCAGTGCTGCACCTCTTGGATTTTCTATAGAGTACCTCATTATAATTCCACAAACCAAACCAAGGGCTAATTCCCCTTAATTTTCCTGCTTCTGATGAAGCTTATTGGTGTTTAGGAAGAGACTGGATGGGGTGCTTGGTGCCACAGTTTAGTTGATTAGATCGTGTTGGGTGATAGGTTGGACTCGATGATCTCAAAGGTCTTTTCCAACCTGGTTTCCCAAACCTAACCTTCCCTTCTTCTTCCTTCCCTTCCCCTTCCCTTCCCCTTCCCTTCCCTTCCCTTCCCTTCCCCCTTCCCTTCCCTTCCCTTCCCTTCCCTTCCTTCCTTCCTTCCTTCCTTCCTTCCCTTCCCTTCCCTTCCCTTCCCTTCCCTTCCCTTCCCAAACCTTCCTTCCCTTCCCCCTTCCCTTCCCTTCCCTTCCCCCTTCCCCCTTCCCTTCCCTTCCCTTCCCTTCCTTCCCTTCCTTCCTTCCCTTCCCTTCCTTCCCTTCCTTCCCTTCCCTTCCCTTCCCTTCCCTTCCTTCCCTTCCCTTCCTTCCCTTCCCTTCCCTTCCCTTCCCTTCCCTTCCTTCCTTCCCTTCCCTTCCCTTCCTTCCTTCCCTTCCCTTCCCTTCCCTTCCCTTCCCTTCCCTTCCCTTCCCCCTTATCATTCAGTCTGGAGAAAAGAAGGCTCCGAGGTGACCTTATTGTGGCTTTCCAGTATCTGAAGGGGACCTACAAGAAGGCTGGGGAGGGACTTCTCAGGCTATCAAGTGGGACTAGGGGGAATGGAATGAAGCTGGAGGTGGGGAGATTCAGGCTGGGTGTGAGGAGGAAGTTCTTCCCCATGCGAGTGGTGAAGCCCTGGAATGGGTTGTCCAGGGAGGTGGTTGAGGCCCCATCCCTGGAGGTGTTTAAGCCCAGGCTGGATGAGGCTCTGGCCAGCCTGATCTAGTGTAGGGTGTCCCTGCCCATGGTAGGGGGGTTGGAACTGGATGATCCTTGTGGTCCCTTCCAACCCTGACTGATTCTATGATTCTATGATTCCTGTAGGATCCCAACAGGCAGCTTAGCCAAAGCAAGTCTTTTCCCCTAGTCTGTTATCACAGACACAAGAAGAAAGTTTACCTAATTCTTTACCATGAGGGTGATGGAACACTGGAACAGGTTGTCCAGGCAGACAGTTGAGGCTCTGTCCCTACAGATATTCAAGGTGAGGCTGGACAGGGCTCTGGGCAACCAAATCTAGTTGAAGGTGTCCTTGCTGGCTGCAGAGAGGGTTGGACTGGATGATCTCTCTTTTCCAAGCCACACCATTCTATGATTCTATAAGAAAGGGTTTTTAGAATCACAGAATTGTCAGGGTTGGAAAGAACCTCAAGGATCATCTAGTTCTAACCCCAGCCATGGGCAGGGAGACTTTCCACTAGATCAGGTTGCCACAGCCAAATTTGTTCATATTTCAGCTCAACAACAACATCCAAGGTGGCAAAACCCCCTCTTCTTTTCACAGAACCCTTTGACTCCTGTTCACGCAGCTTCTGCATATAAGAATTCTTCTGTAGTGAACTGGAGCTCCATAGCAGTAAAACCAATGCTGCAGTGGATGCAACTGTGTTTCAGTGGGTTTCTTGTGTTTGCATTTTGAAGCCTTGTGAATTAATAGGAGAAAAGAACATATCATATCTTGGCCAAAAATTTTTGCCTGCATTTATGTATGTATGTATGTTTATATTAAACTGGATTGATTCTAGGTTGTTGAGATCTTCCCAGAGGAGGCTCAGGGGAGACCTTATTGCTCTCTACAACTACCTAAGAGAGGTTGCAGCCAGGTGGGGGTTGGTCTCTTCTCCCAGGCAACTAGCACCAAAACAAGAGGACACAGCCTCAAGCTGCACCAGGAGAGGTTTAGACTGGATGTTAGGAAGAAATTCTTCATAAAGACAGTGACTGGCCATTGGAATGTGCTGCCCAGGGAGGTGGTGGAGTCACCATCATTGGAGGTGTTCAGGAGGAGACTTGACGGTGTGCTTGGTGCCATGGGTTAGTTGATTAGGTGGAGTTGGGTGATAGGTTGGATTCGATGATCTCAAAGGTCTCTTCTAACCTGGTCTGGTCTATTCTATTCTATTCTATTCTATTCTATTCTATTCTATTCTATTCTATTCTATTCTATTCTATTCTATTCTATTCTAGTCCAGTCCAGTCAGTCCAGTCCATAATATTAAGTGAGATGTATATCAGCCAATTATCATGAGAGGAATCAGTTATGCTTTTAAATGCTTTTAAATCTCAACTTGTGAGCCTGCTGCCTTCCTAGAGTTTGGGGTTTATGTATTGTTGCAAACAATCATCAGATTGATTAATCTTCACAGTGTTTGTGTAATTTGTAGTAGTATGTATGTGTTTAATGTTAATTAGTGATAGAACAAGAGGGAATGGCCTCAAGCTGCCCCTGGGTAGGTTTAGACTGGACATCAGGAAACCTTTGTCAGGGCAAGAGTGGTCTGGCATTGGAATGTGCTGCCCAGAGAGGTGGTGCAGTCCCCAAGCCTGGATGTCTTTAAAGGTGGTTTGGATGTGGTGCTGGGGATATGGTTTAGGGGTGACCCTTGTACAGTAGGGTTGTGGGTTGGACTTTGTGATCCTGAGGGCATTTTCCAACCTGACCACTTCTGTGATTCTGTAATTTCCTGAGGATGACACTGAACCCCAGCATACATGTATTTCCATATTGTGTCTGCATTTAGATGGACTCTTTTCTATTAATGGAAGAATTCCACCCTGGAACAATGCTCATTATCAATACAGACTAGGGGATGAGGTGATCTTTATTGATGATCTGGATGAGGGCATTGAGTCCATCATCAGTAAATTTGCAGATGACACCAAGCTGGGGGCAGCAGTTGATTTGCTGGAGGGCAGAGAGGCTTTGCAGAGGGACCTCGACAGGCTGGACAGATGGGCAGAGTCCAATGGCATGAGATTGAACACATCCAAGTGCCGGGTTCTGCACATTGGCCACAGCAACCCCAGGCAGTGCTACAGGCTGGGGGCAGAGTGGCTGGAGGGTGGCCAGGCAGAGAGGGACCTGGGGTTACTGGTTGATGGTAGGCTGAACATGAGCCTGCAGTGTGCCCAGGCAGCCAAGAAGGCCAATGGCATCCTGGCTTGCATCAGGAAGAGTGTGGCCAGCAGGAGCAGGGAGGTCATTCTGCCCCTGTACACTGCACTGGTTAGGCCACACCTTGAGTACTGTGTCCAGTTCTGGGCCCCTCAGTTTAGGAAAGATGTTGACTTGCTGGAACGTGTCCAGAGAAGGGCAACAAAGCTGGTGAGGGGTTTGGAACACAAGCCCTGTGAGGAAAGGCTGAGGGAGCTGGGGTTGCTTAGCCTGGAGAAGAGGAGACTGAGGGGTGACCTTCTTGCTCTCTACAACTACCTGAAGGGAGGTTGTAGCCAGGCAGAGGTTGGCCTCTTCTCCCAGGCATCCAGCACCAGAACAAGAGGACACAGTCTCAGGCTGCGCCAGGGCAGGTTTAGGCTGGATGTTAGGAAGAAGTTATACACGGAGAGAGTGATTGCCCATTGGAATCGGCTACCCATGGAGGTGGTGGAGTCACCTTCACTGGAGGTGTTCAGGAGAAGACTTGATGGGGTGCTTGGCTGTATGGTCTAGTTGTTGGGTGGGTTGGATTGTTTGATGGGTTGGACGCGATGATCTTGAAGGTCTCTTCCAACCTGGTGTATTGTATTATTGTATTATTATTGTATTGTGATAGAAAGCAGCCCTGTGGAAAAGGACTTACGAGTGCTGACGGACAAGAAGCTGGACATGAGCAGACATTGTGAGCTTGCAGCACAGATGCCCAATGGCAGCCTGGGCTGCATCAAAAGATGTGTGGCCAGCAGATCCAGAGAGGTGATTTGGCCACATTGCTCTGGTGAGCCTGCACCTGCAGTACTGAGTCCTGCTCTGGAGCCCCCAATGCAGGAAGGACATGGACCTGATGGAGAGAGCCCAGAGGAGGGCCACAAAAATTATCAGGGTGTGGGAACAGCTCTGCTAGGAGGACAGGCTGAGGGAGCTGGGGGTGTTCAGTCTGGAGAAGAGAAGGCTCCATGGAGGTCTAATAGAAGCCTTCCAGTATCTGAAGGGGGCTACAAGAAGGATGGAGAGAGACTGTTTACAAAGGCCTATGGTGATGGCATAAGAGGCAATGGCCTCAGACTACAGGAGAACAGATTTAGATTGGATGTTAGGAACAAGTTTTTTACTAAGAGGGGGTGGAACTGGGGAACGGGTTGCCCAGGGAGTTGGCTGGGGCCCCATCCCTGGAGATACTCAAGATGAGGCTCAACAGGGCTCTGGGCAACTTGAAGCAGCTGGGGATGTCCCTGCTGACTGCAGAGGGGGTTGGACTGGATGACCTTTGGAGGTCCCTTCCAACCCAGACCATCCTATGATTCTGTGGTTATAGCACTGTGAGCAAGCTCAAGGCCTCACTAACTCTTCTTTAGCTGAAGGCTTTTTGTTGTGTATTTGAATAGGTGATTTTCAAGCTGGCCTTCTTTCTTTTGATTATTTGCACTCATAAATATGAAGTAGAGAGCAAAGAATTGTTTTGGAATGGCAAAAAGGAATTCTTCCAGCTGATTAACTGGCTTTCCAAAGACCAAATATCATGTTTGCTTTCAGTTTTCCCACTGAGCATGGGAATGTTTGACAACCTAACCACATGACTTTGGGTACCATTGCTCAAGGAGGAAATCTTCAGGTGCCAACCTTCCAAATAGAACCTTTTTTTTTTTCTTTCTACAGGGTTTTGGGTTGATGTTTGTTCGGTGGTTGTTGTGGAGTTTGGTTTCAGAATCAGTATTGTTAGGGTTGGAAGGGACCTTAAGCATCACCTAGTTCCAATGCCCCTGACATGAGCAGGGACACCTCACACTAGAGCAGGCTGCTCACAGCCACATCCAGCCTGCCCTTAGAAACCTCCAGGGATGAGGCTTCCACCACCTCCCTGGGCAACCTGTGCCAGGCTCTCACCACCCTCATGGGGAAGAACTTCTTCCTAACATCCAATCTGAATCTACTCATTTCTATTTTTGTTCCATTCCCCCTAGTCCTATCATTACCTGACACCCTAAAAAGTCCCTCCCCAGCTTTCTTGAAGGCCTCCTGAAGATACTTGAAGGCCACAATTGAGTTTGTCTATTGGGAATAAAGAGGAGATTCCATCTTTCCATTTTGCCCATTTCAGACATCTTAACACAAGGTTCCCACCTCTCCTCTCTGCAAGCTGGAAACAAAGGGGAAGGTGAATCACTGGTGTTTGGGCAGTGTACCCCCAGAGAGCACAGGTATGTGCCTTCTCATTCTGTGCTGCATGTGTGAGACACCAGGCTGCGGCTGCCATGGTTACAGCCCTGCTCCCTGGCTCCATTTTCCTCGGCATTGTGTGCCTGCAATTTGTAGTATTAAGTGGACAGTTATTGTTGTGGCGTGTATGCAAGGTAGTGAATGGCACACACAGTCATTATGCTGCTGTGTAAAGGATATTTCAAGTATGTCTGCTGCTGAAAAGAAAACATCTGAGTCGTTTCATGCATAGGAAGCTCTTTTCTTTTTTTCCCCTCTTTGGAGACATCTCACTAAATAAAGAGTGTATTGCTGTGCACTCTCCAGAATAACAAAAGGAATGCAGGTTTCCATGCATCCTCTACAGCAAAACTCAGCCCAGGATTTAGGTACATTGTGTTCTGAACACGAAAAGCATCCACTTTGGTGAGCATGCACAGTTTCTACTGAACCTGATTGTGTCTCAGTAGGCAGAGAGCATCACAGAATCACAGAATTTCAGGGGCTGGAAGGGACATCAAAAGCTCATCCAGTCCAACACCCCTACCCCCACCCCCACCCCCATCAGAGCAGGATCACCTACACCAGATCACACAGGAATGCATCCAGGTGAGGCTGGATGTGGCTGTGAGCCACCTGCTGTAGCGTGAGGTGTCCCTGCCCATGGCAGGGGGTTGAAACTGAATGATCCTTGAGACCCCTTCCAACCCTGACATTTCTATCATTCTATGATTTTAAAACAGACATTTCCTTCACTGAGTGCTTTATGCAGAAAAGCTGAGCCTGCAGGATCAGAGCCAGATGGAAAAAAGTGTGGTAAGCTGTTCCTGCCTTAACATTCAGTAGATATTCAGACAGTTTTTGATGAACTTGCACAGCTATAGAGAACAAGATATATTATGATGTAAATGCCATCAATATGACATATGCTTCAAGTTCTGTGTCTAAGTAAATAAAACATACTGAAAAGCCTCCTGCTTACCCCAGCTGTTTATTTCTCAATAAATACCAGAGAAAAAGAGAAAAAATACCCAAACCAAACCAAACAAACCCCAAGCCCTTCCTTTCACAGTGTTTTCATATTGAGTTTGAGGCATAAATCAATTAGTAATCACAGAATTGTCAGGGTTGGAAGGGACCTCAAGGATCAGCCAGTTCCAACCCCCTGCCATGGACAGGGACACCTCACGCTACAGCAGGTTGCTCACAGTCACATCCAGCCTGGCCTTCAAAACGTCCAGGCAGGAGGCTTCCACCACCTCCCTGGGCAACCTGTGCCAGTCTCTCACCACCCTCATGGGGAAAAATTCTTCCTAACATCCAATCTCAATCTACCCATTTCTAGTTTTGTTCCCATTCCCCCTGGTCCTATCCCTCCCTGACACCTTCAAAAGTCCCTCCCCAGCTTTCTTGTAGCCCTCTTCAGATACTGGAAGGCCACAATTAGGTCTCCTTCACTTCTCCAGACTGAACAGCCCCAACTCCCTCAGTCTGTCCTCATAGCAGAGCAGCTCCAGCCCTCTGATCATCCTCGTGGCCCTTCTCTGGACACCTTCCAGCACCTCCAGATCCTTCCTGTAATAGAGGCTCCAGAACTGGACACAGAGCTCCAGGTGGAGTCCCACCAGAGTGGAGTAGAGGGGGAGAATCACCTCCCTCAACCTGCTGGCTCTGCTCCGTTTGATGCAGCCCAGGATGGGATTGGCTTTCCAGGCTGCAAGTGCTCACTGCCGGCTCGTGTTGAGCTTCTCCTCCACCAGCACCCCCAGGTCCTTTTCTTCAGGGCTGCTCTCCAGCCAGTCCCTGCCCAGCCTATATCAGTGCTGGGATTGCCCCAACCCAGATGCAGGACCCTGCCCTTGGTCTTGTTGAAGCTCATGAGGTTGGCTTCTGCCCACCTCTCCAGCCTGTCCAGGTCCCTCTGGATGGATCCCTTCCCTCCAGCCTGTGTCTGCTGCACCACACAGCTTGGTGTCATCAGCAAACTGCTGAGGCTGCACTCGATGCCACTGTCCATGGTGCCAACAGAGATGTTAAACAAGACTGATCCCAGTATTGATCCCCGAGAGCCTCCACTTGTCACTGGCCTCCACTTGGACATGGAACCATTGAGGGCCACCCTTTTGGTGCAGCCCTCAAGCCCAACCATCAAACCCATACTGCACCAGCTTGGAGACGAGGATGTGGTGCTGAGCACAGGGCAGAATGACTTCCCTGTTCCTGCTGGCCACACTACTTCTGATGCAGGCCAGGATGCCATTGGCCTTCTTGGCCACCTGGAATTGGGTCTCGTCAGCTTTTGAGGGTTATTTGTAGGCTTGCTAACACTTTGTCACAAAACAGTGTCAATGCTCTGTGTACATAATGTAAAGAAATGCTTTTCACTTAGCATTTCAGCTCCAGCAGAAGCATTCATCTAGGCAATAGGTCTGTTAAACTGTGGAGTGTATTTCAGTCCATGTTTCACGAGGCACAGAGTTTCACTTTGCTACTTAAGCCAGAATTTACCCAGTGAAAAGCAGCTATTTTTATCTTCTAAGTCTCCTCTATTGAAAGGGATTTGTTTTCCCCATCAGTTTCTTCTTTTTCCTGCCACTGCTTCCTTCCAGCAGACTGTGTATTTAATATTTAAGGAGTAGATGAAGCAAAAAATACATATTTTGAAATGCAGTGACTATAACAATGAAGGATTAGGAAAAGCCTTTTCCTAACTTCCTACTCGTTCAAGGAATTTGAGCTCCATATACAGGATCACAGGATCACAGGATGTCAGGGGTTGGAAGGGACCTAAAGAGATCATTGAGTCCAACCCCCTGCCAGAGCAGGACCATACGATTTAGCTCAGGTCATAGAGATGTCCTGGAGAAAATGGTGAGCTCTTTATATGGATTTAGGAAGGGCAGGTCCTGCCTGACCAACCTAATCTCCTTCTATGATCAGGTGACAGCCTGGTGGATGTGGGGCAGGCTGTGGATGTAGTCTACCTGGACCTCAGCAAGGCCTTTGACACCGTCCCCCACAGCAAACTCCTGGCCAAGCTGTCAGCCCCTGGCTTGGACAGCAGCAGATCTGGATGAGGGCATTGAGTCCATCATCAGCAAATTTACAGATGACACCAAGCCTGGGGCAGGAGTTGATCTGTTAGAGGGTAGGAGAGCTCTGCAGAGGGACTTTGCCAGGCTGGACAGATGTGCAGAGTCCAAGGGCATGAGATTGAGTACATCCAAGTGCCAGGTTCTACACACTGGCCACAACAACCCCAGGCAGTGCTACAGGCTGGGGTCAGAGTGGCTGGAGAGCAGCCAGGCAGAGAGGGACCTGGGGATACTGGTTGAGAGTAGGCTGAGCATAAGCCAGCAGTGTGCCCAGGTGGCCAAGAAGGCAAATGGCATCCTGGCTTGTATCAGGAACGGTGTGGCCAGCAGGAGCAGGGAGGTCATTCTGCCCTGTGCTCAGCACTGTTTAGGGCACACCTTGAGTACTGTGTCCAGTTCTGGGCCCCTCAGTTTAGGAAGGATGTTGACTTGCTGGAACATGTCCAGAGAAGGACAACAAAGCCCTTTCTTGAACTGAGGGGCCCAGATCTGGACACAGGACTCAAGGTGTGGCCTCACCAGTGCTGAGTACAGGACACAATGACTTCCCTGATCCTGCTGGCCACACTACTCCTGATACAGGCCAGGATGCCATTGTGTCTCCTGGCCATCTGGGCACACTGCTGGCTCATGTTCAGTCTACTATCTACCAGTACCCCCAGGTCCCTTTCTGAGCATTTCTATCAGACAAGAAGACCATTGCCACTTCCCTCTGGTAACTATGTATAATATTTATAGATAGGTAAAATCAAAGAAAACTTGAAGCCATCTCATCATTTCTTCACTGAGAAAAATAAATTGGATGACTTTTGTGTTAGGATGGCAACAGAGAGACTAATTTGGAGGTTGACATTTCAATCTTTCTGCAAATAAAGGACAAAAGAGCATCATTCCTGTCTGGATCTCAATTAGGATGACTGGAACATGACATTTTAATGTGGAGTCTAACACAAAATCAGGGTGTAGGGCCAGTTTGCCATTCAGAGTGGTGAAACACAGCATCACAGAAGGTTAGGGGTTGGAAAGGATCTTGAAAGTTCATCTTGTCCAACCCTACCAGCCAGAGCAGGATCATGACCCCTTGTTCTGGCACAAGAGAGAAAAGCTCTGCAAGAGGGACAGATTGTTCCTTGGGGCAGCAGTGCAAATCTATGCAAGGTTAAGTTGGGCAGTAATCACTTGACCTGCTTTTAGGCTACTGGTAAGTCTTGTTATTGGTTTCTCAGAGCAGCTTGCATCATTTTCTTTCAAATGGTGTTTGAAAAGAATTTATTCCTCACCAAACCAATCTGAATAAAGTTGATATCGGTTGCATTCAAGGACTTGGGGGTGCAGGTGGACAAGAAGCTCCACATGAGCTCTCAGTGTGCACTTGCAGCCCAGAAAGCCAATCCCATCCTGGGCTGCATCAAGAGAAGCATAGCCAGGAGGTCAAGGGAGGTGATTCTCCCCCTCTACTCCACTCTGCTGAGACCCTATGTGGAGTACTGTGTCCAGTTCTGGAGCCTCTATTATAGGATGGATCTGGACATGCTGGAATGTGTCCAAAGAAGGGCCATGAGGATGATCAGTGGGCTGGAGCATCTCTGCTATGGAGACAAACTGAGAGAGTTGGGGTTCAGTCCGGAAAAGAGAAGGTTCTGATAAGACCTTGTTGTGGCCTTCCAGTATCTGAAGGGAGCCTACAAGAAGGCTGGGGAGGAACTTTTAGGGTGTCAGGGAGTGATAGGACTAGGGGGAATGGAGAAAAACTAGGTATGGGTAGATTCAGATTGGATGTTAGGAAGAAATTCTTCCCCATGAGGGTGGTGAGAGACTGGCACAGGTTGCCCAGGGAGGTGGTGGAAGCCTCATCCCTGGAGGTTTTGAAGGCCAGGCTGGATGAGAGTCTGAGCAACCTGATGTAGTGTGAGGTGTCCCTGTCCCAGTGGGGAAGTTGGAACTGGATAATCCTTGAGGTCCCTTCCAACCCTGACAATTCCATGATCCTGTGATCAAAGTATCTCTTCCTATCCCACGTTTCTACCACCTGAGTCCACACATGAGCTGCAGCAAATGCAAAGCTGGTATGGATCCATGTTAGATCATTACAGTTCCAAGCCTTTCCTTCCTCCCTTCTTGATATTAGAGGCAGCAATTTATTTTCATCTCAGCCTAGAATGAGGCTCTTAAAGCTCTAAAAGCCATGGTAGAGGTGGAATCTGTCAGCATTTCTCCTGGAAGAGTGAAAAGCCAGGGAGTCCTTTGATGTCTCAGACAAGACACATCAAGTTCTCCTAGCTCCTCGTAAACATTTGTGTGTTTCTTGCCTCTGTTTTACAAGCAGCTGCCGTGTATTTTGTGTACAGAAAACGTCGAGTGGTGACAATGTTTACATTCTTTTGCCCAAAGTGGGGGCCATTTGGAGACAGAGAAATCCCAGCCTAGGTATTTCAAGGAGGAATAAGAAAGTGCAAGCCCTATTTAGAGGAGAATCAGCAGCACAGGATGTTTCCTTCTAGAAACCTTTGACAAACGCCTTGTAACCATAGAAATGATTTTCCAGACAGCAGGAGTAGCTGAAATAGATTAAATTAATATGCTAGGCTCACTTTCTCCCAGCATGTTTCACTGTAATTGATTACACTATGGCCAAACTTAAATTACTAATATAATTGCATATAGAAGAAAATGAATATTTAATCAAATCCCTTTGTGCAGTTGGAATAAATTGACCTATTTGGCTAAGCTATAATTTGTGATAAGCAGTTAATCCATTATGCTGTGGGGTTTTTTTTTACCTGGAATAGTGTTGTGGAACCTGTTAAGTATGAAATACTGAATCAAAATAATTAGCTAAAAGAGAAAAAGTAGACTATTATGCAAATTTGTCTTCATTATTGACTTAAAAGGATTCAATAATAGATTTGATTGGAAAAAAAAATAGATGTCACCTGACTGATGCTTTTAAAGCTTGGTCTTGCAGCCACACAGGCTCTTAAAACAGATTGGTTTCAGGAGAAACAAATGACCAATCCAATCCTCATTTGGTTTCAATTGTAAAATGAAGGAGAATCAGTCAATAAAAGCCTGTAATTGTGATGAATAACTGTAGCTGCACACAAATCTATGTTTGCAGGGCATGCAGGAGCTTTTAATTGCAGATAGTCCTAACAGAATAAATCCATATGTGTTCCATGCTATAATTAGAGATGGAATAATCAATAATAGAAACAAATTTTACAAGCTAGATCTATTGTCTAATCCTGAAAGGATAATTGGAACACAGAGTCACAGAATCACCAAGGTCGGAAGAGACCTCAAAGATCATCGAGTCCGACCTATGAGGACAGACTGAAGGAGTGGGGGCTGTTCAGTCTGGAGAAGAGAAGCCTCCCAGGTGACCTCATTGTGGCCTTCCAGTATCTGAAGGGGGCCTACAGGAAGGCTGGAGAGGGACTTCTCAGGATCTCAGGTAGTGATAGGACTAGGGGGAACGGAATGAAGCTGGAGGTGAGGAGATTCAGACTAGATGTGAGGAGGAAGTTCTTCCCCATGAGAGTGGTGAAGCCCTGGAATGGGTTATCCAGGGAGGTGGTTGAGGCCACATCCCTGGAGGGGCTTAAGCCCAGGCTGGATGAGGCTCTGGCCAGCCTGATCTAGTGTGGGGTGTCCCTTCCCATGTCAAGGGGGTTGGAACTAGATGATCCTTGTGGTCCCTTCCAACCCTGACTGATTCTATGATTCTATGACCTGTCACCACAGATCTTATGACTAGACCATGGCACCAAGTGCCACGTCCAGTCCCCTCTTGAACACCTCCAGGGATGGTGACTCCACCACCTCCCTGGGCAGCACATTCCAATGGTGAACAACTCTCTCAGTGAAGAACTTTCTCCTCACCTCCAGCCTAAACTTCCCCTGGTGTCCTCTTGTTCTGGTGCTGGTTGCTTGAGAGAAGAGACCAGCCCCCTCCTGGCTACAACCACCCTTCAGGTAGTTGTACAGGGAAACATGACTAGCTGACAAATGGATTTTGTCACAGCAATATGTTTTGACAAAGCATTCTAGCAACAGGGATATTACTGGGAATGTGGTATAAAAGGAAAGAAAGCAGCTCCCTACCCCCAAGAATTCAGGTTGCTTGGTTTCCTTCTCAGAAACCACTTTCTTTTCTTTGCCTTTACCAAGAAAATAATTATTTTTTATATGATTTTCCTGTTCTTACTCATTGAGGGTGATAATGGACTTAGCCAGGTGGGGGTTGGCCTCTCCTCCCAGGCAACCAGTGGAACAGAACAAGAAGACACAGTCTCAAGCTGTGCCAGGGGAGGTTTAGTCTTGAGGTGAGGAGAAAGTTCTTCCCAGAAAGTGTAATTGGCCATTGGAATGTGCTGCCCAGGGAGGTGGTGGAGTCCCTGTCTCTGGAGGTGTTCAAAAAAGGATTGGATGAGGCACTTGGAGACTTGGTTTAGTTGTCAGGAGGTGTTAGCTATTAGGTAATACGTTGGACTTGATGATCTCTGAAGTCTTTTCCAATCTGGCTGATTCTGTGATTCTATGATTATCATAAACACCCATTGACTTCATCAGAGCTGTGATTTACCTTGCTCATTACTCTGTGCAAAAGCCTCAGAAAAAATCTCCTGGTTTATATCCCCCACAACCTGTAGACACAGCCTTTGCTTCAGCTTAATTGTTGGGTCTTGATTTGATTACATTCATGTATGTAATGCCTCATCATTAATTTAATTCCCACCCCCTCCCGTTTTTAAAGAGGTTCTCTCCTCTGCTTAATTTGTCAGTGTAATATCAAATGAGCTTTAAAATCTGAGACAGAAGACCAAGCAGACCAGGAAATGCTTCAAACACAGGGTTGAAGAATATACTGCAGTGTTTATGTGAGTTATAGATGTAAAGACACAGATAAAGATATAGAGAGATATAGATATCGAAATAGATATAGCTATATAGATATAGATGTAGATAGAGGTATAGATATATTGATATAGATATATATAATTAGATATGGAATGGAATGGAATGGAATGGAATGGAATGGAATAGAATAGAATAGAATAGAATAGAATAGAATAGAATAGAATAGAATAGAATAGAATAGAATAGAATGCAATGCAATGCAATGCAATGCAATGCAATGCAATGCAATGCAATGCAATGCAATGGAATATTAACCAGGCTGGAAAAGACCTTCAAGATCAAGTCCAACCTATCACCCAAACCCATTTAATCAACTAAACCATGGCACCAAGTGCTTCACCTAGTCTCGTCCTAAACATGTCCAGTGATGGTGACTCCACCACCTCCCTGGCCAGCAGATTCCATTCTCTTTCTGGGAAGAACTTCTTCCTAACACCCAGCCTAAACCTCACCTGGCACAGCTTGAGACTGTGTCCTCTTGTTCTGGTGCTAGTTGTGTGGGAGAAGGGACCAACCCCCACCTGCCTACAACTTCCCTTAGAGAGTTCTAGACAGCAATAAAGTCTCTCCTGAGCCTCCTCTTCCCCAAGCTAAGCAACCCCAGCTCCCTCAGCCTCTCCTCACAGGGCTGTGCTCCAGACCCCTCCCCAGCTTTGTTGCCCTTCTCTGGACACATTCCACCATCTCAACATCTTTCCTAACCTGAGGGGCCCAGAACTGGACACAGGACTCAGGGTGTGGCCTAACCAGTGCTGAGCACAGGGCAGAATGACTTCCCTGTTCCTGCTGGCCAAGGCCACACTGTTCCTGATGCAGGCCAGGATGCCATTGGACTTCTTGGCCACCTGGGCACACTGCTGGCTCATGTCCAGCCTACTATCAACCAGTACCCCTAGGGCCCTTTCTGCCTGGCTGCTCTCCAGCCACTCTGACCCCAGCCTGTAGCTCTGCATGGGGTCATTGTGGCCAATGTGTAGAGCCTGCCACTTAGATGTGTTGAATCTCATGCCCTTGGACTCTGCCCATTTACCCAGCCTGGCAAGGTCCCTTTGCAGATCTCTCCTACCCTCTTACAGATCCACACCTGCCCCAAGCTTGGTGTCATCTGCAAACTTATGATGGAATACATACCCTCACCCAGATCAGTCCCTCAGGGATCAGTCCTGGGACCTGTCTTGTTCAACATCTTTGTGCGTGCCATGGACAGTGGCATCGAGTGCACCCTCAGCAAGTTTGCTGATGACACCAAGCTGTGTGGTGCAGTGGACACGCTGGAGGGAAGGGATGCCATCCAGAGGGACCTGGACAGGCTGGAGAGGTGGGCACAAGCCAACCTCATGAGCTTCAACAAGACCAAGGGCAGGGTCCTGCATCTGGGTCGAGGCAATCCCAGGCACAAATCCAGGCTGGGCAGGGACTGGCTGGAGAGCAGCCCTGAGGAGAGAGACTTGGGGGTGCTGGGGGACAAGAAGCTCAACAGGAGCTCTCAATGTGCGCTTGCAGCCTGGAAAGCCAATCAGATCCTGGGCTGCATCAGGAGATGTGTGACCAGCAGGTCAAGGGAGGTGATTCTCCCCCTCTACTCAGCTCTGGTGAGACCCCACCTGGAGTACTGCGTCCAGTTCTGGAGCCCCTGTTACAGGAGGGATGTGGACGTGCTGGAGCGTGTCCAGAGAAGGGCCACGAGGATGATCAGAGGGCTGGAGCACCTCTCCTATGAGGACAGACTGAAGGAGTTGGGGCTGTTCAGTCTGGAGAAGAGAAGGCTCCGAGGTGACCTCATTGTGGCCTTCCAGTATCTGAAGGGGGCCTATAGGAAGGCTGGGGAGGGACTTCTCAGGATCTCAGGTAGTGATAGGACTAGGGGGAATGGAATGAATCTGGAGGTGAGGAGATTCAGGCTAGATGTGAGGAAGAAGTTCTTCCCCATGAGAGTGGTGAAGCCCTGGAATGGCTTATCCAGGGAGGTGGTTGAGGCCCAGTCCCTGGAGGTGTTTAAGACCAGGCTGGATGAGGCTCTGGCCAGCCTGATCTAGTGTGGGGTGTCCCTGCCCATGGCAGGGGGTTGGAACTAGATGATCCTTGTGGTCCCTTCCAACCCTGACTGATTCTATGATTCTATGATTCTATGATCATCAATAATGATATTGAACTGGATGGGGCCCTGATGGAATGATGATGGAATACATACCCTCACCCAGATCATCAATAATGATATTGAACTGGATGGGCCCCAAGATAGATACAGATAGAGGTATAGATAATGAGATACATATATAGAGATGCAGATACGTATACAGATGTAGGTCTACATACAGATATACATATAGAGATATAGATGATAGATATAGATACAAATACAGATTTAATGTAGATAGAGATAGAGATAATTAGATAGAGATAGAGATAGAGATAGAGATAGAGATAGAGATAGAGATAGAGATATGGATAGAGATAGAGATAGGGATAGAGATAGAGATAGAGATAGAGATAGAGATAGAGATAGAGATAGAGATAGAGATAGGGATAGGGATAGGGATAGAGATAGAGATAGAGATAGAGATAGAGATAGAGATAGAGATAGAGATAGAGATAGAGATAGAGATAGAGATAGAGATAGAGATAGAGATAGAGATAGAGATAGAGATAGAGACAGAGATAGAGGGAGAGGGAGAGATATAAGAGATACAGACACAGATACAGATATGGCTACAGATACAGATTAGATGTAGATATAGATAATTAGATATAGGTATAGATGTACATAAAGGTACAGATGTAGATATAGAGATAGAGTTGTATTTGTAGATGTAGATATAGGTAGATATAGATAGGTATAGGGAGATATTAATATTGCATGCTTTAGAGTCATTATGATTCAGAAAAGTGAATCATTTTAATTGAAGGTTTTCTAGTGAACTTCAGTAAGGTCAGGAATATACTCATATAACAGCAACAAAAAAAAACCCACACAAAAAATCCAAACCCAGCTTATTCAGGTAAATAAAGCAAATAGTCCCTTCCCAGGGATAGAAAATAAGTCAGATAAAGTTGAAGAAAATAGCAGTAATCTTAGAGTGGAAATAGGATGTGCTGATGGAGTCACCACAGCTGTAGAACTGCACAGAAATTAGATGGATTAAGCTTGTTCTGAGATGCTGAAGAAAAATATCTGACCACAGAGGTGCTGCTTTTTGATTCAACAGGTGGCAAGGTTTGGAGGCTATTCACGTCCTTTGCACTGAAAGGTAAATATTTCATGATATAAGATAGCAACAAGATGAAGATCCCATCTGTTTGGGTGGACAAATTGAGTGCTAGTGAAAAGTATTTTCATTCAGCTCAAGATCTCCTGTGCTGGTAGCAATACTATAGAAAACAAGGCCAGGTTGAATGAGGCCTTGAGCAGCCTGGGCTAGTGGAAGGTGTCCCTGCATATGGCAGGGGGGTTGGAAGTGGAGGATCTGTGAGGTACTTTGCAAACCCAACCATTCTGTGAATCTGTCAAAAAGGGGACAACCAGTAGTATTCTAACTGCTCAAAAGACTGATCCCAAACTGTCCTTAGTGCAAAAGCCCAGATTTGTACATCTTTTTTACATCTTTAAGAGTTTTTACATCTTTAAGAGTTTTTATATCCTTAAGAGTTTTTATATCCTTAAGAGTTTTTACATCCTTAAGAGTTTTTTACATCTTTATTGATGATCTGGATGAGGCTATGTATTCCATCATCAGTAAGTTTGCAGGTGACACCACGCTTGGGGCAGGTGTGGATCTGTTAGAGGGTAGGAGAGCTCTGCAAAGGGACCTTGCCAGGCTGGACAGATGGACAGAGTCCAAGGGCATGAGATTCAATGCATTCAAGTGGCAGGCTCTACACATTGGCCACAACAATCCCATGCAGTGCTACAGGCTGGGGTCAGAGTGGCTGAGAGCAGCCAGGCAGAAAGGGCCCTGGGGGTACTGGTTGATAGTAGGCTGAACATGAGCCAGCAGTGTGCCCAGGTGGCCAAGAAGGCAAATGACAGCCTGGCCTGGAGGTGTTTAGGAAGAGACTGGATGGGGTGCTTGGTGCCATGGTTTAGTTGATTATATGATGTTGGGTGACAGGTTGGACTTAATGATCTCAAAGGTCTTTTCCAACCTGGTCTGATCTATTCCATTCCATTCCATTCCATTCCATTCCATTCCATTCCATTCCATTCCATTCCATTCCATTCCATTCCATTCCATTCCATTCTTCCAGCAATCCCCTGAAGACTTCTTCTTCAAGTGAACAGCACAGGCATGAAGCATTTTGCCCCAGAGTGTTCCCTCTTGGAGTCTCCAAGGCGCCAACTAGGTGACTTCTCTTCCTCCTAAACATGACAGCAGTTTGTATTGGTTTCACCTCTCTTTGTAGGCATCCTATTCAGGGAATGAAGAACAGAGACCTCAGCAACATACAACAGAAAGAAGAAGAAAGCTGATGGATCCTGCTTTTATTCCTAAACCAAGGGGAATTGTTTTTGTAAGAGGAGAGTAAATTTGTCTCTCAGCAGTTTTCACAGAGCCCACCTAAGACTTCCATATCAGAAGGAAAGGAGGGGCAAAATAAATCCTACTAGGCATTCTCTTTGCTGAAAGAAATAAGAAGCCTGCACTTTTATCTACATTAGGGGTATGTTCAGGGATTTAGTTGGAGAACTTCCACTAGCATCACTGGGAGTTGAGGAGCTTTGTCTTTGTGCTCTGCTTTGAAAACAGACCTCTTTGTTGTATAGGCACAGCCATTGTTATATAAATCATCTTTCTCTCTCTCTCTTTCTCACTCACTTTTGATTATAATAATCATTGCTAAACAAACAGGCCTTTGATCAGGCCTGGCAAGGAAAATTTAGCTAGTCCCATCACGCCGGGTAAAATAACATGCCATTAATTAGAGCCAGAGTGCCCAACTTTTATAGCAGCAGCCATTAAAAAGGTATTACAGAGAAGGGTGCCTTGAATTTTATACACTGCAAAAATTCACTGCCAGAGACCAGCCTGGAATTGAAAAATGTAACTGCAAATAGTGGAAAATAAAGTATTTTCATCATCCTTTCTACACACATGAGCACTCCTTTTGGGGCTGCAAATGCACCTTAAAATTCAACATTTAATCGTACAATCAACCACGTTGGAAAATGACCTCAGAGATCATCAAGTCCAATCCTTGACCTAATACCTAACACCTCATGACAACTAAGCCATGGCTCCAAGTGCCACATCCAAGCCTTTTATGAACACCTCCAGGGATGGGGACTCCACCACCTCCCTGGGCAGCACATTCCAATGGCCAATCTCTCCTTCTGGGAAAAACTTTGTCCTCACCTCCAGCCTAAACTTCCCCTGGCACAGTTTGAGATTGTGTTCTCTTGTTCTGTTGGTGATTGCCTGGGAGAAGAGACCAACCCCCACCTGGCTACAACCTCCTTCAGGTAGTTGTAGAGAGCCATAAGGTCTGCCCTGAGCCTCCTCTTCTCCAGGCTAAACAACCCTAGCTCCCTTAGCTACTCCTCATGAGTTGAGGGGCAGTAAAAAGCTAGGATAAATAGTGGGAGTGAAGGGTGAGCTGAGGAAAGAGGCAAGGAATCTTGACTCAGAGACTGGTATCTTTGAGGGACAGCTTTGCTTCTGGTGATGTTGAGTCTTATGAGCAGCAGGAACTTGTGACAATGTTTCATGCTGCACATAAATTATCTGCCCTGTCGGAAATCCAGATTTCAGGATTTGCTGGGCTATTGCAGCATCCAGCCAGGACCTACAATAGTATGAGGACACAACAGTCTAGCTAAGAGACTAAAGACTAGAATTGTCATATGTAGGTATTCCTTTTGTTATACACTGAGCTCTTACACAGTTTCTAAACACTGTTAATGGATGCATTTATTCCCTTCCCTGGCAAGGGAAGAACTGGCTAAGAAGATTGTAGAAAAACATATGACCTATATTGGGGTATTAGAAATGCAGCTGTACTTTGGGCAAAAACATCTCTGAGCATTTCTGAGTTCCTGTGTTAATGACAAGAAGGAGTTTCTACCAAAAAAATGTAACCAATTCAGACTGTAAACCAAAAAATAATAGAATGCTTCAATAAACAATTTTCACTGAAACACTCCTTCATCGATCTCTCACTGAAAGACATCTGCCATGTAGTAAAACATGCAGAGAGACTGTTTACAGAAGCCTGTAGGGATAGGAGGAGGGGCAACGGCCTCAGAATACAGATATAGATTGGATGTTAGGAACAAGGTCTTTACCATGAGGGTAGTGGAACACTGGAACAGGTTGCCCAGGGAGGTGGCTGGGGCCCCACCCCATATTCAAAGTGAGGCTCAACAGGGCTCTGGACATCCTGACCCAGTAGAGGGTGCTCCTGATGATTGAAGAGAGCGTTGGACTAGATGAGGCCTCTTCCATTCCATGATTCTACGATTTTCTATGCTATGATGCAATGAGTTTTACTTTTTTCAGCATACCCAAACTCTTTTATCCTAGGAAGCAGTTCTATACAGAGAGAGTGATTGCCCATTGGAATGGGCTGCCCGTGGAGGTGGTGGAGTCACCATCATTGGAGGTGTTCAGGAGGAGACTTGCTGGGGTGCTTGGTGCCATGGGTTAGTTGTTTAGGTGGGTTGGATTGGTTGATGGGTTGGACGCGATGATCTTGAAGGTCTCTTTCAACCTGGTGTATTGTATTGTATTGTATTATTGTATTATTGAATTAACTGATTCCTCATTACAAGAGATTCATAGATTCATAGAACACCAGGTTGGAAGTGACCTCACAGCCAATAGTCAAGCACTCAAAAGACAAAATACTAGGGTAGGGTAGAATAGAATAGAATAGAATAGAATAGAATAGAATAGAATAGAATAGAATAGAATAGAATAGAATAGAATAGAATAGAATAGAATAGAATAGAATAGAATAGAATAGAATACCAACACCATCTCATCAACTAAACCATGGCACCAAGTGCCTCACCCAGTCTCTTTTTAAACACCTCCAGTGATGGTGACTCCACCACCTCCCTGGGCAGCACATTCTAATGGCCAATCTCTCTTTCTGGGAAGAATTTCTTCCTCACCTCCAGTCTAAACCTCCCCTGGTGCAGCTTGAGACTGTGTCCTCTTGTTCTGGTGCTGGTTGCCTGGGAGAAGAGACCAACCCCCACCTGACCACCCTTCCCTTCAGGTAGTTGTAGAGAGCAATAAGGTCTCCCCTGAGCCTCCTCTTCTCCAGGCTAAGCAATCCCAACTCTCTCAGCCTCTCCTCTTTGAAAGGCTAGAGACCAGAAAAAGTATTTAACTTACCTCATTGAAGCTCCATCAGTGACAAGTGTAAAGCACCTTCTAGCATCAACCAAGGTATTCCTTGCACAATGTGTGTACAGCCATCCAGAGGTACACCTGTAAGGCTGAAACATTGAGCCATATGCTTCAGCAGAATGCAGGGCCCAGTTTCAATTAGCATTCAGCACAGGCACTTCATCTTAAACCCACAAGGGTTTCAAAGCCCTTTAAAACAAACAAAGCCTTGTCAGCATTTTTCCAATTTGAAACTGTCATAAAAATGTCTTCATGTGAAGAGTGTCTGTGTGTCTGTGTGTCTGTGTCTGTGTCTGTGTGTGTGGAATGGTTCAGAACATTTGCTGATTAGAATATCAGAAAACCCTTACTCTTTCCCACTCTTCCTAACAAACACATCCTCACCACTTCAGACTTTAAGGACTTAGGCTTCACTTCAAAAACAAGACAGTGAATGTGCCCTTGAAAACGTTCAACCAGTCTCAGCTGCAAGAGGATGTGGGAAGGGCAAGCTGTAAAGAAGGAGGGATTCAGAGAAAATTGGGGAACTTTTCATAAGACTCAAAGCAAGCACTAAGGTTTTCAACCAAACAAACCAAACCATCCAGAACAAACAGCTTCTACAGATTAGCTTTTCCTCCAGAAGGCTTAATAGGTTTGTTTCTCTTTAGCTCAAAACTCTGCCCAAGCTCACAGCATTTTCATTCTGGATAGGATAGCCAGTCCCTAATGCCAGCCTTCCTTAAATTAGGCATCGATTTCCCAATGCTGCAAGTGAATACAAATCAGAGTTTTGAAAATATTAGCTCCTGCCTCCCTACCTCTTTACTCCTATTCTGCACTTAAGGCTCCAAAATCCTCTAGGTGCTACTTTCTGTTGGAAAAATCCTCTGGTGACTGGGTGAATCAAGGCTGCTGAAGCATTTCCACAAGGGTACAGTGTGCTGTAAATAGTACTTTTATTCAACCTCCACTTCCGTGTGAGTGTTGTTATTGATTCCTTTGGGGTAAAATGCTTTCTGCCCAGACATGTTTCCAGCTCATACCACAACTACCTGAAATGAGGTTCTAGTGAGGTGGGGATCAGTCTCTTCTTCCTAGTATCAGGTGATAGGAGGAGAGGAAAGGGCCTGAAATTGCGCCTTGGGAGCTTTAGTTTGGATATTAGGAAAGATTTCTCTCCTGCAAGAGTGGTCAGGGCTTGGAACAGGCTTCCCAAGGAGGTGGTGGAGTCACCATCCCTGCAGGTGTTCAAGAAATGTGTGGATATGGCACTTTGGGCCATGGTTTAGTGGCCATGGTGGTCTTAGGTTGAAGGTTGGACTCAAATAATCATAGAATCATGGCAGGTTGGAAAAGACCTCAGAGATCATCAAGTCCAACCCATGACCTAATACCTAACACCTCATGACAACTAAACCATGGCTCCAAGTGCCACATCCAAGCCTTTTCTGCACATGACCAGGGATGGTGACTCCACCACCTCCCTGGGCAGCACATTCCAATGGCCAATCACTCTTTCTAGGTAGAACTTTCTCCTCGCCTCGAGCCCAAAGGTCCTCTGGCACAGCTTGAGACTGTGTCCTCTTGTGTTGCTGGTTGCCTGGGAGAAGAGACCAACCCCCACCTGGCTACAACCTCCTGGCCTAACCAGTGCTGAGTACAAGGGCACAATGACTTCCCTGCTCCAGCTGGCCACACTATTTCTGATGCAAGCCAGGGTGCCATTGGCCTTCTGGGCAACCTGGGTACACTGCTGGCTCATGTTCAGCCAGCTGTCAACCAGTACCACCAGGTCCCTTTCTGTCTGGCTGTTCTGCAGCTTGATGATCTTAGAGGTTCCTCCCAATCAAATAATTTCTATGATTCTATGAAAAGAAAGTATCTGCTGTTGGGCTAGCAGTAAGCTATACTGGAACAGTGTCCTGACCACAGGGAAAGGAACAGCCAGAATCAAATGACTGACTTGAGGAAATTTAAGTTATCCACGAAACAGAAGATACACCTTGAGTCCTGTGTCCAGTTCTGGGCACCTCAGTTCAGGAAAGATGTTGAGTTGCTGGAATGTGTCCAGAGAAGGGCAACAAAGCTGGGGAGGGGTGTGGAGAACAGCCCTGTGAGGAGAGGCTGAGGGATCTGGGATTGCTTAGCCTGGAGAAGAGGAGGCTAAGGGGAGACCTCATTGCTGTTTACAACTGCCTGAAGGGAGGTTGTAGCCAGGTGGGGGTTGGTCTCTTCTCCCAGGCAACCTATGACAGAACAAGAGGACACAGTCGCAAGCCCTGCCAGGGGAGGTTTAGGCTGGGTGTTAGGAAGAAGTTCTTTATAGAAAGAGTAATTAGCCATGGGAATGTGCTGCCCAGGGAGGTGGTGGAGTCACCACCCCTGGACATGTTTAAGAAGAGACTAGATGAGGCACTTGGTGCCATGGTTTAGTTGATTAGTTCTTATCCCAGGTGCTGCGTGAGCCTACCAGGGGTAAGGCTATGCTTGACCTCCTCTTCACCAACAGGGAAGGGCTGGTGGGTGATGTGGTGGTCGGAGGGTGTTTAGGCACCAGTGACCATGACATAATAGAGTTTTCAGTATGCAGCCAAGCCAAGAGGGGCAGCAAGAAGACCTCCACTCTGGACTTCAGGAGGGCAGACTTCAGGCTACTCAAGGAACTAATTCAGAAGGTTCCTTGGGAATCAGCCCTTAAAAACAAAGGGGTCCAGGAGAGCTGGACCTACTTCAAGGAAGAACTATTGAAGGTGCAAGAACAGGCTGTGCCGGTGTGCCGGAAGATGAGCCGCCGGGGCAGACGGCCAGCCTGGATGGGCAATGAACTTTTAATAGAACTTAGGGAAAAAAGAGGGTGTATCATCTTTGGAAGAAAGGGGAGGCAACCTACAGAATGTTTAGGGATGTTGCTAGGTTGTGCAGGAAGAAAATTAGGGAGGCAAAAGCCCATTTAGAACTTAGACTGGCCTCTGCTGTGAAGGACAACAAAAAGTCCTTCTATAAATACATCAATAGCAAGAAGAAGGGCAAGGACAACCTCCACTCCTTGGTTGACACGGAGGGGAACGTTGTAACAAAGAATGAGGAAAAGGCAGAGGTACTTAACACCTTCTTTGCCTCAGTCTTCACTAGCAGGGCAGAACGTCTTCCAGACAGCTGGCCTGCAGAGCTGGCAGAAGGAGCCAGAGAGCTGCATAGTTTACCACTGCTCCAAGAGGAAGTTAGAGATCTACTGAGCCGCTTGGACCCCCACAAGGCCATGGGACCGGATGGGATCCATCCTAGGGTGCTGAGATTGCTGACAGATGAGCTGTCCAAGCCACTTTCCATCATTTTTCAGCAGTCCTGGCTCACTGGAGAGGTCCCAGAAGACTGGAAGCTGGCTAACGTGGTGCCCATCCACAAGAAGGGCCGGTTGGATGAGCCAGGGAATGATAGGCCTGTCAGCCTGACCTCAGTGCCAGGCAAGATTATGGAACGGGTCATCTCGAGTGCGATCACACAGCACTTACAGGATGGCCAGGGGCTCAGGCCTAGCCAGCATGGATTTAGGAGGGGCAGGTCCTGCCTGACCAACCTGATCTCCTTCTATGATCAGGTGACCCGCCTGGTGGATGTGGGGAGGCCTGTGGATGTGGTCTACCTGGACCTCAGCAAGGCCTTTGACACCATCCCCCACAGCAAACTCCTGGCCAAGCTGGCAGCCCATGGCTTGGACAGGAGCACACTGCGTTGGGTTAGGAACTGGCTGGAGGGCCGAGCCCAGAGAGTGGTGGTGAATGGCACCACATCCAGCTGGCGGCCTGTCACTAGTGGTGTGCCCCAGGGATCAGTACTGGGCCCCATGCTCTTCAACATCTTTATTGATGATCTGGATGAGGGCATTGAGTCCATCATCAGTAAATTTGCAGATGACACCAAGCTGGGGGCAGCAGTTGATTTGCTGGAGGGCAGAGAGGCTTTGCAGAGGGACCTCGACAGGCTGGACAGATGGGCAGAGTCCAATGGCATGAGATTGAACACATCCAAGTGCCGGATTCTGCACATTGGCCACAACAACCCCAGGCAGTGCTACAGGCTGGGGTCAGAGTGGCTGGAGAGTGGCCAGGCAGAGAGGGACCTGGGGGTGCTGGTTGATTGTAGGCTGAACATGAGCCTGCAGTGTGCCCAGGCAGCCAGGAAGGCCAGTGGCATCCTGGCTTGCATCAGGAACAGTGTGGCCAGCAGGAGCAGGGAGGTCATTGTGCCCCTGTACACTGCACTGGTTAGGCCACACCTTGAGTACTGTGTCCAGTTCTGGGCCCCTCAGTTTAGGAAGGATGTTGACTTGCTGGAACGTGTCCAGAGAAGGGCAACAAAGCTGGTGAGGGGTTTGGAACACAAGCCCTATGAGGAAAGGCTGAGGGAGCTGGGGTTGCTTAGCCTGGAGAAGAGGAGACTGAGGGGTGACCTTATTGCTCTCTACAACTACCTGAAGGGAGGTTGTAGCCAGGCAGAGGTTGGCCTCTTCTCCCAGGCAGCCAGCACCAGAACAAGAGGACACAGTCTCAGGCTGCGCCAGGGCAGGTTTAGGCTGGATGTTAGGAAGAAGTTCTACACGGAGAGAGTGATTGCCCATTGGAATCGGCTACCCGTGGAGGTGGTGGAGTCACCTTCACTGGAGGTGTTCAGGAGAAGACTTGATGGGGTGCTTGGCTGTATGGTCTAGTTGTTGGGTGGGTTGGATTGTTTGATGGGTTGGACGCGATGATCTTGAAGGTCTCTTCCAACCTGGTGTATTGTATTGTATTGTATTGTATTGTATTGTATTGTATTAGATGGTGCTGGATGAGGGGTTGGACTCGATGATCTTGACGGTCTTTTCCAACCTGGTCTGGTCTGGTCTGATCTGGTCTATTCTATTCTATTCTATTCTATTCTATTCTATTCTATTCTATTCTATTCATTCCATTCCATTCCATTCCATTCCATTCCATTCCATTCCATTCCATTCCATTCCATTCCATTCCATTCCATCCTAGCCTAGCCTATTCTATGGGCTAACCTGTCACAGAACCGTACTCAATTTAGTGCAGAGCCAAGAGTTAGGGCAGGGAGCTCTTAGCTAATTTTGACAAAGTGCCACAGCCTGGAATGCCTGCTCTGCACCCCTTTGTACAGCTGCAGGGAGAGGGATCTGAAGGAAAAAATGAAATCCCATAAATATTTCAGTGTCTCTTGCTTTTCAGTCTGTTTCTTTCGCAGATTTGTCAGCTTACACACTAGCGAAAGACTTGGAGCTGGAAGTTTCAATAGCATATAAAGTGTTTTATCCTAGCAGGAAATCTATTGATCAGGTTGGAGATGTATGCAGAAGGAGTATTGACATCATATTTAACAATAGATGTGACAGGCAATTGCAGCAGATCGATGGTGGACTTGCTGCTGATGAGTAAATGGCTAAAGGTCAGCAGCTGTGGGTAGATCTTTACCTGAGATAAAAAACTCAGAATAGCATATTTACACTTTAATAACTGTATCAGAGAGGCCAGCAGTTGTGAGGAGTGAATCTCCATTTGCTCCTTAAAGGGCAATTTGCATATCTTTTGTCTCCAAAAGAAGGCAGCACTAATGAAATATTTAGGAAATAAAGGAGAAAAAAGGGGCGGGGCAGGGGGAAGAGATCAAGAATATATCACTGGGACTGGAAAACTTGGCCAGAATAAAACTCTGGTTCAGTTTGTGCTGCAAGGTTGGTTGGGTGCTGAGAATTGTACTTTAGGATTTATTTTAGGTTTTTATTTTGGTGCATTTATTATTAAATATTAGGAAAATAAAGGAGAAAAAGGGGGAAAAAAAGAGATAAAGAATACATCATTTGGACTAGAAAACATAGAATCATAGAATCAACCAGGTTGGAAAAGACCTCAAAGATCATCAAGTCCAACCTGTCACCCAACACCTCAAAACTACTAGACCATGGCACCAAGTGCCACATCCAATCCCCTCTTGAACACTTCCAGGGACGGTGACTCCACCACCTCCCTGGGCAGCACATTCCAATGACTAACAACTCTCTCTGTGAAGAATTTTCTCCTCACCTCTGGCCTAAACTTCATCTGGTGCAACTTCAGACTCTGTCCTTTTGTTCTGGTGCTGGTTGCCTGGGAGAAGAGACCAACCCCCTCCTGGCTACAACCTCCCTTCAGGGAGCTGTAGACAGCAATAAGGTCTCCCCTGAGCCTCCTCTTCTCCAGGCTAAGCAACCCAGCTCCCTCAGCCTCTCCTCATAGGGCTTGTCCAGGAAAAACTGCTTTGCTTTATGCTACAGGGTGGGTTGGTGAGAATTTCACTTTAGGATTAATTTTAGGATTCCATTTTAGGATTTTGTTTTGGTGCATTTATTATTAAATATTAGGGAAATAAAGCAGAAGAAGGAAAAAAAAGGTAGAATGCATCATGGGGACTAGAAAACATGACTAGGATAAAAACCTGGTTTGGTTTGTTCTTCAGGGTTGGCTGGTTGGTGAGAATTTTACTTTAGGATTTCATTTTAGTCTATTTATTATTAAATATTTAGGAAACAAGGGGGGGGAAAGGAAAATAAAAGGTAAAGGATATATCATTTAGACTAGAAAACATGTCCAGGAAATACTCTGATTTGGTTTGTGCTGCAGGGTGGTTTGGTTGGTTGGTTGGCTGGTTGGTTGGTTGGTGAGAATTTTACTTTAGGATTTATTTTAGGATCCTATTTTAGTATATTTATTATTAAATATTAGGGAAATAAAGAAGAAGAAGGAGAAAAGGGTTAAGAATATATCATTGAGAGTAGAAAACATGACCAGGAAACACACTGGTTTGGTTTGTGCTGCAGGTTTGGTTGGTTGGTCATTGACAATTTTACTTTAGGATTTATTTTAGGGTTTTATTTTAGTATCATATTATCATAGTATCAGTCAGGGTTGGAAGGGACCACAAGGATCATCTAGTTCCAGCCCCCTACCATGGGCAGGGACACCCCACACTAGATCAGGCTGGCCAGAGCCTCATCCAGCCTGGGCTTAAACACCACCAGGGATGGGGCCCCAACCACCTCTCTGGATAACCCACTCCAGGGCTTCACCACTCTCATGGGGAAGAACTTCCTTCTCACTCCAGCCTGAATCTCCCCACCTCCAGCTTCATTCCATTCCCCCTAGTCCTATCACTACCTGATAGCCTGAGAAGTCCCTCCCCAGCCTTCCTGTAGACCCACTTCGGATACTGGAAGGCCACAATGAGGTCACCTCGGAGCCTTCTCTTCTCCAGACTGAACAGCCCCAACTCCTTCAGTCTGTCCTCAGCCCTTTGCTCATCCTCGTGGCCCTTCTCTGGACACCTTCCAGCACCTCCAGATCCCTCTTGGAATAGGGGCTCCAGAACTGGAGGCAGTACTCCAGGTGGGGTCTCACCAGAGCTGAGTAGAGGGGGAGAATAGAATAGAATAGAATTACCAAGGTTGGAAGAGACCTTGAAGATCATCGAGTCCAACCTGTAACCATAACCTCACAACTAGACCATGGCACCAAGTGCCACATCCAGTCCCCTCCTGAACGCCTCCAGGGATGGAGACTCAACCACCTCCCCGGGCAGCCCATTCCAATGACGAATCACTCTCTCGGTGAAGAACTTTCTCCTCACCTCCAGCCTAAACTTCCCCTGGTGCAGCTTGAGACTGTGTCCCCTTGTTCTGGTGCTGGTTGCTAGGGAGAAGAGGCCAACCCCTTCCTGGCCACAACCACCCTTCAGGTAGTTGTAGAGAGCAATGAGGTCGCCCCTGAGCCTCCTCTTCTCCAGGCTAAACAGCCCCAACTCCTTCAATCTGTCCTCATAGGAGAGGTGCTCCAGCCCTCTGAGCATCCTCATGGCCCTTCTCTGGACACCTTCCAGCACCTCCAGATCCCTCTTGGAATAGGGGCTCCAGAACTGGAGTCAGTACTCCAGGTGGGGTCTCACCAGAGCTGAGTAGAGGTGGAGAATCACCTCCCTTGACCTGCTGGTCACACTTCTCCTGATGCAGCCCAGGATCTGATTGGCTTTCCGGGCTGCGAGTGCACATTGAGAGCTCGTGTTGAGCTTCTCGTCCCCCAGCACCCCCAAGTCTCTCTCCTCAGGGCTGCTCTCCAGCCAGTCCCTGCCCAGCCTGGATTTGTGCCTGGGATTGCCTCCACCCAGATGCAGGACCCTGCCCTTGGTCTTGTTGAAGCTCATGAGGTTGGCTTGTGCCCACCTCTCCAGCCTGTCCAGGTCCCTCTGGATGGCATCCCTTCCCTCCAGCATGTCCACTGCACCACACAGCTTGGTGTCATCAGCAACCTTGCTGAGGGTGCACTCAATGCCACTGTCCATGGTACCCACAAAGATGTTGAACAAGACAGGTCCCAGGACTGATCCCTGAGGGACTCTGCTTGTCACTGGCCTCCACTGGGACATGGACCCATTGACAGCCACAAGTATATTTATTATTAAATACTTAGAGAGTAAAGGAGAAAAGTGGGAAAATAAAATGATAAAGAATACATCACTAGGACTAGAAAACATGTCCAGGAAAAACTCTAGTTTGGTTTGTGCTGCAGGGTTGGTTGGTTGGTTGGTTGGTTGGTTGGTTGGTTGGTTGGTTGGTTGGTTGGTTGGTTGGTTGGTGAAATTTTACTTCAGGATGTATTTACTTTATTTACTTATTTTATTTACTTTAGGATCCTATTTTAGTATATGTATTATTAAATATTTAGGGAATAAAAGAGAAAAAAGGAGAAAAAAAAAACAATAAAAAATACATGTAACTAAACTGTAACCTATAAGAGGTAAGCCCCAACCAAATAAAGCAGTGTAAGCTGTTGTTTCAAGCCAACAGCTGGAGCAGGAAAGTTTCCTGTATAAGTTTAAATTGCTTTCTCCTTCACTGTTTTTTCCTTCTCTCTCCAGCTGGTTTGTGTTAGCATTCTGCAGGTTGGTAACTTTAGCATCACACAATACATCCAGCTAATGAGACTGCGAGAAAATTGTGCTCCTCCATCATTTCCTTATCGGTGACAGTCAGTCAGTTAAAAGCTGTAACCCTGAGGATTGAACTCCAGTCTCAAAAACTTTTTGCATTCTGGAAATGGCCTTCCCTGGACTGTTAATAGATAAGATGGATGCAACATTTTGTGACAGTTCGAGACGCTCAGCCTCCAAGAAGTGTTCTGAAACCAACAACACACCTATTATCTCCTTATAGAAACGGGGTCTTATTTTATCCAGCTCAGTCAAATCACAGAATCACAGGATTTCAGGGGCTGGAAGGGACCTTAAAAGCTCATCCAGTCCAACCCTCCTGCCAGTGCAGGATCACCTACACCAGATCACACAGGAACACATCCAGGCAGGTTTTGAATATCTCCAGGCTCCACATCCATCCTGCAGCCTGTTCCAGTATTCTGTCATCCTCACTTCCTATGCCTCAACTTCCACGTTGCCTCTTGTGCCTCTTCCACCATTGCTTCTGGATGGATCACTTGGTGCCATAGTTTAGCTGATTAGAGGGCATTGGGTGATAGGTTGGACTTGATGATCTTGAAGGTCTTTCCCAACCTAGTTAATCTCCTCTCCTCCTCTCCTCTCCTCTCCTCTCCTCTCTCTCTCCTCCTCTCCTCTCCTCTCCTCTCCCTCTCCTCTCCTCTCCTCTCCTCTCCTCTCCTCTCCTCTCCTCTCCTCTCCTCTCTCTCCTCTCCTCTCCTCTCCTCTCCTCTCCTCTCCTCTCCTCTCCTCTCCTCTCCTCTCCTCTCCTCTCCTCTCCCTCTCCTCTCCTCTCCTCTCTCTCCTCTCCTCTCCTCTCCCTCTCCCTCTCCTCTCCTCTCCTCTCCTCTCCTCTCCTCTCCTCTCCTCTCCTCTCCTCTCCTCTCCTCTCCTCTCCTCTCCTCTCCTCTCCTCTCCTCTCCTCTCCTCTCCTCTCCTCTCCTCTCCTCTCCTCTCCCTCTCCTCTCCTCTCCTCTCCTCTCCCTCTCCTCTCCCTCTCCTCTCCTCTCCTCTCCTCTCCTCTCCTCTCCCTCTCCTCTCCTCTCCTCTCCTCTCTCCTCTCCTCTCCTCTCCTCTCCCTCTCCTCTCCTCTCTCCTCTCCTCTCCTCTCCTCTCCTCTCCTCTCCTCTCCTCTCCTCTCTCTCCACTTCTCTTACTATTGGAGTCTGCATATTAGACTAAAGGAACCCTGTGTCCAACCCAGTGAGGCTCAATCAATGGGCTAAGGCCAACTATATGAGATTGAAGAGCTGCAAATACATTTCCTGTGTAGATTGCAATGTTAGCCTAAATTGCTGTCATTACTTTCTCGTTCTTAGATATGTTCACAAATAAGTCTCAATACTGTGAATGAACACAAGGTTCAACCTCACAAGAATATAAAGTAGCTTTGCACAGACAACTTCTTCACTGAAAGGGTTCTCAATCAACAGAACAGATTCCTCCCGGGAGGTGATTGGATCACCATCCCTGCAGGTGTTCAAAAGATACAGATATCCTGAGGCACATGGGTGGCAGCAGGCAGAGTAAAGAGGTGGACTTGATGATCTTGAAGGTCTTTTCCAACCCAAATGATTTTATAAGTAGTCGAGACTCCCCATATTCTCACCTAAGTTATCCTACAGAAAAGTCAGAGAAGAGGCTGCTTTCTGCATTCCTGTGGTGTTTTGTTTCATGTTACCCTCGGCTGAAGGCACTCATTAGCACAGAAGAGTATATCCCTGGGTCTCTTGAAGAACATAATCAAGGAAAATAGCACTTCCTATTCAAAAGCCTCCCTTTAGTTGCCCACAAGAACAGAACAGAGACACAAACAAAACATTTCATTTAGAGCAAGCTTAGCCATGTGCTTCTGGAGGCAGTATATCAGGTCCTAGGATTATCACCTAGTGGAAGCAAGCACCTGAGGAAAAAAGATAATAAAGGTGGACTTAGAGAGGAAAAAAAGCTAGTAGCAGAAAGTTCTGGGAAAGCTTAAGGTGGGATTTATGTGTTCGGTTGGGGTTTCTTCCCTTCTCAAGATAAGGAAGCAGAGTTTAAATGCCATTGTAGCATGACTAATGCAGTGCATGTGTTCTGTGTTGATAATGTGGTATCGCCCACTTCAGGGGGTCCTGCTGAGATTTAGGCTTCTGCATTGAAGAGCTATGAAACTGAGAAGTAAACCCTGAACATTTCTCTGTTGTCTTGATCCTCTCACACTGTGGTGAGTCCATGTTTATGTGAGCAGTCTGACCGCAGCTAAAGAGCTGCTGGACCGAGCACTGTGTGAAGATTGCATGGAATGGAATGGAATGGAATGGAATGGAATGGAATGGAATGGAATGGAATGGAATGGAATGGAATGGAATGGAATGGAATGGAATGGAATAGAATTAACCAGGTTGGAAAAGACCTTTGAGATCATCACCTCCAGTGATGGTGACTCCACCACCTCCCTGGGCAGCACATTCCAATGGCCAATCTCTCTTGCTGGGGAGAACAACTTTTTAACATCCAGCCTAAATCTCCCCTGCTGCAACTTGAGCATCTTTATTGATGATCTGGATGAGCATTGAGTCCATCATCAGTAAATTTGCAGATGACACCAAGCTGGGGGCAGCAGTTGATTTGCTGGAGGGCAGAGAGGCTTTGCAGAGGGACCTCGACAGGCTGGACAGATGGGCAGAGTCCAATGGCATGAGATTTAACACATCCAAGTGCCGGGTTCTGCACATTGGCCACAACAACCCCAGGCAGTGCTACAGGCTGGGGTCAGAGTGGCTGGAGAGTGGCCAGGCAGAGAGGGACCTGGGGGTACTGGTTGATTGTAGGCTGAACATGAGCCTGCAGTGTGCCCAGGCAGCCAAGAAGGCTAATGGCATCCTGGCTTGCATCAGGAACAGTGTGGCCAGCAGGAGCAGGGAGGTCATTGTGCCCCTGTACACTGCACTGGTTAGGCCGCACCTTGAGTACTGTGTCCAGTTCTGGGCCCCTCAGTTTAGGAAGGATGTTGACTTGCTGGAACGTGTCCAGAGAAGGGCAACAAAGCTGGTGAGGGGTTTGGAACACAAGCCCTATGAGGAAAGGCTGAGGGAGCTGGGGTTGCTTAGCCTGGAGAAGAGGAGACTGAGGGGTGACCTTATTGCTCTCTACAACTACCTGAAGGGAGGTTGTAGCCAGGCAGAAGTTGGTCTCTTCTCCCAGGCATCCAGCACCAGAACAAGAGGACACAGTCTCAGGCTGCGCCAGGGCAGGTTTAGGCTGGATGTTAGGAAGAAGTTCTACACGGAGAGAGTGATTGCCCATTGGAATCGGCTACCCGTGGAGGTGGTGGAGTCACCTTCACAGGAGGTGTTCAGGAGAAGACTTGATGGGGTGCTTGGCTGTATGGTCTAGTTGTTGGGTGGGTTGGATTGTTTGATGGGTTGGACGCGATGATCTTGAAGGTCTCTTCCAACCTGGTGTATTGTATTGTATTGTATTATTGAGACTGTGCCCTTTTGTTCTCTTGGGGGTTGCCTGGGAGAAGAGACCAACCCCCACCTGGCTACAACCTCTCTTCAGGTAGCTGTAGAGAGCAATGAGATCTCCCCTGAGCCTCCTCTTCTCCAGGCTAAGCAACCCCAGCTCCCTCAGCCTCTCCTCATAGAACGATTAACTGCTGGCAGGACAAGGCTCACTCTGAGGCAGCACCAAACACAGTATTTTCATAGACTCCCTTTAGATTATTAGGCTACCAATCTGAACTCATAGGGGAAGCCCTCTACTATCTCTGTAACTTTAAAACTACAACCAAGTCAAATCCTAGTGTTACAGAATCACAGAAATGTTCAGGTTGGGAAAGACCCTAGAGATCACCAAGTCCAACCGATTACCCTCCTCTACAAGGTTCACTCCTAAACCATATCCTCAAGCACCATATCCAAATGACCTTTAAGTACATCCAGGGCTAAAGTCTACCCCCTCCCTGGGCAGCACATTCCAATGCCTGACCACTCTTACTGGGAAATTTTTTTTTTCCTAATAATCAGTCTAAACCTACCCAGTCATAGCTTGAGGCTATTCCCTCTTGTTCTATCACTAATTACTTGTGAGAAGAGACCAGCACCAACCTCCTTTCAGGCAGTTGTCGACAGCAATGAGGTTTCCCCTCAGCCTCCTCTTTTTCAAACTAACCATCCCCAGCTCCTTCAGTTGTTCTTCATCAGATTTATTCCCCAGGCCCCTCCCCAGCTTCATTTCCCTCATCTGCACTGGCTCCAGCACCTCCACATCTCTCTTGTACTGAGGTGAAACGTTGTGGAGGCAGACAAAGAAAGTAGTTTGTAAGAGATGTTGATTAGTGAAAAACAAAAAAGTGATGTTTTGAAGCTTTATTCCTGTCCTCTACATTAGGAAAAATTGTAATGAAATGAATTCATTTTGGATCTCAGGCACTGAATACACAATAAAGCTGCTTCATTATTTGAAGGCCAGGGTGGATATGGCTCTGGGCAACTTGATCCAGTGTGAGGTGTCCCTGCCCATGGCAGGGGAGGTGGAACTAGATGATCCTTGAGGTCCTTTCCAACCCTAACATTTTCAGCTGCAGTCAAAATGAACTCAGTGTCTGCTGCCCAACTTTTGTAACTAAAACACCTACAATTTCAAAGTGTGCTGATGAGAATGCAAACACTATTAAAAACTGAATCAACTTAATTAAACAATACTTGAACAATTACAATAATTAAGATGATTACAACAGTTAAAATAATTACAACAATGAAATAGTATCAACTTGGCTTTTAAATCTGATCACAAATGGGAATGGCCTCAAGCTATGACTGGGTAGGTTTAGACTGGACATTAGGAGAATAAATTTCATGGAAAGAGGGGTCAGGGATTGGAATGTGCTGCCCAGGGAGGTGGTGGAGTCACCAACCCTGGAAGTATCATAGTATCATAGTATCAGTCAGGGTTGGAAGGGACCACAAGGATCATCTAGTTCCAACCCCCCTGCCACAAGGATTATCTAGTTCCAGCCCTACGCTAGATCAGGCTGGCCAGAGTCTCATCCAGCCTGGGCTTAAACACCTCCAGGGACAGGGCCTCAACCACCTCCCTGGATAACCCATTCCAGGGCTTCACCACTCTCATGGTGAAGAACTTCCCCCTCACATCTTAAAGGTTGTTTGGATGTGCTTGGTGATATGGTTTAGGGGTGAACTTTGTGGAGTAGGGTTATAGGCTGGACTTGGTGATCCTGAGGGTCTTTTCCAACCTGAGTGTTTCTGGGACTCTGCGAAATTAAAATGGTTTACCAAGAGCATGCTTGTATCTTGTGTCATGGCCTTGCCAGACACAATGTAGAAGTATCTTACCAAGCATGTAAGTAGTATGACCACTGGAAGCAGCAAGCGATGAGGGGTGTGGTGGCACATAAAGAACGTGCAGTTCAGACTACAGTGCAAGACAGAGAAGAGGTAAGTACAAAGGAGTGCAAATAGGCTGCACTGCATACACAAAAGGATGATTGGCAAAACTAAGGAAACTTGAGTGTCCCTTGCTGGAGATATTCAAGACCTGCCCGGATGCATTCCTCTGTGATCTGCTCTAGGTAGAGGGGGTTGCACTGGATGATAGAAGCCCCATCTTTGGAGATTTTTAAGGCCAGGCTGGATGTGGCTCTGAGCAACCTGATCTAGTGTGAAGGGTCCCTGCCCAGGGCAGTGGGGTTGGAACTAGATGATCCTTGAGGTCTCTTCCAACCCTGACAATTCTATGATTCTATGATCTTTCGAGGTCCCTTCCAGCCCTTAACATTCTGTGATTCTGTGACTGATTAACAAGACTGGCACAGATTTAAATCCCTTTTGGGGGAGAGGAAACTGACATAAAAATATAAGTACCAAAAATCAAAGATAAAAAGGAGACAAAACCATTCTGGCTGTGGCATCTTATCAAAGAACATTCCAGCCTGACCATTTGGACATCAGTGACCAAACCCAGCAAGATTATTATCACAGCCATTGTTATCATAGTAGTATCGTAGTATCAGTCAGGGTTGGAAGGGACCACAAGGATCATCTAGTTCCAACCCCCTGCCATGGGCAGGGACACCCCACACTAGATCAGGCCAGCCAGAGCCAACTATATCCACTATACCCCATCTTCTCTGTGTTATTACATGCTCACAGATAACACAGAACATAGGTATAAAAGCCTGAGAGTTTTGCATGTGTAGTGATCAGGATTAATAATTTGCAGGTACAACCACTGTAGGATGTGTGCAACTAAATAATTCAATAAAGTTTGAAAACTGGCCTCATTTATCAGTCTTCTAAGGAATCTCCTCACAATAATCTCTGATTATGGGCTGCCCAGGGAGGTGGTGGAGTCACCATCCCTGGAGGTGTTCAAGAGGGGATTGGACGTGGCACTTGGTGCTGTGGTTTAGTCATGGGGTATGTGGTGACAGGTTGGACTCGATGATCTTTGAGGTCTCTTCCAACCTTAGTGATTCTGAGATTACCTAACTGATCTCTACCTTTCTATCAACCCACGTTATTCAATTCCAGCATGTTGAACTTTTGAGCCTTTGCCCTCCTTGTCTCAGAAATAAAATTGTCATTTGGTACCTGTTCTGCTTTCATAGTTGGGAAAGGGAAAATCAATACCCAGAATTACACATATCGTGGAATCGAATCATCGAATCGATAAAAAAATAAGGTTGGAAAACACCTCGAAGATCATCAAGTCCAACCTATCACCACAGACCTCATGAATACTAGACCATGGCACCAAGGGCCACATCCAATCCCCTCCTGAGCGCCTCCAGGGACAGTGACTCCACCACCTCCCTGGGCAGCACATCCCAATGGCTAACAACTCTCTCTGTTAAGAACTTTCTCCTCACCTCGAGTCTAAACTTCCCCTGGCGCAGCTTGAGACTGTGTCCTCTTGTTCTGCTGCTGGTTGCCTGGAAGAAGAGGCCAGTATCAGTATTAAGAGACATGTTGCCTTGTGGTTCAGACTTTCTGTCCTTACCAAACACACAGATTTGATAGAGGGGCATCATTTACCTTGTCTTCCTCCCTAGAACTGTGTCCTTATCCAGAAACACTTGACATGTGATGAGGTTTGCCAGCCTACAACTCAACATGAATTTTATAACCATTGGCAATGTTAGGGTAATTACCTAATTAATATGGTAATAATATTAGCAAAAACATCAGATGGGGATTAATTAGTCATACTAAATATCTCATATTTCATGAGCTACTTTATGGCTCAAGAGAAAAGGAAAATTAAATGAAGGCTTAAAAGCCGAGCTAGTAAGGAGTGCAATTCCTTTCTTTTAAAGCTATACATAAAATTATATCCTCCTATACAAAGACTAGGGGAAAAAAAAAGAGCTTTAAAAACACTCATTTGTTATTATTTATGGATGCATACTAATAGACTAAATCATAGAATCACAGAAACAGCCAGGTTGGAAAAGACCTCCCAGATAAGCACAGCCTATTACCTAGTACACCTAACACTTCATGACCACTAACCCATGGCTTCAATTGCCACATCCAAGCCTTTTTGGAACACCTCCAGGGATGGGGACTCCAACACCTCCCTGGGCAGCACATTCCCATGGCTAATTACTCTTTCTGAGAAGAACTTCTTCCTAACATCCAGCCTAAACCTCCCCTGGCACAGCTTGAGACTGTGTCCTCTTCTTCTGGTGCTGGTTGCCTGGGAGAAGAGACCAACCCCACTTGGCTACAACCTCCCTTCAGGGAGTTGTAGAGAGCAAGAAGGTCTCCCCTGAGCTTCCTCTTCTGCAGGGTAAGCAACCCCAGCTCCCTCAGCCTCTCCTCACAGGGCTGTGCTCCAGACCCCTCCCCCCAGCTTTGTTGCCCTTCTCTGGACACATTCAAGTATCTAAATGCCCTTCTTAATCTGAGGAGCCAAGAACTGGACACAGGACTCAAGGTGTGGCCTAACCAGTGCAGTGTACAGGGGCAGAATGACCTCCCTGCTCCTGCTGGCCACACTGTTCCTGATGCAGGCCAGGATGCCATTGGCCTTCTTGGCCACCTGGGCACACCGCTGGCTCCAGTTCAGAAGAGAAGTTGCACCTTTCTGCAAACCTCTTTTGCAGTGAACTATCTGCCTGTGCCTGGTCATCCATCTTTGCACAAAATGGAGCCAGAAGAATAGACAACCAAGATGGTGATTTATCACCCAGGAAAACGTCTGTAATGGGGGGAAAAAGATTATCTTGTCACTGCTAATGCTGAAAGGTATTTAAAGAGAGTCAGTATCACTGGGTGAACACACATTACAGAGCTTTCTGAAGTGCCTTTGGAAATTAAAATCTAAATGGAACCTCAGAGGTCTTTTATTTCTTTGTGTGTAAGGAAAGATGTGAGGCCAAGCTCTGGGTGCTGCAGTTGCCAAGTCAGTGAACAGGGGTAGCACAAGCAAAGACAGTTTCCTCTGAGTACCTTACCTATGACGACTACTTGCCTTGAACTGCAGAGAGTGAAAGTGGTACAAAGTGGATGATATGATCATAATAACCCTTAGTATTTTAGCTTTTATGTGATAGAGTGGTCTGTCTCATCTTGAATGACAATATTTTACCAGTTTCATGTAAGAGCAGCAGAAACATCCTGTGGTGCTTTATTACTTCCCATGAGCCGAAATGCAAATCTTCCAGGAACATTAAGCTCAGCATTAAATAGCAGTTAATAAGATCTAAACACATGAACCAGTTCTCTGGTGCCTACACACCACTGCCCCTGCTCTGTTTAGTTTTCATTTTGTGACAACTCTTGATCCCTGGCTTGCAATGATCTTTGTCATCATCGAGATCATTGCAAGGTCCCAGCCTAGAACTGCCAACATTAAATCAGGATATTTAGGTCATTGGCTTTCACAGAATCACAGAATGCTGGAGATTGGAAGGGACCTCAAAAGATCATCCAGCCCAAACCCCTTGCCAGAGCAGGATCACCTACAGCAGATCACACAGGAACACAGCTAGGTGGGTCTTGAATATCTCCACAGAAGGGAGCTCCACAACCCCACCTGGGCAGCCTGTTTCAGTGTTCCATCACCCTCACAGTGAACTTTTTTTCCCCCTCATGTTTACATGGAACTTCCTATGCCTCAACTTCCACCATTGCCCCTTGTGCTGTCATTGAGCATCACCCAGCAGAGCCTGGCTCCAGCTTCTTGGCATAGAATCATAGAACAGAATCATAGAATCAATAAGGTTGGAAAAGACCTCAGAGATCATCGAGTCCAACCTATCACCCAACACCATCTAATCAACTAAACCATGGCACTATGTGCCTCATCCAATCTCTTTTTGAACACCTCCAGGGATGGGGACTCCACCACCTCCACAGGCAGCACATTCCAATGGCCAATCTCTCTTGCTGGGAAGAATTTCTTCCTAACATCCAGCCTAAACCTCCCTGGCACAGCTCGAGACTGTGTCCTCTTGTTCTGGTGCTGGTTGCCTGAGAGAAGAGACCAAACCCCACATGGCTACAACCTCCCTTCAGGGAGTTGTAGAGAGCAATGAGGTCTCCCCCTGAGCCTCCTCTTCTGCAGGCTAAGCAACCCCAGCTCCCTCAGCCTCTCCTCACGGGGCTGTGCTCCAGACCCCTCCCCAGCCTCATTGCCCTTCTCTGGACATGTTCAAGAGTCTCAATGTCCTTCTTAAATTGAGGGGCCCAGAACCGGACACAGGACTCAAGGTGTGGCCTAATCAGTGCTGAGTACAGGGGCAGGAGGACCTCCCTGCTCCTGCTGGCCACACTATTCCTGATGTGAAGTGATGCCCTGCTTTGCTTTGCACAACACTTGTGCAGCATTTCTCTTCATCATGTTTAGCTAGTATGATTGTATGGATTTGTAACTTCTGGGCTGTCAGTTTTTATCTGGCACAGAATATATTTTCCCTTTTGTTGTGTCTTTTATTATTATTTAGATTTGGTTGGGATGCTTTTCAGTTATTTTTGTCTTTCTGCATCATTTTTCCTTTGAGGTTAAAAAAATGAATAGTTAAGTTTCTCAAAGCCTTGAGATCATAGTGAAATTGATTTCATACAGAGTAACACAGGAATAAGTAAAAAAAACCCCAACAACAACAACAAAAAAGAAGCTAGTTTTCTATTTAATTCATGGAAGTTTTTGTGCATTGGAGTAGGGGAGGAATATCAGTTTCTTAACTCAAAATTCCACTCTCTCTACCAAAATGCCTGAGGGAAGCACTTGAGGAATTTAGATTAAGATTTTTATCAGTCCTAAATGTCATACTGCTAATTTAAAGCCTAACAAATCAGTCCTTTAAGACCAGAAAGTTAAAGGACTATAGTCCAAGCCCTCAGGCAAAGCTGTGAGGAACAGTGATCTCAAAGCCCTTTAGGATTCCTGGGTAATGCTCTCTTCCCAGTCAGGCAAAGGGGTTATGCAAGCTGGCATCAAGTGAGAATGTGTGGGACTGGCAGTATCTGCGTGGCACATTCCAGAGTATGAGCCAGCAGTGTGCTCAGTGTGACCAAGAGCAGTAGCATCCTGCTCTGTGTCAGGAATAGTGTGACAAGCACGACCAGAGAAGTGATTGTCACCCTGTACTCAGCACTGGTGAGACCACACGTCGGGTACTGTGTTCAGTTTTGAGGCACACACTACAAGAAACACATTGAGGTGCTGGAAAATGTCCAGAGAAGGGCAACAAAGCTGGAGAAGGGTGAGGAGAAGGGTCTGGAGAACAAGTCTGGTGTGGAGCAGCTGAGGGAACTGGGGTTGTTTAGTCTGGAGAAAAGGAGACTGAGGGAAGACCTCATGTGTCTCTGTACAACTACATGAAAGGAATACATAGTGAAGTGCATGTCGGTCTCTTCTTCCTAGTAAGAAGTGACAGGACAAGAGGAAATGTCCTCAAGTTGAACCAAAGGAAGTTTAGGTTGGATATTAGAAGAATCTTCTTCACTGGAAGGGTTATCAAATACTGGAGTATGTTCCCCAGGATGGTGGTTGAATCCCCACCCCTGGAGGTGTTTGAAAGATGCAGAGATGCAAAGAGATAAGGGACATGTTTAGCGGCAGACTTGGTGGTTAGATAATGGTTGGACTCAATGACCATAGAATCACAGAATTGTTAGGGTTGGAAGGGAAATCAAGGATCATCTAGTCCCAACCCCCTGCCACGGGCAGGGACACCTCACACTACAGCAGGTTGCTCACAGCCACATCCAGCCTGGCCTTCAAAACCTCCAGGGATGAGGCTTCCACCACCTTCCTGGGCAACCTGTGCCAGTCTCTCACCACCCTCATGGGGAACAACTTCTTCCTAACCTCCTCTACTGCTACCTCCTCCTCCAACCTACCCTCCTCTAGCTTTGATCTGTTCCCCCTAGTCCTGATACCCTAAAAAGTCCCTCCCCAGCTTTCTTGTGGCCCCATTCAGATACTGGAAGGCCAAAATTAGGTCTCCTCGGAGCCTTCTCTTCTCCAGTCTGAACAACCCCAAATCTCTCAGTTTGTCTTCATATCTTAAAGGTCCCTGCCAACTGCAATCATACTATGACTCTGTGATTCCAGGTCTTTGCCTCTAAGAAAATACGTAAAAAGCTTATTTTCCCTTAAAGTTCTCTATAACTGTAATCATGATGTAGAATTAGGGTTTTGTATTTTACACATGAAGTGACATGGTTGTAACCTGTAAATACGTTTCCTAAATATCCAGCCAGAGGGTCCTCAGAGATAGCCTGATACAAAATTCCACAATCAATACTTAACTTCCAGTCAAAGGCAAGAAAAGGGCAATTCACACAATTAGGAGCAACAATGACATGTTCCTCCAGATGCCCAGCAGCAATATCTTGCTGACCTTCTGAAGGAGGCAAGAATGCTGAACAGCTCTCCACTTTGCTCTGTTTAAAGCTTCTCCACTTGAAAGGGAAGTATCAGTTTTCATGGGGTGGAACAAGGTGCCTTCTAGCTGCCTACTGCTATGCTTAGCTTTCTTGCTGAGCAGGGCTGCCTATTATCCTCTGCTGCTAATAAAATCATAAGAAAATAAAGGAACTCTGTACTCCTTAAGGAAAAAAACCAACCAAACAAACAAAACAAAACCAAAAACCAACCAACCTGCAGTGATAATAAAATTATGTCACAAGCTAAAGAAGTAAACTGGGAGTAAAATTGTTCTTAGTAGCCTAGAGATCTCTGGGAGTAAAATTGTTCTTACTAGCCTAGAGATCTCTTGCCCACATCAAGAAAAAAAAGAGTTGTAAGTGAAAAGCTTGTTTGGAAATCACCGGATCACAGGGTGCCAGGGGTTGGAAGGGACCCAACATTCAACAAATCCAAGTGCCGGGTGCTGCACTTTGGCCACAGCGACCCCATGAAGAGCTACAGGCTGGGGTCACAGTGGCTGGAGAGCTGCCAAACAGAGATAGACCTAGGGGGTGCTGATTGACAGCCGCCTAAACATGAGCCAGCAGTGTGCCCAGGTGGCCAAGAAGGCCAATGGCATCCTGGCCTGCATTAGGAACAGTGTGGCCAGCAGGAGCAGGAGGTCATTCTGCCCCTGTACCCTGCATTGGTTAAGCCACACCTTGAGTCCTGTGTCCAGTTCTGGGCCCCTCAGTTTAAGAAGGACATCGAGACACTTGAAGGTGTCCAGAGAAGGGCAACAAGGCTGGGGAGAGGCCTTGAGCACAAGCCCTACGGGGAGAGGCTGAGGGAGCTGGGGTTGTTTAGCCTGGAGAAGAGGAGGCTCAGGGAGACCTCATTGCTCTCTACAGCTACCTGAAAGGTGGTTGTGGCCAGGAAGGGGTTGGTCTCTTCTCTCTAGCAACCAGCACCACAACAAGAGGACACAGGCTCAAGCCGCTCCAAGAGAAGTTTAGGCTGGAGGTGAGGAGAAAGTTCTTCACTGAGAGAGTCATTCGCCATTGGGATGTGCTGCCCAGGGAGGTGGTTGAGTTGCCATCCCTGGAGGTGTTCAAGAGGGGACTGGATGTGGCACTTGGTGCCATGGTCTAGTCATGAGATCTGTGGTGACAGGTTGGACTTGATGATCTTTGAGGTCTCTTCCAACCTTAGTGATACTGTGATACTGTGATACTGTGAAAGAGATCATTGAGTCAACCCCTGCCAGAGCAGGACCATACAGTCTAGCTCAGGTCATGCAGGAACACATCCAGACAGACCTTGAAAGTCTCCAGAGAAGGAGACTCCACAGCCTCTCTGGGCAGCCTGCTCCAGGGCTCTGTGACCCTCACAGGGAAGACGTTCCCCCTTGAGTTGAGGTGGAACCTCCTGTGCTGCAGCTTGCATCCATTGCTCCTTGTCCTATCCCAGGGAGAGAGTGAGAAGAGCCTCAAAAGCAAATTAATTCCACTAATAAGAGAAGGACTCTGGCAAGGCAAATGTTAACCTTTTTTTTCCACAGCACATATGTACACATTCTATGATTCTTAAAATTCACTTCAGAGTGCAGCAGTATCTCTGGAGAGTTTATTACACTTGATTATTCCACTTAAGTATTCATAAATATTTATGCACCAATTGATGTTCTCGATGTAATCTTTCAGCGGCTGCTACAAATATGTCACTAAAAAAGAACAGTGAGGGAATCTGCAATTAGCAATTAGTGATTCAAACAGATCATGGCAAAAGCTGGGGGGGGAGGGGGGAGAAATTCTCCCTTCTATAAAATAAGCTGCTGCATTAAACATATGGATTAGTTCAGTTTCCAAACCTGAGTCACCGCCAGAGAGCTAAGCCTCCTCTCTGAAGACTGAGTTATGAAACCACCAGAATAAATGTTCACCTGAAGTAGCTTACAAAAGCTTTGTTTACCCCAGTAATATGCACATTTCCCTTACTGTGGCAGTCCTTCTTTTCTTTTTTTCCCATGCTTTCTTTTCTTTTTCCTCCTTCTTTCTTTTCCACCATTCTTTCTTTTCCTTTTCCCCATTCATTCTTTTCCTTTCCCCATTCTTTCTTTTCCTTTCCCCATTCTTTCTTTTCCTTTTCCCCATTCTTTCTTTTCCTTTTCCCCATTCTTTCTTTTCTTTTTCCCCCCATTCTTTCTTTTCCTTTTCCCCATTCTTTCTTTTCTTTTTCCCCCCATTCTTTCTTTTCCTTTTCCCCATTCTTTCTTTTCCCTTTTCCCATTCTTTCTTTTCCTTTTTTCCCATTCATTCTTTTCCATTTCACATTCTTTCTTTTCTTTTTCCCAGTCTTTCTTTTCTTTTTCCTATTCATTCTTTCCCTTTCCCCCATTCATTCTTTTCCTTTTCCCCATTCTTTCTTTTCCTTTTTCCCATTCTTTCTTTTCTTTCCCCTTCTTTCTTTTCCTTTTTCCCATTCTTTCTTTATTTTCCCATTCTTTCTTCCTCCCATTCTTTCTTTTCTTTTTCCCATTCTTTCTTTTCTTTTTTCCCATTCTCTCTTTATTTTCCCATTTTTTCTTCCCCCATTCTTTCTTTTCTTTTTTCCCCCATTCTTTCTTTTCTTCTTACCCCATTCTTTCTTTTAATTTCCCCCATTTTTCTTTTCTTTTTCTTATTCTTTCTTTTTTCCCATTCTTTCTTTATTTTCACATTCTTTCTTCCCCCCATTCTTTCTTTCTTTTCCTTTCCCCCCATTCTCTCTTTTCATTTTTCCCCATTCTTTCTTTTCTTATCCCCCATTCTTTATTTTCTTTTTTTCCCATTCTTCCTTTGGCTACATTTACACTTCTCTTCACCAGCATGACACTGTGATGGGTTGAAACCACCACAGACACTATCAGCCTTCCATAATATCCTTAGCAATCATACTGCTGATCTAAAGCCTAACAAATCAGTCCTTTAAGACCAGAAAGTTAAAGGACTATAGTCCAAGCCCTCAGGCAAAGCTGTGAGGAACAGTGATCACAAAGCCTAAAGGCAAGATTCCAGGGTAATGCTCTCTTCCCAGCCAGGCAAAGGTTATGCAAGCTGGCAGCAAGTGAGAATGTGTGGGACTGGCAGTTAGTTGAGACTAACAGCCTGCTATAGTATCCTTAGTATCCTTAGCAATCACTTATGTCTTCTTGGAGTATATTACAGGATGGGATGTCATCGAGAGGGACCTAGACAAGCTGGGAGCAGGGCCCAGGTGAAATTCATGAGGTTCAACAAGAGCAAGTGCAGGGTTCTGCATCTGGGCCAGAACAAACCTTGCTATCAATACAGACTGGGGGAAGAGGTGGTAGAAAGCAGCCCTGTGGAAAAGGACTTGGGGATGCTGATGGATGAGAAGCAGGACATGAGCAAACAGTGTGTGCTGCCATTTTCTTTCTGGGCTGCATCAAAAGAAGTGTGGCCAGCAGATCCAGAGGGGTGATTCTGACACTTTGCTCTGATCTGGTGAGACCTCTCCTGGAGTACTGCATCCAGCTCTGGAGCCCTCAATATAGGAAGGACATGGATCTGATGCAGCAGGTCCAGAGGAGGGCCATGAAAACGATCAAGGGGTTGGAGCTCCTCTGCTATGAAGACAGGCTGAGGGAGCTGGGGTTGTTTTGCCTGGAGAAGAGGAGGCTCAGGGCAGACCTTATTGCCTTCTACAACTAGCTGAAGGGAGGTTGTAGTCAGGTGGGGATTGGTCTCTTCTCCCAGGCAACCAGCATCAGAACAAGAGGACACAGTCTCAAGCTGTGCCAGGGGAAGTTTAGGCTGGAAGTGAGGAGAACGTTCTTCCCAGAAAGAGTAATTTGCCATTGGAATGTGCTGCCCAGGGAGGTGGTGGAGTCCTCATCCCTGGAGGTGTTCAAAAAGGATTGGCTCTGACACTTGGAGCCATGGTTTAGTTGTCAGGAGGCATTAGGTATTAGGTAATAGTTTGGACTTGATGATCTCTGAGGTCTTTTCCAACCTGGTTGATTCTATGATTCTATGTTGCCTTCAGTTTTCTGGAAGGAGAAGGATGTGTAGCCATATTGTGAAACTAATTGCTTTAAGTGTATGACTGGATTTTTTTTTCCCTTCCTCCCCTCCAAAACAATCAAACAAGCAAACACAAACCCCCCACAGTATTTAAAGTTCCTTTCAGTTCAATGGAAGATTTGAGTTAATGTCAGATTTAACTGCAAAACACAGTGCCCACCTATCTCCTGAACCACAGAATCATAGAATTGTTGTGGTTGGAAGAGGCCTCTGAGGTCATCGAGTCCAACCGTCAACCTAACACTACCATGGACATTACACTGTGCTCCAAAGTGCCATGGCCACAGGTTTCTTGAATACCTCCAGGGATGTGGACTCCACCACCTCCCTGGGCAGCCTGTTCCACTGCCTGACCGACCTTTCAGTGGAGAAATATTATAAAGCTAATTTCTAGTATCTTTCCCTAAAATGTTACTGAAAATTTTCCTAACATCCAATCTAAACCTTCCCTGGAACAATTTCAGGCCAATTTCCTCTTCTCCTATCTCCTGATACCAGGGAAAAGAGATGGACCTCCTTTTGGGGAGTTGTAGAGAGCATGAAGTCTCCTTTCAGGCTCCTCTCCTCCAGGCTGAGCAAGATTTCTGTGTGGAATTTCTTCCTCTCTTTAGTTAGACTCCACAAAACTGACCTGTGTGACAGCTCTTTGCTCTTTGCTGTCACATCCTGACATGCACAAAAGAACCACTTATTTCGTGGTTGATATTGTTACCCCTGAGAGCTGCCCATGACCTCTTTTAAATTGGAAGCTCAGCCATGAGAAGGCTGCCAAGAGGGAAAAAAACTCTCTGTGACTTAGTTGAGTGAAGTTCACCACCCTGCACATGCACTTACTTTACACACTTGATGTCCCAATAGTGATTTGCCCTTGACTAAATCCTAACCAAGAGGACCTCTCTTGCTATTATACTGTCACAAATAAACAGATCCACTTCAGTGCAGGCTTCAGACAGAGGCAAGAGATGCAGTAATTGATTTGAGCAAGCTTGGCTGCCAGACACTGCAAAATAGGAGGTGCAAAAATGCTAATGCCAAAGCTCTGGGAGTAAGAAGAGAAAAAAGGTTGTGCTGCTACTGCTGTGGCTCTTGCTCCTCAGGGAGCTGCTGTGTGTCAGCCACTGTCCACGGAGAGGCTTGATGCCCTGGCAGCTCTCACGGTGGGCTTACTATTCGCACCTACAGCAGTTGGCTGTCAGCAGCCCCACATCGCTCACTCTGTGACTTTCAGAGTCAAGGAATTCAAAAGAAGCAGACGAAAGGACAAACATATGCTGAACATTTTGTAGTTCATTTTGTTCTGTTTTCTGCCCAAACCCACCCAGATATCACCACTAAAGGTGGTTTCTGGAGACTTTAGGTACAGTCTGGCTTTGTCTAATAGGGCTGTCTTTTGTTCAGGCAATTACACTCCTAGAATCATAGAACTGTTAGGGTTGGAAGGGACCTCGAGGTTCATCTAGTTCCAGCCCCCTGCCATGGGCAGGGACACCTCACACTAGAGCAGGTTGCTCAGAGCCACATCTAGCCTGGCCTTGAAAACTCAGGGGATGAGGCTTTTTACTGAGCTTGGTCTTCAAACTAGAGAAGAGTAGATTTAGATTGGATGTAGGGAACAAGTTCTTTACCATGAGGGTAGTGGAACAATGCAGCAGGTTGCCCAGGGAGATGGTTGGGACTCCATCCCTGGAGATATTCAAAGTGGGGGCTCAACAGGGCTCTGGACATCCTGATCTAGTTGAGGATGCCCCTGCTGACTGCAGAGTGGGTTGGACTAGATGACCTTGATAGGTCCCTTCCAACCCAGACCACTCTATGATCCTTATTTAACAGAAGTACCTGCTGATTGCAAATGACCTTGTTCCCAAGGCTACAAAATCAACTTGCCTTCCTGTCCTATGGTAAGCTAGGTGTTTATCAAAGAATCATAGAATCACGGAACTGTTAGGGTTGGAAGGGACCTCAAGGATCATCCAGTTCCAACCCCCTGCCATGGGCAGGGACACCTCACACTAGAGCAGGTTGCTCACAGCCACATCCATCCTGGCCTTAAAACCCTCCAGAGATGAGGCTTCCACCACCTCCCTGAGCAACCTGTGCCAGTCTCTCACCACCCTCATGGGGAAGAACTTCTTCCTAACATCCAATCTGAATATCCCACCCTTCATTGTACAGGTGACAAGCAAAAGGGGAAGATATCTTACTTGACCTTGTTTTCTTTCCACAATGAATCCCTGCTTCACCGCTCAGATTCAGAGAAGCACTTTTTCCAGCTTTTATTTTTACATATATATATTTCCTTAGACCACGAGAAATAAACAGAATTTGAAAAACCTCATCTCAGGAGGAGGGTTATGACTTCTGTTAATATGTTTTTGGATTGGGTATGTTTACCCATTTGCATTATGGTTGCTCCATTTCTAGCTCTCCAGCATGCTCTGAGCTACAGGCAATGAAGCGATCGCAACAACGATCGCTCGCGGTGGCAAACTCTGAGTCAGAGAGGACTGTTTGTATGGGCTGACAGAGTTCCTGCTTTGTGTGAACCAAAATTTGATGCCACAAGACCTGAGTGGGCTTTTTATACCTGTCTGCTGTCTCTCATATGTATAATGTAAGATATAATCAATGCCATATTTTATTGCGGATTTGAAGCATCAGTGTCTCATCTTTGAAATTAGACAAGCGAAGGCAATCCCAAGCACTGATACAGGGTGGGCAGGGACTGGCTTGAAAGCAGACCTCCAGAAAAGGACTTGGGGGTGCTGGTGGAGGAGAAGCTCAACATGAGCCAGCAGTGTGCATTTGCAGCCCAGAAAGCAAATCCCATCCTTGGCTGCAGCAAGAGAAGCACAGCCAGCAGGTCGAGCAAGGTGGTTCTCCCCATCTGCTCCACTCTGGTGAGACCCCACCTGGAGTCCTGTGTCCAGTTTTGGAGCCTCTATTACAGGAAGGATCTGGAGGTGCTGGAATGTGTCCAGAGAAGGGCCACAAGGATGATCAGAGGGCTGGAGATCCTCTCCTATGAGGACAGACTGAGGGAGTTGGGGCTGTTCAGTCTGGAGAAGAAAAGGCTCCAAGGAGACCTAATTGTGGCCTTCCAGTATCTGAAGGAGGCTACAAGAAAGCTGGGGAGGGATTTTTAGGGTGTCAGGGAGTGATAGGAGTAGGGGGAATGGGAGAAAACCTGAAATGGCTAGATTCAGATTGGAGGTTAGGAAGAAGTTGTTCCCCATGAGGGTGGTGAGAGACTGGCACAGGTTGCCCAAGGAGGTGATAGAAGCCTCATCCCTGGAGGTTTTTGCAGCCAGGCTGGATGTGGCTGTGAGCGACCTGTTGTGGTGTGAGGTGTCCCTGCTCCTGGACAGGGGAGTTGGAACTTGATGATCCTTGAAGTCCCTTCCAACCCTAACATTTCTATGATTCTATGATGCCAGATCCTACATACACTTTTCAAATGTGCATGAAAGGCAAACATAGTGGACAGAACTTCAGCAGATTCACATGTGGATTGAGGGTCACGTTGGGACAGAAATTTATGGCATCCCCTTCTGAGATTCACACTCCAATTCCAGTTTTTGGTATTCACGTTAACCAACTTCTACAAACTCTTCTGTCATAACTGCAAGCATAAAATGACACTGTCTAGGAGACAGTCAGTGAGCGAGGCTGTAAGTGATTTAACATCAGATACAGAGCTGTTCAGCAGACAGATGACAAGCCAGTGAATTTTAAGAAATACCCAAGAACATGCACCATAAACTAGAATGAAAATTCCAAGCATGCCTCACAATCTCTTGTCAAAAAGGAAAAAAAAAAAAAAAAGAAGAAGGGGAAAAAAGAAAGGAAAATAAAAAGAAGGGGAAGAAAGAAGGAAAAAAAGAAGGAAAAATAAAGAAGGAGAAAAAAAGGAGGAAAAAAGAAAAAGGAAGGGGAAAAAAAAAGAAGAAAAAAAAGGGAAAAGAGAAGGGGAAAAAAGAATGAAAAATAAAGAATGGGGAAAAATAAAAAAAGGGGAAAAAAGAAGGAAAAATAAAGAAGGGGAAAAAAAGGAGGAGAATAAAAGGGGGAAAAAGAAGGGAAATAAAAAGAAGGGAAAAAAAGAAGGGGAAAAAAGAAGAAAAAAAAGAAGGGGAAGAAGAAGAGAAAAAAGAAGGAAAAATACAGAAGGGGAAAAAAAGAAGGGGAAAAAAGAAGAACAAAAAGGGAGAAAAAAGAAGGGAAAAAAACAAAGGGGAGAAAAGAAGGAGAGAAAAGAAGGGGAGAAAGAAGGGGAAAAAAAAAAAAAAAGAAGGGGAAAAAGAAGAAAAAAAAGAAGGGGAAAAAAGAAGGAAAAAAAGAAGAGGAAAAAAGAAAAAAAGGAAGGAAAAAAGAAGGGGAAAAAAGGAAAAATAAAGAAAAGGAAATAAAGGAGAAAAATGGGGAAAAAAGAAGGAAATAAAAAAGAAGGGGAAAAAGAAGGAAAAAAAAAGAAAGAAAAAAAGAAGGGAAAAAGAAGAGGAAAAAGAAGGGGGAAAAAGAAGGAAAAATAAAGAAGGGGGAAAAGGGAAAAAAAGAAGGGGGAAAAAAGAAGGGGAAAAGAGGAAGGGAAAAAGAATGAAAAAAAAAAAAAAGAGGAAAAAAGGGAAAAAAGACGAAAAAAAAGGTCAAAAGAAAAGAAATAAATGTATTACTTATCCAAGAAAGCTTTCTTAACATACTAAACATAAAATTGCAATGACCCAACTCATCCCTTTCCATACAGACACAAATTCAGTCTGAAAGAATGATGCCTCATGTAAGGAAGATGTTTTCTCTTTCTTCTTTTACTAGATCCAGAGAAGGGCAGCGAGGTTGGGGAGAGGTCTCAAGCACAAACCCTATAAGGAGAGGCTGAGGGAGCTGAGGTTGTTTAGCCTGGAGAAGAGGAGGCTCAGGGGAGTCCCTGTCCTTGGAGGTGTTCAAGAAAGGATTGCATGTGGCATTTGGAGCCATGGTTTAGTTGTCAGGAGGTGTTGGGTATTAGGTAATTGGTTGGACTTGATGACCTCTGAGGTCTTTTTCAACCTTATTGATTCTATGATTCTACCATTCCATATCAACATCCAGAAAGACACTATCTAAGAGTGCAAAATTATGCAGAATAATCAATGCAACTATGTCTTTTTCCTGTCCTGTCAACATGCTCAGAAAGGATTAAACCAGGAAAAGAACACTGTCAGCATAATGCACAGAACAATAACAGCCAGATTGACAAACTGATTTCCTGCGTCTCTTTACCTGCTTCCATGCAAAAATAATCCCAGGCTTGATTCATGAGAGAATCCCACTGCTCCTCTGAGGTGCTGCTTTAGTGAGGTTTGATAAGAAGTCCTATCTGTTTCACTCTTCATTCCCCTAAGATAAGCCTGCCCTTCATCACCTATTATGAATCTGTGACTGGAGCAAGAGCTGAAGCTGCTGCAAGAAACACAGATTAACAGGGGGTGATTTTTCTCCTTGCCTGAAATTACACTGCTGATGTTGCCCACTTGGAAGGTGCACTTGAGTGTATCAGCAGTGCTTGAGATAACAACCAAGTGCTTTTTGATTAAGTCTTTTATAATTGCTCATTTTCACAAAGGGTGTGTCTGTGTGAAGGGCACCTCAGTCATGGAAGGGAGGAGGCTAATGGAAGCCTTTTCACTGTTTTGGGTTTCTTACAGTGATGTGGCATCTTGCTTAGGTTGATGAGAAGTGAGGAAAAGGTGTGGATGCTCCATGTGACTCCCACCCACGCCAAACTCCTCTGAATTTTAATTTGTAATCCAAACTGTGTCTCCTGTGTACTATGCAACTCATCAGGGATGATGGATGGATGTCAGCTACACAGCCTGGAAGCTTGTTGGCCTAGATGGGAGCATTGCCATACATCATTGTGGCAGTTCTGGGCTGATGACTAGGAAATTTTCCACAGATCATGAGCAGAAAGTGGTAGAATGCAAATAAATTAACATTGGATGTAAAAGGAAAACAATGATAAAGACTTTGGGAGAGGTGATACTCCCCCTCTGCTCCACGCTGGTGAGACCCCAGCTGGATTACTGCATCCAGTTCTGGAGCCTCTATGACAAAAAAGATCTGAAGTGTGTCCAGAGAAGGACCATGAGGATGAGCAGAGGGCTGGAGCTCCTCTCCTATGGGGACAGACTGAGGGAAGTTGGAGCTGCTCAGTCTGGGGAAGAGAAGTCACTGAGGAGACCTCATTGTGGCCTTGCAGTATCTGAAGGGGGCTACAAGACAGCTGGGGAGGGACTTTTAGGGTACAGGGAGTGATTGGACTTGGGGGGATGGAAAGAAAACTAGGAATGAGTAGATTCAGATTGGATGTTAGGAAGAAGTTCTTCCCCATGAGGGTGGTGAGAGACTGGCGCAGGTTGCTCAGGAAGCCTCATCCCTGGAGGGTTTTAAGGCCAGGCTGGACGTGGTTGTGAGCAACCTGCTGTAGTGTGAGGTGTCCCTGCCCATGTCAGGAGGGTTGGAACTGGCTGATCCTTGAGGTCCCTTCAAACCCTAGCATTTCTTTGATCCTATGAAAGAATCCCATTGGTCTGATATCTAGCATAAAGGTAGTTGTAGAAACTAATTTTCTCACTTTCTTGGTCTCGTCACTCTTGCTGATACTAGCTGCTGGCTTTTGCTCGGGAGGTTGTAGCCAGCTGGGGGTTGGTCTCTTCTCCCAGGCAACCAGCACCAGAAGAAGAGGACACAGTCTCAAGCTGCACCAGGGGAAATTTAGGCTGGAGGTGAGGAGAAAGTTCTTCCCAGAAAGAGTAATTGGCCATTGGGATGTGCTGCCCAGGGAGGTGGTGGAGTCCCCATCCCTGGAGGTGTTCAAAGAGGGACTGGATGTGGCACTTGAGACTTTTAGTTAGTCACGAAGTGTTTGGTGCCAGGTTGGACTCGATGACCTCTGAGGTCTCTTCCAACCTTATTGATTCTATGGTTCTATGATACAAAGTGCAGCTTCTTGCAGCTGCCATTTACTGGAAGACATTAAAAAGAGTCTATCAGCTGCCATCCTTCAGAGATATATATACTTTAGAAATGAAGTATACTTTAGCAAAGGTAATGCTGGGGGGGGGGGGCACGGATTTCACCCAACCACAAGAAACAGCTAATGACAACCTGCTTGGAATTTCTTGTTTGGCTTCAGGTGAGGGAAAGAGAGGAGGAAAGAATGGCTCCCAAAGAAAGATATCTTGCCTTGACTTATGGGACCATGAAAGTATTCTTTTGGCAAATATGTAGCTCAGGATTGTTAATTTTAATGACTCCTCTCCTAGATCTTCCTGAATGATCATGTATTATTTTGAAAGAATGATTGGCTTAAGACAAGAGAAACAAATGGCAGATGCCATGATGATTTGCATGTTGTCTACCTGTCTGAATGCCTGTGCTTGATATTTATTTAAAGATACTTCCCAAGAATCTAGAGAACACTGAAAGTTTCACTCAGAGAGCAACATTTAAAAGCATCTCCTCATGAAATATCTATCTCCTCAGGAAGCTCTGAATGCAAATGACACTGCTGCTTTTTTGTGGGGGGAATAAATTGTCTCCATGCTATTGACTTCCAAGTGAAATCCTCTCCTCTCTACAAGATATGCTTTTGGAAAGTTGTTGTGGTTCCCCCTCCACCCCCCCACTAAATATGTTCAAAGTCATCTGTGCAGGTACCCATGGAAAGAGCCCCAGATTATGATTCAATTGCTTAGTGCGTAATGTTGATGCATGAAATACTTGGCACTCACTCGAGGCATGTGCTTTCATCTAGCACCAACTCATCCAAAGAGGGTCCAAGCTCCCTACAGGGAGGTAATGTTTCCATATGAAGATGTCTTTGGTCTCCAGCAGATCTCCATTTCAGTGTGGAACTGTAGTCAGGCAGGCCATTTCACTGCTAAGTCTGCATGAGTGGTTTGTGTCTCTGATTGTGCAATATACACATTGAGGGTAATAGTCTGAATCTGACACAAGCTCCATGTATACCAGATCCTTCCTGTTAGTCTTTCCTGAGTGCTGAAAGAAGGTATAATAGGGTATTTAGGAAAGAATTGAGTAAAAAATGTGCTGGATTACACTATTTCCTAGTTAGATGTAGTTGAAATGTACATGGAGATGACTTGAGTGAAAGCTGATATTTAAATAGAAATATTCCTATTTTGAACTCTGTTATCATAATTCACAATAGGATAGGATAGGATAGGATAGGATAGGATAGGATAGGATAGGATAGGATAGGATAGGATAGGATAGGATAGGATAGATAGAATAGAACAGAACAGAACAGAATTAACCAGGTTGGAAAAGGCGTTCAAGATCATCAAGCCATCACCTATCACCCAACACCATCTAATCAACTAAACCATGGCATTAAGTGCCTCATCCAGTCTCTTCTTAAACACCTCCATTGATGGTGACTCCACCACCTCCCTGGGCAGCACATTCCAATGGCCAATCTCTCTTCCTGGGAAGAATTTCTTCCTAACATCCAGCTTAAACCTCCCCTGGCACAGCTTGAGACTGTGTCCTCTTGTTCTGCTGCTGGTTGCCTGAGAGAAGAGACCAATCCCCACCTGGCTACAACCTCCCTTCAGGGAGTTGTAGAGAACAAGAAGGTCTCCCCTGAGCCTCCTCTTCTCCAGGCTAAGCAAGCCCAGCTCCCTCAGCCTCTCCTCACAGGGCTGTGCTCCAGACCCCTCCCCAGCTTTGTTGCCATTCTCTGGATACGTTCCAGCAACTCAACATCTTTCCTAACCTGAGGAGCCCAGAACTGGACACAGGACTCAAGGTGTGGCCTCAGCAGTGCTGAGCACAGGGCAGAATGACCTCCCTGCTCCTGCTGGCCACACTATTCCTGATACAGATCAGGATGCCATTAGCCTTCTTGGCCACCTGGGCACACTGCTGGCTCACGCTCAGCCTACTCTCAACCAGTCTTTGCTCAGGATTGGGGAGTAAAGGTGAAATAAGTTATTAATTTCTTAATTTTACCATTTCAGAAAGGATTTTTTTGTTTTTCCCGGAACACAGTGAAGTGCCATTCATTATGCAAAGCACTCAAAGTGCTTTCTCTCTCTGGTTTGTGGAAGTGGAAACAGTTGTATGCTATTTAAGTATTTATCTGACTCCTGGGGCCCTGCCAACAGATGAGTCACAGAATCACAGAATGTTAGCAGCCGGAAGGGACCTCAAAAGCTCATCCAGGCCAACCCCCTGCCAGAGCAGGATCACCTAGAGCAGATTACACAGGAACACATCCAGGCAGGTTTTGAATATCTCCAGGGAGGGAGACTCCACAACATCCCTGGGCAGCCTGTTCCAGTGCTCCATCACCCTGCTGCTCCAGTGCTCCATCACCCTGCTGCTCCAGTGCTCCATCACCCTGCTGCTCCAGTGTTCCATCACCCTGCTGCTCCAGTGCTCCATCACCCTGCTGCTCCAGTGTTCCATCACCCTGCTGCTCCAGTGCTCCATCACCCTGCTGCTCCAGTGTTCCATCACCCTGCTGCTCCAGTGCTCCATCACCCTGCTGCTCCAGTGCTCCATCACCCTGCTGCTCCAGTGTTCCATCACCCTGCTGCTCCAGTGCTCCATCACCCTGCTGCTCCAGTGTTCCATCACCCTGCCAGAGAATATCTTTTTCCTCATGTTTCCATCCAGAGAACATTTTTTCCCTCATGTTTCCATGGAACTTCCTATGCCTCAACTTCCACCCGTAAGTCATGTGGTAAATTATCACCCAAATCCAATATAGGAGAAAAAAAACCCCAACCAAATAACAACAACAAAAATAAATGGGAAATTTAATTTTTTCAGATTTTTCAGATAAAAAAAATTGTTAAAAAATAATTAACTTTTGTTCTGGAAATAATCATAGCAAGAAATGAAGGTTTCTTAGCCAAATTCTTTCTTGTAGTGGTTTTTTTTCCCCCTTAAGTTATGTGTGTGTGACAGAAAGACTAACAATTCTATGATTCCACGATCCTATCACTACAAGCCCTTCTAAACAGTCCTTCAGGCCTTCCTGTAGATCATCTTCAGATGCTGAAATGTAGCTGTAAGGTCTCCCTGGAGCCTTCTCTTCTCCCGGAGGCCGCAAAGATGATCAGAGGGATGGAGAGCATCCCCCGTTGGGATGGGCTAAGAGACATGAGGCTGGAGAAGCCTCTGGGGAGACCTTATAGCAGCCCTCCAGTACCTAAAGTTGGTCTACAAGAAAGCCGGGGAGGACTTTTTACAAGGGCTTTTAGTTCTAGGATGAGAGGGAGTGGATTGAAGCTTGAGGAGGGCAGATTTAGACTGGAGATTAGAAAGAAATTCTTTATGGTGAGGGTGGTGAGACACTGGAACAGGTTGCCCAGGGAGGTGGTGGATGTCCTCTCCCTAGAGGTGTTCAAAGCCAGGCCTTGAGCAACCCAGTCTAGTGGAAGGTGTCCCTGCCCATGGCAGAGGGGTTGGAACTAGATGATCTTTAAGGTCCTTTCCAGCACAAACCATTCTATGAATCTATGAGTTGCATGGCTGATTGTGAAGATATATTGCACTGACACAGGATAACTTTATATTACGTGTGACAGTGCTCCAAGTTTTGATAGCTGGCTTAAACACTGGGGTTTGTTCCAGGTGGTGGGCTGAAGTTGCAAGTATTTTCCAGTCAAATGAACAAGTACCTTTTAGCTAAGGAAAATGGGACAGGCATTGTCCTCAGAAAATCCTGCAGGGGGTTGTTAGCTACTCTTCACACACAGAAGCAAATACAAGAAGAAGGTTGGCTCTTTGGCAAGGATGTGGCTGGTTTGCAGCACATTTGCAGACCACAGTTTCTGAGGCACTGTGCTCTGCTGTCCCTGAAGTCCCTTCAGCTTGACATTTGCCTTCCTTTTGCCCTCAAGCGCAGCTCTACTGACATCCAGCACGGAGCAGAATCTGATGCCAGAGGTGCACAGAGGTTTCTCTTGGCTCTTCAGTATGTTCCATAAAAACCTGGTGCCAGCAGTTTCAAGGGCAGATTTCAACTTTACTTATGTATTTACATGTTTTTTGTAACTAGTTACTATGACCTGCACAGACCGGACAACAAAACTGCACACACCTGAGGAACAGTAAATGAAGACTTTTCTAAGCTGAAATTTCTCTGGGGAAATCCGTAGAGACTTTCATTTTATTGTTGGGTTGGTTTTGTTCTTTGCTTTTGTTTTGTTTGTTTGTTGGTTTTTGGGGTTTTTTTTTGTCTGATTGAAAGTGAGTAAACAATTTGGTTCAAATTAATACCTTCTTTTCATGGTTCATAGCATTGCAGAATGGTCTGGGTTGGAAGGGACCTCCAAAGGTTGTCTAGTCCACGCCCCTCTGCAGTCAGCAGGGAGATCCTCAACCAGGTCAGGTTGCCCAGAGCACTGTTGGTTATCACCTTGAATATCTTCAGGGATGAGGCTAGAATAGAATAGAATAGAATAGAATAGAATAGAATAGAATAGAATAGAATAGAATAGCATTGAATAGCATTGAATAGCATTGAATAGAATAGCATTGAATAGAATAGCATTGAATAGAATAGCATTGAATAGAATAGCATTGAATTGACCAGGTTGGAATAGACTTTCAAGACCATTCAGCCCAACCTATCACCCAACACCATCTAATCAACTAAACCACGATCTCCATTCAGGTAGTTGTAGACAGCAAGAAGGTCTCTCCTGAGCCTCCACACCTCTGGGCTAAGCAACCCCAGCTCCCTCAGCCTCTCCTCATAGGGCTGTGCTTCAGACCCCTCCCCAGCTTTGTTGCACTTCTCTGGACATATTACAGCAAGTCAACATCCTTCCTAAACTGAGGAGCCCAGAACTGGCCACAGGACACAAGGTTTGGCCTAACCAGTGCAGTGTCCAGGGGCAGAATGACCTCCCTGCTCCTGCTGGCTGCACTATTCCTGATGCAGGCCAGGATGCCATTGGCCTTCTTGGCCACCTGGGCACACTGCAGGCTCATGTTCAGCCTACTGTCAACCACTACCCCCAGGTCCCTCTCTGCCTGTTATCTGGAAGGGCAACATGCCTTACTGTGGCGTTGCACACCCCTATCTGAAGCAACACAATCTATGACAAACAAGAGATTCTCTGCCAGCAGTGCAGTGCACATCCCTTTGAGTATGGGGTTTTTTTATGAGTGAAGTCCTTTCATCTTCACATCATGACATTCTCAGTCTGCTCCATATAAATACACATGTTTCCACAAAAGGATTTCTAGTGCTACATTCATCCTAGCCAAGTGGCAGGGCAGAACTCCATTTCCTGCAGTCATTTCAACTGTAAAAAAAAAAATAAATATCAAAATGAAACAGGACTCACTTCTGGAAACAGGAGCAAGATTTTGCAGCAAAATACTATCAGGCATTCTCTTGGCATTGTCAAACTTAGCAGCAATTTCAAGAGTGCCCAACTCAAGGGCACACATCTGAATTTTAAAGTGCATTTGAATATGTACCGATGTGCAAAAATACTAAACTGCACATTCACAGAATGAAAGGGAATAGATCCCTCACAAACTGCATCCTTGTGAGACTCTCTTTTTCACTTGTAAAAGTCACAGAAGAGCAGCTCTCATGGTTTACTGAAATCACAGAATCACAGAATCTCAGGGGCTGGAAGGGACCTTGAAAGCTCATCCAGTCCAACCCCGCTGCCAGGGCAGGATCACACAGAGCAGATCGCACAGGAACGTAGCCAGGTGAGTTTTGAGTATCTCCAGAGAGGGAGACTCCACAACCCCCCTGGGCAGCCTGTTCCAGTGCTCTGTCACCCTGTCAGTGAAAAATGTTCTCATCAGATTTAAAGGAAACTTCCTCAGTTTAAGAAAGATGTTGAGTTGCTGGAACATGTCCATAGAAGGGCAACAAAGCTGGGGAAGGGTTTGGAACACAGCCCTGTGAGGAGAGGCTGAGGGAGCTGGGGTTGCTTAGCCTGGAGAAGAGGAGGCTCATGGCAGACCTTGTTGCTCTCTACAACTCCCTGAAGGGAGGTTGTAGCCAGGTGGGGGTTGGTCTCTTCTCCCAGGCAAGCAGCACCAGAACAAGAGGACACAGTCTCAAGCTGTGCCAGGGGAGGTTTAGGCTGTATGTTAGGAAGAAATTCTTCCCAGCAAGAGAGATTGGCCATTGGAATGTGGTGCCCGGGGAGGTGGTGGAGTCACCATCACTGGAGATGTTTAAGAAGAGCCTGGATGAGGCACTTGGTGCCATGGTTGAGTGGATTAGATGGTGGTGGGTGACAGGTTGGACTTGATGATCTCTGAGGTCTTTCCCCACCTTATTGGTTCCATGATTCTCTATGCTGTTCATTCTGCCACAGTGGTCATGACAGTATCCCCAAGAGAAGTACTCCCCCTGGCCCCAGTGAAGCCATCCACCTCCTTCTGGGCACAGTGAGTCAAGAACCAAAACTGACTGATCTCTGTCTCCTTGCTCTGGCTGTGACAAGAGCAGGACGCTTGAGAAGATTACTTCCAGGCCTTGCTCGGGAAAGCAAGGGAAAGCTAAGTGGTCTCCACTGCCCAGTTGCGAAGCAATTCAAAGCAAACAGGTAGCCCCTGGGCACTCATGAACCACGGAGGAGATCGTCTCCTCTTCACTAGAAGGCAGGCATTGGAATACTGATCATTCCCCACACTGAACGCGGTTGCTACGACAACCTCGCGACCATCCTCACATCCTTCACGCTTCATTTTGGCACTCTGGCCAGGGATGAAATTCACTTTTGGGAAGTTTGTTCAGCGCGAGAGTCACGTTTCCAAACAGAAGTGAAGTGCCCAGACTTTTAATAATCAGCCTTTAAAATACCAGGCACACTGCAGCTATCGTCCTTGGGTGCCGCTTTCTCTTAAATACAAGCCATACTCCTGTGCACGCCCTCAGATTTAGGATTCAGGACACATTCCTTCTAAAGCAACTCAGTATTTCTGTGAGATGATGAATGAGTTGAAGTAACCCATCTCGACAGAGAAAGATATCATCTTAATAATCTGATATTTTATGTTCTTTGTTATAATTACTTTTGCCTCAGATTAATGAGTTCCATTTACAGTAGCAAGCTAGCAAATGAAAACCCTTCAGCACGAGTGCGAAGCCGAATGGAAAGATGAGATCGGCTGCTATGCAAGGCAGAAATTGGAGCATTGAAGAGTCACTATTTACCCTCCCCCCAAAAAAGAGAGATTTTTCTTTTTTCAAGATATTTTCTTCCTAGTGTAAAGTTTATTAAAAAGAAATCTCTTGTCCTCAGAAGAAATTAAACACATTTACATTCCTGAAAACAATTAACCAAAGGCACAGAGCTGAAAAACGAAGCTGTCGGTTTTCTTCTCGAACTGCTCCCTTTGTTCCCACTTTATTTTTCTGTGGTGTGTTTTGTCCTTCCTCTCACTGTCTGTTCCATCTGGATTCCAATCTTTAAAAGAAAGTACAAAACAAAAATAATCCCACAGTACTTTAAAACCAAACCTCTGTGTCTGTGTGAATCCTTAGATGGTAAGAAATGCACGGCCTCATCTCCTGAGGAATGCACCTCTCTCTCAAACAGGGTCCCCTTGCAAGAGCTGCTCTGCAGCCTCAAGTGGCTGAGTGCTGCTTAATGAAGCCATTACACTAACAAGTGAAATGGAATGGATCCACAAGCCAGAGAGGAGCAGTACCAAGGAGGCAATACACAGGGCGCTGGGTCACGATGCTGAAAGCAAAAAGGCAACGGGAGTATGGAATATCACAGATGTAAGTGGCCAAGGAAGTCAGACATCTTCAGACTGACAGGCAGTAAGTAACTCTGCAGCAATCAGAGCCTGGGGCAGACAGGATTCCAGTGGAGAGGAACCAGATAGCACCCTTGCTGTGATTCAGCAGGCTCCAAAGTGGAGTAGCAAATGATAGAGAGAAATGGTCCTACCGCAGGAAATAGCTTAAGTCATTTTTACATCTTCATGGGTTGCATTGGGTTGGAAGGCACCATCAAAGGTCATCTTGTCCAACACCCCTGGAGTCAACAGGGGCACCTCCTACCAGATCGGGCTGCCCAAGGCCACTTCGAGTCTGATCTTGAATGTCTCCAGGGCCAGGGCCTCAACCACACCCCTGGACAACTTGTTCCAGTATTTTACCACTCTCATTGTAAAGAACTTCCTCCTGATGTGTAACTTCAATCTGACCCTGTTCCAGTTTCAAACCACTGCCAAAACACAATAGTTTTTCCAAACTCAAGGAACAGTGGCCAGGCTAGCCAAAAGATGGTTTATCTGTAAAACCTAGGTACTGAAATATCCTTCCAGACAGCAGCATTTGACTTGAACTTTAATGGCAAATATCTTAATGGTACCTGGAGCCCTGATTTATACACTAGTCTAGAGGCTAGCCCCCTAAAAAGCTCCCCAAAACCCAACAGGACCCCTCCTCACCACCTCCTAAAGAGTCAAAACCATTTTAGGGAAAGACTATGGAAATTAGCTTTATAATATTTCTTTACTGGAAGGTTGGTCAGGCATTGGAACAGGCTGCCCAGGGAGGTGGTGGAGTCCCTGGTCCTGGAGGTGTTCAAGAAAAGTGTGGACATGGCACTTTGGGACATGGTTTAATGGCCGTGGTAGTGTTAGGTTGCTGGTTGGGCTTGATGATCTTAGAGGTCTTTTCCAACTGAAGCAATTCTGTGATTGTATGACTACGAGGCAGAGTGACAAAGACCAAAGGACAAACATTTATGTATGTGCATGTCAAAAACTCTATGGAAACCAAGACTTCATGCTGGAGTGGAGTTTTACTGATGCTGGTGTGGAATTTTACCGATGCAACTGATACAAAAGCTGTCAGGCTGTAAAGAATCCAAACCAAAGAACATACACATGGCAAATAATGGCAGAGAACAGTGTGGAGTTGCCCTGTGGACGTTAGAAAACTGAATTTTCCCAGAGATGTGTGCTCTGAGACCTACAGTGTAGCACCTGCTCTGATCCAAATAGCTGAATGTGAAGAAGGAAACAGAATATTCAGTGTGGCAAGGTGAGAGAAGGAGCGTGTGATCCTGCATCCCAGACCTTAGCACACACAGGTGAGAGAGAACTCTCCAGCATCCAGGACAGCTTTTGTGTTCAATCCCCAGCTGCTCAGTAGGCAATGATCCTGGGAGCTGTAACCAGCATTACAAGCAACAAGCCTGTCTCTGCTTCTCTGATATTTGCACTGCTGAAAGCTGTGATGTATAGGAAGTAAAACAAGGGATGTGCACTCTTCATCTCTCCCTTCTCTTTAATGCATCTCAGCTTGCCTTCTGGGAGTGCCTCCATTATTTCTGGGATACTGCAAACATTGTTTCTGTCAGCCTTGCTCTCCCTCCTTGGTTTTTTTTTTCCTTTCCTTTTTAAAAATTTTTTTCTTTGTTTTTTCTTTTTTCTTTTTTTGGCTGTGAAGTTCAGGTACCAGGAGGGGAAGATTTCATTTCAGCATGCTGATGCTTTCTCTCCCTGTGCAATTCGAAGAAACCTTCCTACTTTGTTCGCATACCTGATTTTTCTGAATCAACTTTTCCATCCAGGGGGAAAAAAAAAAGGAGAGGAAGAGGGGGGGGAAAAAAAGAGGGGGGAAGGGGGAGGAGGGGGGGAAAAGGGGGGAAGGGGAGGAGGGCGGAAAAAGGGGAAAAAAAGGGGGGAAAAGGGGAATAAATAGGGAAAGGGGGGGAGAATAAAAAGGAGGAAAGAGGCGAAAACGGGGGAAAGGGAAAAAAAGGGGGAAAAGGGGGAATAAAAAGGGGCAATAAGGGATAAAATTGGAAAAAGGGGGGAAAAGGGGGGAAAAAGGGGGAAAAAAGGGGAAAAAGGGGAAAAGAGGGGGAAAAAGGGGGAAAAGGGGGGCATAACGTGGGGAAGGGGAAAAAAAGAGGGGGAACAAGAGGGAAAAAGGGGGGAGAAAGGAGAAAAAGGGGAAAAAAGGGGTAAAAGGAGGGGGAAGGAGAATAAAAAGGGAGAAAGGGAAAAGGGGGGGGAAATGGGAAAGATGAGGAAAAAGGCAGAAAAAGGGGGGAAAAGGAATAAAAGGGGACAAAAAGGGGCAAAAGGGGGAAATAAGGGGGAAGAGGGGAATGGGGGAAGGGAAGGAAAAGGGGAGAAAAAGAGGAAAAAAGGGGAAAAGAAAAAAATGAACAAAAAAGGGAAAAATTTTTAAAAAGGGGAGAAAAAAAAAAAAAAAAAGTGGGGGGGTAAGGTGGGATAAAAAGGGAAAAGCCCCCAAACCAAACTCCAGATTTTTATAATCAGATGCTTAACTCACTGTTGCCATTTCTGCATAGACATTTTACAACATTTTATGCAAGCTGACATCTGACACTTGCTTCTTTACAGCAGAAAATGCTGCCAGATTTATGCAGCACAGTAAAGTGCTGTTCCACTGGCATTTAAAGGAGAAGATCTAGCATATGGAAACCTGTGAAAGGAGTAATTAACTGGATTGGCTTTGTGTGGCCAGTGTTTGCTAGCAGGGGGCTACAGTGGTGGCTTCTCCCAGAGGTTGCTAGGAGCTTCCCCTATGGCTGGTACAGCCGGCGCCAGCCAGCTCCAAGGCAGACCCACTCGTGGCCAAGGCTGAGTCAATCACCAATGGTGGCAGTGTCTCTGGGATAACATATTTAAGAAGGGGGATGTGGGTGGGAAAGACACAACTGCAGCTAGAGAGAGGTTTGAGAATGTGTGAAACAACTCCGCAGACAGCAAGGTCAGTGAAGAAGGTAGGGGAAGAGCTGCTCCAGGTTTCAGAGTAAAGACTACTCACCAGCCCACGGTGATGACCCTGGCAGAATAGAATAGAATAGAATAGAATAGAATAGAATAGAATAGAATAGAATAGAATAGAATAGAATAGAATAGAATAGAATAGAATAGAATAGAATAGAATAGACCAGACCAGACCAGACCAGACCAGGTTGGAAAAGTCCCTCAAGATCATCGAGTCCAATCTATCACCCAACACCATCTCATCAACTCAACCAGGGCACCCAGTGCCTCATCCAGTCTTATTTTAAACACTTCCAGTGATGGTGACTCCACCACCTCCCTGGGCAGCACATTCCAATGGCCAGTCTCTCTTTCTGGGAAGAATTTCTTCTTACCATCCAGCCTAAACCTCCCCTGGTGCAGCTTGAGACTCTGTCCTCTTGTTCTGGTGCTGGTTGCCTGGGAGTAAAGACCAATCCCCACCTGACTACAACCTCCCTTCAAGTAAAGCAGGCTGCTCCCCTACAGCCCACAGAGGTTGATGGTGTAGCAGATATCCACCTGCATCCCATGGAGAATCCTGTGCTGGAGCAGGTAGATTCTTAAAGGAGGATGTGACCCCATGGGAGAGCTGTGTTGGAGCAGGCTTCTGGTAGAAGGACCTGTAGAAGGACCCATGCTGGAGCAGTCTGTTTCTGAAGGACTGCACAGAATGGAGGATACCCACACTGGTGTAGTTCATGAAGAACCATGGCCCATGGGAAGGACTCACATTGGAGAAATTCATGGAGGACTGTCTCCCATGGGAAGGGCTCTGTGCTAGATTAGGTAAACAGTGTGAGAAGACCTCCTCCTGAGGAGGAAAGGACTCTGTAAAAACCATATGATGAACTGATCACAACTCCCACTCCTCACACCCCTGTGCCGCTTCAGGAGGGGAAGGAGTGAAATTGGGAGTAATGTTAAGCCTGGGAAAAGTGAGAGGTGGGAGGAAAGTGGTTTAAGATTTGGTTTTATTTCTCATCCTACTCTGATTTGATGGTTAATAAATTAAACTAATTCCCCCAAGCTGAGTCTGTTTTTCTTGTGATGCTAATCAATGAGTGGTCTCCCCCTCTTCTTACCTCCACCCAAGAGCTTTGGGTTCTATTTTCTCTCCCCTTTGCAGCTGGGGAGGGGAAGTGACAGAGTGGCTTTGAGGCTTTGGTGGACACCTGGCATCCAGCCAGGGCCAACTCACCACATTAACCATGCATGATTTAAAAATCCTAGCAGACCACAGGGGATTTGGAGTGGGGGTTGGGTGAGTCATGGTCCTACCCCAACAAAGTGGTCAAAGAGCAGACAAGCAGTCCCGTTCTTTAAAGTTCTCCAATGAAAATTGCAGCAGCAGCAATATAAGAAGTTTGACTCCATAGAAGTCTCCTTTTATTTATTTATTTTCTTTAATAAGCTGTTCTTCAAGGGATATCTTTTCTCCCAGCTTGCTTGCAAGGGAGAGGAGGGAAAGTATTGAAATCAAGAGACTAGCTGTTTAGGTTATGAGTTCCGTTAGGTTTTTGTCATATTTACTTTGGTAGGACTGCCTGTGGTTTATCACTTGAGCCTTCTTAGGGCTACTAAATGTATTTGTCAAGGGCATTGTAGCTTAGGATGGGCTCCTTTTTTATGTAGTTTTTATTAACCCACTGTTACCAGCTCGCAGAGTTTTGCAAGTCCCACTCTGTCTCAACCTTACCTTAAATCCTGGGCTGTTGTCTCGGTGTGACTACATGAGACCCTCAGGATTCATTTTACAAGCAGCAGGAGTTTTTGATCCTGGTAGGACCCAGAGAAAAGCACGTCCTCTCTCTCTTGAAAAATGAAAACAACCCCCACATTCTATTAATTTCCAGATCATGTCTGCTAAGGGAAACTCATATGTTACGACCGTCAGGATTTGACTAGATTCCTAGGCTAAAAATGCATTTAAAGTCTGTGTCTATGCAAGTATCAGCTATTATAATTTTTTGGTAGGAACATATATTTCTGCTGTTGGCATTCAGTTAACAAGACTGATCAAAAGGAAAGGCGTTTGCATAATAGATGAGCGAAACAGAATCGCTGCCACAGGAACTCACTGAGGCAAACACCGTCGCTACCTCCTGAAAGAAGAGTGGATAACTAATAGCACTGCTAAGAATCCATGCCTGTGCAAGCTAAGATGATAATAAGGTAATCAGATTTCATGCTTGAGGGTGTCAGCTAACCGCCTGCAGAGGTTTGGCACTGCACAATTGGCTGAGTGCATCTTGTTTACTTTTATGCTTGCTCTGAGACATCAGTTATTCACTGCCACTGTCAACCGCTTACCGGACAAGATGAACTAAATGGTTTGTTCCAGCGTGATGAACTCTATGTCCTGTAATAAATGTTGTCATAAATATAGCAAGCCATCCATTTTAAGACATCAATAAAATGTACATAGTGGGTATGAGTATTGCTGCCCTCTACTGACTCAGAACCATAGGCCAGTGAAGTGACACTAAACTTTGTTTTCAACTCCACATAGAATCACAGAATTGTCAGGGTTGGAAGGGACCTCAAGGATCATTCAGCTCCAAGCCCCTTGCCCTGGGCAGGGACACCTCACACTAGAGCAGGTTACTCAGAGCCACATCCAGCCTGGCCTTCAAAACCTCCAGGGATGAGGCTTCCACCACCTCCCTGGACAACCTGTGCCAGTGTCTCTCCATCCTCATGGGGAAGAACTTCTTCCTAACATCCAATCTGAATCTACCCATTTCTAGTTTTTTCCCATTCCCCCTAGTCCTATCACTCCCTGACACCCTAAAACGTCCCTCCCCAACTTTCTTGTAGGCTCCCTTAAGATACTGGAAGGTTAAAGATGTTACCTTCCCCATACAGGTGCTGCCTGTAGGCTACTGTGTTTTAGTATACATCAAGAGAAGAGCAGGAAAAGCTTTTTGATTCCGGAAAAGAGAAGCTAAAGAAAAGTCACACAAGATGCTCCCATGTTTTAGGTAAAAAGATGGAAAGACTCCTTTATGACCATTTCATCACCTAGCCTTAAAAACTGGTGGGAAAACTTCTGGTTTCTTCTCTACCATTTCCTTTAACTGACAAAGAAATTGGACCCTGGGTGAGTGGCACAGAAGGAAACGAGATGTTCCCTCCGCTTTGAAGCAGTCATACACCCAAAGCTGAAAACAGTCCTGATCAAGATCAAGATGAAGGGGAAGGTAAAACTATGAAGGGCTGGAGAATGACTATTATAAAATTAAATGTCCATAATTTAAATAAATACATGCATGAATGGAAAAGGCCTCATTCAATAACTTCCATGCCACACAGGAAAATGCAAGCTACTAATAAATCTCTGTAAATGATGGGTAAAGAAAACCAGAAAATGGCAGTGATGGAACAGAGTAGAGTAGAGTAGAGTAGAGTAGAGTAGAGTAGAGTAGAGTAGAGTAGAGTAGAGTAGAGTAGAGTATGATAGGATAGGATAGGATAGGATAGGATAGGATAGGATAGGATAGGATAGGATAGGATAGGATAGGATAGGATAGGATAGGATAGGATTAACCAGGTTGGAAAATACCTTTGAGATCACTGAGTCCAACCTATCATCCAACACTATATAACCTTTGAGTCTTTTCCAGGTTGGAAAAGACCTATCACCCAACACCATCTAATCAACTAAACCATGGCACCAAGTGCCTCATCCAGTCTCTTCCTAAACACCTCCAGTGATGGTGACTCCATCACCTCCCTGGGCAGCACATTCCAATCTCTCTTTCTGTGAAGAACTTCTTCCTAAGAACCAACCAAAACCTCCCGTGGTGCAGCTTGAGACTGCGTCCTCTTGTTCTGGTGCTGCTTGCCTGGGAGAAGAGACCAACCCCCACCTGGCCACAACCTCCTTTCAGGTAGTTATAGACAGCAGTAAGGTCTCCCCTTCTCCTTCATTCTTCCACGACACAGAAATGGCACAACCAAAAATAAATGCCAGTGCATTTTGTTACAGCTTTTCACACTTCACTTTTAACCTGTCGGGTATGTTTCAGTAGGTGGAAGGTACTTTCACTCTTTTAACAATGTCCATAAACATTTTAGTGATTTAATTGTATTCCAAGTCATTAAACAAAATGGCCCTCAATTATCATTAGGTAATAAGCAAAACACTTCTGCAAGCAGGAACCCAACTGGCTGCAGAAACTGGAGTGGTTTATTTAACCTGCTGTGTGTTACTCATTAGTTCTCTCACAGAGAAAAATGATATTATTGATTTAATAACATGATTGATTTGAAAGGCAGGGGAACTGAACAAGCTTTTGGAGTGCTGTGCCTTCCCAGCCTTTTTGTTCTGTGGATAGCTGCAGAAGAGCTTCTTCACATTAAGCTTCTCTCATGTGGCAAAACATTAATTTTTAATTCAATCTATACCTAGGTTTTGGGTTTGTGTGGTTGGGTTTTTTTTTTGGGTTTTGGTTGTTTGTGGGTTTTTTTTTTCCCCTGCTACTATTTATTGATATTTTCCTGTCATTTAGGACAATGCAGGTGAGTTGCAAAGCCCTTCATTATGCTATGCTGTCAGCCTGAGTCCTGTGTCCAGTTCTGGGCCCCTCAATTCAAGAATTGAGTTGCTGGAATGTGTCCAGAGAAGGGCAACAAAGCTGGGGAGGGGTTTGGAGCACAGCCCTGTGAGGAGAGGCTGAGGGAGCTGGGGTTGCTTAGCCTGGAGAAGAGGAGGCTGAGGGGAGACCTTATTGCTCTCTATAACTACCTGAAGGGAGGTTGTAGACATGTGGGGTTTGGTCTCATCTCCCAGGCAACCAGCAGCAGAACAAGAGGACACAGTCTCAAGCTGTGCCAGGGGAGGTTTAGGCTGGGTGTTAGGAAGAAAGTCTTCCCAGGAAGAGAGATTGGCCATTGGAACGTGCTGCCCAGGGAGGTGGTGGAGTCACCATCACTGGAAGTGTTTAAAATAAGACTGGATGAAGCACTTGGTGCCGTGGTTGAGTTGATGAGATGGTGTTGGGTGATAGGTAGGACTTGATGATCTCAAAGGTCTTTTCTAACTTGGTTAATTCTGTATTCTGTATCAATAAAATATCTAGGATATAATAAACATGACAAAGTGCTCATATTTGGACAGTAGAGTAAATCATGTGTTCAGTTGGAGTCAGAAAGCCATGGGGTCAAACAAGGGGGCTTCAAGAGATCCATCAGTTCAGGCCTTCAGATCCGTGTCAGTAACTCAGTACATTCATCCTTGGAAAGCCAGCTAAGGCTGATCCATACTGGCAGTGATACCTGGCTAATTTGCATACATTTGCACACAGACTTTTGTAATGCTGTGGAGATGCAGGTGTCCATATGTACAGAACTAGCAAGCAGAAACTTCTTGTCCACCTCGCTGAGCAGACACAGCCTGCTTCAGCTGTGGCAGCCTACCTACCACCAGCTGCTGCATGCAGAACGGCTAATTTAACAACACAACACAAAGCAGCTGCTCTTGACTGCTCTTCTGCTGCAGGTGCCACTTCTGATTGAAATTACTGGGAAATGACAGTCCCTGTGTGGCCAGGTTTGTCCCTTTGGAAACTCTACAGTGAACCAGCCACAGACCCGTTTGTATCTTCCTCTGGGACAAAATATTAGGTCCAACGGACCTAAATAGTTACACACAGCTGCAAAGTGTTTTAATTCTGTTGTGCTTGCCTATCAGTCAAGGAAAAAGCAACAAGGCACAAGCCTGCACAAGATTTTCTTTAGGGTATGAAGCTCCATCAGAGAGACAGCAGAAAGGCCTGATCCAGCCCTCACATTCAGCTGACTTCAGCTAAAAGTGGTATTGAAAACACAAGAGGACTTGTGTCAACAGTGATAACCATGAGTGTCCACAAAGACTTCCCACTACCTGAATACATCATCAGGGTTTTGTCTTGTGTTTGTCTCAGCTGTCTTAAGGCTTTAGTGCTTCTGTATGTTGTTAAAGTTAATAGCCATCTGTTAGTGATTGTGTCTCTGAATTCCCACGGCTTGGACTGAGAAGCCTCAGCCAGACTGCTCTTCTGGATGCTGTTCTTACTCTTTCCCCGGTTTCGGGTGTACCCTACACCACTCCAAAAGCGGCAGCTCTTAGCAGTGATTTTGTAGCTTTGAATTTGGCTCCCTTTGGAGTTTGTCAGAAGCAAAATTCATGATGTTTTTGCAGAAGAAGTCGTTAGCTGTAGTCTTCTGAAACGTTTTCATTTCAGCTCTGGTCAACCCACCTGGTAGACATAGAAGTCTGCACCACAGCAGCCATCTTTCCTTGCTAGAAATGCTTGAAAGCCTCAGAACTCCATCTCTTTTGCCTTAAAATATTCACTTGTTCAATCAAAGCCTGAAAGTGTAATGATGGACTAGGCAGACAGAATTCACGAGATAAGGAGGCAGACCAATACAGCTGGGATACAGGTTTGCACACTTTACCCCTCACACACTTCACAAAAACTTAACCTAGATTTGGATCCACATTCTCCAGCTTAATTTCTTTTTTTCCCTCTCTTCCTTGGCTTCAAAAGCCTCTTTTTTTAACTTAAAAAACTTCTGCTGTGATAATAATGCTCCACCTAGTGGAAAGAAAACTGTTCCAACTAGTTTAGGACGAGTACAAACTTGGAGAGCTTGTCTCCAAGGTAGCAAATGTGTCCAGTGGTAAGGAAGAGGTGTCAGTGTGGCTATTACAGTACAGTGCCAATTGAAGGACACTGGAAAACACAAATAAAATGAAAGAAAGAAATGAAAGAGAGAAAAAAATCTCATGGGGATCTGACATAATTAAGAATCCATCACTGAGTTGTTTTACTGTGCCCAGTTCTGGGCCCCCTTAGTTTAAGGATGACAATGAGACACTTGAATGTGTCCAGAGAAGGACAACGAGGCTGGGGAGAGGCCTGGAGCACAGCCCTGTGAGGAGAGGCTGAGGGAGCTGGGGTTGCTTTGCCTGGAGAAGAGGAGGCTCAGAGGAGACCTTATTGCTGTCTACAACTACCTGAAGGGAGGTTGTAGCCAGGAGGGTTGGGCTCTTCTCCCAGGCAACCAGCACCAGAACAAGAGGACACAGTCTCAAGCTGCGCCAGGGGAAGTTTAGGCTGGAGGTGAGGAGAAAGTTCTTCACAGAGAGAGTTGTTAGCCATTGGAATGTGCTGCCCAGGGAGGTGGTGGAATCACCATCCCTGGAGGTGCTCAAGAGGAGATTGGACGTGGCACTTGGTGCCATGGTTTAGTCATGAGGTCTGTGGTGACAGGTTGGACTCTTTGAGGTATCTTCCAACTTTGGTGATTCTATGATAACTCCATTTTATATATATAAATACATATATAGAGAGGGAGAGAAAAGAGGTACCTTTACAAAAAGCATTTCTTTCTGATATTTAAAGAGTAAGCAGAGAAGATCTGTCAGGTCATGTTGTCTAAACTCAATACAATACAATAAAGCAGGTTGGAAGAGACCTTCAAGATCATCACGTCCAACCTATCAACCAATCCAACCCACCTGAACAACTAACCCATGGCACCAAGCACCCCAGCAAGTCTACTCCTGATCACCTCCAGTGATGGTGACTCCACCACCTCCCCGGGCAGCCCATTCCAATGGGCAATCACTCTCTCTGTATAGAACTTCCTCCTAACATCCAGTATAAACCTCCCCTGGCACAGCCTGAGACTGTGTCCTCTTGTTCTGGTGCTGGCTGCCTGGGAGAAGAGACCAACCCCCACCTGGCTACAACCTCCCTTCAGGTAGTTGTAGAGAGCAATAAGGTCACCCCTCAGTCTCCTCTTCTCCAGGCTAAGCAACCCCAGCTCTCTCAGCCTCTCTTCATAGGGCTTGTGTTCCAAACCCCTCACCAACCTTGTTGCCCTTCTCTGGACACGTTCCAGCAAGTCAAAATCCTTCCTAAACTGAGGAGCCCAGAACTGGACACAGGACTCAGGGTAAATTTCATGTACTTGTCTCAGTAACTTTTGTTTTATGGAGTCATTTCTAGGTTTGTGGCAGTGCCTGGAGACTTCAAGCAGGGGATTGACATCCTGCTCTTTTTGTGTGTGTTGGGAACAAATCTAATGAAGAACACATTTGCTCTTCAAAAGTTCATATTGTGATGGGTTTTTTTTCTCCTCACATGTTGCATTCACAACTCAAACAGCAGGGTGAGGGCTTTCTTTTCATTCCGGAGGGAATTTCAGCTGAAGAAGTGTATGGAATAGCCAGAAGTCTTTAGGAGCCTATGAGGGCGATGTGTGAGGCAAGGCAGTGAAGAATCATTCAATGTACTATCCATGGGTAAAAATCTGCAGTACACAGGGGCCTTGTGCCCCTGAGAACTTGCACACACTCTAAAGCAGCAAGCTAACAAATCTGATAAATTAAAAAGCACAGCCACAGAATCCCCACCTCTCTTATTGCATTACTGCAATCTCATGCAATTATAACCCTCCAAGCAGCCAGCATGGGCAGCACACTGAACAGATTACACAGCTGTATACACTGCAGAAAGACTTTTTGGTCATTGTGAAGGGTAAGACAGGCAGCTCCCACTGAAAGTCAGTGAGAATTTGTGGTGTTCTCTTCCTCTGACAATCCCTCTTCTCTTCAAGTTCCTGGATTCTTACTGATACACAAGGAGGATGAGCAGAGTCCTCTCCTATCAGGACAGACTGAGGGAGTTGGGGCTGTTCAGTCTGGAGAAGAGAAGGCTCCGAGGGGACCTCATTGTGGCCTTCCAGTATCTGAAGGGGCTACAGGAAGGCTGGGGAGGGACTTCTCAGGATCTCAGGTAGTGATAGGACTAGGGGGAATGGAATGAAGCTGGAGGTGGGGAGATTCAGGCTGGAGGTGAGGAGGAAGTTCTTCCCCATGAGAGTGGTGAAGCCCTGGAATGGGTTATCCAGGGGCGTGGTTGAGGCCCCATCCCTGGAGGTGTTTAAGCCCAGGCTAGATGAGGCTCTGGCCAGCCTGATGTAGTGTGGGGTGTCCCTGGCCATGGCAGGGGGTTGGAACTAGATGATCCTTGTGGTCCCTTCCAACCCTGACTGATACTATGATACTATGATGAAATGCTAAACCCATTCACAAAACAACCCAAGCTAAGCATTGGTAGATCATTAGATGTATGTGTGTATGCATCTACACATGCATCAACACACTCCACAGTGCAAATCTTGGGCAGATTGTTGTCTGGGGTTTGTTGTCATGCAGTGACTTGTTTCCAAACAGCACTTACTCAACCAATAAATTACGTGCCCTCAAGACAAGTGAGATACAGAAACAGCAGCCTGCAGGGATAATCAAAACCTATCCAAACCAGAATGCTCATTTTTAATTCATTCAGGATCTGTTTTCTCCTTTCCCTTTCATGCTCCAGTATCCATCCTCCATCTCCTCCACTGCCATCTTCTTCAAGACCTTAAATCATCACAGTTCACACGTTGAGTGGAGGCAATATTTACAGAGGGGAAAAAAGTAGTAATATGACAAATGTTTTTGAGGCAACATTTTCATTCTTGTTAATGATATTTCTAGCCTAAGGTTCAGATTACATCTATCTCCTTCCATCAAGGTAACCTTCTTCAATATCAGTCATTTAACTTACATTGAAGCTGACACAAGCCTGCAATGGAACAACATAGCAAAGAAGTAAGGTTTGACTTTGCATACAGAAATAGGCAGGGGAAAAAATTACCATGCAGAAAGGTAGGGTTTGAATTTAAAGAGCACTGCTTTCTCTGCACTAAGTCCTCATGCATGTATGCTTAACATACAGGAAGGGTGAGGTAGCCCAGAACTTTCTGTTCAGAAGTTCCCACATCAGTGTTGTTACACAGCTATGTCTTTAACAGTTCCTTTTGCTCTGCGCCTCCTGGTGTGGATTTCTGCTTGCTCCAAAGAGAAGTTTTAGTTACAAATCCACCCAGTGCCAATGCAAAGACAAGCAATTTCTTTGTAAGGATGTGGTGGATGAGAAGCTCAACATGAGCCAGAAGTATTCACTTGCAGCCCAGAAAGCCAATCACATCCTGGGCTGCAGCAAGAGAAGCATAGCCAGCAGGTTGAGGGAGGGGATTCTCCCCCTCTGCTCCTCTCTGGTGAGACCACACCTGGAGTATTGTGTTCAGTTCTGGAGCCTCTATTACAGGAAGGATCTGCAGGTGCTGGAGCATGGCCAGAGAAGGGCCACGAGGATGAGCAGAGGGTTGGAGCTGCTCTGCTATAGAAACAGTATGAAAGAGTTGAGACTATTCTGGAGAAGAGAAGGCTCTGAGGAGCTCTTATTGTGGCCTTCCAGTATCTGAAAGGAGCCTACAAGAATGTTGGGGAGGGACTTTTTAGGATGTTGGGTGGTGACAGGACTTGGGGGAATGGAACAAAATTACAAGTGGGTAGAATCAGATTTGATGTTAGGAAGAAGTTGTTCCCCATGAGGGTGGTGAGAGACTGGCACAGGTTGCCCAGGGAGGTGGTGGAAGCCTCATCCCTGGCGGTTTTGAAGGCCAGGCTGGATGTGGCTGTGAGCCATCTGCTGTAGTGTGAGGTGTCCCTACTCCTGGACAGGGGTGTTGGAACTAAATAATCCTTGAGGTCCCTTCCAGCCCTGACAATTCCATGATTCAGTGATTATTCCAGCCCACAAGGTAGAGGGTAAAGTTCCAGAAAAAAATGAAAGGAATTATTAATTGAATTTGGTGGGATAAATACACTTCAGTAAGAATCAAGAATTAGGGCACAAAAAAATTGCACAACCTACTTTAGCAATTTACCCTGTTGGAAATATGGCCAACATCAACTTGTTAATTTCCTTCATTGCTTAATCTAAACTGTCTTATCTCATAGAGTCTGAAGATTTAAAGGTCAGATACTTAACCTTCAGGAAAAGATGAACAGCAGAGATTAAACCACATGATTTTGCCTTGTCAGAAACGAGGTTTAGATAAATAATGAAATTCTTGCCTGTTCTCTCTGATTTCCTGATTTCCTCTCTACTGACCACTCTGTATAATGAAACTATTTTATCACCTTTTGCCCTCCCTGAAAAAGCTCTCTTTTTTCTCTGGGAAGCAAGAAAGTTAAATTATTAAGCAGGCTGTTTGATGCAGTAACGTTTCCTAAAGTAAAAACTTTGGTGTAAGATTTGCAATTTTAATCCCTTCTCTCAATAAAGGAAAAGCAATTCTTAAGGTAATGCCTTAGTATCCTTATGTACCTACATTGACTTCTGCCCAGCAGTAGCTGTTCAACCTCTTTATGGGCCACCCAGTTTAGGAAAGATGTTGAGTTGCTGGAATGTGTCCAGAGAAGGGCAACAAAGCTGGGGAGGGGTCTAGAGCACAGCCCTGTGAGGAGAGGCTGAGGGAGCTGGGGTTGCTTAGCCTGGAGAAGAGGAGGCTCAGGGGAGACCTTCTTGCTCTCTACAACTGCCTGAAGGGAGGTTGTAGCCATGTGGGGGTTGGTCTCTTCTCCCAGGTAACCAGCACCAGAACAAGAGGACACAGTCTCAAGCTGTGCCAGAGGAGGTTTAGGCTGGATGTTAGGAAGAAATTCTTCCCAGAAAGAGATTGGCCGCTGGAATGTGGTGCCCGGGGAGGTGGTGGAGTCACCATCCCTGGAGGTGTTTAGGAAGAGACTGGATGAGGCACTTGGTGCCATGGTTGAGTTGATGAGATGGTGTTGGGTGATAGGTTGGACTCAGTGATCTTTGAGGTCTCTTCCAACCTTATTGATTCTATGATTCTATGTTTACAAAGGCAGAAGAGACAGTGGAGAAAAACAGACACTGGCAGGCTCAACCCACAGGTAGAGAACGTTACAGATGAAGGAAAAAGACACACATGCCAATCTTGAAGAATAATTGCATGGACATTCTGGCTATCCCAGATTCACTTGCTCTGAACATGCCCTGCCTCTCTTGGATGAAGTAAATGCCATTTTGTCCCTGATTAATTTTATGAATTGAGAGGAACTAACTGATTACGGTCACCACATTGATTTGTCTGCTGACATGGGTAATGATTTTAACTGGGCCTCCTCATGCTAAATACTTTTGATTAATTTGGCATCAAACCCAAAGGATGTGTGAAGTGCTTCATTTGCTATTGGATTTCAACTAAATGTTTCAGCTTCCTCTTCTGAAAGATTTGAGGGAATGAAAGCAAGACCTTGAGTAAACAAGAGACTTCAACAGGCTGAAGTAAATGGATGCAATGTAAGAGGATATATATGGATATCAAAATTATTTGCAAGCCAAAGGAAAGAGAAAACATAGTTCTAAGTAATCCAATAATAATAATAATAAAAGCTAAATAAAGACACTTAAGATGCATTGTGGGAAAGTGGCTGGAGGTTGGAGATAGCAGCAGTGAGGATCAGTTTTGCTCCCTGCACCTCCATCTTGCTGTGTTTTCCTCTCAAGCCTCTTCTTCCCTCTGTGGTATCAGAATGGAGAGCTAGAGGAGGAGTTGGTTATTGCAGCCAAGGAGTATGTCTCATCCTGCCTGCTGCTGCAATTTACTGAGGGGTAGAGGATTGTTACTTGTGTCTGCACAGCACTCCATGCAGGGGCATAAGTCTGCCCAGTGAACAAGGCCCAACCCAATGTGCATTGCTTTGGTCCAGCCACAGGCTGAAGAAATGCTCTGCATCTCAATCCTTCTCCCAGGCAACCAGTGGCAGAACAAGAGGACACAGTCTCAAGCTATGCCAGGGGAAGTTTAGGCTCAAAGGGAGGAGGGGTTTGGAGCACAGCCCTGTGAGGAGAGGCTGAGGGAGCTGGGGTTGCTTAGCCTGGAGAAGAGGAGGCTGAGGGGAGACCTTCTTGCTCTCTGCAACTACCTGAAGGGAGGTTGCAGCCAGGTGGGGCTTGGTCTCTTCTCCGAGGCAGCCAGCACCAGAACAAGAGGGCACAGTCTCAAGCTCTGCCAGGGGAGGTTTAGGCTGGATGTTAGGAAGAAGTTCTTCCCAGAAAGAGAGATTGGCCATTGGAATGTGGTGCCCGGGGAGGTGGTGGAGTCACCATCCCTGGAGGTGTTAAAAAATGGATTGGATGTGGCACTTGGAGCCATGGTTTAGTTGTGAGGAGGTGTTAGGTGTTAGGTAATAGGTTGGACTTGATGATCTCTCAGGTGTTTTCCAACCTGGTTGATTGTATGATTATTCCAAAGTGCAGTCTCTGTGTCACAGCCCTTTTCTTCTTTGCCAGTGCCTCTCCTCAGCTGCTGTGACAGTTAATAGAATTCAGTACTTTTTTAGAATCATAGAATCATTCACTTTGGAAAAGAACTATAAGATCATTTGGTCCAACTGTCAACCTAGCACTGCCACGTCCATCACCAAACCATGTCCTTAAGTGCCACATCTACATATCCTTTATATAGCTTCAGGGATAGTGACTCAACAGCTTCCCTGGGCAGCCTGTTCCAATACTTCAAGACCCAAAACTCTGCCGGTGACACCAGTCACTGAGCCAGGTGTTGACCCAATGCGGTTTTCTCTCTTCCTTCATCATTCTCTGCAACTGGAAGAATAGAGAACACTGACTATGCTCCTGACCTTTTGACCAGACTTCTGAAGTCCCTCTTGATTGTCCTCAGACTTTTTGTTACAACTTTATCACTGCCTACCCGAAAAAGCAGTAAAGGATAATCATCTAAGGACCATAGCCTGGAGAAGAGGAGGCTCAGGGAAGAACTTCTTGCTCTCTACAACTCCCTGAAGGGAGGTTGTAGCCAGGTGGGGATTGGTCTCTTCTCCCAGGCAACCAGTGGCAGAATGAGAGGACACAGTCTCAAGCTGTGCCAGGGGAGGTTTAGGCTGGATGTTAGGAAGAAGTTCTTCCCAGAAAGAGTGATTGGCCATGGGAATGTGCTGCCCAGGGAGGTGCTGGAGTCATCCTCACTGGGGGTGTTCAAAAAGAGTCTGGATGAGGCACTTGGTGCCATGGTTGAGTTGATGAGATGGTGTTGGGTGATAGGTTGGGCTTGATGATCTCTGAGGTCTTTTCCAACCTGGTTAATTCTGTATTCTGTATCTCCTTTTCCCATGGTACCTTTCTATTTACTTTTGGGAACAGTATTTCTATTTAACCTCCAAATCTGCGCCAGTGTCTTTATTTACTCCTTTGGGGTAAATCCATTCTGTCCTCAGTCCAGAGCTGCTCCAGCTCAAACCAAGGCAATGTGCATTTAGGCTGCTAAACAGAATTTATGGCAAAACTCTTTACCAGAGACAGCAAAATGATGAGAGTTTTCAGCCTAGCAAAAAAAGAAACTGACTTTGCAGATGTGGGCATAGTTATTGTTACTGATTGCAATTATGATCATACATTATTTATTTTCTTGTTACTGTTATTAACTTTGAAGAGCTAACTACCACTGTTTGCTCCATTTTATTAGGCCATTATATTTTTATTACTTCAGTACTCTTTATTGTTATTGCCAGCACGCCAGTGGCTTGCATTGCAGATGCCCTCATTATGAGTGAAATCTGCAAGGGAGCAGAGAGCACTTTGGTCACTATTTCTGAAAAAAAAAGAAAATAATCAAAGAAAATATCACACACTGCCCTTCCTAGCTCAGAAAATTCTCTCTAGGCTGAACTCAAAAAGCACCCACAGCAAATAGCAAACTTACAGCAAGACTAATCCTGCTACCTGCAGATGCTCCATCTACAATGTCAAAGAGAGAATTAATAGTAAGCTGATTCCATCCCTTGAGACTGTAGTCCAATAAAAGAAAGTAATCACCCATCAAACCCTTGTGCATTGCATATCTTTATTATCTTCCTTTCTGCTCTTCTTTGTGCCATTATAGCAATATATAGGCTATAATATAGGCTCAGAGGAAATCTTATCAACTTGTATAAATGCCTCACAGGGAGAGCAGAAGACAGCACTGCTTTCTTCCCAGGGGTGCCCAGTGATAGAGTAAGAAGGAATGGGCACAAATTGAAATAGAAGAAATTCCATTAAGCCTAAGAAGCAGTCATTTCTGCCTCCTGCCATTGGTTCTTTTCCCATTTTATTTTGTGAGTTTAATATAGACTTTTGTGGATAAAACCACCCATGGCAAATGGAGAAAATGAATATAATCATACAACAATCATACAGGTTGCCCAGGGAGATTTTGGATGTCCCCTCCCTGGAGGTGTTCAAGGCCAGGTTGGAGAAAGCCTGAAGAAATCTGATCTAGTGGAAGGTATCCCTTGCTGATGACTGGGGGGTTGGAACTAGATGACCTTCAAGGTCCCTTCCAACACAAACTGTTCTATTAATCTATGAATTTATGAGTCTATGAATCTATGAGTCTATGAATCCATGTATCTATGAGTCTATGAGTCTGTGTGTCTATGAATCTAGGAAACTAAGAATCTATGAGTCTATGAATCTAGGAATCTAGGAATCTATGAGTCTATGAATCTATGAGTCTAGGAATCTAGGAATCTATGAGTCTAGGAATCTAGGAAACTAGGAATCTATGAGTCCAGGATTCTATGAGTCTAGGAATCCAGGAATCTATGAGTCTAGGAATCTATGAGTCTAGGAATCTAGGAAACTAGGAATCTATGAGTCCAGGATTCTATGAGTCTAGGAATCCAGGAATCTATGAGTCTAGGAATCTATGAGTCTAGGTATCTAGGAAACTAGGAATCTATGAGTCCAGGATTCTATGAGTCTAGGAATCTATGAGTCTAGGAATCAAGGAAACTAGGAATCTATGAGTCTAGGAATCTAGGAATCTATGAGTCTAGGAATCTATGAGTCTATGAATCCAGGAAACTAGGAATCTATGAGTCTAGGAATCTATGAGTCTATGAATCCAGGAAACTAGGAATCTATGAGTCTAGGAATCTATGAGTCTATGAATCCAGGAAACTAGGAATCTATGAGTCTATGAATCCAGGAAACTAGGAATCTATGAGTCTATGAATCCAGGAATCTATGCATCTATGAGTCTATGTATCTAGGAAACAAGGGAAGGGAAGGGAAGGGAAGGGAAGGGAAGGGAAGGGAAGGGAAGGGAAGGGAAGGGAAGGAAGGGAAGGAAGAAGGAAGGAAGGAAGGGAAGGAAGGGAAGGGAAGGGAAGGGAAGGGAAGGAAGGAAGGGAAGGGAAGGGAAGGGAAGGAAGGGAAGGGAAGGGAAGGGAAGGGAAGGGAAGGGAAGGGAAGGGAAGGAAGGGAAGGGAAGGAAGGGAAGGGAAGGGGAAGGAAGGGAAGGGAAGGGAAGGAAGGAAGGGAAGGGAAGGGAAGGGAAGGGAAGGGAAGGGAAGGGAAGGGAAGGGAAGGAAGGAAGGAAGGAAGGAAGGAAGGGAAGGGAAGGAAGGAAGGGAAGGAAGGAAGGGAAGGGAAGGGGAAGGGAAGGGGAAGGGAAGGAAGGGAAGGGGGGGAAGGGAAGGGAAGGGAAGGAAGGGAAGGGAAGGGAAGGAAGGGAAGGGAAGGGAAGAGAAAGAAGAAGAAAAGAGAAGAGAAGAAAGAGAAGAGAAGAGAGAAGAAAGAGAAGAGAAAGAGAAGAGAAGAGAAGAGAAGAGAAAGAGAAGAGAAGAGAAGAGAAGAGAAGAAGAGAAAGAGAAGAGAAGAAAGAGAGAAGAGAAGAGAAGAGAAGAGAAGAAGAAGAGAAGAGAAAGAGAAGAGAAGAGAAGAGAAGAGAAGAAGAGAAGAAGAGAAAAAGAGACCAGGTTGGAAGAGACCTTCAAGATCATCACGTCCAACTCAAATGCATCTATGAGTCTAAGTGTCTATGAATCTAGGAATCTATGAGTCTTTGACTCTATGAATCCATGAAACCATGAATCTAGGAGTCTATGAATCTATGAGTCTGTGAATCGATGGATCTATGAATCTGAATCTATGAAAAATGATCCACTGCTAAACACAAGCAGACAGTAAATCACAGAATCACAGACCTCTAATTTCAATTGATTTTTAGCATTTTAAGTTTCTATCAGATTTTTTTGCCCCTTACCAATTCCTTAACTCTTTGATTGACATGTACAAATGAGACTGTTTACAAAGGCCTGTGGGGCAATAGGATGAGAAGCAGTGGTTTCAAACTAGGGAAGAACAGATGTAGATTGGATATTAAGAGCAAGTCCTTTACTATGAGGCTGGTGGAATACTGGAACAGGTTGCCCAGGGAGGTGGTTGGGGCCCCATCCCTGGAGATATTCAAAGTGAGGCTTGACAAGGTTCTGGGCAACTTGATCTAATTGAGGATGTCCCTGCTGACTGCAGAGGGGGTTGGACTAGGTGACCTTCAGAGGTCCCTTCTAACCCAGACCATTCTATTATTCTGTGATTCTATGATCAAGGATTTAGAACCAAGAGGTAAATCTTACATAAAACATCCATGCCTGAAACATATTTTGAAGTGTTTCTTAGTCATTTCCTGTCTACTGGCCTGGATGAACTTTGAATGGATGGACAGCTCTTCCAGCTGGATGTTTCCTGCAATTCTGTGTATAAAAATCCAAATTAAAATGTCTGAAACAGGTTGAAAGAATATTTTCTGACCAAAAAAATTAATAATAATATCCTAAGAGTATGTTGTAAGAGGCTGAATCTTGTGTCTCTTGATGTGACTCAACAAAGATAAAATCACCTTTGCTGCTTGCCCAGACAATAGCTGATGTGTATTGGGCAGAGCCACTGGAACAACTCTTGGGAAGGTGCATAGATAAGGATTGCTCACCAGGTTGCAGCTGTTCTGGAAATAATGGGCAGAGGCCACTGCCATCCATACTCTCTGGAGTGTGCATATTCACCACCTGGACTCATACCTAAAAACTGTATAAAAGATCTGAGCAAGTAGAAGGAAAACACAGGAGAAGGAAAACATGGAAGAAGGAAAAGACCTGGACAATGCTGCTCTGAAGAAAAAGGGAGAGAATACCAGAAGAAAAAATGACAGAGACATCACCATGTGGCCTGGAAAAAGCAGACCAAGAGGAATCCTCTCTCTGTGTCCTAAGTTCTGCCTGTTACAACTCATAGAGCTGAAGAGGCTGCTCAGAAGTTCTTCATCATGAGGGAGGTGAAGTCCTGGAATGGGTTGTCCAGGGAGGTGGTTGAGGCCCCATCCCTGGAGGTGTTTAAGCCCAGGCAGGATGAGGCTCTGGCCAGCCTGATCTAGTGTGGGGTGTCTCTGCCCATGGCAGGGGGTTGGAACTAGATGATCCTTGTGGTCTCTTCCAACCCTGACTGATTGTATGATTCTATGATTCTATTATTCTATGACAGCACAGCCAACAAGAATGACCTCTCCTTTACAGACTGCAGCACCCTTCCTCTACAGACTCAGCATCTCCTCTACAGCCAAAACTGCAGCACCCTTCCTTTACAGACTCAACATCTCCTCTACAGCCAAAGCTGCAGCACCCTTCCTCCACAGACTCAACATCTCCTCTACAGCCAAAGCTGCAGCACCCTTCCTCCACAGACCCAAACTGTCTTGGAGGGTGAGGGGTGTGGTAATATAATTCCTTTCCTCTTCTCTCTCCCTTTTCTCTCTCATCCTCTCTGTTTTCTCTCTCTCCCCTTCTGATCCATCCACTTTATTCTGTCAATAAATAGCCTCAAGGGCTGTTGATATTTTGGCCTTGTTTGTGCCTCTGATTTGGTAACAGGGCAATATTCAAAAGAACTGAGGCTCTTTCCCTCTCTGGACCGAGAGATATGTAAAGCATTTTTATGTGGTGGAATGTTTAGTTCACCCATTGTGAAAAACCTGGAATTCACTTGTGGCTTTTCAACTGACAAGGAATGTAATTACCTCAAAGTGAATGTGAATGAAAATTTTATGCTCTCCTACCACCTCTGCATCCATCTATCCTGACTAAACATTATTCACTTACTCTGAATCCCACAAAATTAATTGGCTTAGTGTATCATATATAGAATAGAGTAGTCAGTGCTGTAAGATCATTACCCACAGAAATAAAACCTGCAGCACTATCTTGTGTTATTTTCAGACAGGTCATTGTATTTTCACAGCTTTCAAATCTACTACTTTAGTAAATAAGATTTCTATGGGTTTTTTAAGATTTGATTGGGATTCACTTATATAATTTATTGGCTCTCATAAGTATATTAAGGTACTTTTCAGGTATTAAATCTTATTCACTGTCTCATTAAAGTTAAAAAGCCTCCAACAGCTAAAGAATCGTCTCTCAGAAGTAGAATGTAGGATTTAATGTTGACTTGACAAATAAACCAGGGCTCCAAGTGTCACATTCAGTCCATTTTTGAACACCTCCAGGGATGGTGACTCCACCACCTCCCTGGGCAGCACATTCCAGTGGCCAATTTCTCATTCTGGGAAGAACTTTATCCTCACCTCCAGCCTGAACTTCCCCTGGTGCAGCTTGAGACTGTGTCCTCTTGTTCTGTTGGTTATTGCCTGGGAGAAAGGACCAACCCCCACCTGGCTACAACCTCCTTGCCTACAACCTCTAGTTACAATACACCAGGTTGAAAGAGACCTTCAGGATCATCACGTCCAACCCATCAACCACTCCAACCCACCTAAACAACTAAACCATGGCACCAAGCACCCCATCAAACCTCCTCCTGAACACCTCCAATGATGGTGACTCCACCACCTCCCTGGGCAGCCCATTCCAATGGGCAATCACTCTCTCTGTATAGAACTTCTTCCTAACATCCAGCCTAAACCTGCCCTGCCGCAGCCTTAGACTGTGTCATCTTGTTCTGGTACTGGCTGCCTGGGAGAAGAGACCAACCTCTGCCTGGCTACAATCTCCCTTCAGGTAGTTGTACAGAGCAATAAGGTCACCCCTCAGTCTCCTCTTCTCCAGGCTAAGCAACCCCAGCTCCCTCATACTCTCCTCACAGGGCTTGTGTTCCAAACCCCTCACCAGCTTCTCTGGACACGTTCCAGCAAGTCAACATCCTTCCTTAACTGAGGGACCCAATAAGGTCTGTCCTCAGCCTCCTCTTCTCCAGGCTAAACAATCCCAACTCCCTCATCCTCTCCTCATAGGGCTTGTGCTCAAGACCTCTCCCCAGCCTCATTGCCCAGTCTCTTCTGTGCTTGCTATTTTCTGTTTGTGGCTGGGGTAAATGATGTCCCATTTTGCTCACTGCTCATTCAAGCTGGAGGGGATCTGGCATGCGTTCAAAATCCATCCCATGTTGAGTATCAGAATGAGCTACTCTACTTATGCTCAAGCTGCACTCAATATTAATTTCACCAGCTTAATATTTCAGGCAGGAGATGTTGCAACTGGAAGGCTCAAAAGTCACAGGTGTCATTTTCTATCTCATGCTCCATCTCAGCCGTTTGTTTTCGCTGGCCATGAACTCATTAAGAACTGAATTACCAGAGTGGGAAAACAAATGTGATTGACTTCAATAAGGATGCTATGGCAGCAGTCACCTGTAAAATACTGGCACCTGCACACAGTATTAAAATTTTAACCACTGGAGACGGTGTTTACCGAAGAGAATCATATTAACATCACATTTGACATTCATGCCACAATGATGACTCCTGAACAAGACAGAAAGACAAACACAGTATTTGTTATCATTCTCTCTTTGTGGTCAAATATAAAGACATTAACCATTTAGTCTATCTTTTGATTAGGCTCAGACCTGAGTAATATTGCAATCATTCGAGTTTTAATTTCTAATCTATTTTCTACGTGGCTGGACAGAGTCACAAAGAGCAGAGAACAACAGGTGCCAAGATTTGCAACAGGACCTGTCCTTAGATGTGCACTTTCCTGAGAGAATAGAAGGAATAGTGTGGCCAGCAGGAGCAGAGAACTCATTGTGCCCCTGTACTCCGCCCTGGTTAGGCCACACCTTGAGTACTGTGTCCAGTTCTGGGCTCCTCAGTTTAAGAAGGACATTGAGACACTTGAACGTGTCCAGAGAAGGGCAACGAGGCTGGTGAGAGGCCTTGAGAGGAGTCAGCAAGTTTACTTTAAGGGATCCTATGATTTTTACAATCTACGGAACACTTTAGTCCCAATTTGTCAATGTAATCTACAGTGTACAATAATACAATACAATACAATACAATACACCAGGTTGGAAGAGACCTTCAAGATCATCGCGTCCAACCCATCAAACAATCCAACCCACCCAACAACTAGACCATACAGCCAAGCACCCCATCAAGTCTCCACTTGTACTATGTGTACTATGTGGTAAACACCACTTCTTTTTGAGATATAAGTACCACAGTACATTAGAAGCTGGAAGGGACCTGAAGAGATCATTGAGTCCACCCCCCCCTGTCAAAGCAGGATCACTTAGGGTAGTCTGCACAGGAATGCATCCAGGTGGGTTTTGAAAGTCTCCAGAGAAGGAGACTCCACACCACTATTAAGGGCACTCTCTTTAGCTTCAATTTTAAAGCTGTTTTATCCCTATGAATCCATAAAGGTAAGGAATCATTTAGTTGAAAGGGTTCTTTCTTCCTCTAACTTTGCTAAATGCAATGAAATATCAGCTTCAGCGCTACTGAGCTGTTTAAAACCAGCTAAATCCCTGGCTGTCAAGTTTTGGTTACTGATATTTAAATAAACCAGACTCACTCTGGCAATAATGTTTAGTGCTTGTTAGAAAACTGCAAGATTGAAAGTGCCTTTGGAGTCTGTCAAGGCTAAAAATTAGGGGAAAATAATCCTCAAGAGATTTTATTTTGGGGGGATTTTTTTCATCTAATAGCTTTTATTAGCATCTATTATTGATGACTATTAAATGCCTTATTAATATTGAAGCCCAATGCAAGCCACAGCCTATGATTCAGTTTTCTGCTAATTAAAGTTTTAGTTTCTGCTTTTAAAAGGAGGAGAGCAACACTAATGCCAATTGCTACAGCACAAAGTGCTTGGAGATGGAGATAGAATAAATGAGTGGGAGTGCTCTGCTGCCATAAAGAGAGGTGCCAACAAATTAAGTGGCCACATAACTTTAAATCAGACTGCTTCAATATGTGCTGGCTACAACTAGAGAAAACATTTCATCATCGAGTGTGTCACTTCTTTCACCCTGAGAATGCTCTCAAGGTTATATTTGTTGTTGTCATCCAGACATCAAAGCTAGCAGCACAGGCACGTGGAGCAGAGAGTTTCCTCGTGCCCCAGCACACACTGTGGGACATCATCAGAGAATCATAGAATGCATTGGGTTGGAAGGAATCTTTAAAGGTCATCTAGTCCTGCCTCCCTGAAGTAATCTTTAACTAGATCAGGCTGCTCAGGACTCCTTCCAACCTGATCAGGAATGTTTCCACCACCTCTCTGGGCAACCCGCTCCAGCCTTCCACCACCCTCATACTAAAGAATTTCTTTCTAATGTCCAGTCTAAATCTACCCTTGTCTAGTTTAAAACCTTTGTCCCACATCTTATTGCTACATGCTACAGTACCTATCCAGTTTTCTTGTAGAATAGAATAGCATAGGAATAGGAATAGAAATAGGAATAGGAATGGAATGGAATGGAATAGAATAGAATAGAATAGAATAGAATAGAATAGAATAGAATAGAATAGAATAGAATAGAATAGAATAGAACAGAACAGAACAGAACAGAACAGACCAGACCAGACCAGGATGGAAAAGACCTTTGAGATCATCAAGTCCAACCTATCATCCAACACCATCTAATCCACTCAACCATGGCACCAAGCACCCCATCCAGTCTCTTCTTAAACACCTCCAGTGCTGGTGACTCCACCACCTCCCTGGGCAGCCCTTTCCAATGGCCAATCACTCTTTCTGGCAAGAATTTCTTCCTAGGCCCCCTTCAGGTACTGGAAGGCCACTCTAAGGTCTCCCTGGAGCCTGTCTTTGTTGAAGAGTTGCTCTAGCCCTCTGATCATTTGCTCCATCAGGTCCATGGCCCTCTTGGGCTGAGAGCCACAGAGCTGGACAGAGTACTCCAGGTGAGGTCTCTTGAGAGCAGAGTAGTGGCAGAATCACCCTTCTCAATCTGCTGGCTGCACTTCTTTTGATGCAGCCCAGGATGCCATTGCCCTTCTGGGCTCTGTATGTGCCATATACTCAGAGGAGGTTTGTTGCACTGCATTCCAGAACTATGGCCTACAAGAATATTGCCCAGTTTGCAAATGTCTCAGAAGGATCCATTCTGTCTCAGGAAGGTAACATCTTTTCAGATTATGCCTATACTGCCTCACTACCTCTACTTCATTCAGTTTAAACATTACAGGAAAAAAGAGTTTAAGTCACAGAATCACAGAATCAACCAGGTTGGAAAAGATCTCACAGGTCATCAAGTCCAACCTATTACCTAATACCTAACACCTCATCGCAACTAAACCATCGCAGCAAGTGCCACATCCAATCCTCTTTTTAACACCTCCAGGGATGGTGACTCCACCACCTCCCTGGGCAGCACATTCCAATGGCCAATTCTTCTTTCTGGGAAGAACTTTCTCCTGAATTGCACTCACTTTTATGAACAGAACATGTTTCCTGTGTGTTTAACTTTGCTTGCTTGGAGAGATCAAATGAAAATAAAGGGTGCATGGAGGCAGATATGTTGGAATAAGTCCAAGCTCAGGATTCAAGGCAAGGTGAAGTAGTAGTCTGTTCATCATCACTGGAATATTTATATTTGCATTTGTATTTTAGGATGGTTCCTTTCCATAGGCATTCTCTTGCCTGAATGCAACTTTTAGGCCACACCTTGAGTACTGTGTCCAGTTCTGGGCCCCTCAATTTAAGAAGGACATTGAGACACTTGAACCTGTCCACAGAAGGGCAATGAGGCTAGAGAGAGGTTTCAAGCACAGCCCTGTGTAGAGAGGATGAGGGAGCTGGGGTTGTTTAGCCTGAAGAAGAGGAGGCTCAGGGGAGATCTTATTGGTGTCTACAACTACCTGAAGGGAGGTTGTAGCCAGGTGGGGGTTGGTCTCTTCTCTCAGGCTACCAGCACCAGAGCATGAGGACACAGTCTCACGCTGTGCCAGGGGAGATTTAGGCTCAAGGGGAGGAGAAAGTTCTTCCCAGAAATAGTTATTGATCATTGGAATGTGCTGCCCAGGGAGGTGGTGGAGTCATTGGCCCTGGAGGTATTCAAAAAAGGTTTAGATGTGGCACTGGGAGCCATGGTTTAGTTGCCAGGAGGTATTAGATAATAGGTTGAACTTGATCTCTGAGGTCTTTTCCAGCCTGCTCAATTCTATGATTCTAAGAGTATCACATCACTTTTAGCTCCATACATGAGACTCTACTAGTTTGGGGTTTTTTTCCCAACTAGCATTTGTACCACAGACTTCATACATGTCACCTCAAGAAAATGAAAACTCTGACTTCTCCACATTTCACTTTGCTTTGTGTACTTGCTGTTGGTGACTGCATGAGATGTAGATGGAAGAGGAGGAGGAAGTGGGTGTGCAAAGAAAAACCTCAGCAGCCCATTTTGCTGACCCTGCTTTTTCCCCTACCTCACCTACTATCAACTGTTATTTTAGAAGTGGGAAGTTGTCATGCATTAAATTATTTCTCTGCACCTTGTTTAACTGCAATCACATTTTGCATGCCACAGCTTGAGGCTTCATTTTGAATCCTTTTTCCCCATAGTATTAATTAATGTGTTCAACGAGCTGGCTTTCTGGGGGGAGTACTCACTGACAAGAAAACATCTCATGACCCTCAGCCTCTATTTCATGGTCCATTGGGAAGATAATGAGTGTAGATTTGTTCTTAATTCAGAGACATGCCTATCCTCTAGACAGATCTTTTTGTTGCATCTGACTTAAATGTTTATTACAGACAATTTTTAGTATTTAACAATATCTGGGATGATAAACTATTAAAACCTACAGCTTGCCATTTGTAATCTTGGTTCCTATGCAAATGTATTGTAGATGTTATTCTTAATCATCAAAGGGGCAGTCTTTACCCAGGATCACAGGATGTCAGGAGTTGGAAGGGACCCAAAGAGATCATGGAGTCCACAGCAGGAGCATACAATCTAGCTGGAATGCATTCAGACAGGCCTTGTAAGTGTCCAGAGAAGGAGACGCCACAACCTCTATGTGGAGCCTGTTCCACTGCTCTGTGAGCCTTACAGTAAAGAAGTTCCTCTTTGTATTGAGGTGGAACCTCCTGTGCTGCACCTTACATCCATTGCTCCGTGTCCTATCACAGGATACACCCATCCTATAAACTCTGTTCTCGCTTACTTCTTTGTCTGTAGCTCTTTACATCTTGTGGCAGTTTGAGGCTGTGCCTAGGAAAATTTTCCACAGATCCTGAACAGAAAGTAGTAGAATGTAAATAAATATCCATTGGATGTAAAAAGGAAAATAATGATTAGGTGTAAAAAAATCCCATTGGACTGAAAACCAACATAAAGCTGCACCAGGGGAAGTTTAGGCTCGAGGTGAGGAGAAAGCTCTTCCCAGCAAGAGAGAATGGCTATTGGAATGTGCTGCCCATGGAGGTGGTGGAGTCACCATCCCTGGAAGTGTTCAAGAGGATGCTGGATGTGGCACTTGGTGCCATGGTTTAGTTGATTAGATGGTGTTGGGTGATAGGTTGGACTTGATGATCTTGAAGGTCTCTTCCAACCTGGTTAATTAATACAATACAATACAATACAATACAATACACCAGGTTGGAAGAGACCTTCAAGATCATCGCGTCCAACCTATCAACCAATCCAACCCACCCAACAACTAGACCATACAGCCAAGCACCCCATCAAGTCTTCTCCTGAACACCTCCAGTGAAGGTGACTCCACCACCTCCACGGGTAGCCGATTCCAATGGGCAATCACTCTCTCCGTGTAGAACTTCTTCCTAACATCCAGCCTAAACCTGCCCTGGCGCAGCCTGAGACTATGTCCTCTTGTTCTGGTGCTGGCTGCCTGGGAGAAGAGGCCAACCTCTGCCTGGCTACAACCTCCCTTCAGGTAGTTGTAGAGAGCAATAAGGTCACCCCTCAGTCTCCTCTTCTCCAGGCTAAGCAACCCCAGCTCCCTCAGCCTTTCCTCATAGGGCTTGTGTTCCAAACCCCTCACCAGCTTTGTTGCCCTTCTCTGGACACGTTCCAGCAAGTCAACATCCTTCCTAAACTGAGGGGCCCAGAACTGGACACAGGACTCAAGGTGTGGCCTAACCAGTGCAGTGTACAGGGGGAGAATGACCTCCCTGATCCTGCTGGCCACACTGTTCCTGATGCAAGCCAGGATGCCATTGGCCTTCCTGGCTGCCTGGGCACACTGCAGGCTCATGTTCAGCCTACAATCAACCAGCACCCCCAGGTCCCTCTCTGCCTGGCCACTCTCCAGCCACTCTGACCCCAGCCTGTAGCACTGCCTGGGGTTGTTGTGGCCAATGTGCAGAATCCGGCACTTGGATGTGTTAAATCTCATGCCATTGGACTCTGCCCATCTGTCCAGCCTGTCGAGGTCCCTCTGCAAAGCCTCTCTGCCCTCCAGCAAATCAACTGCTGCCCCCAGCTTGGTGTCATCTGCAAATTTACTGATGATGGACTCAATGCCCTCATCCAGATCATCAATAAAGATGTTGAAGAGCATGGGGCCCAGTACTGATCCCTGGGGCACACCACTAGTGACAGGCCGCCAGCTGGATGTGGTGCCATTCACCATTACTCTCTGGGCTCGGCCCTCCAGCCAGTTCCTAACCCAACGCAGTGTGCTCCTGTCCAAGCCACGGGCTGCCAGCTTGGCCAGGAGTTTGCTGTGGGGAACGGTGTCAAAGGCCTTGCTGAGGTCCAGGTAGACCACATCCACAGGCCTCCCCACGTCCACCAGGCGGGTCACCTGATCATAGAAGGAGATCAGGTTGGTCAGGCAGGACCTGCCCCTCCTAAATCCATGCTGGCTAGGCCTGAGCCCCTGGCCATCCTGTAAGTGCTGTGTGATCGCACTCGAGATGAGCCGTTCCATAACCTTGCCTGGCACTGAGGTCAGGCTGACAGGCCTATAATTCCCCGGCTCATCCAACCGGCCCTTCTTGTGGATGGGCACCACGTTAGCCAGCTTCCAGTCTTCTGGGACCTCTCCAGTGAGCCAGGACTGCTGAAAAATGATGGAAAGTGGCTTGGACAGCTCATCTGTCAGCAATCTCAGCACCCTAGGATGGATCCCATCCGGTCCCATGGCCTTGTGGGGGTCCAAGCGGCTCAGTAGATCTCTAATTTCCTCTTGGAACAGTGGTAAACTATGCAGCTCTCTGGCTCCTTCTGCCAGCTCTGCAGGCCAGCTGTCTGGAAGACGTTCTGCCCTGCTAGTGAAGACTGAGGCAAAATTCTGTATTCTGTATTATAATAGAAGGTTTCATGTGAACAGAAGGAAAAGCTTTATAACTGTGAGGGTGACAGAGCACTGGAGCAGGCTTCCCAGAGAGTTTGGGAAGTCTTCTTCACTGGAGATATTCAAAACACACCTGGACACATTCCTGTGTGACCTGCTCCAGGTACTCCTGCCCTGGCAGAGGGGTTGGACTAGATAATCTTTCAAGGTCCCTTCCAAGCCCTAATATTCTGTGAGATACATTATATATATATATATATATATATATATATAAATTGTCTTGCAAAATCCAGGATTTAGATCTGTCATCTTGATGTGATTAGTTTCTCCTTATAGTTTGAGAGTGGTTCATGTGCATTATTCTGCAAAGTGTGATTTTATTGAGTTCTCCCTTTCCTCTGCCTTTTGCATGGAAATCTGTGAAGAGCAATAAGAGGAATTAGGAATTATTTTCCTTTTAAGGCTCGTGTTGTATCTCTGCATTGAACGTTAAGTTTGCTGTTCATAGCTGGGGTTGCTCAGCCTGGAGAAGAGGAGACTCAGGGGTGACCTTATTGCACTCTACAACTACCTGAAGGGAGGTTGCAGACAGGCAGAGGTTGGTCTCTTCTCCCAGGCAGCCAGCACCAGAACAAGAGGACACAGTCTCAGGCTGCACCAGGGGAGGTTTAGGCTGGATGTTAGGAAGAAGTTCTATACAAAGAGAGTGATTGCCCATTGGAATGGGCTACCTGTGGAGGTGGTGGAGTCACCTTCATTGGAGGTGTTCAGGAGGAGACTTGCTGAGGTGCTTGGTGCCATGGTTTAGTTGTTCAGGTGGGTTGGATTGCTTGATGGGTTGGACACGATGATCTTGAAGGTCTCTTCCAACCTGGTGTATTGTATTGTATTGTATAACTGCAGAAGCTTTCTCATGTGGCCTACTTCAATCCTTTCAAAGGGTGTAAATGTTTATTCAGGTGTTACAATTAGGCAAACTCTTCAATGATATAAAGATATTCAAAAGAGACAAAGTATTTCTATTCTCTTGAAGATATACTTATATATGTATCCTGTTATGCAGACACCTGGTTTGAGCCAGAGTTTAAAGCTGTATCCTAAGTAAGCTTTCTGCAAACAGTTAATATTTCATTTCTCTGTTTTAACAAAAACCCACAACATATGACAACAGGAAAAGATTACTTTCAGGCCATAGACAAAAAAAGATTAATCTATACTTATCTCCAATGCTGTTTAAGTAAAATTTTATACCCAGAGCTAAAGCAAATATTCCATTGTAAGTTATTTTGATGGCTTTAGTTATTCATCCCTGATTCTCTTTGTGTATATGCAGACAAACTTATACCCTTATAAAAAGCACAATTTGCTACAAGGTGATTTGTACTCACTGTATACAAACATCCATAAGCAGAACACTTCAAAAGAGATGTGCTGGTTTAGAGCTTGCATCTCACTTTTTTTTTTTTCCCTTTATTGAAAAAAAGAAAAAAGACAAGGAAAAAGAAAACCCCAACCCCAAAACAAACAAAAACCCCCACCCCAGAACCCCTAAACAAAACCAAAACAGAATCACAGAATTAATCAGGTTGGAAAAGAGCTTCGAGATCATCAAGTCCAACCTATCACCCAACACCATCTAATCAACTCAACCATGGCACCAAGTGCCTCATCCAATCTCTTTTTAAACACTTCCAGGGAAGGTGACTCCACCAACTCCCTGGGTAGCACATTCCAATGGCCAGTCTCTCTCCAGGGTGGCTGGTAAGCAGCCAGGCAGAAAGGGACCTGGGGTTACTGGTTGATAGTAGTCTAAAGATGAGCCAGCAGTGTGCCCAGGTGGCCAAGAAGGCCAATGGCATCCTGGCCTGCATCAGACATAGTGTGGCCAACAGGAGGAGGGAAGTCATTCTGCCCTGTACTCAGCACTGCTTAGACCACACCTTGAGTCCTGTGTCCAGTTCTGGGCTCCTCAGTTTAGGAAAGATGTTGAGTTGCTGGAAGGTGTCCAGGGAAGGGCAACAAAGCTGGGGAGGCGTCTGGAGCACAGCCCTGTGAGGAGAGGCTGAGGGAGCTGGGGGTTGGTCTCTTCTCCCAGGCGACCTGTGACATGGCAGTTTTGCATTCAGAGCAAAGTAAAGTGCCTTTACCAGCTTAAGCTGCCCTCATGAATTCAGTTATACTCATGGAATTCTCCATCTGAATAAATTGATCTGAACACAAAATGCTCTGCATTATAGCTTCCAGCATCACTCCAAGAAAACACAGTAGGAATCTTTCTATAAACATTAGGGATTAATCTTCTTTGCTTCATTTTTGAAGTCAGCTGAATGTATTCTGGATGGATTCTTAAAGAAATGGTTAACAAGTCAATGAATAAGCCATGTGGGGCTTTATACTCAAAGTCTGAGTCAAACCTGAGGAGTTTAGTATACAAAGTTTCTCTGTAGAAAATGCAAAACAGACAGATGATTGTCAACCCCAGGAGCCTTTTTGGAGCTTCAAGGTATTCATTAGCAACTCTTGTTTCCTTAGTGGGTACTGGGAGACCTAACACTTCGCTTTTCTCATGATCTAGTGCCAGGTTAGGGAATGCCTCTGGATGAGCTCCACTGCCGAGTGCAACAAAATGAAAACATCTATTTAAGGTTTATTGTCATTTAACTATTTTTTTTTAAACCTCATTCTTTCCTTCAGGATTCATTTTTATTTTTCTTAGCATTTGAAGAGTTTCTGACTAACAGGAGAACTTCTTGTGGCCTTCCAGTATCTGAAGGGAGCCTACAGGAAAGCTGGGGAGAGACTTTTTAAGGCATCAGGTAGTGATAGGACCAGGGGGAATGGAGCAAAACTAGAAGTGGGTAGATTCAGATTGGGTGTCAGGAAGTTCTTCACCATGAGGGTGGTGAGAGACTGGCACAGGTTGCCCAGGGAGGTGGCAGAAGCCTCATCCCTGAAGGTTTTTAAGGCCAGGATGGATGTGGCTGTGAGCAACCTGCTCTAGTGTGAGGTGTCCCTGCCCATGGTAGGGAGGTTGGCACTGGCTGAGCCTTGAGGTCTCTTCCAGCCCTGACAATTCCATGATTCTATGAGTGCATCTCATACGAGTAGCCAGAGTTGTTAAATTCAAGAAGTGACTACACCACACCATTTTGCCTTTGTGGGGAACAGGGTAAGGGTAGGATTTGGCCTGCATTAGGAATGGTGTGGCCAGCAGGAGCAGGAAGGCCATTGTGCCCCTGTATGCAGCACTGGTTAGGCCACACCTTGAGTACTGTGTCCAGTTCTGGGCCCCTCAGTTTAGGAAGGACATCGAGACACTTGAACGTGTCCAGAGAAGGACAACAAGGCTGGGGAGAAGCCTTGAGCACAGCCCTGTGAGGAGAGGCTGAGGGAGCTGGGGTTGCTTAGCCTGGAGAAGAGGAGGCTCAGGGGAGACCTCATTGCTCTCTACAATTACCTGAAAGGTGGTTGTAGCCAGGAAGGGGTTGGCCTCTTCTCTCTAGCAACCAGCACCACAACAAGAGGACACAGTCTCAAGCTGCGCCAGGGGAAATTTAGGCTGGAGGTGAGGAGAAAGTTCTTCACTGAGAGAGTTATTCGCCATTGGAATGTGCTGCCCAGGGAGGTGGTGGAGTCACCGTCCCTGGAGGTGTTCAAGAGGGGACTGGACGTGGCACTTGGTGCCATGGTCTAGTCATGGGGTCTGTGGTGACAGGTTGGACTCAGTGATCTTCGAGGTCTCTTCCAACCTTGGTGATACTGTGAGACTGTGATTCATCCTGGAGTCAGACAGTGTCTTCTAAGCTGAGTTAAAACTTGCTCATTAAAACCCCTCTTGGGTAAAATAATAACCCTTTCTGGTGTTGCTGGGCTCTATTGAGAAAAATCCTGCTTGACACCTGTTTCACAAAGATTTTTTCCATATATTTGGAAAGCAAATGAGTCTTGGAAGAAGGTGACAGAACATTTCCTGAGTTTAACAACAATCAAATGGATCTGACCTCTTAAACGAGTGGCTTCATTTCTTTTGCATCTCATGAAGCTCATTTAAATTTAGTGGCAATTTGGAGAGTGCTATCAAATAATAAAGGAGATTTTTGCACTGCAGCTTGTTTCCCTGCTCCTAGATGAGAAAGAAATATATGCATTTATGCACAGAACTACGTGCTGAAGCAAGCTACCTCTGGCAGATAGTCTTAATATTAATGGATTTAAATAGGACTGAAATTATTTTTCATCATACCCAAGTATGAGTTGTTCATTAGGAGGAAAATTCTGTAATGCTCTGCTGGTTCCTTACAGCTACTTAATAAGCATAATTGAGAACATTTGTCATGTTCATCTCTTTCTGGACATTCTTGGCTTCCCTTCCTGGCACTTCTGCTGCTTCTCAACAGTAAATAAAGCAGTATGTGATCTACTTAAATTCTGACTCGTAGTATAAATTGAGGGTCCCCATTTTTACCTTTCCCCCCACCCCTTTACCCTTCTTAAGAGAAACCTGTCTAAAAGCAAATTATAAACTTTAAATGCTGCTATTTTAGCTTAATGAAGACCACACAAGCATTTTGCATTATTATCTTCAGACTGCTTTGCTCTATATACTTAACTACAATTTAATTATTGATTTCTCCCAGCCTTTAGATTGAATTACAAGTCTTATGTTTGTTTTATGAGCTTATTACATACAACCTGCAATCTGAACCAGTGTTGGTCTCTGTGCTTTTTGGTAATTTGCTTATAATAATCCAATCA